>CM042413.1:4269250-4869250 GCA_023634145.1 Thymallus thymallus
AGTGCTAGGGTGAGCCAAATAAAACATACGCGATAAACAGAATATCTTCAAAAATGACATTGTCAAAAGTTGGTTCAAGTTTACATTAAAATAAGGTTATAATCAAAAGGGAGCTTCCAGGGCAGACTATTCTATAAAGAATGGTCTCGATTAAACAATTTAATAAAAATTAAAGTGAGGGACAATTTGATTCAATACAATTCTTCTGGATATCAAGCATTTTTTTCAGATTTGTCCTAATAGTTTACATCTACCAATCTTCCCAATTATGTAAAATATTAAAGATAGTATGTGAATTATTTGAACATTTACTAGCCTACACTTTATTTAGATAAATAATTAAGTAAATAGATATTGATAAAAACTAAAACTGTTTTGAACTATAACTGAAGAAACGGGCTGCAACATCAACCCTGCTGCTACTTCAAGTATTGGAGTAACAGCGCACCTGTGTGGACATTTGTTAGAACTGCACCTAGTTGTTGCACATTTTACATTCTCAAGCTTTCTCAATGTCAATTTTTACAGTTTGTAACCCAACACTACCCCCTTAGCCTAAAATAGGTTCATATACACACACGCACATACACCCTGGTGGTGTCTGTCCTGACTCCATTGTCTTCCAGTCAATATTGTAATGGGAGACTGGATGGCCCCTTGGCCCCCTTCAGAAGGCTCTTAAATAGAGAGAGAGAGATTCTACAAGATTTTCAGAGGAAAACTACGAGCAATGCATGCAGGGCAGAATTAGGCCAAAATCCACTAATAATAAAAACAAACAAAAAGAGCAATTAAGTTTTGGAAACATCTAAAATACAGTGACCCCCTCTCATATCATTACCAAGCCCTGCAATACCAAGAGCTGAGCAAAGAACAGAGTCCCCTCATCCAGCTGGTCCTGGGGCTGAGTTCACAAACCTGTTCTACTAACACACTGAAGAACAGAGTCCCCTCATCCAGCTGGTCCTGGAGCTGAGTTCACAAACCTGTTCTACTAACACACTGAAGAACAGAGTCCCCTCATCCAGCTGGTCCTGGGGCTGAGTTCACAAACCTGTTCTACTAACACACTGAAGAACAGAGTCCCCTCATCCAGCTGGTCCTGGAGCTGAGTTCACAAACCTGTTCTACTAACACACTGAAGAACAGTCCCCTCATCCAGCTGGTCCTGGGGCTGAGTTCACAAACCTGTTCTACTAACACACTGAAGAACAGAGTCCCCTCATCCAGCTGGTCCTGGGGCTGAGTTCACTAACCTGTTCTACTAACACACTGAAGAACAGAGTCCCCTCATCCAGCTGGTCCTGGGGCTGAGTTCACAAACCTGTTCTACTAACACACTGAAGAACATAGTCCCCTCATCCAGCTGGTCCTGGGGCTGAGTTCACAAACCTGTTCTACTAACACACTGAAGAACAGAGTCCCCTCATCCAGCTGGTCCTGGGGCTGAGTTCACAAACCTGTTCTACTAACACACTGAAGAACAGAGTCCCCTCATCCAGCTGGTCCTGGGGCTGAGTTCACTAACCTGTTCTACTAACACACTGAAGAACAGAGTCCCCTCATCCAGCTGGTCCTGGGGCTGAGTTCACAAACCTGTTCTACTAACACACTGAAGAACAGAGTCCCCTCATCCAGCTGGTCCTGGGGCTGAGTTCACAAACCTGTTCTACTAACACACTGAAGAACAGAGTCCCCTCATCCAGCTGGTCCTGGGGCTGAGTTCACAAACCTGTTCTACTAACACACTGAAGAACAGAGTCCCCTCATCCAGCTGGTCCTGGAGCTGAGTTCACAAACCTGTTCTACTAACACACTGAAGAACAGAGTCCCCTCATCCAGCTGGTCCAGAACATCCAATTAATCCGAATAAACTAAATTACAACGCAGTGCTATCTGGCCCTAAATCGACAGTACATTATGGCAAACTATTTGACCATGGTTACTGTTCAAAACCTTAGAAAAATTGACAGGCTCAGTAAGCACAGCCTTAGCAATTGTTTTTTTCCCTCACCAATCTACACACAATACCCCATAATGACAAAACAAAAAGAGTTTTTTAGAAATGTTTGCAAATGTATTAAAAATACATAACTGAAATATCATGTTTACTCAGACCCTTTACTCAGTACTTTGTTGAAGCACCTTTGGCAATGATTACAGCCTGGAGTCTTACAGCTACACGCTTGGCACACCTGTATTTGGGGAGTTTCTCCCATTCTGCTCTGCAGATTCTCTCAAGCTCTGTCAGGTTGGATGGGGAGCGTCGCTGCACAGCTATTTTCAGGTCTCTCCAGGAATGCTCGATCGGCTTCATGTCCGAGCTCTGGCTGGGCCACTCAAGGACATTCAGAGAATTGTCCTGAAGCCACTCCTGCATTATCTTGGCTGTGTGCGTAAGGTCATTGTCCTGTTGGAATTTGATATATTTCATTTTATTTTATTGAACCTTTATTTAACTAGGCAAGTCAGTTGAGAACAAATTGTTATTTTCAATGACGGTCTACCAAAAAGAAAAAGACCTCCTGCAGGGACAGGGGCTGGGATTAAAAATATAAATTAATTAAATAAAAATATAGGACAAAACACACATCATGACAAGAGAGACTTAACAACACTACATAAAGAGAGACCTAAGACAACAACATAGCATGGCAGCAACACAACATGACAACACAGTATGGTAACAACACAACATGACAACAACATGGTGGCAACACAACATGGCAGCAACACAACATGGTAGCAGCACTAAACATTATTGGGCACAGAACAACAGCACAAAGGGCAAGAAGTTAGAGACAACAATACATCACGCAAAGCAGTTACAACTGTCAGTAAGAGTGTCCATGATTGAGTCTTTGAATGAAGAGATTGAGATAAAACTGTCCAGTGTTTGTTGCAGCTCGTTCCAGTCGCTAGCTGCAGTGAACTGAAAAAATGAGTGACCCAGGGATGTGTGGGCTTTGGGGACATTTAACAGAATGTGACTGGCAGAACAGGTGTTGTATATGGAGGATGATGGCTGCAGTAGATATAGGGTTTATAAATAAGCATCAACCAGTGGGTCTTGCGACAGGTATACAGAGATGACCAGTTTACAGAGGAGTATAGAGTGCAGTAATGTGTCGTATAAGGAGCATTGGTGGCAAATCTGATGGCCGAATGGTAAAGAACATCTAGCCACTGGAGAGCACCCTTACCTGCCGATCTATAAATTACGTCTCCGTAATCTAGCATGGGTAGGATGGTCATCTGAATTAGGGTTAGTTTGGCAGCTGGGGTGAAAGAGGAGCGATTACGATAGAGGAAACCACGTCTAGATTTAACTTTAGCCTGCAGCTTTGATATGTGCTGAGAGGACAGTGTACCGTCCAGCCATACTCCCAAGTACTTGTATGATGTGACTACCTCAAGCTCTAAACCCTCAGAGGTAGTAAAAACACCTGTGGGGAGAGGGGCATTTTTCTTATCAAACATGACCTTTGTTTTGGAGGTGTTCAGAACAAGGTTAAGGGCAGAGAAAGCTTGATGGACAGTAAGAAAGCTTTGTTGTAGAGCGTTTAACACAAAATCCAGGAAGGGGCCAGCTGAGTATAAGACTGTATCATCTGCATATAAATGGATAAGAGAGCTTCCTACTGCCTGAGCTATGTTGTTGATGTAAATTGAGAAAAGCGTGGGGCCTAGGATCGAGCCTTGGGGTACACCCTTGGTGACAGGCAGTGGCTGAGACAGCAGATGTTCTGACTTTATACACTGCAATCTTTGAGAGAGGGAATTAGCAAACCAGGCCAAAGACTCCTCAAAGACACCAATACCCCTTAGCCGGCCCACAATAATGGAATGGTCTACCGTATCAAAAGATTTGGCAAAGTCAATAAAAATAGCAGCACAACATTGCTTAGAATCAAGGGCAGTGGTGACATCATTGAGGACCTTTAAGGATGCAGTGACACATCCATAACCTGAGCGGAAACCAGATTGCATACCAGAGAGAATACTATAGACATCAAGAAAGCCAGTCAGTTGATTATTGACAAGTTTTTCCAACACTTTTGATAAACAGGGCAAAATAGAAATAGGCCTATAAGTTAGGATCAGCTTGATCTTCCCCTTTAAATAAAGGACGAACCGTGGCTGCCTTCCAAGCAATGGGAACCTCCCCAGAGAGGAGAGACAGATTAAAAAGGTCAGAGATTGGCGATGATAGGACAGCAACCTTAAAGAAGAAATGGTTCAAACCATCTGACCCAGATGTTTTTTTTGGGGTCAAGTTTAAGGAGCTCCTCTAGCACCTCGGACTCAGTGACCGCCTGCAGGGAGAAACTTTGTAGGAGGCATGGCTGAGCCAAATAGGAATCCTGACTTAATGAAGTGTTGATTAAAGAGCTCAGCCATGTGCTTCTTGTCAGTAACAACCACGTCATCAACTTTAAGGGACATGGGCAGCTGTGAAGATGAGGGTTTATTTTAACCGTTTTCCAGAACTTCTTGGGGTTAGACCCACAGAGAGAGAACTGCTCCTTAAAGTAACTAACTTTGGCCTTCCAGATAGCCTGAGTGCACTTATTTCTCATTTGCCTGAAAGATAGCCAGTCAGCCTGAGTACGCGTGTGCCGAGCCTTTCGCCAAATGCAATTCTTGAGGTGGAGTAACTCTGCAAGATCACGGTCGAACCAGGGGCTGAACCTGTTTTTAATTCTCATTTTCTTTATGGGGGCGTGTTTGTTAACAATACCACTGAAAATATAAAAAAGAAGGTCCAAGCGTCTTCGACAGAGGGGATCAAGTTGATTATATACCAATGTACAGAGGCCAGGTCATGAAGGAAGGCTTGCTCATTAAAGTTTTTTAGCAAGCGTCTATGACAAATCAGGATAGGTCGTTTCACTGAGCAGCCATTATGAACACAGGCTGTAAAACAGTGAAAACTAAGGTCATTACAGAAAACACCAGACTGATACCTCTCAGGATTATTTGGGAGGATAACATCGAGGAGAGTAGCCTTTTCTGGGTGTTTGGAGTCATACCTTGTGGGATTGTTAATAATCTGAGAAAGATTTAGGGAGTCCCATTGCTTTAGGACTTGGTCAGGTGGTTTAAGCATGTCCCAGTTTAGGTCACCTAGCAGGACAAATTCAGACTTAGTGTAAGGGGCCAGGAAAGAGCTTAGGTCAGGTAGGGTACAGGCCGGTGCTGATGGAGGACGATAACGCCCAGCAACAGTCAAACAAGAGCTATTTGAAAGTTTAATGCTTAAAACCAGCAAATCAAATTGTTTAGGGACAGACTTGGTGGAGACAACCGAGCACTGAAGGTGATCCTTGGTAAAGATTGCCACTCCCCCACCTTTGGGAGATCTGTCTTGCCGAAAAAGGTTATAACCAGAAAGGTTAAAATCAGCATTCAAAACACTCTTCCTTAACCACGTCTCAGTAATGACCAAGACATCTGGATTGGAGCTGTGAACACACACTTTTAGGCGGGTGGGGGGCGATGGAGACAAGACAGGACAGGGGGAGACAAGACAGGACAGGGGGAGACAAGCCAGGGCAGACGGTAAACAGATTGCCAGGTGGAGTCCAAGCAGCAGCAGGCAACGGTAGTAGGTGTCACACCCACTTGGGAGAAGCTTTTATTTCTGGAGATGATTTCTTGTAGAAAATGGCAGTGGATGGTCTCTGAACAGCTTCAAAGGCCTCTGTATTTGAGTGGAATATCCTGACAATTTGTTGGGCTCAAAGGCTTCAACACCTCTTCACAGGTCTTTGTTTGCCAGAGCACCCTCTGTATAGCTTGGAAAAAAGGAATCCTTGATAGAATAATTCTAAAATTAGGATGTAGGTTTAGAGTTTTGTCTGGAGTGAAGGTTACGTTGTAGAGGGTAGCATCGTGTATATGTCCCTTCCAAAAAAAATCCAATTTATCTAACTCCAAAACTATCTTTTTTATAAAAAACATGTTGAAAAATGTGAGAGCTCACATGCAGTTGTGTCTCTCTAAGCAGAGGTAGGGGCCATACCTTCGACCCAGTCTGAGTTCCTAAGCGCTCTGGAGCAGGTTTTCATCAAGGATCTCGCTGTACTTTGCTTTGTTCATCTTTCCCTTGATCCTGACTAGTTTCTAAGTCCCTGACGCTGAACAACATCCCCACCATGCTGCACCGTAGGGATGGTGCCAGGTTTCCTCCAGACATGACGCTTGGCATTCAGGCCAAAGAGTTCAATCTTGGTTTCATCAGACCAGAGAATCTTGTTTCTCATGGTCTGAGTTCTTTAGGTACCTTTTGGCAAACTCCAAGTGGGCTCTCATGTGCCTTTTACTGAGGAGCGGCTTCCGTCTGGCCACTCTACCATAAAGGCCTGTTTTGTGGAGTACTGCAGAGATGGTTGTCCTTCTGAAAGGTTCTCCCATCTCCAAAGGGGAACTCTGAAGCTCTGTCAGACTGACCATTGGGTTCTCGTTCAGCTCCCTGACCAAGGCCCTTCTCCCCCGATTGCTCAGTTTGGCCGAGCGGCCAGCTCTAGGAAGAGTCTTGGTGGTTCCAAACTCCTTTCATTTAAGAATGATCCTTGGGACCTTCAATGCTGCAGACATTTTTTGGACATTCCTTCAACCTCATGGCTTGGTTTTTTGCTCTGACATGCACTGTCAACTGTGGGACCTTATATAGACAGGTGTGTGCCTTTCCAAATCATGTCCAATCAATTGAATTTACCTCAGGTGGACTCCAAGTTGTAGAAAAATCTCAAGGATGATCAATGGAAACAGGATGAACCTGAGCACATTTTGAGTCTCATAGCAAAGGGTCTGAATACTTAAGGTATTTCTGTTTCGGTCAATTCTGAATTGAGTTGTGAATTGATCTTTAATTCCAATAGAATTCACACAAAGCATAATTTGAATTGAATTTAAATGAAAGAATTAAGGAAGAAAGAAAATTCCATTAAATTGAAATGCCTTATTTATTCTGGGGCGCCAGGTAGTCTAGTGGTTAGGGTGTAAGGTTGCTGGATCGAATCCCTGAGCTGACAAGATAAAAATCTGTCGTTCTGCCCCTGAACAAGGCTGTCATTGTAAATAAGAATTTGTTCTTAACTGACTTGCCTAGTTAAATAAAGGTTAAATAAAATAAATCACTATACAAATGTTTATGCTGACATCATGTATGGTTACCAATGCCATGTAGCATCTTGTTGAAACATCACATTTTTAAAACTCATTCTCTGATGGGACAGATCGAAATGTACTGTGGGGAGGGGTGGTCCAAAATAGGGGAGGGGTAGGTCCAAAATAGGGGAGGGGTCAGTCCAAAATAGGGGAGGGGTCAGTCCAAAATAGGGGAGGGGTCAGTCCAAAATAGGGGAGGGCTGGTCCAAAATAGGGGAGGCTTGTGTGTTTTTTTCATCAGGTACAGGGGAGGGTAGTGCAATGGCTTGACTTACTTTGATATTACCCTAATAAAGTTTAGAAATGTTTGTGAATGGTTATTATTAAGCTTTAGCTGCAGACCTATGATATGAAGGCAGTTGAACTTGAGGTGAGGAAGAAGTTTCTTTATCAAAAATATTCTGATAAAAAAATCAGAACGTCTATCTGTATAGCAGACGCAGTAGCCATCTGACATAATGAAATGTATGTTGGTGTCGTAGCATGCCACCGGCATATCTCTCTCTCTCTGGGGTTAGGCCTAAGCTTCTCTTCCTTTACATAGGCATTGTACATATATACATATATATACACAGTACCAGTCAAAAGTTTGGACACACCTACTAATTCAAGGGTTTTTCTTTATTTGTACTCTTTTCTACAATGTAGAATAATAGTGAAGACATCAGAACTATGAAATAACATAAGAAATCATGTAGTAACCGAAAAAGTGCTAAACAAATGAAAATATATTTGAGATTTTTCAAAGTAGCCACCCTTTGCCTTGATGACAGCTTTTTGATGACAGCTCTTAACATTCTCTCAACCAGCTCTGGAACCTGGAATGCTTTTCCAACAGTCTTGAAGGAGTTCCCACATATGCTGAGCACTCTGCGGTCCAACTCATCCAAAAGCATATTAATTGGGTTAAGGTCGGGGAATTGTGGAGTAAATATAAAGAAAAAACCCTGGAATGAGTAGATGTGTCAAAGGTTTTGACTGCTTAACACAAATTGGTACAGAAACGTTTGACAGGTGAATTGGCACAGAAACCTGTTGGTGGAAAATTTGTTGCATATATTTTATATAATTATAAATATGGCATCAAAATGTTGGAAATTAGATTTTCCCCTGGCTGAGCATTGCCTGCAGCTGGCTCTGATTGTAGTGTAATGAAACAGGCAGGGAGAGTGAGCTCGTCCGTGGTGGTTGGTGAACCCTCAACCTTCTGGCATGTAGCCATGCGTGGCATCGACTGTGCCACTAAAGCATGCTGAAGTGGCAAAGTTGATATCCACGTTTATAAAAACAAGGTCACTACATTATTGTTATTCATGTTCGTAAACATTATCTGAGTAAATTCTTTGTTATAATCAAACAAATATTTGAAATGGTGTGTGTATTCTTTGTATTAATAAGTGTCCGATTTCTCAAATGAATGACACTTTCATGTTTCAAATCTCGGTTGAATGGCTTTGAATTAAATTTTACTTCCATCAATTCAAATTCTGATTCCTGTGGGGTGTGGCCAACTCTATCTCTCTCTGATGTTGGTGCCAGATTGCAGTCTTTGGGAGATCTGAGACAGAACCCACCCTGTGCCTCTTTTCTCTGTCCCCCTCTCTTTAACTCACTCCCTCACACCTCCTCCTTCTCCCCTCTTTCTGGTAGGTTGGAGGTGGTGGCAGATTGCAGAGCTGAGACAGAGCTCCATCTTCTCTTCTCTGCCTCTTCGGCTCCCATCAACAGATGGCTGCTTTTAATGGTGAAGCACTCAACCTGGAAATCCAACCTCTCTCTCTTTTTCTATGTCTGTCAGTCTGTCTCTCTGCCCTCCAGTCAGTCAGTCAGTCAGTCTGTCTCTCTGCCCTCCAGTCAGTCAGTCAGTCAGTCTGTCTCTCTGCCCTCCAGTCAGTCAGTCAGTCAGTCTGTCTCTCTGCCCTCCAGTCAGTCAGTCAGTCAGTCTGTCTCTCTGCCCTCCAGTCAGTCAGTCAGTCAGTCTGTCTCTCTGCCCTCCAGTCAGTCAGTCAGTCAGTCTGTCTCTCTGCCCTCCAGTCAGTCAGTCAGTCAGTCTGTCTCTCTGCCCTCCAGTCAGTCAGTCAGTCAGTCTGTCTCTCTGCCCTCCAGTCAGTCAGTCAGTCAGTCTGTCTCTCTGCCCTCCAGTCAGTCAGTCAGTCAGTCAGTCTGTCTCTCTGCCCTCCAGTCAGTCAGTCAGTCAGTCAGTCTGTCTCTCTGCCCTCCAGTCAGTCAGTCAGTCAGTCTGTCTCTCTGCCCTCCAGTCAGTCAGTCAGTCAGTCTGTCTCTCTGCCCTCCAGTCAGTCAGTCAGTCAGTCAGTCTCTCTGCCCTCCAGTCAGTCAGTCAGTCAGTCAGTCTCTCTGCCCTCCAGTCAGTCAGTCAGTCAGTCTGTCTCTCTGCCCTCCAGTCAGTCAGTCAGTCAGTCAGTCAGTCAGTCAGTCAGTCAGTCAGTCAGTCAGTCAGTCAGTCAGTCAGTCAGTCAGTCAGTCAGTCAGTCAGTCAGTCAGTCAGTCAGTCAGTCAGTCAGTCAGTCAGTCAGTCAGTCTGTCTCTCTGCCCTCCTGTCTGTCAGTCTGTCTGTCTGTCTGTCTGTCAGTCTGTCTCTCTGCCCTCCTGTCTGTCAGTCTGTCAGTCTGTCAGTCTGTCAGTCTGTCTCTCTGCCCTCCTGTCTGTCAGTCTGTCAGTCTGTCAGTCTGTCTCTCTGCCCTCCTGTCTGTCAGTCTGTCAGTCTGTCAGTCTGTCTCTCTGCCCTCCTGTCTGTCAGTCTGTCAGTCTGTCAGTCTGTCTCTCTGCCCTCCTGTCTGTCAGTCTGTCAGTCTGTCAGTCTGTCTCTCTGCCCTCCTGTCTGTCAGTCTGTCAGTCTGTCAGTCTGTCTCTCTGCCCTCCTGTCTGTCAGTCTGTCAGTCTGTCAGTCTGTCTCTCTGCCCTCCTGTCTGTCAGTCTGTCAGTCTGTCTCTCTGCCCTCCTGTCTGTCAGTCTGTCAGTCTGTCAGTCTGTCTCTCTGCCCTCCTGTCTGTCAGTCTGTCAGTCTGTCAGTCTGTCTCTCTGCCCTCCTGTCTGTCAGTCTGTCAGTCTGTCAGTCTGTCTCTCTGCCCTCCTGTCTGTCAGTCTGTCAGTCTGTCTCTCTGCCCTCCTGTCTGTCAGTCTGTCAGTCTGTCTCTCTGCCCTCCTGTCTGTCAGTCTGTCAGTCTGTCTCTCTGCCCTCCTGTCTGTCAGTCTGTCAGTCTGTCTGTCTGTCTGTCTGTCTGTCTGCCCGTCTGCCCTCCTGTCTGTCTGTCTGTCTGTCTGCCCGTCTGTCTGTCTGTCTGTCTGTCTGCCCTCCTCTCCGTCTGTCTGTCTCTCTGCCTGTCCGTCCGTCCGTCTCTCTCTCTGCCCTCCTCTCCATCTCTCTGTATGTTTGTCTGTCTTTCTGCCCTCCTCTCCCTCTCTCTGTCTGTCAGTCTGTCTCTCTGCCCTCCTCTCCCTCTCTCTCCCCCTTCGATCGCTTTCTTTCTTCTTTCCTAGAATGGACAGTCCTCAGGTGTGTCTAGTGTGTTTGTGTGTGTGCCTAGTGTGTGTGTTTGTGTGTGTGCCTAGCGTGTGTGTTTGTGTGTGTGCCTAGCGTGTGTGTGCCTAGTGTGTGGTTATGTGTGTGCCTAGTGCGTTTGTGTGTGTGTGTGTGCCTAGTGTGTTTGTGTGTGTGTGCCTAGTGTGTGTGCGTGTGTGCCTAGTGTGTGCCTAGTGTGTATGCCTAGTGTGTGTGTTTGTGTGTGTGCCTAGTGTGTGTGTTTGTGTGTGTGCCTAGCGTGTGTGTGTGTGCCTATTGAGTGCCTAGTGTGTTTATGTATGTGCCTAGTGTGTGTGTTTGTGCCTAGTGTGGGTTTTATTTTTTATTTATTTCACCTTTATTTAACCAGGTAGGCCAGTTGAGAACTAGTTCTCATTTACAACTGCGACCTGGCCAAGACAAAGCAAAGCAGTGCGACAAAAAACAACACAGAGTTACACATGGGAAATAAAACAAACGTACAGTCAATAACACAATAGAGAATCTATATACAGAGTGCAAATGTAGTGCAAAATGCAGTAAGGTTAGGAAGGTAGGACAATAAATAGGCCATAGTGGCGAAATAAGTTACAGATTAGAATTAACACTGGAGTGATAGATGTGCAAATGATGATGTGCAAATAGAGATACTGGAGTGCAAATGAGCTAAAATAATAAATATGGGGATGAGGTAGTAGAGTGGGCTATTTACAGAAGGACTATATGCAGGTGCAGTGATCGATAAGCAGCTTTGACAGCTGATTCTTAAAGTTAGTGAGGGAGATAGGAACCTCTAGCTTCAATGATTTTTGCAATTCGTTGCAGTCATTGGCAGCAGAGAACTGGAAGGAATGGCGGCCAAAGGAGGTGTTGGCTTTGGGGGTGACCAGTGAGATATACCTGCTGGAGCGCATGCTACGGGTGGGTGTTGCTATGGTGACCAGCGAGTTGAGATAAGGCGGGATTTACCTAATAAAGACTTATAGATGACCTGGAGCCAGTGGGTTTGGCGACAAATATGTAATGAGGGCCAGCCAACGAGAGAATACAGGTCGCAGTGGTGGGTAGTATATGGGGCTTTGGTAACAAAACGGATGGCACTGTGATAGACTACATCCAATTTGCTGAGTAGAGTGTTGGAGGCTATTTTGTAAATGACATCGCCAAAGTCAAGGATCGGTAGGATGGTAAGTTTTACAAGGGCATGTTTGGCAGCATGAGTGAAGGAGGCTTTGTTTGCGAAATAGGAAGCCGATTCTAGATTTAATTTTGGATTGGAGATGGTTAATTTGAGTCTGGAAGTTGAGTTCAGTCTAACCAGATGCCTAGGTATTTGTAGGTGTCCACGTATTCTAAGTCAGACCCGTCGAGAGTAGTGATGATAGTCCGGTGGGCGGGTGCGGGCAGCGTTCGATTGAAAAGCATGCATTTAGTTTTACTAGCATTTAAGAGCAGTTGGAGGCCACAGAAGGAGTGTTGTATGGCATTGAAGCTTGTTTGAAGGTTAGTTAACACAGTGTCCAAAGAGGGGCCAGATGTATACAGAATGGTGTCGTCTGCGTAGAGATGGATCAGAGAGTCACCAGCAGCGAGAGCGACATCGTTGATGTATATAGAGAAAAGGGTTGGCCCAAGAATTTAACCCTGTGGCACCCCCATAGATACTGCCAGAGGTCCGGACAACAGGCCCTCCGATTTGACACACTGAACTCTGTCTGAGAAGTAGTTGGAGAACCAGGCAAAGAAGTCACTTGAGAAACCAAGGCTGTTGAGTCTGCCAATAAGAATGCAGAAATGGGTCTAGAGTGTCTCCCCCTTTAAAGAGGGGGTTGACCGCGGCAGCTTTCCAATCTCTAGAGATCTCAGACGATACAAAAGAGAGGTTGAACAGGCTAGTAATAGGGGTTGCAACAATTTTGGCGGATCATTTTAGAAAGAAAGGGTCCAGATTGTCTAGCCCAGCAGATTTGTAGGGGTCCAGATTTAGCAGCTCTTTCAGAACATCAGCTGTCTGGATTTGGGTGAAGGAGAAGCGGGGGGGGTGCTTGGGCAAGTGGCTGCGGGGGGTGCAGAGCTGTTGGCCGGGGTAGGGGTAGCCAGGTGGAAAGCATGGCCAGCCGTAGCAAAATGCTTCTTGAAATTTTCGATTATCATGAATTTAAAATCGGTGGTGACAGTGTTTCCTAGCCTCAATGCAGTGGGCAACTGGGAGGAGATGCTCTTATTCTCCATGGACTTTACAGTGTCCCAGAACTTTTTGGAATTAGTACTTCAGGATGCAAATTTCTTTGCTTTTCTAACTGACTGTGTGTATTTGTTTCTCACTTCCCTGAAAAGTTGTATATCACGGGGGCTATTCGATGCTAATGCAGTGCGCCACAGGATGTTTTTGTGTTGGTCAAGTGCAGTCAAGTCTGGGGTGAACCAAGGGCTAGATCTGTTCTTACTTCTACGTTTTTTGAAAGGTGTGTCTAGTGTGTGTGTGTGTGTGCCTAGTGTGTGTGTGTGTGTGTGTGTGTGTGTGTGCCTAGTGTGTGTGTGTGTGTGTGTGCGTGCCTAGTGTGTGTGTGTGTGTGTGTTTGTGCCTAGTGTGTTTGTGCCTAGTGTGTTTGTGCCTAGTGTGTTTGTGCCTAGTGTGTTTGTGTGTAGTGTGTTTGTGCCTAGTGTGTTTGTGCCTAGTGTGTTTGTGTGTAGTGTGTTTGTGTGTAGTGTGTTTGTGTGTAGTGTGTTTGTGTGTGTGCCTAGTGTGTTTGTGTGTAGTGTGTTTGTGTGTAGTGTGTTTGTGTGTGTGCCTAGTGTGTTTGTGTGTAGTGTGTTTGTGTGTAGTGTGTTTGTGTGTAGTGTGTTTGTGTGTAGTGTGTTTGTGTGTAGTGTGTTTGTGTGTGTGCCTAGTGTGTTTGTGTGTAGTGTGTTTGTGTGTAGTGTGTTTGTGCCTAGTGTGTTTGTGTGTAGTGTGTTTGTGTGTAGTGTGTTTGTGTGTGTGCCTAGTGTGTTTGTGTGTAGTGTGTTTGTGTGCAGTGTGTTTGTGCCTAGTGTGTTTGTGTGTGTGCCTAGACCAGGGGTGTCAGACTCATATTAGGTAGTGGGCCGGATTTGTTCAAATGGGACCTCATGGGGGCCGATAATGTTTTGCTAAAATCTATTTGACTCTACACATGGTTATTTAGACTGCTGGAGAATTTATTTGAAATCATTCAAGAAGGCCTACAGATACCAATCGATGCATTGTTGGCACATGAAAAAAACACTATGTAGTATTACATGAAGCAATCAGAAAAATACAGGTTGAACAAAAAGCCTTTTTCTAGGAAACATTGACAAGAATACATTTCAAGTACAGATGAGAGAAGTGCAACAAATTGCCAATTAATTATAAGCGCCGTAGAAATCATGTTTTCTATTAATGTTAACTATTAATAATTACATATTATGTTTGAATATCTGTGTTATTTATTGATTTGAAAGAATGCAGGTTATTGTTATTAAACGCCAAATGTCGGTCCAGAATAGCTGTACCAATCAATCAGAATTAACTACAGAAATTGCGTGTGAAAACACCAACATGTTAAATTACAAAAAGTTGAAGAAAAAAGTGCAGCAAACATGCCTTTTATAAGTGCCACAGAAAGCATTTCATACAACTATTAACAACAATACTTACATATTGTGTTTGAAAATTTCAGTAATTCGTTAACTATATACATATGTCCAGAATAGCTGGTTCAGATACCGTGGTTAATCCAGCTACCCTGTGATCAGTAGATTTAGAGTCCAGCGCGATAGGGAGGCTATGATATTTTCACTTGCTGGTTGACACCTGACATTTTTTGTTTTTTACCAGCCTGTCAACATCGAGGACCAATTTCTGGGCAGTTGCGATTTTCATTATGTCATTTAGATGTTCGTGTGTCGGCCGATTGTGCAGTTTGGACACATCTGATGCCTTGATGGTGAACGGAGAGCGAAAAAGTGCAAGTCCTCCAGTTGAGTGAAGACCGTGAATCGATTGTTAATCTCGCATATAAGAGTGGACAGCATGTTCTTGTAAATGTCCATACTCTGGGGATCGACAGGTAGAGATTTTAGACAGGGGAAGTGGACTGGGTTGTGCTGGGACAGCTGCGTCTCCCACAGAGCCAATTTCATTTCATAGTAGTTGCGGCCTTGCATGCTTATATTCAACACATTCAAGTGTTCTGTATTGTCCACTAAAAAGGAAAGATCCGTAAGCCAGTCTGGTTTATCTAACTCTGTCACTGGCTTTCCTTTCTGCTGCATGAATTGGGCAATCTCTGTGCGTAATTTGAAGAAATGTTTGAGCACTGCTCCTCGGCCCAACCAGCGGACCTCAGTGTGGTAGGGCAGGCCGTGCATAATATTGTGGTCTGATAAAAGAGCCTCAAATTGCCGATGGTTAAGTCCTTTCGCTCTGATAAAATTCACAGTTTGGACAACAACACGCATGATGGTGTCCATTTTTAAGCTCTTGCTGCATAAGGTTTCTTGGTGTAATATACAGTGAAAGATCCAGAACACATGCTCTGGGTTAAAACAGCCTGAACCTTCTCTCTGAGCTTTACAACAACACCTGCCTTTTTTCCGACCATTGATGGTGCGGTCGGTTGCCACACTGACTACGTGACTCCAGTCCACCTCCAGTCTGTCCAGGGCCCCGACGAGGCTTACAAACACGTCATTAGCGGTTAGCGGTTATCATTGGCACCAGAGCCACGAACTCCTCAGTGACAGTCAAAGATGCATCCACACTGCGAATAAATATTCCTAATTGGGCTACATCAGTCACATCGGTGCTTTCATCAATAGAGAATGCAATAAATGACTTCACTTTCTTTTAATTGACTGTTCAAATCTCCGGCAAGTTCCCCGAATACCCTACATTCCGTGTCAACCATTCTCTTTTTCGATAGCATTTCTTGCTAAGATAGCTTAACCGTTAAGATAAAAAGCCATTTCCTGCGCTGACAATCACGTCACGTAATTTTCAGCGCAGAACTGGCGGTTTTTACTACTTCCTGCGGATATATAGTAGTGCAAGCTTTAATTAACGTATCAAATGTGATTTATTTACCATCTATGATCATATCATAGAAACCTATTACTTTACTCACATAGTTGATAATAACTGGATGCAAATGTTTTGCCTTTGCGGGCCGGATGAAACCTGCTGGCGGCCGGATCTGGCCCGCTGGCTGTATCTCTGACATCACTGGCCTAGTGTGTTTGTGTGTGTGCCTAGTGTGTGTGTGTGTGTGTCTAGTGTGTGTATATCTAGTGTGTGTGTGTCTAGTGTGTGTGTGTGTGTGTGTGCCTAGTGTGTTTATGTGTCTACATAGTGTGTGTGTGTGTGAGCGTGCCTAGTGTGTTCGTGTGTGTGTGTGTGCCTAGTGTGTGTGTGTGTGTGTGCCTAGTGTGTGTGTGTGTGTGTGCCTAGTGTGTGTGTGCCTAGTGTGTGTGTGTGTGTGCCTAGTGTGTGTGTGTGTGTGCCTAGTGTGTGTGTGTGTGTGCCTAGTGTGTGTGTGTGTGTGCCTGCCTAGTGTGTGTGTGTGTGTGTGCGCCTAGTGTGTGTGTGTGCCTAGTGTGTGTGTGTGCGTGCCTAGTGTGTGTGTGTGTGTTTATGCCCTGGTGTCCTCCTTGGCACTCCAAGACTCAGCTGATATGGTAATAAACTTTTGAAGAGGCACTAACCAATTAGAGGAAGCCACTTACCAGCCAGACACACACACACACACTTCCCTCAGCACCCCAATTCTCTTCATTAACTAGCAGAGCCATAGTTATGAGGTGACCTCACAGGGAGCAGGGCCACTGTTGTAGACCTCAGCCAATCCTCCGCACTAGAGGTCTTCATGGGTCTAAAAAGTTGGACCTGGGGCTTTCCCACCTGGCCATTTTTTATATTGACATCCATTCCAAACGGATCCGAGGACAACTAGACCCATTCCGTATAGACCTGGGTGGATCCAGACACGGTCCGATCCGAGTGAGGGAAGGATTTTTTTTACTTTCGGAAGGAGACATTGTTACTTAGATAACAATGTCGCAGGTGAAAATGTATTGGTCGCCGTTTGCTGGTTTTAGGTATAATTCTAAGTTGCACAGAGGCCGCTATGGCATTTCTCGTTAATGTGTGTGTGTGTGTGAGTGTGAGAGTATGTGTGTGTTTTGAGAGAGCACTTCAGCCATTGACAGTCACGTGAGCGAGAGGAGAGAGCGCAGCACGTGCCAGGTTGTGACAACGTTTTACCAATTGTAGGCTATTTAGACTGTCATTATGGAGACACCTATAGAGCACTAGAGCGCATTACATCAATCCGAACGGAGGTGGTTTATACTGCATTCTAATGTTGACTGCTTGATTTAAAGTATCAAGCGAAGTGCATGCTCAGATCTTGGGTCCCGGGGGCTGTCCGAGTGGAAATGATGGAACTCCCTCGTGTAGTTCTTTTTATGGGGAAAAGTCCTCAATGAAACTAAAATGAGGGTAAATTAATTAATTTATAAAGGAAACAAGCCCTTCTGTAGCTACCTGGAGCTGGACCACATCCTCAGTAGCCTACTATAGCTTGCAATAATTATTCTTTTGAGGCATATTTTGCTTCTAACGTTGTTACAAATTACTATGATATTAATTCTTAATTGGCTCGATAACATTATGGAAAAAAGGGTTTATTGTATAGATATGGCAACTCCTCTCTTGCTGTGAAAAAACGATATAATTGTCAGGCCTGTTGGGCGGGTTTTGAGTGGTCATTGGGCTAGAAACGTCGCAGCCTACCTGTTTTGGTCGTTGTAGCGTATCCTTCTCCACTTTTGCCACACACGGACGCTCTATGACTGCAGCCTATTGCCGATTTGATGACTTATGATTGGCCAACAACAACAACAAGCTACACTTGCCACGCCCACTCTTGTGAAAAGCAAGAGCAGCAGCATAAATGATACAATGTGTCTTTCTCTTTAGTGCAACAGTCACGTTCGGATCTGTAGGGTCTTTCCGGACAAGTCAGTTATAATTACACATACTGGAGATCCGTGACAATAATATCAGATCCGACCCAGACCTGTGACGTTATTTAGAATTCTGGATCCAGACCCACTCGGGTACAGGTGGATCCGTGAAGACCTCTACTTGGCATCGACAGTGGAGTGCCATTATTCACTTCAGAAGTCTGTTGGTTTTCTATCTGTTCAGAAGTCTGTTGGTTTTCTATCTGTTCAGAAGTCTGTTGGTTTTCTATCTGTTCAGAAGTCTGTTGGTAATGGGAGGGAAAAGGTCAACTTGTTACAGTGCATGAACTGAAGAACAAACTAGTTTTTGTTCACTCAAAAGTAGTAGTATTGGGTCAATTAGGCTCAGATTGAGTATCCATAGACATTATCCTAGCCAGATAAGACCAGACTTGCTACTCTACTGATTTGACTGATAGCATGACTGTCATTGTGTTTAAAAATGGAGCTGGGCTGCCCTCTGCTGGAGTGAATCAAATCAAATCCAATTTTATTTGTCACATGCACCGAATACAACAGGTGTAGACCTTACAGTGAAATGCTTACTAACAAGCCCTTAACCAACAATACAACAGGTGTAGACCTTACAGTGAAATGCTTACTAACAAGCCCTTAACCAACAATACAACAGGTGTAGACCTTACAGTGAAATGCTTACTAACAAGCCCTTAACCAACAATACAACAGGTGTAGACCTTACAGTGAAATGCTTACTAACAAGCCCTTAACCAACAATACAACAGGTGTAGACCTTACAGTGAAATGCTTACTAACAAGCCCTTAACCAACAATACAACAGGTGTAGACCTTACAGTGAAATGCTTACTAACAAGCCCTTAACCAACAATACAACAGGTGTAGACCTTACAGTGAAATGCTTAGTTACAAGCCCTTAACCAACAATGCAGTTTTAAGGAAAATGTGTTAAGTAAAAAATAAATAAGTAAAATAACAGTAGCGAGGCTATATACAGGAAGTACTGGTACAGAGTCAATGTGCAGGGACACAGGTTAGTTGAGGTAATATGTACATGTAGGTAGAGATAAAGTGACTATGCATAGAAGGAAGGAAGCCCAACATGAAACACATCCAATATCATCCAAATGTACCTCAAATAATGCATTCCAATCAAAAAGACAAGGCAGAATGACTTGAACTCACACACACTTCTCATATACAAAACGTTCTGTCCGCATACTGACAGCATACTGACAGCATACTGACAGACAGCAGTTGCCTGTGCCTCTGCTCCTTAGCTCATCATCTGGCTCTCATCCCTTCCTTTCTCTCCGTCTCCTCTATCAGCCACTGCTAGGGGGCGCTGCTCTCCTTATGACAGTTTCTATTACAGTCTAACCCTTTAAGCGTTAGTCACTATGCTGTTTTTCATTATATCTCTATACAAAACATACATATCCCATACAAATATATCCTAGTAAACTCTAGGGTCCTATACAATTCTTTATAGTTTGACCTAAGCTTGCCTGCACTCCCTGACCTCCACTGCAACCTATCATCATATCAACTGGGTAGTGTAGTTCATGCTCTCAGTATGACTGGGTAGTGTAGTTCTTACCCTCAGTATGACTGGGTAGTGTAGTTCTTACACTCAGTATGACTGGGTAGTGTAGTTCATACCCTCCGTATGACTGGGTAGTGTAGTTCATACCCTCCGTATGACTGGCTAGTGTAGTTCTTACCCTCCGTATGACTGGGTAGTGTAGTTCTTACCCTTCGTATGACTGGGTAGTGTAGTTCTTACCCTCAGTATGACTGGGTAGTGTAGTTCTTACACTCAGTATGACTGGGTAGTGTAGTTCATACCCTCCGTATGACTGGGTAGTGTAGTTCTTAAACTCAGTATGACTGGGTAGTGTAGTTCTTACCCGCTGTGCTTCATGTTGGGGGGTTTGTCCATGCGCACAGCTAGTTTGATCTTTAGCTCTGTGTCCTGACTGTTCTTGGACACCACCATCTTGTGGAACCCAGCCTGCTTGGGCCCATTGCTGGTGGGGTTCAGGATCACCTAGGAATGGATGGGGGTGACAAAGTGCGAGGGTGCAGGAGAGATAAGAAAAAAAGAGAACCATCCATTATAACGATGGCTTCTGGCTTCTGGCTTCTCCACCTTCCAAGATACACATCCTCATATTCTGGCTTCTCCTCCTCCCAAGATACACATCCTGATATTCTGTCTTCTCCTCCTCCCAAGATACACATCCTGATATTCTGGCTTCTCCTCCTCCCAAGATACACATCCTGATATTCTGTCTTCTCCTCCTCCCAAGATACACATCCTCATATTCTGGCTTCTCCCCCTCCCAAGATACACATCCTGATATTCTGTCTTCTCCTCCTCCCAAGATACACATCCTGATATTCTGTCTTCTCCTCCTCCCAAGATACACATCCTGATATTCTGTCTTCTCCTCCTCCCAAGATACACATCCTGATATTCTGTCTTCTCCTCCTCCCAAGATACACATCCTGATATTCTGTCTTCTCCTCCTCCCAAGATACACATCCTGATATTCTGGCTTCTCCTCCTCCCAAGATACATATTCTCATATTTTGTGACTGATGGGAACAGACAGGTGAAATACATCAGAAAACCATGACTATCTGGGGAAGACACCATATCACAACCCCCTCTGCAGTTGCTCCGTATTGTTATTGAAAAGTTTAGGTAGTTTGGACCCTTGTTTCTCAAAACCTTTCCTCTGGGACCCCAAGACGTTTAACAATTTAGTTTTAGCCCTGAACTAGCTCACCTGATTCACCTAGTCAAGGACTTGATGATTAGTTGACTTAGGGGTGCTAGCTGTGGAATAGTTCAAATACATGGAACAATTGGGGGTCCCCGAGGAGAGGTTTGAGAACCACTGGTTTAGACTGCTCACTACCACTACCACTTCCAGACTCCATCCCCCAGGGGGCAGCAGCAACATATTTGCCCATTGTAGAAGTTGTCAGAATGTAACTATTTGGACCTGAAAGCCAAAACATTTAGGAGATAGCGTGCTCACAGTTGACCCATTTTGCATTCTCACAAATACAAGTAGTGATGAAGTCAATCTCTCCTCCACTTTGAACCAGGAGAGACTGACATGCATATTGCTCTCTGTGTACAGCCAAGGACCAGCCGTGCTGCCCTGTTCTGAGACAATTGCAATTTTCCCAAGTCCCTCTTTGAGGCACCTGACCACACGACTGAACAGTATTCCAGGTTTTACAAAACTAGGGCCTGTAGGACCTGCCTTGTTGAAATTGTTGTTAAGAAGGCAGAACAGCGCTTTATTATGGACAGACTTCTACCCATCGTAGCTACAGTTGTATCAATATATTTTGACCATGACAGTTTACAATCCAGGGTTACTCCACGTGAGGAAGAGAAGAGAGAGGAGGCTGTTTCTGTACAGTAACAGCTCCAGCTCTTGCACATTCAATACAATGCATGTCTCAAATATCATAATGGCATCCATGTCATGGGAAAAACATTGCCTAGGTACATGACTGTTTGGCCTACATTGCCAAGACAATGATTGGTTGGGTCATTGTAATTGCTAGTATCTGATATAAATACTAACTGATATCAATACTGTAGTGGCTGATATTGATATTTAATTCTATCAATATTAATAGGTTGATGTACATACAGTATGTACTGGTGTCTTACCCTCCCCAGCTCCTTGTCTTCCAGTGCCAGTACCCCCGTGCTCTCTGTGAACAGCTTCACTTTGACCATGGGTAATGGGTGCGTCGTTGTGAAGTCCCCCTGAGTGCCCCACCTGAAAGACATAAGGTTCCAAATCAAATCAAAGTGTATCTGTCACACGCACAAGATACAACAGGTGTAAACAGTACAGCGAAACGCTTACTTGGAAGCAATTCCTCAACAATGCAGTGTTCAACATCAAAGGTAACACAAAGAGAATCCAGATCTTAAAGCTAGAATCCTTACAGTCCCACGCCAGTCTCCTTTTCACTTCGTTGTCCAGGTCTGTGCCCAAAAAGTTTGAGCTTCTACTCTTAAAAAATCCACCTTTCCAGAAATAAGTCTCTCACTGTTGCCGCCTGTTACAGACCCCCCCCAGCCCCCAGCTGTGCCCTGGACTCCATATGTGAATTGATTGCCCCCCATCTATCTTCAGAGTTTGTACTGTTAGGTGACCTAAACTGGGATATGCTTAACACCCCGGCTGTCCTTCAATCTAAGCTAGATGCCCTCAATCTTACACAAATTATCAAGGAACCCACCAGGTACAACCCTAAATCCGTAAACATGGGTACCATCATAGATATCATCCTGACTAACTTGCCCTCCAAATACACCTCCTCTGTTTTCAACCAGGATCTCAGCGATCACTGCCTCATTGCCTGCGTTCGTAATGGGTCAGCGGTCAAACGACCACCCCTTATCACTGTCAAACGCTCCCTAAAACACTATTGTGAGCAGGCCTTTCTAATCGACCTGGCCCAGGTATCCTGGAAGGATATTGACCTCATCCCGTCAGTAGAGGACGCCTGGTTGTTGTTTAAAAGTGCTTTCCTCAGCATCCTAAATAAGCATGCCCCTTTCAAAAAACGTAGAACTAAGAACAGATATAGCCCTTGGTTCACCCCAGACTTGACTGCACTAGACCAACACAAAAACATCCTATGGCGCACTGCATTAGCATCGAATAGCCCCCGAGATATGCAACTTTTCAAGGAAGTCAGAAACAAATACACACAGTCAGTTAGAAAAGCAAAGGCCAGCTTTTTCAAACAGAAATTTGCATCCTGTAGTACTAATTCCAAAAAGTTCTGGGACACTGTAAAGTCCATGGAGAATAAGAGCATCTCCTCCCAGTTGCCCACTGCATTGAGGCTAGGAAACACTGTCACCACCGATAAATTCACAATTATCGAAAATTTCAATAAGCATTTTGCTACGGCTGGCCATGCTTTCCACCTGGCTACCCCTACCCCGGCCAACAGCTCTGTACCCCCCGCAGCCACTTGCCCAAGCCCCCCCCCGCTTCTCCTTCAAACAAATCCAGACAGCTGATGTTCTGAAAGAGCTGCTAAATCCGGACCCCTACAAATCTGCTGGGCTAGACAATCTGGACCCTCTCTTTCTAAAATTATCCGCCAAAATTGTTGCAACACCTATTACAAGCCTGTTCAACCTCTCTTTCGTATCGTCTGAGATCCCTAGAGATTGGAAAGCTGCCACGGTCATCCTCCTCTTCAAAGGGGGAGACTGTTATAGACCCAAACTGTTATAGACCTATATCCATCCTGCCCTGCCTTTCTAAAGTCTTCGAAAGCCAAGTTAACAAACAGATAACTGACCACTTCGAATCCCACCGTACCTTCTCTGCTATGCAATCTGGTTTCCGAGCTGGTCATGGGTGCACCTCAGCTACGCTCAAGGTACTGAACGATATCATAACCGCCATCGATAGAAGACAGTACTGTGCAGCCGTCTTCATCGACCTGGCCAAGGCTTTCGACTATGTCAATCACCGCATTCTTAATGGCAGACTCAACAGCCTTGGTTTCTCAAGTGACTGCCTTGCCTGGTTCTCCAACTACTTCTCAGACAGAGTTCAGTGTGTCAAATCGGAGGGCCTGTTGTCGGATCCTCTGGCAGTTTCTATGGGGGTGCCACAGGGTTAAATTCTTGGGCCAACCCTTTTCTCTATATACATCAACGATGTCGCTCTCGCTGCTGGTGACTCTCTGATCCATCTCTACGCGGACGACACCATTCTGTATACATCTGGCCCCTCTTTGGACACTGTTAATTAACCTTCAAACAAGCTTAAATGCCATACAACACTCCTTCCGTGGCCTCCAACTGCTCTTAAATGCTAGTAAAACTAAACGCATGCTTTTCTATCGAACGCTGCCCGCACCCGCCCACCGGACTATCATCACTACTCTCGATGGGTCTGACTTAGAATACGTGGACTCCTACAAATACCTAGGCGTCTGGTTAGACTGTAAACTCAACTTCCAGACATTAACCATCTCCAATCCAAAATTAAATCTAGAATCAGCTTCCTATTTCGCAACAAAGCCTCCTTCACTCATGCTGCCAAACATGCCCTTGTAAAACTGACTATCCTACCGATCCTTGACTTCGGCGATGTAAATTTACAAAATAGCCTCCAACACTCTGCTCAGCAAATTGGATGCAATCTATCACAGTGCCATCCGTTTTGTTACCAAAGCCCCATACACTACCCACCACTGCGACCTGTATGCTCTCGTTGGCTGGCCCGCAAAACATATTCGTCGCCAAACCCACTGGCTCCAGGTCATCTATAAGTCTTTATTAGATAAATCCCCACCCTATCTCAGCTTGCTGGTCACCATAGCAACACCCACCCATAGCATGCGCTCCAGCAGGTATATCTCACTGGTCACCCCCAAAGCCAACACCTCCTTTGGCCGCCATTCCTTCCAGTTCTCTGCTGCCAATGACTGGAATGAATTGCAAAAATCCTTGAAGCTAGAGGTTCCTATCTCCCTCACTAACTTTAAGCATCAGCTGTCAAAGCTGCTTATCGATCACTGCACCTGTATATAGCCCTTCTGTAAATAGCCCACCCTACTACCTCATCCCCATATTTATTTTAGCTAATTTTGCACTCCAGTATCTCTATTTGCACATCATAATTTGCACATCCATCATTCCAGTGTTAATGCTAATCTGTCATTTATTTCACCACTATGGCCTATTTATTGCCCTACCTTCCTAACCTTACTGCATTTTGCACTACATTTGTACTCTGTATATAGATTTTCTATTGTGTTATTGACTGTACGTTTGTTTACTGTGTAACTGTGTTGTTTTTTTGTCGCACTGCTTTGCTTTGTCTTGGCCAGGTCACAGTTGTAAATGAGAACTTGTTCTCAACTGACCTACCTGGTTAAATAATGTTGAAATATATATTTTATTTTAAATCACCTGATCTACTTAACAAAAAGCACATCTCAATAGGTGGTCCATTGTCATTTCTCTTTTGTTTTCTATTGCATACAAGGGGTCAGAGGTCACCATCAGACCGACACCTTGAATGGGCTACTCCTTGAAATTTGCAGTTGTGTCAAATAAACAAACATTTTGCTTAGAACATATTTTTTCCCGCTTCATTTTCTCAAATAAAATGAAATACACACAAGAAATAAAACAAACGAGAATGTATAATACACTACCGTTCAAAAGAAATACAGTGTAGACATTGTTAATGCTGTAAATGACTATTGTAGCTGGAAACGGTTGATCTTTTATGGAATATCTACATAGGCGTACAGAGGCCCATTATCAGCAACCATCACTCCTGTGTTCCAATGGCTTGTTGTGTTAGCTAATTCAAGTTTATAATTTTAAAAGGCTAATTGATCATTAGAAAACCATTTGGCAATTATGTTAGCACAGCTGAAAACTGTTGTGCTGATTAAAGAATTAAGAGGACAAGTACATTAGAGTGTCTAGTTTGAGAAACAGACTCCTCATAAGTCCTCAACTGGCAGCTTCATTAAATAGTACCCACAAAACACCAGTCTCAACGTCAACAGTGAAGAGGCAACTCCGGGATGCTGAATGTTTTTCAAATCTTCCTGTGTCCAGTGTCTGTGTTCTTTTAACCATCTTAATCTTTTATTTTTATTGGCCAGTCTGAGATATGGCTTTTTCATTGCAACTCTGCCTAGAAGGCCAGCATCTCGAAGTCGCCTCTTCACTGTTGACGTTGAGACTGGAGTTTTGCGGGTACTATTTCATGAAGCTGCCAGTTGAGGACTTGTGAGGCGTCTGTTTCTCAAACTAGACACTAATGTACTTGTCCTCTTGCTCAGTTGTGCACTGGTGCCTCCCACTCCTCTTTCTATTCTGAAGGGAGTAGTACACAGCGTTGTACGAGATCCGTTTCTTGGCAATTTCTCGCATGGAATAGCCTTCATTTCTTAGAACAAGAATAGACTGACGAGTTTCAGAAGAAAGTTCTTTGTTTCTGGCCATTTTGAGCCTGTAATCAAACCCACAAATGCTGATGCTCCAGATAAGATTTTTAGGGGTGGGACTGCAATTTGCAACACTTCTGTAGAATCATCCATATACAATTTGAAGATCTCTATGTCAATAACATATTGTGGGTAGAGGTCTTCTCGGGTACAACTTTCCGAAATGGATCCGGGGCTTTCCTCCCCGGATCCTACCTGAATAAATGAATGTAAAAACCGGCCCGGAGGACAACCAGATCCGGCACCGTCTGAGTCGATCCGAATGAGGGAATTTTTTTTGCTAGCTACTTTATAACCTGCATGAGCCAAGAGAGAGAGGAGCGGAGGAGCTCTAGCAGCAGGCGGAGAAGTGGACGTGTGAGTGAAGAAAGAGACAGCAGTTACATTTTAGTCATTTAGCAGACACTCTTATCCAGAGCGACTTCCAGTTAGTTAGTGCACATATGTTCATACTTTTTTCTTACTGGTCCCCACTGGGATTCGAACCCACAACCCTGGCGTTGCAAGCGCCATGCTCTACCATCTGAGCTACACGGGACCACACGCCAACCACAAGCCGACTCGAACTAGTTACTAACGTCTGCCTGCCAAAGCTAGGCTATTTATCATCCAATCTGATGACATAGTACCTGTTTTGACTGCATCAAACCGAGAAGATAAGCTAGTCCATTGATCTCCTAATTTGCACACATAGACCCAGAGGCTAGTGCTGCTTTGATGACTTGTAATTGGCTAACAACAACAAGCTACATGCGCCACTCTCGTGAAAGGCCTGAGCAGTAGCATAAATGAGAAACTTTTCTCTCTCCTTCTCTACTGCAGCAGTCACGTTCAGGTCTGTACAGGTCCTTACCGGAAAATCAGTTACAATTACACCCGGATCTGAGGGTCAACTACAGAATTTCGGACCCAACCTGGTCGGGTCCCGGGTAATCAGGTTCGGTGGACCCGTGAAGACCTCTAGGTCTGTACTCTACTGGAATCTTCTGATTTGGATTTAAGTTGGAGGATAAGCATAGTGGGTGGTTCAGTTATCCCACTGGGCACAAACTGATTGAATAAACGTTGTTTCCACGTAATTTCAACAACAAAAAATGTATGTGATGATGTTGAATCTGTGTGGAAAACTGACTGGATTTGCAAAAGGTCATCAACGTAAAGGGATTTCGGGAATGTCTGTCTTTTTTTCACCTAAATCCACTTTTATCCTTGTTTTACAATCAAATCTAATTAAAACTAGCGTTGAACTGACGTCTGTGCCCAGTGGGATAACACCTGCACGACAGGTCACGAGTTTGTGTTAGTGTGTGTAAGTTCAGTCGCATGCCGGCATGGCCTCAGAATCCTGAATGACCCCTCACTTCTCAAGGACAGCAGGAATCCAATGTAACTAAACACATTTATTTTTTCCCCAGTTGCCAAGGCAACGTGTGGATTGCATTCAAAACTGTCTGTTCCTTTAAAACGAGAGATTCAAAAGAAATATGAACTAATTCACAGAAAAGCAAAGGGTCAATTCAAACAAGAAGAGGCTATTGTTTCTCTCGTGTTATTTTTATCACGGTACACAAAGAAAATGGACAGTGTAGATAACCCTTAGCAGACTTTACACATCACTGTTTTTGTTCCCCTTTGAGGAAAACCCACAAGCCAACAGTTAAGTTTGCCATATGAGGGAGGGAGGTTAACTATGTGTGCTTGTATTTTCCAAAGGTGTTTTCTGTCTTAGATACATTCTCTGACAAGGTATAGAATAGCGGAAAATACCTACCCGGCTGAAGCAAAACATTTACTTAATTTCTTCCTTGAAAAGAGAGCGAGTGTGTGTGAAGGAAGGTCTTTCCCATCTCTACTGAAGGACAACAACTGTCTATCTATGTTTAAAATACAATACCGTTCAAAACTTTGGGGTCACTTAGAAATGTCCTTGTTTTTGAAAGAAAATCACATTCTGTCCATTAAAATAACATCAAATTGATCAGAAATACAGTGTAAACATTGTTAATGTTGTAAATGACTATTGTAGCTGGAAACGGCTGATTTCTATTGGAATATCTACATAGGTGTACAGAGGCCCATTATCAGCAACCATCACTCCTGTGTTCCAATGGCACGTTGTGTTAGCTAATACAGGTTTAATTGATCATTAGAAAACTCTTTTACAATTATGTTAGCACAGCTGAAAACTGATTAAAGAAGCAATACAACTGGCCTTATTTAGACTAGTTGAGTATCTGGAGTGTCAGCATTTATGGGTTTGATTACAGGCTCAAAATGGCCAGAAACAAATAACTTTCTTCTGAAACTCGTCAGTCTATTCTTATTCTGAGAAATGAAGGCTATTCCATGCGAGAAATTGCCAAGAAACTGAAGATCTTGTAAAACGCTGTGTACTACTCTCTTCACAGAACAGTGCAAACTGTCTCTAACCAGAATAGAAAGAGGAGTGGGAAGCCCCGGTGCACAACTGAGCAAGAGGACAAGTACAGTAGAGTGTCTAGTTTGCGAAACAGAAGTCTCACAAGTCCTCAACTGGCAGCTTCATTAAATAGTACCCGCACAACACCAGTCTCAAAGTCAACAGTGAAGAGGCGACTCTGGGATGCTAGACTTGGGCAGAGTTGCACAGAAAAAGCTATATCTTCCCCTGTCCAGTGTCTGTGTTCTTTTGCCCATGTTAATCTTTTATTTTTATTGGCTAGTCTGAGATATGGCTTTTTCTTTGCAACTCTGCCTAGAAGGCCAGCATCCCGGAGTCGCCTCTTCACTGTTGACGTTGAGACTGGTGTTTTGTGGGTACTATTTAATGAAGCTGCCAGTTGAGGACTTGTGAGGCGTCTGTTTCTCAAACTAATAAAGGAAGTGGAAATGATGTTGTGAGCTCAGACAGGGGAACTCCTTGACCTAATACTGAACCTGGAGTTACACCACCAAACACAAACGTCAGTTCTCTGTGTGACGCGCTGTCTATTCTCCTCCCAATAATGCCATTCACCCGCTATGCTGAAAAACAAGTGAAGTGGACAGCGGAGGAAAAGTCACCACTCGAAAAGGAGGGTAAGAGTTGGTGATGCTTTGCTCTGTGGATCCAGAACTGTCATTGGTGCTGTGTCGTCATGATGATTCAGATGGGAGAAGACTGCAGCGCTACCATCCAACCCCCCCTTGCATTACATAACAACTCACAGCTTTAATAGGAAACATTAAACAATGCTCTGTTACATGGAGCCTCTATGTTTTACTCAGGCTGCCATGTAAACGCATGTACGTTTATTTCATCTTCAAAAGCGGACATGCCAATACCAAGGACATTCCAATTAAACTTAAACGGTCTGTAAACGCTCACTTTCCTATTAAAGTCGGAAAAACGCTGCGTCAACGGCTCATCAGCGAAGTGGAAGGCCACACAAGCACACAGAACGGGACCGCCGAGTCCTGAAATGCATCAAAATCGTTTGTCCTCGGTTGCAAAAACCCACTGCCGAGTTCCAAACTGCATCTGGAAGCAAAGTCAGCACAAAAATTCTTTGTCGAGAGCTTCATGAAATGGAGAGGTGTAAAGCTCGCCACAATTAGACTCTGGAGCGGTGGAAATACATTGTCTGGAAATATGAATCACGCTTCAGTCTGTCACACGAATCTGGGTTTGGCGGATGCCAGGAGAACGCTACCTGCCCCAATTTATAGTGCCAACTGTAAAGTTTGGTGGAGGAGGAATAATGGTTTGGGCTAGGCCCCTTAGTTCCAGTGAAGGGGATTCTTAATGCTACAACATACAATGACGTTCTAGATGATTCCATGCTTCCAACATTGTGGCAACAGTTTGGGCTAGGCCCTTTCCTGTTTCAGTGAGGTCCATAAAGAAAGGGTTTGTCGAGATCGGTGTGGAAGAACTTGACTGGCCTACACAAAGCCCTGACCTTAAACACATCGAACACTTTTGGTATGAATTGTAACGCAGACTGCGAGCCAGGCCTAATCACCCAACATCAGTGCCCGACCTGACTAATGTTCTTGTGGCTGAATGGAAGTAAGTCCCCCCAGCAATGTTCCAACATCTAGTGGAAAGCCTTCCCAGGAGAGTGGAGGCTGTTACAGCAGCAAAGGGGGGAACAACTCCATATTAATGCCCATGATTCTGGAAGGAGATGTTCGACAAGCAGTTGTCCACATACTTTTGGTCATGTAGTGTACAGAGCCTTGCCAAAGTATTCATCCCCCTTCATGTTTTTCCTATTTTGTTGCATTACAACCTGTAATTTAAATAGATTTTATTTGGATTTCATGTAATGGACAAACACAAAATAGTCCAAATTGGTGAAGAAAAATGAAAAAAATGACTTGTTTTAAAAACTGAAAAGTGGTGCATATGTATTCACCCCCTTTACTATGAAGCCCCTAAATAAGATCTGGTGCAACCAACTACCTTCAGAAGTCACATAATTAGTTAAATAAGTTTAAGAAATGTCCCTCTCTGGGATCAATAAAGTACCTATCTATCTATCTATCTATAAAGTCCACCTGTGTGCAATCTAAGTGTCACATGATCTGTCACATGATCTCAGTATATATATATATATACCTGTTCTGAAAGGCCTGCAACACCACTAAGCAAGGGGCACCACCAAGCAAGCGGCACCATGAAGACCAAGGAGCTCTCCAGGTCAGGAACAAAGTTGTGGAGAAGTAGAGATCTGGGTTGGGTTATAAAACAATATATCTGAAACTTTGAACATCCCACGGAGCACCATTAAATCCATTATAAAAAAAATGGAAAGAATATGGCATCACAACAAACCTGCCAAGAGAGGACCGCCCACCAAAACCCACAGACCAGGCAAGGAGGGCATTAATCAGTGAGGCAACAAAGAGACCAAAGATAACCCTGAAGGAGCTGCAAAGCTCCACAGCGGAGATTGGAGTATCTGTCCATATGACCACTTTAAGCCGTACACTCCACAGAGCTGGGCTTTACGGAAGAGCGGCCAGAAAAATAAGCAAACTCGTTGGTGTTTGCCAAAAGGAATGTGGAAGACTCCCCAAACATATGGAAGAAGGTACTCTGGTCAGATGAGACAAACATGTAGCTGTTGGCCATCAAGGAAAACGCTATGTCTGGTGCAAACCCATCATCATCACCCCGAGAACACCATCCCCACAGTGAAGGGGATGTTTTTCCATCGGCAGGGACTGGAAAACCGGTCAGAATTGAATGAATGATGGATGGCTCTAAATACAGGGAAGTTCTTGAGGGAAACCTGTTTCAGTCTTCCAGAGATTTGAGACTGGGACGGAGGTTCACCTTCCAGCAGGACAATGACCCTAAGCATACTGCTAAAGCAACACTCGAGTGGTTTAAGGGGAAACATTTAAATGTCTTGGAATGGCCTAGTCAAAGCCCAGACCTCAATCCAATTGAGAATCTATGGTATGACTTAAAGATTGCTGTACACCAGCGGAACCCATCCAACTTGAAGGAGCTGGAGCAGTTTTGCCTTGAAGAATGGGCAAAAATCCCAGTGGCTAGATGTGCCAAGCTTATAGAGACAGACCCCAAGAGACTTGCAGCTGCAAAAGGTGGCTCTACAAAGTATGAATATACACGCTCAAGTTTATTTTTATTTTTTTTGTCTTATTTCTTGTTTGTTTCACAATAAAAAATATTTAGCATCTTCAAAGTGGTCGTCATGTTGTGTAAATCAAAACAAAAAAATCTATTTGATTTCCAGATTGTAAGGCAACAAAATAATACGTTCCAAATCAAACCCATCTGACTTTGTTACATATTACCTGTACATGTCTTAGAAAAAGGTTTTGTTTTAATACATGGCAGTAGATCTGAAAAAAATTCCTGAAAAGGTTACTTTTTTCAGGACACCGACTATCATTCACTTGACATTTCAAAACATCACTGAACAGTCATTATTAGACACTTAACTGGAGTGAACACAACGTTGTTGTTGTTGTTGACTTACTGTGGTCTGGAGGCTTCTGCCTGGTTTGTCTGCAGTTTCTCCCCTCCCTCCACCTCCATGGTGCAGTACACAATCCTGTTAGGAGCCAGCGACTTCAGGCCCTGCACTTCCACTATCACTATCTGCAAACAGCAACAGAGAGAGGACATAGTCAGCTCCACACTTCTGCAGGTAGAAAGGGCAGCATTAGACGTGGAGTCACTGGTTTGTGTAAATCCAGTCGAGGCACTATTACAGAATCCCAACCTGCGGCCACAGAGGAGACACTCACAGGCATGCAGGAACACACGCATGCATGCACACACACACGCACACAATCACACACTAAGCAAAAAGCAGATACATTTTGTTTATTTTGTCTGGCCCCTTAGTAGACACAATAACCCTCAAGCTGACCCCAGAATAGATAAAAATACTAACATAAATATATGTCAAAATCACATTCATCAACACATATATTATCTTGACTGTGAGCAAGCAGCCTAAGCTTACCGCTAAACATCTACTGGGTAAATTATCACACACACCTCCAGTGAGAAGGAGAGGACCACGTCGGACTTGGAGAGAAATTCTGTCTCGTCGCCCATGTCCAGGAAGGAGTTGTTCACGGAGGAGCGTTTTAGCTTCTGTTTGAAGTCGGGGCCTCCCTTGGACACGGGTAGGCTCTCCAGGTTACCCATGAGCAGGTTGACAGACGAGCGAAGCTCCCCGATGTACATGGCCTCCATGTCCTTGGACACAAACTTGGGGTACTTCCTCTCCTGAGAGGGAGTCAGTGTTAAAAGAAGAATTGTGCATCCATTGTTGGAGCAGTTTATTCATCACAAGATGTTCTTTTAAGTGTTCTGAAACAGTTGTCAACAATCACCGGCCCGGTGAGCTACACAGTGTCCATCCAGCTTTAATAACACTGATTTAACTAATCAATGTGATTCAGGTGTAAAAGTACTTGGCTGAAGGAAAAACTCATCTCGACACCCAGTAGCCCTCCATGACCAGAGCTGATGACCACTGTTCTTCGCAGCATTGTTAGTTTGAGGGCTGTATGTGTAGGACTTACCCTGGCTATCCTCTCTGCAAGCTGTAGTCTTCCATGCAGCTCCCGGCGGATCTGGGCTGCCTGCTCGTCCACATTGTCCAGCTAAAAACCACAGATCAGGAAGGAGAGTGTTAATCAACCAATCAAGAGTTGAGGACTAGGAAACAGAGTGTTAATTAACCAATCAAGAGCTGAGGATCAATTAACCAATCAACATGTTGATCAATAATGTAAGGAAATAAATGAAAAGACATGGGGTGTTTACCAAATTATTTCACTTGGAAAAACATTTTAGAGTTTGATCGAAACAGAGAAACACACGTAGCCAATCTCCACCTGTTGGTGAGGCAATGGCGTCTCATTCGACTTTAAAGTTATATTCCATGGAACATCCCAGGTATAAATGCTTTCCAGCATGTTGCTGTGTGTACTGACTGAATCAGCAACGGTCACCATTAGCGACACTTCCTTTGACAACCAAAAACAAAACCTCTCCACACAGTGTGTTGGCGAAACAAGATTGAATAACTCCAAATCTTGAAGTCCTAATGCAGCGTCTGCCACACAGAGGTCAGTTAGCCCTAATTAGGCTGTTAAGGTGTATGGTAATTTAGAGATTTGCATCGGTAGCGTGTAGCTCCTCTACAGTGGCTGATTCCCCTTTGCCTGATCAACCCTGATTGGCTGCGTTTACACAGGAATCCCAATTCTGTTCTTTCGCAGAATTATTGGCAAAATATATCATAATTTTTGGGACAAATCACTCGCTCAACGCTAAACCTTGTTTAGATCCATTATTGAATGATGTGGATTGAGCAGGTCGAGGAGGGTAAACTGATGGATGTAACCCTAGATAGCAAGCTGTCATGGGCAAAACATTTAGACTCCACTGGAGGTTGGTGGCACCTTAATTGGGGAGGACGGGCTTGTGGTAATGGCTGGAGTTGAGTAAGTGGAATGTTACCATATACATCAAACACATGGTTTCCAGGTGTGTTGATGCCATTACATTTTGCTCCGCTCCAGGCATTATTATGAGCCGTCCTCCTCTCAGCAGCCTCCACAGATAGACTCAATGGTTGCTAAAATGTGAAGAGGCCTGTCCATGATAGGGCGTTGCTCTGCCTTCATGACATCTCAGTCGACCAGACAGGTCCTACAGGCCATAGTTTTGTCGGACCTGGACTACTGCCCAGCTAGGTGGTCATGTGAAGCAAAGAAGGACATTGGCAAATCGCAGTTGGTCCAGAACAAAGCAGAACGTATCCCACTTACATGTACATGGAGGGAAAGTGTCAGTAACATGCATGTCAGTCTCTCCTGGCTCAAAGTTGAGGAGAGATTGACTGCATCACTATTGGTCTTTGTGCGAGGTATTGATGTGTTGAAGGTACCGAACTGTCTGTTCAAGCAGTTGGCACTCATCGGTACAACACAACACATGCAGGTCCAGAACAGAGGCTGGGAAACACACAGTATTAAATAGAACCATGACTAGTGATTGTGATTGTCAAGCGAATATATGTCGGTCTCACGGTAATTGACCGTTAACTAATATAAACACATTTAGCATCTCCTCACATAGCCTACAAGCCACTGATGTAGACCTTTGGAACATCTACATTTTAAAAAGTCTAATAAATCCATGTAATATAGCCTACACCTTCACAATAAATCAATGATTTATTTTAGACAGGTTTAAAGAAAGATGATATGAAGAAAATGTAGTTTATTTCAGAAGAACAGAATAGCATACTCTGAGTTGTCCTTATGTTAGGCCCTGATCTGTCTATGCCATATGGCTGTGGGCTACACTAGTTCATTTAGCAGACAAGGTTTGCTTAGAATTCCGTTGCAATTTTTTATATTATTTTATAGTATGAAGAATACAATTGAACAAAGCTCACAGAGGAACAGGTCCTCCTATATGCTTAATTTAGAGTTATTAATGTAACTTTAGTTGTGATACAGACGCTGGGCTTTATGTTTTGATATTTAATACATTGTAAGGCTGCAGTCTGTAAACACTTATTCACAATTTTACAAGCACTTGATAATGCCTCGAACTTAATAATTATAATTCCCTTCTCCCTGAGTGCTGCGTGCTCCAAAGCACCTCTCACTCACATGGCTCTCCATCACATGATCAGGTCTTTCTCACAGGCTACAAGTGAAGACAGGCACAATGGATTCGCAACTAGGCGAGTCCTTATCCAATTCCAAGGCGCATATTGAAGATATTGGAAGAACTGTCCACGTTTACTTTTCGTCAGCCAACAAGATGAGTAGGCCTAATGAATAGCAAACGCACTAGCCTATATCAATCTACTATGCCCCATAGTACAGAAGTTGATCTATTCTAGTCTTTGCAAGAAATACATATTCAAAACAGTCTGGGACAGTAGTGGGATGCGATAGATCCCGAATTAACACAACCACTAGCATCAAAAAAGCTTTTTTACGCAATGAAGCTGTTCAGAATGTTTAGCTTAAAATGTTGATAAACTATTAGGCTATTTCTTCACATTATAAGCGCAGCAATGCGCACACGGCAGTAGGCTATAAGCGCAAATGTTCCATTAGCGGGAAAACACCATTATTAAAAGCGACCACAAATGCGATTATGCAGGTAATGCTTTTATTATAAAAGGTGCATTTCTATGGTGGAAATGATCTTCCCCAAACTGACGCGCTGCTTATACAGTATATGCCAGTTAGGATCTACACACGTTGTAAAGAGGATTAATTTTAAGAAGTTATTTGGCCACTTTAGTTGTGATACAAACCATATCAGAACATTTAGGCCTATGGGCTAGGCTACACGTCTATGATTTGAAAGTTGCAACAAAAAGGTACGCATTGCTTCTTGCCTTAAACTGGTGATAATATATAATTCACAAGTGACAGGCTAATATTGTTACTCATCAGACTATTCTTGATTTAGTCTTGTCTTTACATACAGTGGGGAGAACAAGTATTTGATACACTGCCGATTTTGCAGGTTTTCCCACTTACAAAGCATGTAGAAGTCTGTAATTTTTATCATAGGTACTCTTCAACTGTGAGTGACGGAATCTAAAACAAAAATCCAGAAAATCACATTGTATGATTTTTAAGTAATTAATTTGCATTTTATTGCATGACATAAGTATTTGATACATCAGAAAAGCAGAACTTAATATTTGGTAGAGAAACCTTTGTTTGCAATTACAGAGATCATACGTTTCCTGTAGTTCTTGACCAGGTTTGCACACACTGCAGCAGGGATTTTGGCCCACTCCTCCATCCAGATCCTTCAGGTTTTGGGGCTGTCGCTGGGCAATACGGACTTTCAGCTCCCTCCAAAGATTTTCTATTGGGTTCAGGTCTGGAGACTGGCTAGGCCACTCCAGGACCTTGAGATGCTTCTTACGGAGACACTCCTTAGTTGCCCTGGCTGTGTGTTTTGGGTCGTTGTCATGCTGGAAGACCCAGCCACGACACATCTTCAATGCTCTTACTGAGGGAAGGCCAAGATCTCGCGATACATGGCCCCATCCATTCTCCCCTCAATACGGTGCAGTCGTCCTGACCCCTTTGCAGAAAAGCATCCCCAAAGAATGATGTTTCCACCTCCATGCTTCACGGTTGGGATGGTGTTCTTGGGGTTGTATTCATCCTTCTTCTTCCTCCAAACACGGCGAGTGGATTTTAGACCAAAAAGCTCTATTTTTGTCTCATCAGACCACATGACCTTCTCCCATTCCTCCTCTGGATCATCCAGATGGTCATTGGCAAACTTCAGACGGGCCTGGACATGCGCTGGTTTGAGCAGGGGGACCTTGCGTGCGCTGCAGGATTTTAATCCATGACGGCGCAGTGTGTTACTAATGGTTTTCTTTGAGACTGTGGTCCCAGCTCTCTTCAGGTCATTGACCAGGTCCTGCCGTGTAGTTCTGGGCTGATCCCTCACCTTCCTCATGATCATTGATGCCCCACGAGGTGAGATCTTGCATGGTGCCCCAGACCAAGGGAGATTGACCGTCATCTTGAACTTCTTCCATTTTCTAATAATTGCGCTAACAGTTGTTGCCTTCTCATTAAGCTGCTTGCCTATTGTCCTGTAGCCCATCCCAGCCTTGTGCAGGTCTACAATTTTATCCCTGATGTCCTTACACAGCTGTTTGATTGAGTGTGTGGAGTCTGTTTGATTGAGTGTGTGGACAGGTGTCTTTTATACAGGTAACGAGTTCAAACAGGTGCAGTTAATACAGGTAATGAGTGGAGAACAGGAGGGCTTCTTAAAGAAAAACTAACAGGTCTGTGAGAGCCGGAATTCTTACTGGTTGGTAGGTGATCAAATACTTATGTCATGCAATAAAATGCAAATTAATTATTTAAAAATCATACAATGTGATTTTCTGGATTTTTGTTTTAGATTCCGTCTCTCACAGTTGAAGTGTACCTATGATAAAAATTACAGACCTCTACATGCTTTGTAATTAGGAAAACCTGCAAAATCGGCAGTGTATCAAATACTTGTTCTCCCCACTGTATACTAAATCATATATGTGTGAAATTCGTTTTAATTTAGAATGGACCGTTATCATGCACCTGTCTCGAAACAGGGGCAGCTGGAAAAAATACATGTAATCTATGCACTTAAATAGTGATTATAGGACGCTTTTCCCAGTGGTTTATTTTCATGCCAGCCAGGTAGACTATCCTCCTGTTGTAAAGAGAAGCAATGTGCTTAATATTAGGAAAGTTGAGAAATAAATATAGTAGTCCTAGCCTATAGAAAGCTGATGGGATCCTCCTCTTTTTAGTAGAGGCCATCACTCTCTCTCGCGCAACGTGAGCTCATGGGCTCTCATGAAGTGGTTGATAAAATTTTCCTTGAAAATTGCCTTGATGTCAGAGTGATTAGAGGGACAATAGAATGCTGAGTACCAGGCAGTTAGCAAGTTTGTTAGGCTACTAATGACCATCAGCAGCATCAGAGCTTGGAGAAGCCTAGTTACTGTGATTAAACGGTCACGTGGAATTTGACCGCCGGTGTGGCGGTAATACGGTCACCTCAAGAGCCCTAGCCATGACTACATGGAACTCTCTGCCACCCCAGGTAACTCAAGCTAGCAATAAAACCAGTTTTAAAAACCTGATAAAATAACACCTTACTGCACAAAGGGGACTGTGAAGGTATTGTAAAGTTACATGTAGGCTATCCCAGGAAGAGTAGCGGATGTTTTTGCAGCGGCTAATGGGGATCTTAATAGATACCAACAATTTTGCTGATTTGTATTAAATCTTTATACATTTCTCATCTTAAACTTCAAAGGTAGAATTTTAACAAAGGTAGAACTCAGCTCTCATTGATAATTTATGGCTAATTAGTAAATAAGGCAGTGCATGTGTAGCGACACGGCATAAATACGGCTTAGTTACAAAAACTGAATGCATCGGTCAATTCAAACAGAACAAGAAAAAAAACTGTCATTTCCATATCGGCTGCATGCCTGAACCCTCAGGCTACAGGGGTAGGGATGGCTGTGAATAACGGTTGACTAAATACAGGGGTAGGGATGGCTGTGAATAACGGTTGACTAAATACAGGGGCAGGGATGGCTGTGAATAACGGTTGACTAAATACAGGGGTAGGGATGGCTGTGAATAACGGTTGACTAAATACAGGGGTAGGGATGGCTGTGAATAACGGTTGACTAAATACAGGGGTAGGGATGGCTGTGAATAACGGTTGACTAAATACAGGGGTAGGGATGGCTGTGAATAACGGTTGACTAAATACAGGGGTAGGGATGGCTGTGAATAACGGTTGACTAAATACAGGGGTAGGGATGGCTGTGAATAACGGTTGACTAAATACAGGGGTAGGGATGGCTGTGAATAACGGTTGACTAAATACAGGGGTAGGGATGGCTGTGAATAACGGTTGACTAAATACAGGGGTAGGGATGGCTGTGAATAACGGTTGACTAAATACAGGGGTAGGGATGGCTGTGAATAACGGTTGACTAAATACAGGGGTAGGGATGGCTGTGAATAACGGTTGACTAAATACAGGGGTAGGGATGGCTGTGAATAACGGTTGACTAAATAACGCAGGCAGAAGGACAGGCATTGGGGCACACACAGTTTAGATCCATCATTGTAACTGAGGCCCCTGGCGTCGCAAGAAATGATTATGGAAAAGATCACAAAGTCAATTACAGCCGTAATACAACAATAACCAGTTTCACTGCAGCGCTGTCGGCTCCGTTCACACATGGTTCATGGTTTATAAACAACAGGTTCCATTGACCAAATGTGGTTTGACAATGTTAAAAGTTTGTCCAGTGTGAGGTCACGCTTCCTCTAAAACGCAGGTGTAATGTGATTACAGGTGTTGTAGTGCCAACACCTTCCCACCGGTTCTCTCTTTCTTTACAAATCCACCTAGGGCTGACTTAAATGGTGTTCTATCCATTTTATAACAAGGTTAAATTTGTCTTCACCTCATTGTGTTATCAGCTTTGGTTTATGGGTTTCCGTCAGCACTCCTATCTGACAGAACGTCATTGACAGCCTTAAAAGAGTCCTATTCAATTTTTCTTAACATTTAAACAGCTTTAAAATTTTAGTTAGTTTTAGTTAAAACATAGAGACTTCATCTCCCACTTCTCATCAATGTGTTGGCTCGACGCAGTGATTTATGACAGCACGTTCGTAGAAGTGTAACAATCTGTTGTTAACGCCACGTATGGTATTTGAGAGCTCACGCTTCAGCTTGCAGAGCAATCGTTGTACAATTTCTCCATCAGCGCCGTCACTGCTTTTCGACATGACATCTTGTAGTCTGGTTCTAGATAAGCCATTCTAGTATTAAAGCCGACCTCCTCTACCATTGACAATGGCTGCATATCGACTGCAATAATTTCTGTCATCAGCACTGTGATTTTCTCACTCCCTCTGTTATCTCACTGCTGCCAGCAACGGGTTTGGTCCCACAGTGCCTCGCTTTTAGCATTGCACCTGTGCTGCCACTGTAGCTCAATTCCACCTTGCAAAACTAGCATCTCATCACCTTCTCATTTAGCTTCTCAAAGTATTGCCATATACTTCCATGTCTCTCTGCTGTTTTTCCAACTGTTAACGACGATGACGTGGAGAACTTTGTATTCGTGGCAAATAGTTTGAAAGATGCATATTTCCCACTACTTACAGCATTGTTGCATTAGTTATTTGTGGATTTTCTTTGCCTTTATGATGAAGATCAGGACTTGTTAGTGGTAGTTTTGTGATAACTGCACTGTGATTTTAAGTTTTCGGTTAGGGATTTTTTTGTAAACGTTAACGATTCCCAAAACCCATTTAAACGCCACACCGCTACTCCAAGCAAACAACAACGGACTGCCTCACTGACGGACTTCTGCGACTTCGGACCATGGTAATAGTTCTCAGTCCTTGCCCTAAACAGTTGACCTTCATTGAGTCTTGTATTAACCAACGTTCGAGGCATAGACCAGATGGCACAGTTCTAAGCAATCTTGTATCTATGCCATTTCAAGCCAACTCCATGGCTATTTCATACAGAGGGTTACCTACTGATCATAGAATGTTTGTGTTAGAGATTCTGTCTGATCTGAAATACCGCAGCTGTGTACTTAAGACTAGTTCATGTAAATGTCAGAAATTTGATTTAAAAAATGTATCTTATTGTAATTATGGCTTCTCAAACAAACGCAGATGTTTTGATAATTACTGATCCTATTGTCTGTGATTGGATATAATGTTTATAGATCTGACAGAGCTGGCAGAGGTGGGGTTATTCATAAAGAACAACTTGAATGTTGCTGGGAGTATTGCCACCTCAGTCCCCAAGCAATTTGAATGTCTTGTTCTAAATGTGGGCTTTGATAATAATGCCCAAATAACGTTAGTGGGAGTTTATCGTCCTCCCACGGCCCTCCCAATTGCTCTTAGCAAATTATCTGACTTGCTGTCTAACTATGCTAAAACTGAATTATTATTATTGTGTGATCTTAACCTGGATAGGTTGATGCCAGTATCAGATAGACTGAAATATATTTGTGTGCTGAGCTAAATTTTACTCAACTGATAACATAACCAACCCGGACCATCTTAAAACACCCTGACTCTTTTGGATATCGTTCTGACAAACACCCCTCATAAGTACACAGCCAATGGCATCTTTGCTAATGAGCTCAGTGACCATTGTCCCATTTCCTGCATTAGAGATACTAAGCTACCTAAATCATGTCCATGCATTAATACAAACAGAAATGTTGTTAGAACTTTCAATAATTGTCTCTCTGTTTAACTCTGTTGCAGATAAGCATGCCCCATATAAAAGGTTAAGGGTAAAGGACAGATCTAACACTTGGTTCACGGATGAATTGTCTGAATGATTTCATGAAAGAAACTTAGCTTGGGCTAAAGCTAAATTGACTGATTCTACCTCCTCTGACTGGCAGTCCTTCAGACATTTGAGAAATAGATGTCTTACTCTGATTAGAAAAGCAAAGTCAACAAACTTCTTGAATTGTGTATCTGAAAGTGGTAGAAATCCAGCTAAATTCTGGAGATCTCTTCTATGCCTACACCCATTCAGCATCGTTCGCACCCTCCTAAGCCTTAGCCCCACCCATCTCTTTAAGGATTCACATATGAGACCATGTGCTAAACAGAGTGAGTAAGGAAGTGTTGTAAACAAACAAATATTTCAAGACTAAAAGTGGTGAAAGTAATAGCTAAAATACACTTTATCTAGTCGTTGATCTATATCCTGATCTGACTTTGGTGCAGGTCATGTTGTTCATCACATTGGTAAACATCTGGTAAACACACACTATATCAAATAAAATCAAAGTTTATTTATAACATGCACAGGATACAGAAGGTGTAAACGGTACAGTGAAATGGTTACTTCATATTTGCATTGTAGCAATATCAAAAACCGAATGTGTCCAGATAAATATTTTATGATTATTAGATGATTCTTACCCAGACACATGACCCAAATTAATGGGTCATGTGAAAGAAATGCTATAACCACCCCCAGCCACATCTAGCTAAGTGGATGGGTCACTATTGTCTAGACATGTACACATGTTCATGACATAAAATAGATGACAGTAATCAACCCCAGACACACCTGGCTAACTTGATGGGTCATGTAATCATGTGGCAATGTGGAGTCTTTTGTTTAGACATGTAGCTAGCTAAACAATGAGCCTAATGGTGCTTTCAGGACAACTGGGAACTTGGAAAAAATACTGTTTGAGATCAAATCATGACGTCAGTGATCTTCAGGTTGGAAAGTCGAGGCCCGAGTTCCTGAGTTGGAATTCCAAGTTGGGTGATCGTTGAAAAAAAATGAAATCGGAAGATTTACGAGTTCCTAGTTGTTTTGAATGCGGCATTAATCCCAACCTATACTGGTTTTCAGAGCTAGACATCTTGCTTGAATCTGCAGGTAGCTTAAGCTAATCAACTAGGTTCAATGTTAGTTAGCTAGCTAACATTAGGCTACAACTAGCAATACAAATGGCTTTCTGAGATACAAATAATATTACTACACAGATCACACAAATAATGCTATATGGCAAGCCAGCAAGCTAATGTTAGCTAGCTAGCTAACAGTATGCATTAACTTGCAATTAAAATGACTTTCTGGCAAAATTAGAAACATATAATACCTGAACATGTAGCTAGCTAGACTCTTACCCGTATACATGGATGAACACTTCTCCCTCTCTGTCACAGATTCCATGGCTGCCCTTAGTTTTAAGATGTAGTCCTGAGACAGGTGTTTTATACAACAACCTCCTGTATTCTTTTTTTGACTCCTTCCGCATATTTACAAACGCCAGAATTGTATCCATCTCCACCGGGCATTCCACTGATTTTAAAACTTGGTGAACTTCTTCTGTGACAACATCCCCATCACTGTAATCAGAAGACTACAATGTCTGGTTGAATGAAAATTATTTGACCTAAATCAGGGATTTCCTCATCATCTGATTCATTTTCAGAGTCAGCATGGCACGGTTGTCCTCCAGAAAGTCGAGAGCAGTAGCAACACTTTTGCGCAGTTTTTCATAATATCTTTCAAAAAAGTCGCAGTAGAAAGGAATATCTACACATACTGAGCAGCCATGTTATAGACAGAAGCAGAAGGCGCTTAAAAAGGTACTTATATCACAGGAGTCGATGTGCTTGATCCCTTTCTACTGCAGCTTTCTGAAATGGGCCTCGACCAGGCGTCTTGCAAGTGGTTTTGGAACTATTTGTCAGACTGGGCACAATGTGCACTTTCTGACAGTGTCAAGTCACCTCAATATTACTAAAGGTGTCCTGCATGGTTTGATTTTGGGTCCTGTCCTCTTTACTATTTATATAAATAATATTGGTCTATCTGTAAAACCTGTAACAGTCATCTGTATGCAGATGACAATGTTGTGTATGCTATTGCCCCTACGACTGACCAGGCTATGTTGGAGCTGCAATCTGATTTTGTCGCTTTGCAGAATGTCTTTTTTGTTTTCTAATTCTCATAGAAATATTTCAGCAGGCTTACACATTTATTTATTGGATGGTTCCTTCATCGAGCAGGTTCACGCCTATAAATATCTGGGCTTTTAGATTGACAATAATTTGACGTTTAAAAACATACAGATGAGTTTGTTAAGAAGCTGAGATTCAAAGTAGGCTTATTTTATAGAAATAGATCTATCTTGCCTCTCCCTAAACAGCAGGAAGCAGATTGTAGTCAACTTTCCTGCCAGTTCTTGATTATAGTGACACCATTTACCAGAATGCAGCAGCCACTACTCTTAAACCTACCATCGCACCCTTTGTTTTAATACACATCACTCCATCCTGTATCAAAAGGGAGGCTGGTCCTAATTAAAGTCACGTAGATCACTCCGTTACTGCATTTTTGTTTACAAAGCTCTACTACAGAAGCTTCTGACCTACCTATAAAAACATATGAGACACCAAACCCGTCACAGGGATGGTTCATTCTCGAGGATCCACTAGTACGAACAGATCTAGGTAAATCCGCCTTCACATTTAGTGCCCCCCATTTTTGGAATAGCCTACAGAACTCTGTACATCTTGACTCTGGTGCCTCTAGGGCAATTTAGGACTTTTATGTTGAATTCATTTAATGAGAATTGCAACTGTTTGGATTGTATTTGTGGTGTTTGAAGCTGTAGTGTTGATTCTGAAATTTCTAGTTTATTTTATTTGTATTGATAATTACGAATGTGCACCATTGTAAATGAGACCCTGGTGTCAATGGGTTCCCCTGAATAAATCAAAGTGAAATAACATTTATAAATACAGATGTTAGATCTTAATTTGACCAGTATTCTCACAGCAAACTAATTCCGCAGGAACAGGATTTGAATGTTTAGTCCATAATGTTGCTCAATCTATTAACTGGCCAAAATAGCCTATATGAAGAAAAGGGCAATAATGTCAATAAAACCTTGTCTTAGTGCAGATTTCCAGTGAATCTATGTAAATCATGAACCTCATCTGCATTCCTATCGTGCAGGAAAATTCTCAGCCCAAAAAAAGTGATCAAATTAAGATCCTATATCTGTACACACAACTACAGTATGTCAGCTTTATATAATCGTGTTGCATTGCTCCCATTATGTTTCTCCTCTTACACAGCATTTCAAATTTGCACCATTTCTATGACAACAAGGCACATGAAGCTATTAATCAAAGCCATTGACGCCTCTAAACATTTGATCCCTTCAGTCAAGGACTCGGCAGAGACTCCACGGAAATTAACAATCCTGGGAACGGTCCGTCTTTAAATCATATTCGACCGGGGATGTAAATCCTGTCTCTGAAGGTACTTTATGAACTCTGAACTCAAAAGGCGGACTAGAGGAAGAGGGAGATGACGAAGGCTTTGGAGATTACTCTGGGTTTGATTACGTTGGCTGCCTGGGCAGCTTCCTGGTGCCTGAGAGGCACAGAGAGAGGCACAGAGAGAGAGAGAGAGGCACACAGAGAGAGAGAGAGGCACACAGAGAGAGAGAGAGAGAGAGAGAGAGAGAGAGAGAGAGAGAGGCACACAGAGAGAGAGAGAGAGAGGAATATATATTTTTATTTAACCGTTTTTTAACTAGGCAAGTCAATTAAGAACAAATTCTTATTTACAATGGCGGCCTACACCGGCCAAACTCAGACGACGCTGGGCCAATTGTGCGCCGCCCTATGGGACTACCAATCACGGCCGGTTGTGATACAGCCTGGATAAATAAGAGGATGAAGAAGAGGATGTGATACAGCCTGGATAAATAAGAAGGTGAAGAAGAGGGGTATCTAAAAACAGAGAAAGATGCAGAGAGAGAAAGAGAGAGAGAATGTGGGTAGAAGGAGGGATGAAGATAACAGAAAGGAGTGAGAACGAGAGAGAGCTCAATATGAGAGCTGACTAGCGGCGGCGTCTAGACGAGCCAGCGCTTCGCGCCGTGTGATAATTTATTAGCCTTTCCTGCCAGCTCACCTACTTGCCTGCCTTCCCTCACCTTTCCCTACAACCACTAACGAGAGATGACAGTGGTGAACACAGCTGAACACCAGGACGTGATAAATAGATATGGGGTGGTCAAGCTATCTGCTCACATACACTCACGCTCACCACGGGTTGCCACCCACTCAGAACTAGGGATGGGTGCTGAAACCCGGTATTAAACCCTGGGTCTAAATTATTAAAGACCGTAGTATCGATAAGCTCCGACGTTATCTTTTCTGCCAAATTAAGAAAATACACTTCCTTTTTATTATTGCAACATAAACGTTATCTTGCCCATTTTATCTCACCAACCGTTTCTACATTTGCAATAAGATTAAGACATTCGTCTATGATGCATTTTCACTATTCCCAATACAGAAGAGAGATCTCTCACACACGATGGCGGAGAGAACTAAACAGTCAAAAGTGTGGTTACACTTCACCAGAGTCGATGCTGACAAAGACGTTTTTTTGTAAGGGCGGGAACACAAGCTGTCCGTCCGTCCGTCCGTCTGTCTTAACTGACCTAAAACAGGGAATTATTACTAGGATTAAATGTCAGGAATTGTGAAAAACTGAGTTTAAATGTATTTGGCTAAGGTTTATGTAAACTTCAGACTTCAACTGTACCTCTCAAGCCTCCTCCACCCCTAGCGAGAGGGTACTTTCCACTGCAGGGAACACAATAAGCCAGGAGAGGTCCCGACTTCTGCCAGAAGAAGGCAAATATTTGGATCTTTCCCAGAAGAACTGTTAAGAACTGTTAGTCCTTCTGCAGCCGACCTGCATGTCCCACCGTGTTGCTCTTTAACACTGGATTTTCTTCTGTTTATTTAATTTGTTTTACATTTCCATCATCACAACATTAGAGTCTATAATAGTGATTTGTTCAAAACATTGATGTTTCTTTTGCTGTAAATAATGGTTTATTTTCATAAAATAAAGCAAATGTTAATTCTGTTCTTAATTTAGTAAAAAATAACAAATAGAATCGATAAAAAGTATCGGTAAGAGTAGTAATACCGTTAAAATCTTAACGATACCCATCCCTACTCAGAACAGCTGCAGACCTCCACCTGCATACCTGAGCAAACTCATCCCTTTGTTTCTCTCTCCCTCTCTCTCCCTCCATCTCGTTCTTCCACCCCACTGTCTTTTTCACTGTCAGTACAAATTTGGCTTAAGTCTTATGGTATTTACTTTACTGAGGTCCCTCTCTGGCTTTAGAGTATTACTGAGGCATGCCAGAGGTACAGTATCTCAGGGATACTTTAGGCATTTCAGTCTTCATACAGCTTGTGCAAAACACTCCAAAAATAGACTTGCATATAAAACGGAATGCCTCGTGAATGAATGTGTGAATATGGAGGAAAGGAAAGCCTATGACAGATAGTGAGAGAGATAGTGAGAGAGATAGTGAGAGAGATAGTGTGAGAGAGGATCAATTAAAAGCGGTCAAATTGAACGTATGATAGAAGGTAGAAAAAATCCCTCACACCCATCAAATCCTTAATCAGGTTATTGACACCCAGACCAATCTCTACCCATTCCAAACACATTAGAGGAAGCTCTCGCTCCATTTCCACACATTAATGCAGGGTTGCCAGATCAATAGCTGGGAGAGCCTAATCAATGGATCACTATACAGAGCATTGATCCAGAGGGAGGCATCCAGAAATAGCTGTGATGAGTCTAAGATGACGCTAGGATGCATAGCTAGGATGCATAGTCAGCTATTTTTAGTGGTTTCTTTTGAGCTTCTGGACATCCGAATAGCAATGACAGACCACGATCAAGACGAAGACTTCTACTTCAATGAGTCTTCGGCACAGGACATACTGCCCACCTCGGCCCAGACCAGGCCATAATCACAGACACTTGAAAGAGGAAAATACGTTGATATAAGCCACCCCTACCCTCTGATCTATTGGCTAATCACTGGAGAACAAACCGGACAAACGCTGTTCGAGAATATCCTATCAACGGGACATTAAAACCTTTTACTGCAGTGGGCTGAATCATGTTTTAAACAAATCTAGTTTGAAACAAAAGTACACACCTCACACACATGGTTATGAGCTTAAAAAAAAAGAAGACACCTGTACCATGTCAGATATAGAGTTGAAATGTATTGAATTCTTGCATTCCAATATTACAATTTATATACAGTACATCATAGAAGGCTGAAATATAACAGATTTGTTTGACATAGAAACACTGGATTTGTCTGTAAAAAAAAAAAAAAAAAAATCTTTATTAATTATGAAATTATGAAAAATATGACACCATTGACTGCAGGAAAGGGCTACTAAGTGCATTGATGACGTCGTCCCCACAGTGACAGTACGTACATATCCCAACCAGAAGCCATGGATTACAGGCAACATCCACACTGAGCTAAAGGCTGCAGCTGCCGCTTTCAAGGAGCGGGACACTAATCCGCACACTTATAAGAAATCTCGCTACTCCCTCCGACAAACCATCAAACAGGCAAAGCATCAAATCAGGTCTGAGATCGAATCCTACTACACCGGCTCTGACGGTCGTCTGATGTGGCAGCGGTTGCAAACTATCACAGATTACAAAAGGATATCCAGCCGAGAGCTGCCAAGTGATGTGAGCCTACCAGCCGAGCTAAATGCCTTCTATGCTCGCTTCGAGGCAAGCAACACTGAACCATGTGTGAGAGCACCAGCTATTCCGGACAACTGTGTGATCATGCTCTCCGTAGCCGATGTGAGTAAGACCTATAAACAGGTTAACATTCACAAGGCTGCAGGGCGAGACGGATTACCGTCTGAGCGTACAATTTGCATGCTGACTGCAGGAATGTTGAGTTGTTGCCAGAGAATTGAATGTTCATTTCTCTACCATAAGCTGCCTCCAACGTTGTTTTAGAGAATTTGGCAGTACGTCCAACCGTCAGACGACATGTACGGCATTGTGTGGGCGAGCGGTTTGCTGATGTCAATGTTGTGAACACAGTGCCCCATGGTGGCGGTGGGGTTATGGTTGGGCAGGCATAAGTTACGGACAAAAAACACAATTGCATTTGAGCAATGACAATTTGAATGCACAGAGATACCGTGATGAGATCCTGAGGCCCACTGTCGTGCCATTCATCCGCTGCCATCACCTGATGTTTCAGCATGATAATGCACAGAGATACTGTGATGAGGTCCTGAGGCCCACTGTCGTGCCATTCATCCACTGCCACCACCTCATGTTTCAGCATGATAATGCACAGAGATACCATGAAGAGATCCTGAGGCCCACTGTCATGCCATTCATCCGTCCATCACCTCATGTTTCAGGATGATAATCCCCGGCCCCATGTCGCCAGGACCTGTACACAATTCCTGGAAGGTGAAAATGTCCCAGTTCTTCCATAGCCTGCATACGCACCCATTGTCATCCATTGAGCATGTTTGGGATGCTCTGGATCAACATGTAAAACAGGGTATTCCAGTTCCCACCAATATCCAGCAACTTCACACAGTCATTGAAGAGGAGTGGGACAACATTCCACAGGCCACAATCAACAGCCTGATCAACTCTAGGTGAAGGAGATGTGTCGCGCTGCATGAGGCAAATGGTGGTCACACCAGATACTGACTGGTTTTCTGATACCTTTTTTTAAGGTATATGTGGCCAACAGATGCATATCTCTATTCCCAGTCATGTGAAATCTGTAGATTAGGACCTAATTTATTTATTTTAGAAGAAGAGACTTGCTTGCAAGAAACACAAGCAATGGACATTAGGCCGGTGGAAATTTGTCCTTTGGTCTGGAGTCCAAATTTGAGATTTCTGGTTCCAACCTCAACCAAATTTAGATGGTTTGGAATGAGTAGGACCGCAGTGAAAGAAAAGCAGGCAACAAGTGCTCAGCATATGTGGGAACTCCTTCAAGACTGATGGAAAAGCATTCCAGGTGAAGCTGGTTGAGAGAATGCCAAGAGTGTGCAAAGCTGTCGTCAAGGCAAAGGTGGATATTTGAAGAATCAAATATAAAATATATTTTGATTTGTTTAACACTTTTTTGGTTACTACATGATTCCACATGTGTTATGTCATAGTTTTGATGTCTTCACTTTTATTCTACAATGTAAAAAAATATTACAATGAGTAATATTCCAAACTTTTGGCCCCAGAAGAAGCCAAAAGAAACAACGGGGCCAGAAGGTTGCTATGAAGATGAGCTGATTGTCAATACCCAAGGTCTAGTGTCTGCAAGTCTCATTATTTGAAATCATTCAGTGACGGTCCTAGTGACCTATATAAAGTTCTTCACAGCACATTATCAGTGATAATGTAATAGGTAATTCAATGGTAACAAAGTGACACTGAGATTTTTCACTTTAAAATTTACTGTATGTCACTAACAGAATGACGGTTGGTGATGTTGGTGCCTTCATTCTGTTGCCAAACTTTGCATCTGCACTGTTCTTCAAGTAAATGTGTTTTGTAACATTTGTTTAACTTTGTAATGATTGGTCTTTGAAGGGTCACTATGTTTATCAGTAACGTGCACAGGGTTGCAGATGTAATTGCAGGGTTCAGTGCAATTCTTAAACTGTAACAGTGCAGGTCAAAAAGTAGAAAGTTATGAAACAATAATAAAAATAATAATTATATATACATAAGGGAATTGCTCAATAATAAACGTAAGCCTGAAATGTAAACTAAGAAATAAACAAAGCATTAGCACAGCATTATTTGCAATAATCTTGAGAACTATTCATTAATTAGCTAGGAAGTTGGGATTTAAGTAATTTAATGTTTCCTCTGCTTAGAGCCCATTTTTTCTGTCAAGAGCCTGTACTTCTCCTCGTACTTGTAACAATGGCATGCATTTCAAAATACCCTTCAAATGAATAAGCCCAAATCATTTACAATGTCTAAATGACTGTAACCACTGATCACACCAACATCCGCCAACTAGTTACAGCAATCTCTTACTAATAAGTGGGGGCCAAGACCCCCTGGTAAAAGGTAAAGGGGTTGGAAAGACACCCTATGGTGAGGGAGAAACAGGGCTATGGTGAGGGAGAAACGTCTCATCAGCCCCTGACCTTAAAGACATGTCTTCAAAGAGACCTGTGATTAGCTGATGATTAAAGGACATTTGACTCCAATATCCCCACTAGTATACTACTCGGGCATTGGGCGCATTGCATCGTGATTATACAATGCATGAATCATTTTGTAGTTACTTAGGCAACACCTCAAACAATCTAGAAATAGATAACAAAAAAATGTTTAGGACAAAAAAGTGTTTGTGCATACGACGTGCATGTGGTCCATCTCTCACCTGACAAGCGTTGTACAGCAGCTGGTGCTCAAACTTCTTGATGCCCAGAATCTGCTGGAACATCTCGTACAGTTGCTCCTTGCTAAGGATCATCTCGGATACGGCACTGAGGCGCATCCTCTGGGGCTGGCGCCGCAGGTCCTCATCCCCCCTGTAGATGGTGTCATACTTGGCGATCCAAGAGCTCAGCACTGTCTCTTTGCTCAGGCCGTCGATTTTGGGCAAGCTGCGCACCCGCCTCTCAATGTTCTTTTTGAAGACGTCATGGAAGTCGCAGGCCGAGCAGCCGCCGCTCTGCACCATCCTGGACACCCGCTCGCTCTTCAGGAAGCCCTGTGCAAATGGAAACCAGAGATCATAAGGACCCGGAAGTAAATAAAACGTATGTAGGGCTGCTAAGTTAATGTAGCTAATTAATGCACTTTGTTATAGTTCCTGATAAACTTACCAATGACCCTCAACGTGCCATGACCCCAGAGTGTAGTCTCTGTGTTGCATCTCTGGGACACAGTTATTTTTTGCAATCCCACTCAATGTACAGTAGATACAAACATGAAAATGATAAAGGTTGATATAACATACTGTAAAACGTAATATGGAACCCGCATAATCAAGAAATTAAACAATAAAACTATGTAGATTGATTCAGCTCGTGATAAAATCTCCTTACATGGGCTCCAGTGGTATTAAACGTGCAGGTTTTATGTCCAGCTCAGGGCAGACAGACGCAATTAACCTCTGTAATTACACAGAATTGATGTTTCTTCCTCAGGGCCTTAACTGCAGACTCACTCGGATTCTGTCTGCTGCTAGCCATGACGTCTGGGAGAGGAGGATGATGGTACATTAAGTCCAGGTTTTTAGCCTCACTCAAGGGTCTCATCTGGATGTAGCATTTCCTATTAGGGGAGGCTAATCATTTTTTTGGCCCCTCAGTATATATCGGGTTAGCTAGATCCGTGAGGGGGTTGTACTGGCCTCTCTGCCTCAAAGAATCCCCAGACTCTTCACATGGTGTATGAGTGATATGCACATCCCGAACTTGCATAGGCTAGTAAGAACCACTATGAAAGAAAGCCTGCACATGGCATTATGTTCCGTGACGTGAAGGCTTTAGAATTGGTAGACAAAATAAGACACGATCTAAACATGATATTATTGGACCATCTAAAGCACAGTGGGGTATCGGATTCCAGCAAGTACCGGCGTTAGCCACTTTTATCAAGAAACTTCTTCCTGACTACATCTGAAAAGGCAAAAATGATTACTGGAACTAAAGTGCTCAAAGGAAGTAGGGATCTCAATATTTTGGGTAGAAAGTAGTTGAGAGAGTCTGGAGAAAGACATTGACTGGCTGACTGACTAAGAGACAGACAGACAGGCAAACAGAGGAGCCAGGATTGACAACGAACGTGCCTCACTTAATGTGGGAAGATGCAATGGCATCTTGGGGAACAGGGAGCTACCAGAGCATGAACAGCAGACGGAGAAGAATCGTGGCTCCTGGTGGGGAGTAATGGTGCGGCACAAAAGCACTTTGCGTCGGAGAGTCTCTGGGCGGGAGGAAACCACAAATCAACAAAACAAATGTGTTCGTGTCGAGAGCAAAGCCATTTCCTGAGCCGGAGTGAGATTTCAGCACATCAGGGGGGTCACCCGGCTGCTGACGGGCCGCCAACTCTCTAGGCCAAGTTTCTCTGTACAGCAGTTAGAAAGAGAGAGCTATGCTTTATGAAGATAAAGAGGGGGGTGACAGATGTAGCTGCCACTGGCATGTACTGCTAATAGGGGGTAATCTAGCTAAGAACAGCCAAGATGTGTTCCTTTGAACTGCAGTACGGAGAAAGAAACAACAGTCAACCACATAAAGAGCGATGGCAAATTGCCTGACAAGAAAAAAAACTAGAGTTAGACAAAGATGGAGGTATGCTAACAGCCTCCTGCTCTGCTATCAATAACTGATTGGCTTGAACTCCATCTTATTTTGTAAGCCATGTGAGATGCAGCGCTAGGCAACACTGGTGCAGTGAGGTGAGTTTGGCAAATTGTTCAGTCATTCAAAGAAAGCATGAGGGGGGAAACTTATGTCACCTCATGTCAGGCCTCAATTGCAGGGGTGTAAAAGTAAATTTCTGGAAGAATGAGTATCTTAAGCCTTGTTCACATCGAGTTTGAAGAGTCACTTCAGTTTGAAGTGACTCAAAACCCCTGTTCCTGAAGCCTAAACAGCCAAAAACCTAATGGAATCAGATATTTCAATCCACATTGGAAACCACCTTTGGTTTTAAGTCAGATACAAATCTGATTCCTGGCCATACAACTTGTGTCTGAACTGTCAAATTTGATTTATTTGCACTAATGGTTTTTAGACTGTTATTTGGCATATCTTGTTGCTTGCTAGCTACTCCGCTGACAGTTTGACAATAACGTGGTAGCTAACTAGCTTGTTAAACAAATGAGTGAATGTGCTGGAAAGCTTAACAGCTACCTAGCTAGCTAGATGACTGCTGTGGCTGGTCAAAAATTGAATACTTATGAAAGTTGGATAATCTTATCCTTTGAAGTTTTAAAGGTGTTCTTACACTATGATTTTGAACATTCATAACAACTGGGGAACGTCCATGGCAGGCGTTGTTGTCACCTTAGCTTGCTACATAACTAGGAAGCACGACCACCACCACTAATCAGCCTACACCACTGAGCACACACATCCTTCATTACTATGACAACTAGCGTAGCCATGTCAGCAATTGACTGCGGTCTGAACACACATAAATCCAATTTGGTCACTTGTAACTTGCTGTTTGGACAGTCAATATTTCAAAACGGATTTGAAAAACAAAACTGATCTGAGCATTACGGCTTGCAGTAAGGGTTTCCACTTCTCCCTTGTATTAGATGTATTAGTAGGAACGCCCCTCACCTGGTTAGGTCTTAATTCAACACAGTTCCACCCCAGCTCCAGAGTCAAACCACTTAGCTCCCCATCTGGGAGGGAGACATCCATAAGCGTCTCTAAGAGAGATCGATCCAGAGTTGGAGGAATTCGAGGAGAGTGAGTTGGGATGTTGTTTACACACATTGAAATGGACTGAAATGTGATCACATGAACTGATTATACTGTATTGTCTTTGGCCAGCTCAAACCCGAAAACCAAATGACGTCACCTCTATGTGGCGTATCATTTTCTAAAGCTACTTTCCTGCTACTGTGACTGGAGCAAATTGAACACACCGCAAATAATACAATATGACCACTTTGGAATCAAGGTAATTTCAACACTATACTACTTGGCATGCTCCCTTGAAACATGAAAGGTAGTCCATACTCTAGCCCTCACGACTCATCCGACATACCTTACAAGCTCCTGTACATATGTTTGAGTCCAAGTCACAACCCCCCCGTTGCTAAATTGAATTAAATGTCTTTGTGTTGGTAATTGTGGGTCTCTGAGCACTTTATGGCTAATGCCTTCATTTTGAAAATGTCCCCCATTATTATACATTATTACTAATGAATCTGCCACCAAGGGATTTCCTCTCTCCCTGCTGCTCGACTTAATTGGGGGTTTAAAATCTAATTTAATTATTTATAACCAGTGTGTCGAGTTCCGCCTTTACTCCTCAGTTAAGAGATTAATAAGATAGGCTCCCGTCGCAGCCTTTGGTTGTTTAATTAAAGTTAATATCTACAGAAATTAATCTACTGAGGAAGATGGAAGCAGATCTGACAGCCTGGCTGTAAAAATAACACTGAAACAGGGAGCGATAGCTGGCACGTTTGGAGCTCTGCTGAACTGCTGAATTTGTCAGAGGAGACGATTTTTCTTGCTTTACAGAAATGAATATAATTTCAATGTGAGAAGAGTGATGCATGCGGGAGAGGAGAGTGGGGGAGAATCTGAACAGTTCTTTACTGGATCAGAGGAGACGTGTATCCTTTGAGAAATCATTGTTTCTTCCTTCAAAATAACAACTTTAGACAATTCTGAAAAGTAAACTGCAAACTATACAGTGCTTATAGAAAGTCAACCCCTTAACTTTTTTCACATTTTTCTGCCTTTTAAAAAAGGGATTCAATTAGATATTTACCTAAAGATCTACCAACCTACTATACTGTATAGTAGCTCTGCATTGACATGATTGGTTGATGGTAGGTGAGGGCAGTACTTCCTGTATAAACACAAGCTTACTTCCTTGACAACTTCCTTCACAACAGCTCTGCTCTGCTTTGAGAAGCGCAAGAAGTATGAATGCCCTGCCTTCGCTGGATTTACCATAAGACGCTGGACTTACCATAAGTCGGGTTTAAAGCAGGAGATGCGGGACCAGATCTCTCACAGGGCTTTGTGATTAAGTCTGGCAGGTCTAATAGCTCCCGAGTGGCACAGCGGTCTAAGGCACTGCATCTCAGTGCTAGAGGCGTCACTACAGACCCTGGTTCGAATCCAGGCTGTATCACATTCCGGCCGTGATTGGAAGTAGATAGATAGATAGGTACTTTATTGATCCCCGAGGGGGAAATTTCTTTGTCAAGCAGCTACAACAAAACACAGGGCAGGTGCAAAATACCACAACGAAAGTACACAAAAGACAGATACACGATACATGATACATAGAGCGGCAGAATGAAAAAGTATAGAAATACAAGATATCTGGAGTGCAAAAAAAGCTATAAAAGGACATTGCATAGTATGAGTGGTTGGCTGAATATGTACACTATACATTGGTGGATGTTGGATGGTTAACTATACTATACAGGTCGATGGCAGAGAAATACTTCAGTAGCTAAAAATGCATATGATATGAGTGAGGGTAATAATAGTTTACTTAATAGACAGACTGGCCAAATGAACAGGTAAGTGAATATTTTGCCTGGTTAAATTAGCTGTTCAGGTAAATATACAGTTATATTTACAGATAAGTGAATACTTGCATGGTTACACAAACTGTACAGGTAAATGACAGGAAGAGAAACTTAAATATCTAAATGTGTGTATGATATAACTTGGGGTAGTAATAGTAATTCCCTTAAAATTCAGTCTTTAGTGTGCAGGGTTGAATTACAGATAACTGCACGTATTGCACATTCGATATACTAAAAGCAATGAGAAAAGGTGCAACTGACAGGATACTAATATGCATTCCTGAGTGAATGACTACGTAAGTTAGGTCCAAGAATTACTTGCAATATTGCACGTGATATGATATAACAACTGTACATGAGTATGTATATACAGACCTGCATGAATAAATAGGTCCTGAGTGAATGAGTGATTACGGACCAGAGTTACTCACGGATGGATGCATAATTGTTAAACTAGGGCCTAGCACCCCAACAGTTCCAGATCTATGTTGCCGACGGCACGGCACCTCGGTGAGGCATTATATAGTCTAATAGCCGCCGGCAGGAAAGACCTCCTGTAGCGCTCTCTGGCACACCGTGGTGGGATCAGTCTGTGACTGAAGGTGCTCCTCTGCGTCATAACCATGGCATGCAGAGGGTGTGTGACGTTGTCCATGATGGCCAGCAGTTTGGCCAGGATCCGTCTCTCCGCCACCTCCTCTAGAGTGTCAAGGCTCATCCCCAGGACAGAGCTGGCCTTCCTGATCAGCTTATTTACCCGAGAAGCATCACCGGCTTTAATGTTGGCTCCCCAGCACACCACTACAGACTGGTAGAAGGTATGCAGTAGTTTGCTGCACACGTTGAAGGACCTGAGCCTCCTCAGAAAGTAGAGTCGGCTCTGGCCCTTTTTGTACCAGCCCATTCCAGCCTGTTGTCCAAATGGACTCCCAGGAACTTGTATGACCCAACCATTTCCACATCCATCCCCTGTATAGGGACTGCAGTCAGTTGGGCCTTGGTTCTCCTGAAGTCCACCACCATCTCCTTTGTTTTGCTGATGTTGAGCTGAAGGTGGTTCTGCTCACACCACAACACAAAGTCACTGATTGTGCTCCTGTACTCCTCCTCCTGCCCTCCCATAGGGTGGCGCACAACTGGCCCAGCGTCGTCCGGGTTTGGCCGGTGTAGGCCGGGTTTGGCCGGTGTAGGCCGTCATTGTAAATAAAAATGTGTTCTTAACTCACTTGTCTATAATAATAATAATAATAATAATAATAATAATAATAATAATAATAATAAGAGAATGAAGGGGAAGAAAAAGCCTGGCGGTGAAATCAACTTCCTGTGGAAGCCTGTGCTCTGCAGAGGATGAATGGAAAGCCTGCCCACCTGGCCCACGGAAGGTGCGCGCTAAGGCCTCAATGACGGACAGTTTGACTGCTCAGTCCAGACTGCTAAATGGTGCCACTGGTGGCATCAACAGAACTAGAGACATCTGACATGTTAACCAACTTGGTCTGGCTAGTGAACGCCGCTAGTGAGATTGTGGCCATATTGCAAACAGTTAAGAATGTGTAGAGCAGACGGCTATGATGGGTTACCTGTTGAAGGCCCAAAAATGTACAGTACAAGCTCATTGGTTATTTCTTTAAGCACAATGTCATCCCAGAGATGTGGAAATAAGGCATCATCAACCCAATTCAGGAGACAAAAGGATCCCAGTGAACTATCATGGTATAACCCTGACCTCTGCTATGTATAAACTATTTTGTTGTGTTCCGCACTTAAACACTGGGCTGAAACCAACAATATCATTGCAGATGAGCATAATGGGTTCAGAATGAAACAGTGCTGCCTTAACCACAATCATACATTCAAGGGAAAAAGGTGAAAAAGTCCACTTTCTGTTTTTTTCATTGATTTCTCTAAAGCTTTTGACCACATCAAAGGAAAACTCAACCCCCCAAAAAATCTTTTGGTGTATGTTTCATTAGTACATTGTTGACATAGTCCCAAAATGTTTTTCTTGTCAGCAATGAAGAAACAAAACTGTCTATATAAGGTTCCACAGTTGACAGTGCATGTCAGAGCAGAAACAGTACCAGTCAAAAGTTATGACACACCAACTCATTCAAGGATTTTCTTTATTTTTTTTAAATTTTCTACATTGTAGAATAACAGTGAAGAAATCAAAACTATGAAATAACACATATGGAATCATGTAGTAACCCAAAAAGTGTTAAACAAATGTTATATTCTCGATTCTTCAAAGTTGCCACCCTTTGCATTGATGACAACTTTGCACACTTTTGGCATTCTCTCAACCAGCTTCACCTGGAATGATTTTCCAACAGTCCTGAAGAAGTTCTCACATATGCTGAGCAATTGTTGGCTGCTTTTCCTTCACTCTGCGGTCCAACTCATCCCTAACCATCTCAATTGGGTTGAGGTCGGGTGATTGTGGAGGCCAGGTCATCTGATGCAGCACTCAATCACTCTTCTTCTTGGTCAAATAGCCCTTACACAGCCTGGAGGTGTGTTGGGTCAATTTCCTGTTGAAATACAAATGATAGTCCCACTAAGCGCAAACCAGATGGGATGGTGTATCGCTGCAGAATGTTGTGGTAGCCATGTTGGTTAAGTGTGCCTTGAATTCTAAATAAATCACAGTGTCACCAGCAGAACACCGCCACACCATCACACCTCCTCCTACATGCTTCACGGTGGGAACCACACATGCGGAGATCATCAAAGTTCTTGAAATTTTCCGGGTTGACTGACCTTCATGTCTTAAAGTATTGAGGGACTGTCTTTTCTCTTTGCTTATTTGAGCTGTTCTTGCCATAATATGGTCTTTTACCAGATAGGGCTGTCTTCTGTATACCACCCCTACCTTGTCACAACACAACTGAATGGCTCCAACGCATTAAAAATAAAATAAAATCCACAAATGTGACTTGTTTCAGGAAATGTTGCGCGTCACTACTTCACAGGAGTGCCATTTGAACTTAAACTTTTTTTTAAATCACATTTTTTTTTGTCAGAAAAGCCTTCTGGAACATGTGAACTTTCATGTGCCTTAATAACAAATGTGTATGCCATCTGTAAATACAAATAAACTGTTAAATTACGAGTCTAGTTGATTTAGCCAAAGAAAAAGACAGCAACCTTCCCGCTATCCACAAATGGCTAAGATAATGAGTGGTCTAGACATGTATTGATCTTATTATTAATATCTTATTATTCATTTGCTTTGCTAGTTATAGCCTAATGTTAGCTAGCTAACATATAACCTGGTTGGTGAGCTACCTGCAGATTAATGCAGGGTAGTAACGTCATGAGTTGGGATTATGGTTCATTGTTTACCTAGCTAGCTACACGTCTTAACAAAAGACTCCACTATGCAAGTAACCCTTTCAATAGAACTGTTGATAGACGTAGCTGGTAATAACTGAATAACTGACAAATTTATGAACGCTCAACACCCGTTGAATATGGCCGGTGTCAGTAAACGTTTTCTCAAAAGTGAGGTTACAAGTTTAGCAACTTTCCCATTTTTCAAATGCAGTGTATGATATACCATTTTGTAGCTCGGTGTCTCTGTTTTTATCAAATGTAAAAAATACAATTACAATTTTTTGCTCCATATGACCGAATCAAGGCGGTCGGTCAAAAATGTACTTTTAACAAGGCACACGTATTAATTGAAATGCATTCCAGGTGACTACCTCATGAAGCTGGTTGAGAGTACGCCAAGAGTGAGCAAAGCAGTCATCAAGACAAAGGGTGGCTACTTTGAAGAATCTAAAACCTAAAATAGATTTTGATTTGTTTAACACGTTTTTGGTTACTACATGATTCCATATGTGTTATATCATAGTTTTAATGTCTTCACTATTATTCTACAATGTAGAACACAATTTAGTAGGTGTGTCCAAACTTTTGACTGGTACTGTATATCTGGGGAAGGGTATAAAACAATCCATAGAGCGTTAAAAGTTTCCAAGAGCACAGTGGTCTCCATCATTGTCTAGAGCTGGTTGTAAGACCAAACTGAGCAACCGGGCAAAAAGGACCTTGGTCAGGCAGGTGACCAAGAACCCAATGACCACTCTGACAGAATTACAGAGTTCCTTGGCTGAGATGGGAGAACCTGTCAGAAGGACCACAGTCTCTACAGCACTTCACCAATCTGGGATTTATGGGAGGGTTGGCCATACGGAAACCACTCCTGAGAAAAAGGCACATGACAGCATGCCGGTAGATTTCAAAAAGGCACGTGAAAAACTGAGGACATAAGGCAAAAGATTCTGTGGTCTGATTAGACAAAAACGTAGCTCTTTCGTCTGAAAGCAAAGTACTATGTTTGGAGAAAACCAGGCACAGCTCATCACCCGTCTAACACCGTCCCTACCGTAAAGCATGATGGTGGCATCATCATGCTATGGGGATGCTTTTTAGCAGCAGGGACTGGGATACTGGTAAGGATATAGAGAATAATGAATGGAGCCAAATACAGACAAATCCTTGATGAGAACCTGCTTCAGAGTGCAAACGACCTTAGACTGGGCGAAGATTTACATTCCAACAGGACGGTGACCCCAAGCGTACAGCCAAAGCAACACTGGAATGACTTTAGAACAAGAATGTGAAAGTCCTTGAGTGGCCCAGCCAAAGCCCAGCGTATTTCATTTTCAATAAATCTGCAAACATTTCTAAAAACATGTTTTCAATTGGTCATTATGAGGTATTGTGTGTAGATGGGTGAGAAAAAAATCTATTTAATTAATTTTGAATTCAGGCTGTAACAACAAAATGTGTAATAAGTCAAAGGGTGTGAATACTTTGTGAAGGCCATCAAACCTCTTGGAAAAGGTTTCTGTTCTTTTATATGCAGATGACATTAAGAAATATTAAATATTGTTTTTAAACTGAACAATGGAAACTGAATATCAATGTAGACAAAACTAGGTAATACACTACAGGAACTCAGAGCCTAGGACACGTTTTATTTTCTACTGTAAACAGTGAGTACAAGTATCTGGGGTTGATTATCAATACATTTTTGGATTACAATGTAATAAAATAACACTAATATTTGAGGACAATATTTTTTTGTGAATACATTTTGTCGTTATAATAGCGTTGGTAGCAACATGTGAAAATCGTTGTGGAAATCTGTTGCAGCTCAAGTTGACTAAATGTAAGGGACATTTTAAACTAATTTAAACTAAACTAACATAGAAACTAATTTCTATGTTCTATACATGTGCTGTTCTAATAACCTATTTCTGTGTCCATGCAAGTGGCTGATCGGACGAAACCTCACTATCGGCAGCTGCAATTTGGCAGTACGCCCAGACGTTGTTTTGAGGTCAAACTAGAGATATCTCAGTTTCAAGGTCTCAGTTTAGAGAGAAGACTCGTGAGGTGCTGCTCTGTCAAATGTCATGAACCAGTATTGGTCTGTCACATGAATAAAGCAAACGTTAATGATTAATTAATTATGCTAAATCAGGCAAATATAACTTGTCTGTGTAAAGCCGTATATAAGACAATAAGCCCCAGCAGGGCTTCTGACAGACATGTGTACTATGGTGCATTGAGTTGGTTGGAACCTCTCCAGCTGGCAATAAACTATGATTCATTTAAGATTGACTTTGAGTGTCCCTGTATGTAAGAATTTCCACAACACTACAAACCCCACAAAGCAATGCTCTTTCTTTGGGCTGGCTGGCTGGCTGGCTGCCTGACTGCCTGCCTGGTTAGCTAGCTAGCTAGCTAGCTAGCTAGCTAGCAAGCAAATGTAGCAACACACAATTATACCAAAGTCAATATCAGCATGTGAAGTAGCAAGTTAGCTGTAAAAACAAACGCCACTATAAATTTAACTAAACCTGTGGAGACTGACATTCGCAATGGCCATTCAACGGCACCATTCAACGGCACCATGGACTGAAGAGCCTGACAAATAGAATAAATGTGGTGGACCTTCTGTTAAATTACACATTCCTCCCAAATTGCGCAGCGGTCCAAGGCACTACATCACGTCACTACAGTACCTGGTTCGATTCCAGGCTGTGTAGCAGCCGGAAGACCAATGAGGCGGCGCACAATTGGCCCAGCGTCTTCCGGGTTAGGGGAGGGTTTGGCCGGCTGGGAAGTCCTTGTCCAATCGCGTTCTATAAATTTGCTAACATTTCTAAAAACTGGTTTTCACTTTGTCATTATGGGGTATTGAGTGTAGATTGCTGAGGAATTGTTTTTACTAAATACATTTTTGAATAAGGCTGTAACGTAGCAAAATGTGGAAAAAGTCAAGGGGTCTGAATACTTTATGAAGACACTGTACGCTGCAGGAGTGTTAATTCTGTTTATAACCATACCTGCAGAACCAGGTCAAATTCTGTTATTCAAGGCGATATGGGCTGGAAAACGAGATAGCACTTTTAATGAACTAAAGTGTTAGCAACTAATAAACAAACCTGAAAGTAACAAAGCCAGCGTCCCCTAGTGCCTTTTTACATTCACTTTAGTGACAGAACCCTATGACACACACGTACGCAGGCAGGCTGGCACACGTACGCAGGCAGGCAGACTGGCACACGTACGCAGGCAGGCAGACTGGCACAGGCAGGCAGACTGGCACAGGCAGGCAGACAGACAGACAGACAGACAGACAGACAGACAGACAGACAGACAGACAGACAGACAGACAGACAGACAGACAGACAGACAGACAGACAGACAGACAGACAGAAGCAAGCTGCTACCATTTCATTTGTCGAGCATTGAAATGTGACTATGCAGATTTCCCACAATCTGGGATACGGCAGCAAACACTGCAACTTTCATGCTCTTATTTTCCACACCAAGTATTAAAACGGGAGGCGGACAGCGTTCCCTTCTCCTGGCGGTCTGAGAGATAGTGGACTCCTGCTGCGCGATGGTCACAGTAGAACAAACACTCAGTGTGTGAGAGAGAGAGATAGAGACAGAGAGACAGAGAGCAAGTGAGAGAGATAAACAAAATAAAACCAGTGAGAGTGAGGGAGAAAGGAAGAGAGACTTACTGGGAAAGTAAAGGAGAGAGGCAAAGAAAAAGGAGGCGTCGGAGAAACTATTGAATAGAGGACAAACAAGATTTTTTTTTATTTTTTTTTACTTAAAGCTCTCTGAGCCTTCAAAGCCAATGTCCTGAGAGCTGTACTGTTTTTCCAGACTGATTTAGAACCTCTGGGAAATAAACAGGCCATGAAGAGGAGGGAAAGAGAGAGGGAAATAGAGGGAGAGAGACGACTACCCAGGGCCTGGTTTGGGTCTGAGAAATATGTTAACAAGCCCTTGCGGCCAAACTACTCAAAACATAAAAAGGAAAACATCATGATGCAGAGATGCTGAATATATAGGTTTAATACTGCATCTGCTTCCTGGTTCTCTCATCACATGACTAAGGTAAAGGAAGTGCAGAGACAAAGGTGGTGTGTCAGATTCAGATAAATATATTTTGATTTATGGAGGATATCCATGGGTGTTACAGTCTCGCGTTGCCATAGCTACAAAATCCTGTCGTTGTCACGCCTCCCTTGGAGGTCTGGAGACTTTTATTATCACAAAAACAAAACTGTTTGAATGGTTCTCTGGCTCCCAGCAGGCAAGAATGGATGTTACGTTTCAAGAACCCTCCCCCCACATGCGCCTAGAAGGGTTGCTGTGTGTTATGTGCGTTTCAAGTACTAGTTTACAAGTTATCAAGTGTGGCCGACAGTCTGCAATTTAACTTTATTGAAAGTGGATTACGCTGGTAAAGTCAAACGTCACAACACGTTCTAAACCAATCTGGTGACAGACACTTTTTTCCTTGTCTCCATTCGTCCACATGGCTGCTTGCTATGGGTATATCCTATATGCCATGGGTTATACTGTATGTATTGGCATATGTTAGCAAATGTTGTATGCAAATATACCAGTTAAACATCACACACAATATATAAACCTATTACAATTGGAGCAGGCCAACTCTGCTGGCGGTCTGCTGGGTGTGGAGGGTTCTGTTTAAGCCCAGCAATAACACCTGATTCAACTTATAAAATCGAATGAGTTGATAACCAAGTGTGCGACTGCTGGGCTGGAATAGAAGTCTGCTGACCCAGTAGATCAGGGATCAGTGGAGCAAGGCTGGTCACCGCTGGTATGGCGTTTTCTGTTCACCTGAAATTATGCTTTAGTAATTAATAATAGCCCACTTGTTACAACTCAATTATCTATTGTTGTTTGGACAAAGACGTCTAATCTTACATACGAGTTAGTTTTATTTGTACATTTTGAAGTGATAAAGTGTTGATTCTTTGAAGTGAACTGCTTAAACTTGTTTTAATTATTAAACTAATATTCAAAATTAACTAGTGTCAATGTTGATTAACCACATATCACAATCCTGCAATAAAACAGGGGAAGGGGTTCTGTCTGTGATTCTGTGTTGTATTCTCAAAGTAACATTTCCTTTTTGTTTAGTTGTAAGATCTCCAATCTGTTTTATTTGATTGTCACACAATCTCTCAGTATATCAGCCATGTGAATCCATTTAGCAGCTTCTCATATGGCATGCGTCACCAATGCAGCCACAGTCCAGTATGATGGCATTACTGGCCTTCTGTCATCTGAAGCAGAGAATAGCTCAGCTCAACATAAATAATGTGAGTTATAAGTTCTCAATTTAAAATGATACCAGTAATTCAGGTACAGTATGAACATAAGTAGATGACAATTATGCTACAGGAGATGAGCAATACAGCTAACATTTTTTGTCAATAATATGCTGTTTTTATTAACATTTTGTTGGCTTTATAATCGTGAGAGAAATTGAACTTATACCTAGGTAGCTCACAAGGTTAGCTGACCTTTCTCAAAACAAACCTTATTGTGGCTAGCTACTTCTTGTCCCTCATGCTAGCCTTTACAGCGAAATGTCACTTCAGAAAAAATAACAAATATTGATACGGCCAGCATTGTCAACCATTTCTCCCTTCTTGCTGCAGATTTAGCTCATCACTTTATTACAGAGAAATGCTGTGAAAACCAGAGTGCTATAAACAGTCTAAAAGATGACTGCTTGTTTTGTTGACATGTTTAGTCCTCACGCACTGTAGCCCCTACGGCACTAATCTGCTGGAACCTTTGGAGCTGATTTACACTGGGTTCTGACCCCTCTTTAGCTGATTTACACTGGGTTCTGACCCCTCTTTAGCTGATTTACACTGGGTTCTGACCCCTCTTTAGCTGATTTACACTGGGTTCTGACCCCTCTTTAGCTGATTTACACTGGGTTCTGACCCCTCTATAGCTGATTTACACTGGGTTCTGACCCCTCTTCAGCTGATTTACACTGGGTTCTGACCCCTCTTTAGCTGATTTACACTGGGTTCTGACCCCTCTTTAGCTTATTTACACTGGGTTCTGACCCCTCTATAGCTGATTTACACTGGGTTCTGACCCCTCTATAGCTGATTTACACTGGGTTCTGACCCCTCTTTAGCTGATTTACACTGGGTTCTGACCCCTCTTTAGCTGATTTACACTGGGTTCTGACCCCTCTTTAGCTGATTTACACTGGGTTCTGACCCCTCTTTAGCTGATTTACACTGGGTTCTGACCCCTCTTCAGCTGATTTACACTGGGTTCTGACCCCTCTTCAGCTGATTTACACTGGGTTCTGACCCCTCTTCAGCTGATTTACACTGGGTTCTGACCCCTCTTTAGCTGATTTACACTGGGTTCTGACCCCTCTTCAGCTGATTTACACTGGGTTCTGACCCCTCTTTAGCTGATTTACACTGGGTTCTGACCCCTCTTTAGCTGATTTACACTGGGTTCTGACCCCTCTTCAGCTGATTTACACTGGGTTCTGACCCCTCTTTAGCTGATTTACACTGGGTTCTGACCCCTCTTTAGCTGATTTACACTGGGTTCTGACCCCTCTTTAGCTGATTTACACTGGGTTCTGACCCCTCTTCAGCTGATTTACACTGGGTTCTGACCCCTCTTCAGCTGATTTACACTGGGTTCTGACCCCTCTTTAGCTGATTTACACTAGGTTCTGACCCCTCTTTAGCTGATTTACACTGGGTTCTGACCCCTCTTCAGCTGATTTACACTGGGTTCTGACCCCTCTTTAGCTGATTTACACTGGGTTCTGACCCCTCTTCAGCTGATTTACACTGGGTTCTGACCCCTCTTTAGCTGATTTACACTGGGTTCTGACCCCTCTTCAGCTGATTTACACTGGGTTCTGACCCCTCTTTAGCTGATTTACACTGGGTTCTGACCCCTCTTTAGCTGATTTACACTGGGTTCTGACCCCTCTTCAGCTGATTTACACTGGGTTCTGACCCCTCTTTAGCTGATTTACACTGGGTTCTGACCCCTCTTTAGCTGATTTACACTGGGTTCTGACCCCTCTTTAGCTGATTTACACTGGGTTCTGACCCCTCTTTAGCTGATTTACACTGGGTTCTGACCCCTCTTCAGCTGATTTACACTGGGTTCTGACCCCTCTTCAGCTGATTTACACTGGGTTCTGACCCCTCTTCAGCTGATTTACACTGGGTTCTGACCCCTCTTTAGCTGATTTACACTGGGTTCTGACCCCTCTTCAGCTGATTTACACTGGGTTCTGACCCCTCTTTAGCTGATTTACACTGGGTTCTGAACCCTCTTCAGCTGATTTACACTGGGTTCTGACCCCTCTTCAGCTGATTTACACTGGGTTCTGACCCCTCTTTAGCTGATTTACACTGGGTTCTGACCCCTCTTTAGCTGATTTACACTGGGTTCTGACCCCTCTTCAGCTGATTTACACTGGGTTCTGACCCCTCTTTAGCTGATTTACACTGGGTTCTGACCCCTCTTTAGCTGATTTACACTGGGTTCTGACCCCTCTTTAGCTGATTTACACTGGGTTCTGACCCCTCTTTAGCTTATTTACACTGGGTTCTGACCCCTCTATAGCTGATTTACACTGGGTTCTGACCCCTCTATAGCTGATTTACACTGGGTTCTGACCCCTCTTTAGCTGATTTACACTGGGTTCTGACCCCTCTTTAGCTGATTTACACTGGGTTCTGACCCCTCTTTAGCTGATTTACACTGGGTTCTGACCCCTCTTTAGCTGATTTACACTGGGTTCTGACCCCTCTTCAGCTGATTTACACTGGGTTCTGACCCCTCTTCAGCTGATTTACACTGGGTTCTGACCCCTCTTCAGCTGATTTACACTGGGTTCTGACCCCTCTTTAGCTGATTTACACTGGGTTCTGACCCCTCTTCAGCTGATTTACACTGGGTTCTGACCCCTCTTTAGCTGATTTACACTGGGTTCTGACCCCTCTTTAGCTGATTTACACTGGGTTCTGACCCCTCTTCAGCTGATTTACACTGGGTTCTGACCCCTCTTTAGCTGATTTACACTGGGTTCTGACCCCTCTTTAGCTGATTTACACTGGGTTCTGACCCCTCTTTAGCTGATTTACACTGGGTTCTGACCCCTCTTCAGCTGATTTACACTGGGTTCTGACCCCTCTTCAGCTGATTTACACTGGGTTCTGACCCCTCTTTAGCTGATTTACACTAGGTTCTGACCCCTCTTTAGCTGATTTACACTGGGTTCTGACCCCTCTTCAGCTGATTTACACTGGGTTCTGACCCCTCTTTAGCTGATTTACACTGGGTTCTGACCCCTCTTCAGCTGATTTACACTGGGTTCTGACCCCTCTTTAGCTGATTTACACTGGGTTCTGACCCCTCTTCAGCTGATTTACACTGGGTTCTGACCCCTCTTTAGCTGATTTACACTGGGTTCTGACCCCTCTTTAGCTGATTTACACTGGGTTCTGACCCCTCTTCAGCTGATTTACACTGGGTTCTGACCCCTCTTTAGCTGATTTACACTGGGTTCTGACCCCTCTTTAGCTGATTTACACTGGGTTCTGACCCCTCTTTAGCTGATTTACACTGGGTTCTGACCCCTCTTTAGCTGATTTACACTGGGTTCTGACCCCTCTTCAGCTGATTTACACTGGGTTCTGACCCCTCTTCAGCTGATTTACACTGGGTTCTGACCCCTCTTCAGCTGATTTACACTGGGTTCTGACCCCTCTTTAGCTGATTTACACTGGGTTCTGACCCCTCTTCAGCTGATTTACACTGGGTTCTGACCCCTCTTTAGCTGATTTACACTGGGTTCTGAACCCTCTTCAGCTGATTTACACTGGGTTCTGACCCCTCTTCAGCTGATTTACACTGGGTTCTGACCCCTCTTTAGCTGATTTACACTGGGTTCTGACCCCTCTTTAGCTGATTTACACTGGGTTCTGACCCCTCTTCAGCTGATTTACACTGGGTTCTGACCCCTCTTTAGCTGATTTACACTGGGTTCTGACCCCTCTTTAGCTGATTTACACTGGGTTCTGACCCCTCTTTAGCTGATTTACACTGGGTTCTGACCCCTCTTTAGCTGATTTACACTGGGTTCTGACCCCTCTTCAGCTGATTTACACTGGGTTCTGACCCCTCTTCAGCTGATTTACACTGGGTTCTGACCCCTCTTTAGCTGATTTACACTGGGTTCTGACCCCTCTTCAGCTGATTTACACTGGGTTCTGACCCCTCTTTAGCTGATTTACACTGGGTTCTGACCCCTCTTCAGCTGATTTACACTGGGTTCTGACCCCTCTTTAGCTGATTTACACTGGGTTCTGAACCCTCTTCAGCTGATTTACACTGGGTTCTGACCCCTCTTCAGCTGATTTACACTGGGTTCTGACCCCTCTTTAGCTGATTTACACTGGGTTCTGACCCCTCTTCAGCTGATTTACACTGGGTTCTGACCCCTCTTTAGCTGATTTACACTGGGTTCTGACCCCTCTTCAGCTGATTTACACTGGGTTCTGACACCTCTTTAGCTGATTTTTTGAAAGATGAGCCTGAACAACCTGCAAGGCACATGAAGAACCACATGTGCTATGTGTTTATTTGCAGCAGTAGTCCTGGTATTTAGTAATAATACCTTATAATAATACCTTATTATTACCAAGGTAATACCCCTTTTTGCACTAACTTGTTTTGACTCATCACATACGCTGCTGTTACTGTTACCTGTTACCTAGTCACTTTGTTCCTAGTTATACAGTGGGGAGAACAAGTATTTGATACACTGCCGATTTTGCAGGTTTTCCCACTTACAAAGCATGTAGAAGTCTGTAATTTTTATCATAGGTACTCTTCAAAAATCCAGAAAATCACATTGTATGATTTTTAAGTAATTAATTTGCATTTTATTGCATGACATAAGTATTTGATACATCAGAAAAGCAGAACTTAATATTTGGTACAGAAACCTTTGTTTGCAATTACAGAGATCATACGTTTCCTGTAGTTCTTGACCAGGTTTGCACACACTGCAGCAGGGATTTTGGCCCACTCCTCCATACAGATCCTTCAGGTTTCGGGGCTGTCGCTGGGCAATACGGACTTTCAGCTCCCTCCAAAGATTTTCAATTGGGTTCAGGTCTGGAGACTGGCAAGGCCACTCCAGGACCTTGAGATGCTTCTTACGGAGCCACTCCTTAGTTGCCCTGGCTGTGTGTTTGGGTCGTTGTCATGCTGAAAGACCCAGCCACGACCCATCTTCAATGCTCTTACTGAGGGAAGGAGGTTGTTGGCCAAGATCTCGCGATACATGGCCCCATCCATCCTCCCCTCAATACAGTGCAGTCGTCCTGTCCCCTTTGCTGAAAAGCATCCCCAAAGAATGTGATCAAATACTTATGTCATGCAATAAATGCAAATGAATTATTAAAAAATCATACAATGTGATTTTCTGGATTTTTGTTTTAGATTCCGTATCTCACAGTTGAAGTGTACCTATGATAAAAATTACAGACCTCTACATGCTTTGTAAGTAGGAAAACCTGAAAAATTGTCAGTGTATCAAATACTTGTTCTCCCCACTGTATGTACAGTACATGTCTACCTCAATTACCTCCTACCCTGCGCATTGACTCGATACTGGTACCCCTGCGCATTGACTCGGTACTGGTACCCCTGCGCATTGACTCGGTACTGGTACCCCTGCGCATTGACTCGGTACTGGTACCCCTGCGCATTGACTCGGTACTGGTACCCCTGCGCATTGACTCGGTACTGGTACCCCTGCGCATTGACTCGGTACTGGTACCCCTGCGCATTGACTCGGTACTGGTACCCCTGCGCATTGACTCGGTACTGGTACCCCTGCGCATTGACTCGGTACTGGTACCCCTGCGCATTGACTCGGTACTGGTACCCCTGCGCATTGACTCGGTACTGGTACCCCTGCGCATTGACTCGGTACTGGTACCCCTGCACATTTATTATTACTTTTATTATTACGTGTTATTACTTTTACATAATTTCTATATTTCCCCATAAGTAAGCATCTCACAGTTACTCTACAATGTTTATTTACAAGGCAGGTGACAAAAACAATTAGATGTTATTTTGATATCCAGGAGCCAAGAACAATACATATACCAGGAAATTGGTCCCAAGATCCAGACCCAAAGAGTTGAGAACATGACAAGTTAAAGACTGAATGTGTGTGTTCTTGTGTGGTCTCAAGACCAAGGCCACTAGATCAAGAGTCCATGGGCCCTTTCTTGTAAGGAAGGTAGAGTAAACTAGAATACAGTACATTACAGTAGAGTAGGGTATAGTATAGTATAGTACATTACAGTAGAGTAGGGTATAGTATAGTACATTACAGTAGAGTAGGGTATAGTATAGTATAGTATAGTACAGTAGAGTAGGGTATAGTATAGTATAGTACAGTACAGTAGAGTACAGTACAGTAGAGTATAGTATAGTACAGTACAGTATAGTAGAGTATAGTACAGTAGAGTAGGGTACTGTAGAGTAGAGTATAGTATAGTACAGTACAGTATAGTACAGTAGGGTACTGTACAGTATAGTAGAGTAGAGTAGGGTACAGTACAGTACAGTACAGTATAGTACAGTAGGGTACAGTACAGTATAGTAGAGTAGAGTAGGGTACAGTACAGTATAGTACAGTAGAGTAGAGTAGGGAACAGTAGAGTAGAGTACAGTAGAGTAGAGTAGGGAACAGTAGAGTAGAGTACAGTAGGGTACAGTACAGTAGGGTACAGTACAGTACAGTACAGTAGGGTACAGTACAGTAGAGTAGGGTATGGTCCAGTACAGTACAGTAGAGTACAGTATAGTAGAGTACAATATAGTAGAGTAGAGTACAGTATAGTAGAGTACAGTACAGTATAGTATAGTACAGTATAGTAGAGTATAGTACAGTATAGTAGAGTATAGTACAGTATAGTAGGGTACAGTACAGTATAGTAGAGTATAGTACAGTATAGTAGAGTATAGTAGGGTACAGTACAGTAGAGTACAGTAGAGTACAGTAGAGTATAGTAGAGTACAGTATAGTAGAGTATAGTACAGTAGAGTAGAGTATAGTACAGTATAGTAGAGTAGGGTACAGTACAGTATAGTAGAGTATAGTACAGTATAGTAGAGTATAGTAGGGTACAGTACAGTAGAGTACAGTAGAGTATAGTACAGTACAGTAGAGTACAGTATAGTAGAGTATAGTACAGTACAGTACAGTATACCACAGTACAGTATAGTACATTAGAATAGAGTACAGCATAGTAGAGCACAGTAAGTAGGGTACAGTACAGTATAGTACAGTATAGTAGAGTAGGGTACAGTACAGTATAGTACAGTATAGTAGAGTATAGTATAGTACAGTACAGTATAGTACAGTAGAGTATAGTATAGTACAGTACAGTACAGTACAGTAGAGTAGGGTACAGTACAGTATAGTAGAGTATAGTAGAGTATAGTACAGTGCAGTATAGTATACCACAGTACAGTATAGTACATTAGAATACAGTACAGCATAGTAGAGCACAGTAAGTAGGGTACAGTACAGTATAGTATAGTACAGTACATTACAGTAGAGTAGGGTATAGTATAGCACAGTACAGTATTGCACAGTACAGTACTAACTGTAAGTTAGCCGTAGTTGGTAATGGAGCATTTAGAACGAATGTCCATTAGTGACACTTATTAAACATACATGATTTACCAGCTTGCTCACTCATTCTCTCCAAAATGTTTGCAGACAAACTACTCACCATGTGGCCATGCTGGAGGGAGGGGTAATCACATCACCTGGTAGGCACATTCATTCTACACACATCACCTGGTAGTCACATTCATTCTAAACAAATCACCTGGTAGGCACATTCATTCTACACACATCACCTGGTAGTCACATTCATTCTAAACACATCACCTGGTAGGCACATTCATTCTACACACATCACCTGGTAGGCACATTCATTCTAAACACATCACCTGGTAGGCACATTCATTCTAAACACATCACCTGGTAGGCACATTCATTCTATACACATCACCTGGTAGGCACATTCATTCTACACACATCACCTGGTAGTCAGGTGATGTTTTATTTTTACATTTTTTTTGCACTCCAGATATCTTGTATTTCTATACTTTTTCATACTGCCGCTCTATGTATCATGTACCGTGTATCTGTCTTCTGTGTACCTTCGTTGTGGCATTTTGCACCTGCCCTGTGTTTTGTTGTAGCTGCTTGACAAATAAATTTCCCCCTCGGGGATCAATAAAGTATCTATCTATCTATCTATCTATCTATCTATCTATCTATCTATCTATATCTATCTACCTATCTATCTATCTATCTATCAAAAGGAGGGACAGCATTTTTTTGAGAAAGATGTTTAAAAATAAACAATACAATCAGTATCTTTCAATGTAAGAATAAAACCAACTCAAGATGTTCTATTGAAATAGTGTTAAAAGAAATGTTTAATCATGAATTGCTTTATTTTCATGAAGTTTAGGAGCTGGGGTTTGGGACAGCCACCTCAAAAGAAATCGGTGTATAAAGAATGACTTTGTAATATATTAATTTAACAATATGTTTGTTATTGTCTTGGATTGAAATGGAACGTACAACACATGATGTAAATAAATGTCCTAAGTTTGGAGACTTAACTGTTTTTTTTTTTTTATTGTTTTTTTTTCTCTGAAGAATCACCCATTCAAAATCATAGCCACTCTCCTCTCAGCACTCCCACTCAGTGAGAGTAAATCCACTTTCATGCCACGTTATGCGTGTTCGCTCTGAAACCCATATCAAAGCAAACAGACACTTGCAGGATCTGCCATAGAACCACCGCGCTCCCACTCTGTCCTACAAAGCCACCAGAGAAACTTGTGCGGAATTGACTGCTGCAGAGGACAGAGGTCCATCTCTTGTGGCAAAGATTCTCTGGATTCATAGACAGATTGATTCAACCACAAACACTAGGGAGGTTTTCCAATGCATTGCAAAGGCAAAGGAAGGGAAAGAGGATCTGCATTCGTCTGAAATGTGTCTTCCTCATTTAACCCAACCTCTGAATCAGAGAGGTGCGGAGAGATGCCTTAATCAACATCCATGCCTTCGGCACCTGGGGAACAGTGGGTTAACTGCCTTGCTCAGGGGCAGAACAACAGATTTTTTACCTTGTTAGCTCGGGATTTGATCCAGCAACCTTTCGGTTACTGGCACAACGCTCTAACCACTAAAAGAAATATACCTATTGGTAGATGTGTGAATAAAAAGGCAGACATTGAATATCCCTTTGAGCATGGAGAAATTATTAATTACACATTGGATGGTGTATCAATACACCCAGTCACTACAAATATACAGGCATCCTTTCTAACTCAGTTGCTGGATAGGAATGAAAACAATCAGGGATTTTACCATTAGGCTAAATGGTGACTTTAAAACAGTTATAGAGTTTAATGGCTGTGATAGGAGAAAACTGAGGATGGATCAACAACATTGTAGTTACTCCACAATACTAACCTAAATGACAGAGTGAAAAGAAGGAAGCCTGTAGAGAATAAAAAATATTCCAAAACATGCATCCTGTTTGAAATAAGGCACTAAAGTAATACTGCAAAACATGTGTCAAAGCAATTTACTTTTTGTCCTGAATACAAAGTGTTATGTTTGGGCCAAATCCAGTACAACACATTACTGAGTATCACTCTCCATATTTTCAAGCATAGTGGTGGCTACCTGAAAATCTACCTGAAAATCTATGGCAAAACCTGAAAATGTTTGTCTAGCAATGATCAACAACCAATTTGACAGAGCTTGAATAATTTTTAAAAGAGAGACTTACCCAGAAAGACTCTCCGCTGTAATCACTCCAAAAGGTGCTTCTACAAAGTATTGACTCAGTGGTGTAAATACTAGTAAATTAGATAATTATGTAATCCATTTTCAATCCATTTGAAATTATGAGGTATTGCGTGTAGACGGGTAAAAATAAATATAGGTGTAATACATGTTTTATTAATGCTGTAATACAAAATGTGGAATACGTCAAGAGGTATGAATACTTTCTGAAGACACTGTCCCTCTTCTTGTTTCAGTGTCCTTTTCACTTCCTATTCTTCAGTAGTTACTTGCCTGTCTCTCCTCTTCTACACCCCTTCTTTATCTATGCTAACCATCATTCTCTCCTTTATCACCTGTCGTTCTCCTCTTCTACACCCCTTCTTTATCTATGCTAACCATCATTCTCTCCTTTATCACCTGTCGTTCTCCTCTTCTACGCCCCTTCTTTATCTATGCTAACCATCATTCTCTCCTTTATCACCTGTCGTTCTCCTCTTCTACACCCCTTCTTTATCTATGCTAACCATCATTCTCTCCTTTATCACCTGTCGTTCTCCTCTTCTACACCCCTTCTTTATCTATGCTAACCATCATTCTCTCCTTTATCACCTGTCGTTCTCCTTCTAAACACTCCTTTCTCTTTCCCCTCTTCCACCAGTCCTCCACATTTTACTGTTTCTATGACTCCCCTACACTTCATTACCTTATCACTGTTTCTATGACTCCCCTACACTTCATTACCTTATCACTGTTTCTATGACTCCCCTACACTTCATTATCTTATCACTGTTTCTATGACTCCCCTACACTTCATTACCTTATCACTGTTTCTATGACTCCCCTACACTTCATTACCTTATTACTGACACTTTACTGTTTCTATGACTCCCGTACACTTCATTACCTTATTACTGACACTTTACTGTTTCTATGACTCCCCTACACTTCATTACCTTATTACTGACACTTTACTGTTTCTATGACTCCCCTACACTTCATTACCTTATCACTGTTTCTATGACTCCCCTACACTTCATTACCTTATTACTGACACTTTACTGTTTCTATGACTCCCCTACACTTCATTACCTTATCACTGTTTCTATGACTCCCCTACACTTCATTACCTTATTACTGACACTTTACTGTTTCTATGACTCCCCTACACTTCATTACCTTATTACTGACACATTACTGTTTCTATGACTCCCCTACACTTCATTACCTTATCACTGTTTCTATGACTCCCCTACACTTCATTACCTTATTACTGACACTTTATTGTTTCTATGACTCCCCTACACTTCATTACCTTATTACTGACACTTTACTGTTTCTATGACTCCCGTACACTTCATTACCTTATTACTGACACTTTACTGTTTCTATGACTCCCCTACACTTCATTACCTTATTACTGACACTTTACTGTTTCTATGACTCCCCTACACTTCATTACCTTATTACTGACACTTTACTGTTTCTATGACTCCCCTACAATTCATTACCTTATTACTGACACTTTACTGTTTCTATGACTCCCCTACACTTCATTACCTTATCACTGACACATGTGGGCTTTACTGTTTCTATGACTCCCCTACACTTCATTACCTTATTACTGACACATGTGGGCTTTACTGTTTCTATGACTCCCCTGCACTTCATTACCTTATTACTGTTTCTATGATAGATAGATAGATAGATAGATAGATAGGTACTTTATTGATCCCCCGGGGGGGGAAATTTCATGAGGTAGACACTGAGAGCAGTGATGGCGTCCTCCGTGGGGTCGCGGTACAACTCTGTCACTAGGAGGTCATTGTCCTTCATCCTCAATGGAAACTTCTGAACATCTATATAATATATGGACCCATTGTTACAGCCTAGAATGAGGAAGGAACCGGCAGTATCATAGCTATTAATGGGAACCACATCTTGATTCTGCCAATGTTTGGTCACTGCATTCCATACTCCCACTTTCCCTGTGTGGCTGGTGGCAATAAGCTGGTTCCCCACAAAGAAGAGAGCCTCCACTGGGACATTAAGACTGAACACACCTATCTCGTTGCCGTTGCCGTCGGGACAGATCGTCCAGAGGATGATCTCTGTGCCCGACGCCACGGCCACCATCTTGTCGTTGTCTCCCAGGGAGCCGCCCATCACCTTGGCGTTGAGCGCCACCCTGTCAATCACCCAGTCCAGACGGGGACTGGTGAACACCTGCTGCCAGCCCGTAGACTCCTTCACTCAAGGAGTCTACGGGCTGTAGCACACAACAAATTGGGCATAAGCCACAGTGATCCAGTTGTGGTGGCCACAGATGATGCGGACCATGCCTGGGTCTGCAACTTGAGCCCCACTTATCCTCTCCTCCATCGTTGCTTTACCCAGTATGCCTGCGTTGCCCAGGTTGGGTGGCATGGTGTTGCTGCGTCTCACTGGAGCTCTCTCCATGGGCAAGGCACAGCCGGCCATATACTGAGGCCCCGCCACACTGTGACGGTTCCTTCGCTTCGCGGGGTACACTGGAGGTGGGAGATAGCCATTGAAGAGCACGTTTCCACAGGAGGATCGGTCCAGCTCATCACAAAGCTGCAGCTTACGCACCAACGGAGTGATTCCATAGAACTCAGCTTCATGCACGAGCAGGTGCACATTTATGGACCTGGGAAACAACTCTTTGGTACGAAGGAAGTTCAGTATGGTAGTGAAGAGAGATGGGTCCCGATCTATGAAGATCGCTCCAGTTTCATCCTTCAAGGTTGAGATCCTCCCACTTAGAAGACTTGAGAAAAAGGAGTCTGGGACCCATGTCAATGTCTGTCTGGAGGTGCTGAACCTTTTTCCTCCAACGTTTAAATGGATAATGTCTCCGGTCCTTGCTATATTAGCCATATTGTAAGCTGTGGGAATGTTCATGCATTGCCCACAATATAAACATTACAGTTAATCTAATCCATCACAAAAAGTATTTAGCCAACGACAAAGTTAGCCTGCTACAACTTCCTGAAACAGACAGAACCTCCTTCTGACTCCCCTACACTTCATTACCTTATTACTGTTTCTATGACTCCCCTACACTTCATTACCTTATTATCTGAAACATGTGGAGGGTTTTCTTTCTCCTTGCATTTTTCATTTGTGTGTATTTTAAGTGTGTATTGTATGTGTGTATTTTAAGTGTGTATTGTATGTGTGTATTTTATGTATGAATTTTAAGTGTGTATTTTATGTGTATATTTTGTGTGTATTTTATGTGTGTATTTTTGTACTTTCTGTAATTCAGGGTTCATCTGTAAAATACACGTGTTTCAGTATCCCTGATAAAATAAAGGTGAAATAAAATACAATTAATAACAGTTCATGAGAAATAAACCACCAAAAACGGATGTATAAATGATAAGGGTTTTACGCACATCCAACTTTAGGAAAGCAGCTGAACAAAAAGAAGAGCCAATATAGAGAAAAAAGTCATGTCGGCTCACTGTTCGCTGCTCCCAATAAGTGCTCTTATAATAAACCTATCGGTAATACTGATTTTCGACCGACATGGTCTTGGTCTTAGTGTAAATGGTAAGCCTGATGAAGAGTAGCGTATTTATACTCTGGTGGGTCAGGGTATGGAGACTACTAGAGGGCAGTAAGTGATCAATAGATAGAGAATAATGGTGGACTGTCAGGGATGCAAACAGGCCACTGCGGTGTATTGACAAAGTTACTTTATTGATCAGGCCCAATTACTTACCTGACAGGCAGCGGCCACATTAGAACTGATTATATGTGCCGGGGGCTGGTCCAGTTCTGGTGCTGCCGACTCTTGAGTACATGGCTCAAGCACACACTTGTGCAAACAGGCCGTGTGCATGGAGTGAAAAAGATGAAACTTTCAGACAGAGCCTGTGAGAAGGGAAAATACGTTTGAACCATTAAGAAGTCTCTGGTGTGTTAGTGGATTTGCATAGCCCCTAGCAACACATTTGTTACCCATAATTACACTTCCTCCAGTTGGACATAATGTCCCATGTGGCCTGCCGTAATGTAGCGGATGCCTTCTAAGGACACATTGGAGAATTGAGAATTAAACAAGTTAATGAGCTTCTTCCACTGAATAGTAATAACGGGTCCATTCTTTCCATGACACTCTTCACATAGTGAGCCATGCAAAGACTGAGGCAAATACTTCAACGAATACCTCTCCCATCTTAAAGAAGCTAATAAGATCTCCATCTCATAACATATGATAGGCACAACTCGATTCAGATGAAGAAAATGAGAGATGGAGACAGGGAAAGATGGAGAGAGCGATTCTCCTCCTTCTCTCTAAACATTACATCTTTACTGCTAGACAGGAAGTTGAGTGATGTGGGTAATAAACTGTTCCTTCTCCCTTAACGTGACCTGACCTGACCTCAACCCCCATTCCTCACTAATCCACAGCTATCCACCCTCATCATTGACCGCAACCATGTGATTGCCTTCCCTGGCTCTTATCCAGCCTCCATTGATTCCACCATATACATTCCTACTACATATAACCATTAACGTCTGCTGTAGCAAGTATTTCAAATTACAACCCAAGAGCTGAAACCAGACTGTGGAGCTTCTCCTCTCCATAGGTTACCTGATGTCTAACAATAACATGTTCTGACAGAATGTAAACGTTCTGCATTCCCCTCTCTCCCTCTATAACATGAATAAGGATATTTCATATTTTCAAGTTTAGAAATCAGAACCCATCAAACACAATGCCACAGAGCATGCAATTGGCATGCTGACTGAAGGAATGTCCACCAAAGTTATTGCCAGAGAATTTAATCTTTAATATAATTGTTTTCCTCATCAATCTACACACAATACCCCATAATGACAAAGCGAAAACAGGTTTTTAGAAACGTTTGCAAATGTATAAAAAATTGAAAACAGTAATACCTTATTTACATAAGTATTCAGACCCTTTGCTATGAGCCTTGAAACTGAGCTCAGGTCTATCCTGTTTCCATTGATCATCCTTGAGATGTTTCTACAACTTGATTGGAGTCCACCATGATTTGGAAAGACACACACCTGTCTATATAAGGTCCCACAGTTGACAGCGCATGTCAGAGCAAAAACCAAGCCATGAGGTCAAAGAAATCCGAGCTCCGAGACAGGATTATGTCGAGGGACAGATCTGGGGAAGAGTACCAAAAAATGTCTGCAGCATTGAAGGTCCAAGAACACAGTGGCCTCCATCATTCTTAAATGGAAGAAGTTTGGAACCACCAAGACTCTTCCTAGAGCTGGCCACCAGGTCAAACTGAGTAATCGGCAGAGAAGGGCCTTGGTCAGGGAGGTGACCAAGAACCTGATGGTCACTCTGACAGAACTCCAGAGTTCCTCTGTGGAGATGGGAGAACCATCCAGAAGGACAACCATCTCTGCAGCACTCCACCAATCAGGCCTTTATGGTAGAGTGGCCAGACAGAAGCCACTCCTCAGTAAAAGGCACATGACAGCATCCTCGGAGTTTGACAACAGGCATATAAAGACTCTCGACCATGACAAACAAGATTCTCTGGTATGATGAAACCAAGATTAAACTATTTGGCCTGAATGCCAAGCGTCACATCTGAAGGAAACCTGGCAGCATCCCTATGGTGAAGCATGGTAGTGGCAACAACATGCTATGGGGATGTTTTCCAGCGGCAGGGACTGGGAGACTAGTCAGGATCGAGGCAAAGATGAACAGAGCAAAGTACAGAGAGATCCTTGATGAAAACCTGCTCCAGATCGCTCAGGAACTCAAACTGGGGCAAAGGTTCACCTTACAACAGGACAATGACTCTAAGCACACAGCCAAGACAACGCAGGAGTAGCTTCGGGACAAGTCTCTGAATGTCCTTGAGTGACCCAGACTTTAACATCTCTGGAGAGTCCTGAAAATAGCTGAGCAGTGACGCTTCCCCTTCCAACCTGACAGAGCTTGAGAGGATCCGCAGAGAAGAAAGGTATGGCCCATTTTATTACTAGAAATTATCATATTAGGCAATGTAACCAATCGTAGCCCTCCTTTTGTCATTGCACATCCTCCTACCATTTTGAATCCATTTTCACATTAACTCTGTTGGTAATGCTTACAAATTGCTAAAAATAGCAGAGATCCCACTCGGGAACTATAATATGCCCGTAGAGTAAAAATTCCCTGTCTTAGGTCAGTTAGGATCACCAGTTAGGATCACCACACCTTTCACAAGCTGCCCACAATAAGTTGGGTAAATGTTGGCCCATTCCTCCTGACAGAACTGGTGTAACTGAGTCAGGTTTGTAGGCCTCCTTGCTCGCACACACTTTTTCAATTCTGCCCACACATTTTCTATAGGATTGAGGTCAGGGCTTTGTGATGGCCCCTCCAATACCTTGACTTTGTTGTCCTTAAGCTATTTTGCCACAACTTTGGAAGTATGCTTGGGGTCATTATCCATTTGGAAGACCCATTTGCGACCAAGCTTTAACTTCTATAGCTTCAATATATCCACATAAGCTTCCTTCCTCATGATGCCATCTATTTTGTGAAGTGCACCAGTCCCTCCTGCAGCAAAGCACCCCCACAACATGATGCTGCCACCCCTGTGCTTCACGGTTGGGATGGTGTTCTTCAGCTTGCAAGCTCCCGCTTTTTCCTCCAAACATAACGATGGTCATTATGGCCAAACAGTTCTATTTTTTGTTTCATCAGACCATAGGACATTTCTCCAAAAAGTATGATCTTTGTCCCCATGTGCAGTTACAAACCTTAGTCTGGCTTTTTTTAGACGGTTTTGGAGCAGTGGCTTCTTCCTTGCTGAGCGGCCTTTCAGGTTATGTCGATATAGGACTCGTTTTACTGTGGATATAGATACATTTGTACCTGTTTCTTCCAGCATCTTGTTTCTTCCAGTCCTTTGCTGTTGTTCTGGTATTGATTTGCACTTTTCACACCAAAGTACATTAATCTCTAGAAGACAGAGGAACGTGGTACTTTCAGGCGTTTGGAAATTTCGACCAAGGAAGAACCAGGCTTGTGGAGGTCTACAATTTCTTTTCTGAGGTCTTGGCTGATTTCTTTTGATTTTCCCATGATGTCGAGCAAATAGGCACTGAGTTTGAAGGTAGGCCTTGAAATACATCCACAGGTACACCTCCAATTGACTCAAATTATGTCAATTAGCCTATCAGAAGCTTCTAAAGCCATGACATCATTTTCTGGAATTTTCCAAGCTGTTTAAAGGCACAGTCAACTTAGTGTATGTAAAGCTCTGACCCACTGGAATTGTGATATAGTGAATTATAAGTGAAATAATCTGTCTGTAAACAATTGTTGGAAGAATTACTTGTGTCATGCAGAAATTAGATGTCCTAAACGACTTAACATGAAATCTGTGGATTAGTTGAAAAAGGATTTTTAATGACTTCAGCCTAAGTGTATGTAAACCTCCGACTTCAACTGTATGTTCAACAATTTAAAGAAAAAAAAGCCAAATAAATGTTTTTATATTTTTCTAATAATTATGATTATTCAAAATGTTGTGTTTTTTGATTAATCGGTTCTGGTTCAACCTGCACAGCTTACGTTTTAGCCAATTAATATTAAGCTTCCTGACAAAACAGAGAATGACCAATGGGTCGTTTATACATTTCTTTTTGTTTCTCATTTCAACAATTTGATGATTGATAGTCACTGACGCAGGTCATGTAATCAGTCCAAATTAGCCTAGACCGGTGAGACGGACACTTTCACTTTTACAACCCTATGCATATTACTGCATTTTGCACACATTCAGCCTCGATGTCCATTACATGTAATATCCATTGGTTGGCTTTCCCCTGTGGATTTGTATTGTGTGGGCTATCAATAAAGATGTGCACATTAAACTGGGTGCATGGTTTCAGGACAATGCGAAGAAAAAGCGCTGACCGTGAGTTGCTGGATACCGCCACTCTAGTCCTGGGTTGATTCTAGTTTTGCCTGGGGCAGGCCAGCCGGGCGAAAGACTGCCAAGTGTAGAGATCCTTAACCCGAACCCATCGGGACCCCCAACAATATAACTGTGGATAGGTTCTATAACATGCAACCAATCACCACAAGCTTCAGTGCCTACGAGCATAGACATCATAACCACTAGATTTTACAGGAAAGCATTCATGTCCTTCGATATTCCACTATAAAGGCATTAAATCATGGGCAGGCAGCCGTGGTCCGGTGAAATTCGCCCCCCTCACGACCAATGATCGTGGGTCATGAACCATCACCCATGGAGAAGAGTTGTTAGTTTTGCCTATGTCAAGATTTGGCAATTTCTAATAAGCTACATCAATAATTAAGTATGATATAAAAACTGAGCTCTGTCCAAGGACCTACGAGCATATGCTCAACCGTGCATGAAGACCTGACCAGTCGGTCTCTCCTCTCTCAGTGTTCTCCAGACAGTCACACTTCTAAAACCAAATTGGCAATGAGGTAGGCTATTAGGCAATGGTTTACAATGTTTATTTGTAAAATTATGTGCTATGCAGGGGCGCAAAGTGGCCTGCAATATAAGGCAGATAATAAGATTTTGCTAGCCTCACATCTGTGATGCTAGGTATTACTTGATATTGGGATCAAACTGTGTGTCAGATAAAATACTTCCCAGCGATTTCACAAGTTATGGTTTTCTGCAGTAGGACTTGATTGTGGGGGAAATATTTCATAGAAATATAAGCTACATTGACTGGACAATACGATACAAATGAATAGGCCTACGGTATAGCCTATGCATTTAGTCAAATGAATGACTGAGGACGTAGTTTAAGCAGTATTCCATGGTGTCTGTCTCTATACTAGTGGTGTCGGTCAAGTGGTAATAAGTCCATAGGCATATTGAAAACTGTGCATCTGGCCTACTGGACTCAAAGGCTACTTTAATAATGCCTGCTGCAGACGGGTTACACATAGGTTAGGTCATCACTGGATGGGCTACATAATGTAAAGCTATTTTGTGACAATGTTTTTTAGTTGCAAATTGCTATTTTTATTTATTGTATTTTTATTTAACCTTTATTTAACTAGGCAAGTCAGCTAAGAACAAATTCTTATTTACAATGACGGCCTACCCTGGCCTCCCCTAACCCGGACAACGCTGGGCCAATTGTGCACCGCCCTATGGGACTCACAATCACGGCCGGTTGTGATACGGCCCGGTATAGGACAGGGTGCCGCTATGGTTTAATGAGTCATCGCAGGATTCGTGGGCTTCCTTTAACGAGGTTCCACTGTGGAAAACAGTTGTAATCCAAAAGACAAGGAGAGGTTTCTCATTGTCTTCACTCGAGTAGCAATGGCCTGATATTCCTTTCTCCATATTGTGTATTAAACGTTGACTGTATTTCCACCGTTTGTTCAACTGCACGTCACTGCCGGAACCGCTCATCAGTGGCAACGTTGTAAGTCGCTGTCCAACAAGGAAGTGATTGGTGTGGGTTCTTCGTTACCTGAGTGACTGGTAACGTTCATTCAAGTTAAATAAAATGTACATCAATGTAAGAACAAAGATTTTACCATATCCCAACCCCCCCTCCCTCCCATGCTCCACACACATCCACAGAGCCAAATGTATGGAGATTGAGTGTCTCTTAGTTTCATTGCATGAAAGATATCTTAAAACTAATAGACAACAAGTTAACTGTCTCTTGACTGTTGTCTCTATCCATAATGTAGCTGTCTGTAACAGTACTGTATTTCTACAGTACTGTTACAGATCAGAGTCAGTGGTTAACGTTAGCCCTCGCTCATACTCACATATCTGTATTTGTTAAGGATCCCCATTAGCTCCTGACAAGGCAGCAGCTACTCTTCCTGGGTTCCAGCTACATTAAGGAGGTTATACATTCATTACAGAATTCACAACACACTAAGTGTGTTCCCTCAGGCCCATACTCCACTACCACATATCTACAACACTAAATCCATGTGTACGTGTGTGTGTATAGTGCGTATGCTATCATGTGTGTGTATGCATGTGTCTCTTCTCCCGCTGTTCCATAAGGTGTATTTTAATCTGTTTTTTAAATCTGATTCTACTGCTTGCATCTGTTACTTGATGTGGAATAGAGTTCCATGTAGTCATGTCTCTATGTAGTACTGTGTTCCTCCCATAGTCCGTTCTGGATGTTTAATGCCTTACCGGGGTGCCGTGCCGTCGGCAACATAGACCTGTAACTGTTGGTGTTAGGACCTAGTTTAACAATTATGCATTCATCCATGAGTAACTCTGGTCCGTAATCACTCATTCACTCAGGACTTATTTATTCATTCAGGTCTGTATATACTTACTCATGTACAGTTGTTATATCATATCACGTGCAATATTGAAAGTAATTCTCTCAGGAATGCATATTAGTATCCTGTCAGTTATCTGTAATTAAACCCTGTGCACTAAGGACTGTATTTTAAGGGAATTACTATTATTATCCCAAATTATATCATACACACATTTAGCTATTTAAGTATCTCTTCCTGTCATTTACCTGTACAGTTAATTTAACCATGCAAAATATTCACTTACCTGTTCATTTAACCAGTATGTCTATTAAGTAAACTATTATTACCCTCACTCATATCATACGCACTTTTAGCTATTGAAGTATTTCTCTGCCATCGACCTGTATAGTATAGTTAACCATCCACCAATGTATAATGTACATATTCAGCCAACCACCCATACTATGCAATGTCTTTTTATAGCTTTTTTGCACTCCAGACTTCTTGTATTTCTATACTTGTTCATACTGCCGCTCTAGGTATCATGTATCGTGTATCTGTCTTTTGTGTACTTTCGTTGTGGTATTTTGCACCTGGCCTGTGTTTTGTTGTTGTAGCTGCTTGACAAAGAAATTTCCCCCTCGGGGATCAATAAAGTACCTATCTATCTATCTAGACTTGGGGATCTTCAGCTTGTCAACCCCTCTTACAAAAACAAGTAATGAAGTCAATCTCTCTTCCAATTTCAGCCATGAGTGATTGACATGCATATTATTAATGTTAGCTCCCGGTGTACTTTTAAGGGCCAGCCGTGCTGAACCAACTGCAATTTTCCCAAGTCCCTCTTTGAGGCACCTGACCACACGACTGAACAGTAGTCCAGGTGCAACACAACTAAGGCCTGTAGGACCTGCCATGTTGATAGTGCTGTTAAGAAGGCAGAACAGCGCTTTATTATGGACAGACTTCTCCCCATCTTAGCTACTGTTGTATCAATATGTTTTGACCATGACAGTTTACAATCCAGGGTTACTCCAAGGAGTTTAGTCAACTCAACTTGCTCAATTTACACATTATTCATTACGAGATGAAGTTGAGGTTTAGGGTTTAGTGAATGATTTGTCCCAAATACAATGCTTTTTGTTTTGGAAATATTTAGCACAACTCTTTGTTAAGTGTTGCAGTCATTTCAGTCGCTGTAGTAGCTGATGGGTATAGTGTTGAGTCATCCCCATACATAGACTGTAGTAGCTGATGGGTATAGTGTTGAGTCATCCCCATACATAGACTGTAGTAGCTGATGGGTATAGTGTTGAGTCATCCCCATACATAGACTGTAGTAGCTGATGGGTATAGTGTTGAGTCATCCCCATACATAGACTGTAGTAGCTGATGGGTATAGTGTTGAGTCATCCCCATACATAGACTGTAGTAGCTGATGGGTATAGTGTTGAGTCATCCCCATACATAGACTGTAGTAGCTGATGGGTATAGTGTTGAGTCATCCCCATACATAGACTGTAGTAGCTGATGGGTATAGTGTTGAGTCATCCCCATACATAGACTGTAGTAGCTGATGGGTATAGTGTTGAGTCATCCCCATACATAGACTGTAGTAGCTGATGGGTATAGTGTTGAGTCATCCCCATACATAGACTGTAGTAGCTGATGGGTATAGTGTTGAGTCATCCCCATACATAGACTGTAGTAGCTGATGGGTATAGTGTTGAGTCATCCCCATACATAGACTGTAGTAGCTGATGGGTATAGTGTTGAGTCATCCCCATACATAGACTGTAGTAGCTGATGGGTATAGTGTTGAGTCATCCCCATACATAGACTGTAGTAGCTGATGGGTATAGTGTTGAGTCATTCCCATACATAGACTGTAGTAGCTGATGGGTATAGTGTTGAGTCATCCCCATACATAGACTGTAGTAGCTGATGGGTATAGTGTTGAGTCATCCCCATACATAGACTGTAGTAGCTGATGGGTATAGTGTTGAGTCATCCCCATACATAGACTGCAAGCTAAACAGCTGGTTAGCTAGCTTTTTAACTAGCCAAGTTGGATCTTCTCATCATCGTAGGCTTTTGACATTAAAACTAATTGTGTTGGCTAGAAAACATGTTGTTATAGTGAATTCTGTATTAATCCCAAAACAAATATTTTTCACAAAATTAGCATGTGTTATGCTAATTAGCCAGCGCGACTTTATGACTAATTATGACAGAGCACGTCACATATTACAGAGCGAAAAGGTTCATATGACACCAATTATGGTTTTGTAATATGCAAATATTCCAACTTCAATTAATTATTAATTAATTGTGCTTTTTCCACATTTGTTGAATTACAGCCTGAATTTAAAATGTATTAAATTGAGATGTGTCACTGGCACAAACACAATATCCCATTATGTTAAAGTGGAATTATATTTTGACAAATGTGAGAATTTATTAAAAAGCTGAAATGTCTTGAGTCAATAAGTATTCAACCCCTTTGTTATGGCAAGCCTAAATACATTCAGGAGTAAAGATTTGCTTAACAAGTCACATAATAAGTTGCATGGACTCACTCTGTGTGCAACAATAGTGTTTAACATCTCTGTACCCCACAAATACAATTATCTGTAAGGTCCCCTCAGTCGAGCAGTGAATTTCAAACACAGATTCAACAACAAAGACCAGGGAGGTTTTCCAATGCCTCGCAAATAAGGGCACCTATTGGTAGATGGGTAAAAATAAATAAAGCAGGCTTTGAATATCTCTTTGAGCATGGGGAAGTTATTAATTACACTTTGGATGGTGTATCAAGAAACCCAGTCACTACAACGATCCTAACTTCCTAAAAAGATACAAAAAAGACAATTCAGGAGAGTGATGGAAAGAGAGTCATAGATGAAACAAAATACAAAATCAAAATAAGTGATAGACATATTGTGAAAGAGGGAGTAAAGGTGTTTCCCCCCCCCCACGCATAAACTCTTAGCATCAGTTGATCGTTTTCTAAACTCTTTCACCAGATAATGTTAATTACAAAACTGCCCATTAGAGTGAAATGACCTCTCACCCTCTCCATGTCGAGGCAGACTGTGTGGGAGTGAGGGTGGCCACATAACTGAGATTAAGTGGGAGAGAAAAAGCCTTGTTTATCGAGTTTGCACCACTGACACCTGTAGTTTTCTCTGCCAAGTTGAACGGGGCGAGTTGTGCGAAAGCACAAGAGGCCCGTCTTCTAAAGAACTGCTGCCAGACAGTACAGCTCAAATAAACAACTGCTTAGCAAACAAGTGTGTTCTTTTGGAGAACTGCAACCCTCCCTGGGCTCCAGATAGTAAAGCGTACCAAAATGGAAGCTAGCCATTTTAGGGGCGAAGGTGAGGTGGGTGATCTCTTGCCTCATAGTAGCTGCGCACGGCGTTGCAGAAGGCCTCGTCCGCCACGATCTGTGTCCCCCCATTCAGGAAGGCCTGGAAATTATCCTTTACTGCTTGCAGCTGCTGCTTATTCAACTGAGAGCGAGAGAGAGAGAGAGAGAGAGAGAAACAGTGTTGTTATAAACTGACATAAGCTGTCATTATTGGCTATTATAACACCTTTATGTAGGCCTTATGGCAGAGACTACAAGTAAGCCCAATTGTAGCTTACATTCATTCAGAAATGATATTTTGTAATAATCTTTTTATTTAAAATTAAAATAAAACCCTTTGTTCTGTTGGGCACATTCAATCCATTTGTGGAGTAGTACTACTACTCTGTGAAAAAATACTTGAAATGCTTTTGAATGGAATTAAAATATTTCCCTTTTAGTCATGGTAGCTTGGGATGCTTGACAGCCAATTTAACCGAGTGTTGATGGAATTTCTCCTAACACAGTGTGGACAGCCACTCATCTCCCTCATCCAGACCCGGTGTGGGGAGCCTTGTTCCAAAATTGGTTTTCCGCAACTTGTGTGTTTAGCCTTTCAACTGTGTGACTCCTAGCGAGCTGGAGGAATGCAGATGTACAAGAGGCCATTGTTATTCCTCGTCTTAAAAACGGTTTAGCTGCTAGTCTTATCTCCTCGTTTTCAAAAGTCGCTCAGCTGAAATAACATCCTCTTCGTTTTGGAGATGGTAATGTGTATTTTGTGTGTTTGTGGTTGTGTGTGTGTGTGTGTGTGTGTGTGTGTGTGTCTGTCAGAGAAAGTACTTGCCATAGGTGGCTTCTAGAAACGTTTGAAGCAAAGCACTGCAACTTGAGTCTAACACGGGGACACAAAGCCCTGGAGCGCTGACATTGTCTTCATTACCTCTCTACCAAACAGCCACTCTTCATTGGAGCGGCAGGTAGCCTAGTGGTTAGAGTGTTGGGCCCGTAACTGAATGGGCTGACAAGGTAAAAATCTGTCGTTCTGCCCCTGAACAAGGCAGTTAACCCACTGTTCCTAGGCCGTCATTGTAAATAAGAATTTGTTCTTAACTGACTTGCCTAGTAAAATAAAGGTTAAATAAAAAATTGAGAAATAAGAGTCTGACAGAACAGGTACGTCCTATCAAGCCACAGAGTTCTAAACCCAACGGATACTGTATATCCAGTTCCCTGGACAAAGTCTCTGAGAAAAGGTACAGACATAAATTGAGCTGAATCTCGACAGGCAGCTTTCACATAACAGAGATCAGTCTTCTCTTGATGTCACCTCCATTCCAGGGCAGTGGGAACCGTAATTGATGCATCACCTGTCAAAAAGGCTTAACTGTGAAGAATTACACAAACAAGCGTAATAACAGCATAATGTTTAGGAGCCATGATCCATCATGAATGCTCATAGCAAGCCATGATCCATCATGAATGCTCATGGCAAGCCATGAGCCATCATGAATGCTCATGGCAAGCCATGAGCCATCATGAATGCTCATGGCAAGCCATGAGCCATCATGAATGCTCATGGCAAGCCATGAGCCATCATGAATGCTCATGGCAAGCCATGAGCCATCATGAATGCTCATGGCAAGCCATGAGCCATCATGAATGCTCATGGCAAGCCATGAGCCATCATGAATGCTCATAGCAAGCCATGAGCCATCATGAATGCTCATAGCAAGCCATGAGCCATCATGAATGCTCATAGCAAGCCATGATCCATTATGAATGCTCATAGCAAGCCATGATCCATTATAAATGCTCATAGCAAGCCATGATCCATTATGAATGCTCATAGCAAGCCATGATCCATTATAAATGCTCATAGCAAGCCATGATCCATTATGAATGCTCATAGCAAGCCATGATCCATTATGAATGCTCATAGCAAGGCTCATAACTCATTATAATGCATTCAATGCATTACACACAGGCGGTAGATAAATAGTGTTCCAGATTACATGACTAGGAGAAGGTCTAACAATGTTTCTATAAGGTGATTCAACGCCAGGGTGGGAGTGTATTTTCCAGTGGAGTGTACAGTGTTCATCTCCACTGAACCTGAGAGCGTGTGTAGAGTGGGGTGGGAGGTGTGCACTGAGGTGTCAGTCTTTGTGTGTGTGTGAATGTACTCTAATCAAAGTCTTCCTCTCCTCTCCCTTCAGAAGCTCCACGGGTCATTCAGATCAATTAAGAGCTTGTTTGGCAACCAGCAATTCCCTCAAGATAGCAGATCAATAGACACAGCCAGGTGTGTGTCAGCTCGATGCCAGTCACTAATGCATTGCCCTGTGGTCCTTTCCCTTCCATGCTGAAAATACTAAGTTGTGTGTGTGTGTGTGTGTGTGTGTGTATGTATGGCAAAGTGAGGCTAATCTCCTGGGCATTAAGGCTCTTATATCAACCTGTTTTTCCATGGCTGCCAGACCTGCAAGAACCATATTTTAGCAACAGATAGAACTACCTTTCCCTGTGTCACCTTGGGCATGCATGTATTCCCTGTTAGCAGAGCTCCATGTCGCCAAGACACAGTTGCATCTGGCCTGCCTCTCTCAAAACACTATTCAGCCATATGATGCCACCGGTTTGATGCTTCTTCCCACGAATGGCGTAGGCGGCACGCTCCTTCTGAGAGCCATTAGGAGGGGCAATGGAGCGCTCCCTTGTGACATCATCAGAGGACGCCAGAAGCAGTTTCCCCGGTGGAGAGGGCTCAGTGCCATCCCTTTCTTTCTCCTCCCCATTTCTCCCCTGGTCTCTTACAGCCTTCTCTGTCTGTTGGAAAAGTCAGTGTAGGAAAGCTTTTTCTAGATCTTTTATCCATACATTTCTCTCACCTCATCCATCCACTGCTCTCATGCCTCCCTCTCACACCTCTCTCTCCTCTGTATTTCACTATCACTCAATCCCTCTCTGCAATCCCTCCTGCTCCATCACTATACACCGAGTACCCTCTCCCTCTCCCCCCTTTTTTGCCCCCAGAACAGCCTCAATTTGTCGGGGCATGGACTACACGAGGTGTCGAAAGCGTTCCACAGGGACGCTGGCCCATGTTCACTCCAATTCTTCCCACAGTTGGGTCAAGTTGTCTGGATGTCCTTTGGGTGGTGGATCATTCTTGATACACAGAAACTGTTGAGCGTGAAAAAAAACAGCAGCGTTGCCCTTCTTGACACAAACCAGTACGCCTGGCACCTCCTACCATACCCCGTTCAAAGGCACTTAAATCTTTTGTCTTGCCCATCAACCCTCTGAATGGCACACATACACAATCCATGTCTCAACTGTCTCAAGGCTTAAAAATCCTTCTTTAACCTGTCTCTTCCCATTCATCTACACTGACATCAATAAGGGATAATAGCTTTCACCTGGTCAGTCTAAGTCATGGAAAGAGCAGGTGTTTTGTCAGTGTACCTTCTCTCCATTTTCTCACGAGGTCAAGACGGGACGGGACAACGCTATATATGAATAGATATGATATTAAATATACTGATAAGTGTATGTAAAGAATGAGGATGAAGCATCGTTGTGTTGGTATGTGGTAAGGAACTGTTCTAGTGACGGACCAGCCGATGTCAGACAAGGAAGACAGAAAAGAAGGAAAATACATCCGCCATAGGAAAACATAACCTCTACACTGCTCTGTGCCAACACACACACACACACACACACACACACACACACACACACACACACACACACACACACACACACACACACACACTCATCTGTAGTATGGAAAAGTATGATAAGTATGCAGGGTGTTCAGTGTTTGCCAGATGCCCTCCCTCCTCCTGGTTCCTCTCACCCCTTCGTCTTCATTAGTCTTACAGAGCACAGCAGGGCATTGTGGGTGGCCCTGCTCCACTACACTCCAGACTTTTAATGGAGTGATTGTGTGTTGCGTCTCTCTGAGAGCTATTGAACTGAGAGGAGCAAGGATGAACGTGTTCTATTGTGATCTGGAGACACACACACACTCGTAGGCAGATGCTGCGATGAGAGCAGGCCACGCCTGCATGCGTGCACACACAGCTGTTTGTGGATATTGCGGGGACCAGATGTAACAGTTTCCCTCTATCCTAGTGGAAGACAGTGAAGACAGCTTGTCTGTGGAAACGTAGGTTATTAAATTATTGCATCTGATGCGGCTACGCTGGCCGGCACCTCGCCTCTAGAGTGATACACAGTCTAACACACACACCTTTTTTCACCCCTCTATTGGTAACAGCGTGACTCAGTGCATGACATCTTCCGACATCGTCATGGCAACATCAGCTCCACCGCATGGCAAGGAAGGCTGTGACGATAACACTAAGAAGGCCGAGGTCATTGGTCCTTTAAAAACCTGCTGTATATATAATATTGTGTGCTGTAACTTGGAAAATAAATTAACGTGACATAATGTTTGTTTACATTAGTTTTTCTAAAGAAGTTAAATCTGCTTCATGTTTTGTTTCCCTGCCACGATTCCCTGCCACGATATTAACGAATGTTGAGATACCGGTGTAGCCATTAAACTCTGTAACTGTTTTAAAGTCACCATTAGTCTCAGTGAAATCCCTGAGTGGTTTCCTTCCTCTCCGGCAACTGAGTTAGGAAGGATGCCTGTATCTTTGTAGTGACTGGGTGTATTGATACACCATCCAAACTTCACCATGCTCAAAAGGATATTAAATGTGTTTTTTATTTTTACCCATCTACCAATAGGTGCCCTTCTTTGTGAGTCATTGGAAAACCTTCCTGGTCTTTGTGGTTGAATCTGTGTTTGAAATTCACTGCTTTACTACGGGACCTTACAGATAATTGTATTTGTGGGGTACAGAGAGAGGAGAAAACTGATGATGCATCAACAACACTGACCACATTTACATGCACCCCAATATCCCGTTATTAATCGGAATACTCTAGTATTCTGTTTTTGAGTTAACGCATAAAAACATCATATCCCGTTTACAATAGCCTGAAAAATCCTGTATCCCGGTTTATGAGAAACCTGAATAAAATGCCTGGAATATGCTGATCTAAGACAGGATACTGTGTCATGTAAAAATCTATCATTGGTAAACATGAATATAACCTAAACTTATTTGCAGATAATCTCCTTATATACCTGACCAGTATTAAAAACTCAATGCCCCCTTGCAAAAAATATTATATTTTCAGAAAACTCGAAAACCTCAGGATATAAGACCAGGGAGGTTTTCCAAAGAAGGGTAGCTATTGGTCGAAGGGTAAAAAAAAATAGGATGGTGTATCAATACACCCGCTCACTACAAAGATACAGGCGTCCTTCCTACAGAAACTCAGTTGCCGGAGTTACCAATCAGGGATTTCACCATGAGGCCAATGGTGACTTTAAAACAGTTACAGAGTTTAATGGCTGTGATAGGAGAAAACTCAGGATGGATCAACAACATTGTAGTTAGTCCACAATACTAACCTAAATGACAGAGTGACAAGAAGGAAGCTTGTACAGAATACAAATATTCCAAAACATGCATCCTGTTTGAAACAAGGCACTAAAGTAATACTGCAAAACATGTGTCAAAGTAATTTACTTTTGACCTGAATACAAAGTGTTATGTTTGGGCCAAATCCAGTACAACACATTACTGAGTATCACTCTCCATATTTTTATGCATAGTGGTAGCTACATCATGTTATGGGTAATCGCTAAGGACTGGGGAGGTTTTCCTGAATAAATAAAAAATACGTAATGGAGTTAAGCACAGGTGCAATCCTAGAGGAAAACCTGGTTAGATATTTCTGTATTTAATTTTAAATACATTTGCAAACATTTCTAAAAACGTTAACCTTGTCATTATAGGATATTCATTTTGAATTCAGGCTGTAACAACAAAATGTGGAATATGTCTAGGGGTGTGAATACTTTTTGAAGGCACTGTATTTACGTGCCTATTTTCTAAGGATAAAGTTAACATTAACAACGTCATAGTTTAGAAGACTATAACAATATGGAAGAAATGGTCATCTTGAGGGAACCCTCTCGGAGTCAGAGAAAAGGATATTCATATGAAGATGGTAAGATATACAAAACCTTGCAGAGAGCCTGTCCAACTGACAAATCTCTTTTTTTAAAACTACTGGAACCAAGACTTAATAATAACTGATATTGGCACAAGATGGAGGGAATGTTGGAACAAAACTAATGAAATGACAGTTAATGATGGGTGAAGGCAGAATAACACTCCTTTAGGACAGAGAGGAGGTGAAGAAGGAGGGAGTGGAGGGGGAGGAGGAGGGGGAGGAAAGTGATGACAGTTGAGGTAGAGGAGAAAGGAAAAGACTGGAAAACAGAGGGGAGGAGCGCAAGACGAAAGAGAACAACAAGAGGAGAGAGAAGCGGGACATTGCACCAGTGAGAGCAGTCCACCAGACAGAGCAGTCCACAGAGGCCGTCTGAATCAGTTGATCCTCACTGTGGCAGAGAAGTTGAAGTCTGTTATTACATCAGCCAATCTGAGTGCCCACCTCGGCAAAATGATTCAATTCCACCCAATTCATAATCATTTATCATCAACAAATACATTCCATTTCCACTGCCAAGGTCTGGCACAGAGCCAATCTCATTATGACAGGAGGTTCACAGAGGACCTGCCAAAGCATGCAGCTATCTATCACAACAATTCCTAACTAGTCCAATCCGAGCGTGTGTTATTGGAGTGACTGCTGTGACTGGGCAAGGTGCAAAGTGGCCAATGCAGTTGAAAAATATAATCCGTTTCAGTCCGCCCACTCGCCCCTACACCCACACACACACACACACAATTACAGAGCTCTCCCATTATGCATGAGTGGTATTGAGAGTGGTGTGGTAAGTGAGAGCAGGTACGGCCATCGCCAATACAAGAGCTGCTGCTCTGAAGCGCTTTACCTTTGGACGGCTATTATGTACAGTAGCGGGGGGACTGTGGAACCTCAAGAGTTTGGGGTTGACGACAGGGGCGTTGTGGGGATCAAACAAAAGATTACGGCACCTGTAGAGGCTGGTCTCCCATTTCCCACAGGTGGACGAGAGAGGAAAAGGACTTGGAAATGAGAGGGAGCGAAAGAAGAAGCGAAGATTAAGCAGGGGGAGGGAGGGATACTTTGAGTGCCAGGACCTAAAACATAATGTCCGAGTTGTGACAGTTGGAAACTCTGTCCACGTTCAAGGAGAGACCATGTGAGGTTCTAATGCTAGATTCTTTAATTCACGAAGCAGGTTTCCATCCAACCCTTTCATGCCGATGAATTACCTGACGCATTAATACAGTTATGACCAGGCTGATGGAAACAGGATGTGCCGGTACAATTTTATAAATGCCAACAGACAATTTGTTCCTTCGTCATGGCGGGATCTTTTTGTGTCTGTAAAATCAATTTTTGCGAGAAATTGCAGTGGAAATACTTTGTGCAAATATTGATATAATAACCATCATATCGATGTTAACTTGGAGTCACATGACGATATGTTGTGTGGTCCTTCCACTACGACTTGGGAAAACATGCAGTTTATTAGGCTACAGATTAAATAACTTATGATGAATTTCACATGGTGGTGTAAGTGGGCCTGATGGGCTTGATGCTCCTTTCCAACAAATATTGGTTTTATTTTGGTGACATGATAAGCGCTCTTATCCATAATTATCTCATAATGTAGGTAGCCTACCCGTACTATATCTGTGAGCTGTTGATCTGTTGGCTACAGAGCACGTGCCAAAACCAGACTGGCTACATTGGCTATATAAGGCAAGAGTTTGAGCCAAAACCATCAGTAGAGTTGAAAATGCGAAGGAAACCCATTTAACTTGTATTATTTATTCAGTACATGGGAATTTAAACGTAAAGGTTATTTTTCTGTGCACTACGTCATCACGCACAGACTTTTATCAGCAATAAAGTCAGTTTGATGGAAACACCTCCGGTGGGAAAATGTGCATATTATTCTATGCCGTTTCTAGAATAAAATCTCTCGTAAATCGGATGGAATCTTACCTACTGATGAAGAACAGACTTAAACTCCTAAAACTATAGATAATTAAATGAGGTTTTGGATAGTGATTTCCCTTCAACAGTCTTTCAATAGTTTGAGAAAGCTCCTTTGTCAGAGCACTATGACCTCAAATTAGTTGTTGTATCCTATATGTGAGGAGGTCTACGAGAACCCGTCAGATGTCGGTCCGACTCATTTTGGGGAAAAAGCCAAAATGCTACGAAAATCACTGGTTACTTTAAACCCCTAACTTTATTGTAATGTAAAAAATAGTGTATGATTACTTGAGGAAAATAGTTATTTGACAATATTTTTTTTATGTTAGCTAGCATGCCCTAGCTCATACTTCACTGACCTGAGAGTGTCACAGCTGACTTGGCCGATTTAAGATAACATGCTGCAGATCAATTCAATCAGGCTGGTTTATACACAGAATAATTAGCTAGCTAGTTAGTAATGCAGTAGTATCAATTTTACAATCAACAATGTAGTTATGACTACAAGTAGGTCGCTATTTCATTTTGTCTACAAGTAGCTGTACGCCGGAGCTAACGTTCATAAAAGAGGTTCACACTATTTTATTTCAGTCGGTAGGCCTATTAGCTGGCCAAAATGACATCAAAAGTGATCAAAATATATTAAAGGGAAATTTCACCGCTTTTATTTCACTTTATATGTCCATTAATATGTTATTAACATATCATGTGTAATACAAATCAAGAATGTCCTCACTACACGCAAATACAAGTGTTTCTGCATCTCATGAATAGAAACAAACACCCATCTACATTTCCTGGTTGTAAGCTAACCACAATATCCAGAATTCATAGTGATTTCAGGACGTAGTACCGCCAGGTGGAGGTGGATCCAGTCAGAGAGGAAGAGGTGAAGCGAGAGGTTTCATTCTCACTAAAGTCTGTCCAAAATAAGCCCAATGCATTTCTATGGGCTTATTTTGGACCTAAGCTTGTCACCTGCCTTCCCACCTTTGGGACAACGACGCCCATGTTTTTTATGTAACCTTTATTTAACTAGGCAAGTCAGTTAAGAACAAATTCTTATTTACAATGACGGCCTACCCCGGCCAAAACCGGACGACACTGGGCCAATTATGCACCGCCCTATGGGACTCGCAATCACGGCCGGATGTGATACAGCCTGGAATCGATCCAGGGACTGTAGTGACACCTCTAGCACTGAGATGCAGTGCCTTAGACTGCTGCACCACTCGGGAGCCTGAAATTTAGGGTGGAGACATGAGCATCTTGTGATTATATACAGATATATGAAAAAGTTGATATCAGCACTTTCAGCCAGAGGATTTCGAAACGGAACTGAAGTCTCAACTGATAGGGTTGCCAGGTCGTCAACATTGAAAAGTTATACTATTCCATCGATTTTCCCCTTCATTTCAAAAAGGAAGGCATCCGATAAGCCAACATCAGCACAGCAGAAAAGAAGTCGAGCTGTGGTAACGTATCTAACGTTACCTAGCTTAACTAGCAAGCGAATGACCAGCTTTCATAATACACTGGCTAGAAATTCCAAAAGCAAATCAATGTAATGAGCCAGCTGTAATCTGGCAATGTGATTTATAACTTTACAAGCTAACGATAGCTTCGTTAGGTTAAGTTAGCTACAGCCTACCGGACCATCTTTAACCATTAGCTAGCTAACTAACTACTGCAGAGGGTAACGTGACTGGCTATGCTCTTATCCAGAGCGACTTACAAATTGGTATTGATAGCGAATCACTGACTACTGTGTGTCCTACTGTGTGTCCTGACTACTAATCCTGCTGCTGATGACACCAGTGTTAGTAGTACAGAGTCTCTAGACCCATTGGATGAAAGCTTTCAGCCAGGAACAAGCACAAGCTCAACCTCATCTGACTCTGAAACAAGCCAGGACAGCAAAAGTTATTTATGAAAGAAAACAAAATCACCAATACACTCAACTGTCTACAGGCCAAGTTATTTAGCAATCTGGAGAGGTGCTGTTAGTACACTCTTCTAGCCTTTTCACTCTATTGTTGGCAGTGCTTGTGTACTCAACAGCACAACCGTAGGTGCTCATACACAACAATACACGACTAGTCTACCAGTCAAGTCACCCTCAAACTTTTCACATCTTTGCTAACAGCCCATCTCAATGCCACATTATTGACTCTGAGTGGAACAAGATACATACCAGTCTACTGTACCCTTTTTTGTTTAGAGATTAGACTTGCAGTACAAACAAATCTTCGGCAAGATGTCGAAGAGTGGGTGGTAAAGAAAGTGTACGAACCCAGAAAAAAAAACACTTCGGGGATAGGCTTGTCCAATTGGCTGTCGAGTGCAGAAATGACCAGACGTTGTCTAGAAGGAGCTAGAGTCACAGCTCTCGAAACCCAACATGCCTGCCAACATCGGCAAGGTGCAAAACCCTGCTAAACCAGCTGCCATTACCCAACACAAGAAGAGGTTCACCAGCTGAACAACATTCTGAAACCTGCCTAAAACATTCAACAAACACAACATATTCAGTAAGACTGATGTTGTAGTATATAACTGCATTGTGGTATAGATATGGCTAGTTGTTGCTGTACAGTTGCACTGTACATACAGTGCCTTCAGAAAGTATTCATACCCCTTGACTTATTCCACATTTTGTTGTTTTACAGCCTGATTTCAAAATGGGTTAAATATATTTTGTCTCACCAGTCACACAATATACTCTATAAACGACAAAGTGAAAACATGTTTTTAGATTTGTTTTTGCAAAAAAAACACCAAAACAAATTAATACAGAAATGAATAATGTAAGTATTCACACCCCTGAGTCAATACTTTGTAGAAGCACCTTTGGTGGTGATTACAGCTTTGAGTCGTCTTGGGTATGTCTGTATCAGCTTTGCACATCTGGATTTTCTCCCATTCTTCCTCGCAGATTTTCTCAAGCACTGTTAAGTTAGATGGGGAGAGGCGGTGAACAGCAATCTTCTTGTTCTGAAGCCATTCCAGCATTGCTTTGGCTGTATGCTTGGGGTCACTGTCCTGTTGGTACGTACGTAAATCTTCTCCCCAGTCTGAGGCCATTTGCACTCTAAAGCAGGTCCTCGTCAAGGATTTGCCTGTATTTGGCTCTATTCATTGTTCCCTCTATCCTTACCAGTCTCCCAGTCCTTGCCGCTGAAAAGCATCCCTATATCACGATGCTGCCACCACCATCTTGCTCCTGCCCGCACTTGCAGCTTTTCATAACGTACTTTTCATACAGACTTTCTGTCCGACTCCCACCCGCTACCGCAAGAACTGGTCCCGAACCCCAAGACGCAGCCATGGACGCTGCAATTTTGTGCCTATAGACAATATTAAAATTGGCAAAAATAACCTAAGAAATAGCCTAGTCAAAATTACCAGAGATTCTCACATGGCCCATTACATCAAGCTATCGGTAATACTGGGCTATATCAACCAATATGCTAGACATAGTTTGAAGAGAGCAGCCCTCTACTTCACGGTAGGGATGGTGTTAGATGGGTGATGAGCTGTGCCTGGTTTTTGTCTCATCAGTCCACATAATAGTTTGCCTTATGCTCTCAGTCTTTCATGTGCCTTTTTGCAAACTCCAGGCATGCTGTCAACTGCCTTTTTCACAGGAATTCCTTCCGTCTGGGCACTCTCCCATAAATCCCAGATTGGTGAAGTGCTGTAGAGACTGTTGTCCTTCTGGCAGGTTCTCCCATCTCAGCCAAGGAACTGTAGTTCTGTCGGAGTGGTAATTGGGTTATTTGTCACCTCCCTGACCAAGGTCCTTCTTCCCCGGTTGCTCAGTTTGGTCAGACGGCCAGCTCAAGGCAGAGTCTGCGTAGTTCCATATTTTTAAAATGTCCCAATGATGGAGACCACTGTTCTCTTTGAAACTTTCAACACTCTAGAAATTGTTTTATACCCTTCCCCAGATATATGCCTCATCACAATTCTATCTCAGAGATCTACGAACAGTTCCTTGGACTTCATAGTATACTTTCTGCTTCGACATGCACTGTCAACTGTGGGACCTGATATAGACAGGTGTTTCTTTCTAAATCATGTCCAAACAATTGAATTGGCCACAGGTGGACTCTAATTAAGTTGTAGTGACATCTCAGCAAAGGAAATGTGTTACATCTGATCTCAATTTGGACTGTCATAGCAAAGGGGTGTGAATACTTAGAGTACCAGTAAAGAGCTTGGACACACTTACTCATTCATGGGTTTTTCCTTATTTTTACTAATTTTCTACATTGTAGAATAATAGTGAAGACATCAGAACTATGAAATAACACATATGGAATCATGTAGTAAACCAAACAGAGTTAATGTGTTAAACAAATCAAAATATATTTTAGATTTGATTATATCAAAGTAGCCACCCTTTCCTTGATGACAGCTTTGCAGACTCTTGGCATTCTCTCAACCAGCTTCATGAGGTACTCACCTGGAATGCATTTCAATTAACAGGTGTGCCTGGTTAAAAGTTAACATGTGGAATTTATTTTCTTGTTAATGTGTTTGAGCCAATAGGTTGTGTTGTCACAAGGTAGGGATGGTATACAGAAGATAGCCTTATTTGGTAAAAGACCAAGTCCATATTATGACAAGAACAGCTCAAATAAGCAAAGAGAAACATCAGACCAGCATTACTTTAAGACATGAAGGTCAGTCAATCTGGAAAATGTAAAGAACTGAAAGTTTCTTCAAGTGCAGAAACCATCAAGTGCTATAATGAAACTGGATCACAGGAAAGGAAGACCCAGAGTTCCCTCTGCTGCAGAGGATAAGTTCATTAGAGTTACCAGCCTCAGAAATTGCAGCACAAATAAATGCTTCACAGAGTTCAAGTAACAGACACATCTCAACATCAACTGTTCAGAGGAGACTGCGTGAATCAGGCTTTCATGGTCGAATTTCTGCAAAGAAACCACTACTAAAGGGCACCAATAATAAGAAGAGACTTGCTTGGGCCAAGAAACACAAACAATGGACATTAGACCAGTGGAAATCTGTCCTTTGGTCTGAGGAGTCCAATTTTTTTATTTTTGGTTCCAACCGCCATGTCTTTGTGAGACGCAGAGTAGGTGAACGGATTATCTCCGCATGTGTGGTTACCACCGTGAGGAGGAGGTGTGATGGTGTGGGGGTGCTTTGTTGGTGACACGGTCTGTGATTTATTTAAAATTCAAGGCACACTTAACCAGCATGGCTACCACAACATTCTGCAGCGATACGCCATCCCATCTGGTTTGTGCTTAATGGGACTATCATTTGTATTTCAACAGGACAATGACCCAACACACCTCCAGGCTGTGTAAGGGCTATTTGACCAAGAAGGAGAGTGATGGAGTGCTGCATCAGATGACCTGGCCTCCACAATCACCCAACCTCAACCCAATTGAGATGGTTTGGGTCAGCATATATGGGAACTCCTTCAAGACTGTTGGAAAAGCATTTCAGGTGAAGCTGGTTGAGAGAATGCCAAGAGTGTGCAAAGCTGTCATCAAGGCAAAGTGTTGCTACTTTGAAGAATCTAAAATATATTTTGATTTGTGTAACACTTTTTTGGTTACTACATGATTCCATATGTGTTATTTCATAGTTTTCATGTCTTCACTATTATTCTACAATGTGGAACATAGTGAAAATAAAGAAAAACCCTTGAATGAGGAGGTGTCCAAACTTTTTACTGGTACTGCGTGTAAATGCCATTTCTGTATTTCATTTTAAATAAATTAGCAAACATTTCTAAAAACATTTTTTCACTTTGTCATGATGGGGTATTGTGTGTAGATGTTTTATTTATTTAATACATTTTGAATTCAGGCTGTAACACAACAAAATGTAGAATAATTAATCTAAAGTTTAAAAGCAACAACGTGTCACCCGAGGCGCAGAGCTATGGTGCAAAAACATTCCTTTTATTCAGGTAAGAATAATCCCAAAACCAAAAAAGGAGCGACAGCGACTGAACAGGCGTGCACAAAAAAAAAAAAAAACACAAACACAGGTGGGAATACTGAAGTTAAATAGGCAGCCCAATTAGAAGCAGCTGCCTCTTATTGTGGACCAATCCCAAACAGAACATAGATATCTCCAGAGAGTCTCTGGACACTAAACCTGAAAAACATAAAGGTTTCCAGAGACCTCTCTGAACATAAATCCTTGCATTCTTTTTATTTTTTTATTTTTTTACATTGAACCAAATTATGAATATTTTAAACTTAACTTCTTGTTGAAAGTTAATCTTGAAGGGCAATGTTAACAAACTAGGCCTTTGAGAAGGTGGAAGTTTTAAAAAGAATATTGTAGAAACGGTGCCACCCATTATAAGTCAAAATATGATCGGTTGATTTCCATCACACCAAAATTCTGCCCTAACAGAGTTGAAGAACATGCCTTCTATAAATTTGTTGGGCCTAGCCAATGGCTGACTTTGTCCCCAGAGAAAAATGTGAGGTTGATTGATCCCGTCATAAAAAGTATATTTCAACGTCTGCTCAGGCAAATTTGCCGAACTGTTAAACTTGGAACCAATCAGAAATCCCCAGCCAATGTCCTGCTTCTATATACAGTCATGGCCAAAAGTTGAGAATGACACAAGTATTGGTCTCCACAAAGTTTGCTGCCTCAGTGTTGATGATGGCAATTTGCATATACTCCAGAATGTCATGAAGAGTGATCAGATGAATTGCAATTAATTGCAAAGTCATGAACTTAATCTCAAAAAACCATTTCTGCATTTGAGCTCTGCCACAAAAGGACCAGCTGCCATTATGTCAATGATTGTCTCGTTAACACAGGTGAGAGTGTTGACAAGGACAAGGCTGGAGATCACTCTGTCATGCTGATTGAGTCAGAATAACAGACTGGAAGATTTAAAAGGAGGGTGGTGCTTGAAATCATTATTCTTCCTCTGTCAACCATGGTTACATGCAAGGAAACAAGTCCCGTCATCATTGCTTTGCACAAAAAGGGCTTCACAGGCAAGGACATTACTGCTGGTAAGATTGCACCTAAATCAACCATTTATCGGATCATCAAGAACTTCAAGGAGAGAGGTTCAATTGTTGTGAAGAAGTCGTCAGGGCGCCCAAGAAAGTACAGCAAGCGCCAGGACTGTCTCCTAAAGTTGATTCAGCTGCGGGATCGGGGCACCACCAGTGCAGAGCTTGCTCAGGAATGGCAGCAGGCAGGTGTGAGTGCATCTGCATGCACAGTGAGGCAAAGACTTTTGGAGGATGGCCTGGTGTCAAGAAGGGCAGCAAAGAAGCCACTTCTCTCCATCCGGAAAACATGCGCTACCATCAGTCCTGTGTCATGCCAACAGTGAAGCATCCTGAGACCATTCATGTGTGGGGTTGCTTCTCAGCCAAGGGAGTGGGCTCACTCACAATTTTGCCTAAGAACACAGCCATGAATAAAGAATGGTACCAACACATCCTCCGAGAGCAACTACTCCCAACCATCCAAGAACAGTTTGGTGACGACCAATGCCTTTTCCAGCATGATGGAGCACCTTGCCAGAAGGCAAAAGTGATAACTAAGTGGCTCGGGGAACAAAACATCGACATTTTGGGTCCATGGCCAGGAAACTCCCCAGACCTTAATCCCATTGAGAACTTGTGGTCGATCCTCAAGAGGCGTGTCGACAAACAAAAACCCACAACTTCTGACAAACTCAAAGCATTGATTATGCAAGAATGGCCTGCCATCAGTCAGGATGTGGCCCAGACGTTAATTGACAGCATGCCAGGGCGGACTTTGTGGAGATCAATACTTGTGTCATTCTCAAAACCTTTGGCCACGACTGTACAATGTAAATACAGCCTCTTGTGAAAACGTGAGCTGCTGTCTGATGAAGACTGAAATAAGATAAATATCTCGACTGCACTTGAATATGCAGCATGCAATACGAAAGGTCTTGTTCATGCGAAGAGTTAACGCAGTTGATCGTTTAGCCAATTTATTACATATTTGAATCATGTCTCATTTCAAGTAAGTGCAGGCTTAAAGAAAAATTAAATCATATACTTTACATAGAAACCCAAATAAAAGCATGTAGAATGTGTGTGATTGCTAGAAGGGAGGTTTAGAAACGACAACTGCATATATATATAATGGGAAAGTATTCAGAACCCTTGACTTTTTACACATTTTGTTAGGTTACAGCCTTATTCTCAAAATGTATCAATATACACACACAATACCCCATAAGGATGTATTAGCAAATGTTTTAAAAAGAAATAAACAAAATATCAAATGTACGTAAGAATTCAGACCCTTTACTTAGTACATTGTTGAAGCACCTTTGGCAGAGATGACAGCCTCGAGTCTTCTTGGGTATGACGCTACAAGTTTGGCGCACGTGTATTTGGGGATTTTCTCCCATTCTTCTTTGCAGATCCTCTCAAGCTCTGTCAGGTTGGATGGGGAGCGTTGCTGCACAGCTATTTTCAGGTATCTCCAGAGATGCTCGATCGGGTTCAAGTCCGGGCTCTGGCTGGGCCACTCAAGAACATTCAGAGACGTCCCGAAGCCACTCCTGCGCTGTCTTGGCTGTGTGCTTAGTGTCGTTGTACTGTTGGAAGGTGGACCTCCGCCCCAGTCTGTGGTCCTGAGCACTCTGGAGCAGGTTTTCATCAAGGATCTCTCTGTACTTTGCTCCATTCATCTTTGCCTCGATCCTGACTAGTCTCCCAGTCCCTACCACTGAAAAAAATACCCACAGCATGATGCTGCCACCACCATGCTTCACCGTAGGGATGGTGCCAAGTTTCCTCCAGACGTGACGCTTGGCATTCAGGCCAAAGCGTTCAATCTTGGTTTCATCAGACCAGAGAATCTTGTTTTTCATGGTCTGAGAGTCATTAGGTGCCTTTTGGCAAACTCCAAGCGGGCTGTCATGTGCCTTTTATTGAGGAGTGGCTTCCGTCTGGCCACTCTAACTCAAAGACCTGATTGGTGGAGTGCTGTAGAGATAAGGTATTTATGTTGGCTAAAAAATTCTAAAAACCTGTTTTCGCTTTGTCATTATGGGGTACTCTGTGTAGATTGATGAGGATTTAATCAATTTTAGAATAAGGCTGTAACATAACAAATGACTGGATTTGGCTATTTAAGCCACACCCGTTGCTGACAGGTGTATAAAATCAAGCACACAGCCATGCAATCTCCATAGACAAACATTGGCAGTAGAATTTCTGCCCTACTAGAGCTGCCCCGGTCAACTGTAAGTGTTGTTATTATGAAGTGGTAGGCCACACAAGCTCACAGAATGGGACTGGCGAATGCTGAAGAGTGTAGCGCGTAAAAATCTTCTGTCCTCGGTTGCAACACCGAGGAGCTGCCTCTGGAACTTCATGAAATGGGTTTCCATGGCTGAACAGCCGCACACCAGCCTAAGATCACTATGCGCCGCCATTGGAGCAGTGGAAACGCATCTGGGTTTGGCGAATGCCAGGAGAATGCTACATGCCCGAATGCATAGCGCCAACTGTAAAGCTTGGTGGAGGAGGAATAATGGTCTGGGGCTGTTTTTCATGGTTCTGGCTAGAACCCTTAGTTCCAGTGAAGGGAAATCTTAACACTACAGCATACAATGACATTCTACATGATTCTTCCAACTTTGTGGCAGCAGTTTGGGGAAGGCCCTTTCCTGTTTCAGTATGAAATGGTTTGTCGAGATCGGTGTGCCCGACCTCACTAATGCTCTTGGCTGAATGGAAGGTAATAAAGCTCAGAGTTTGTTCGCCCAATGGGTCAGACAGCTGCACAAGACAAAGACACGTTTCCACCAACACATATACACTCCTTCCCTCTAAACCTTATATATTTTATTGCTCGACAGGAAGTTGAGTGATGTGGGTAATAAACTTTTCCTTCTCCCTTAAGGTGACCTGACCTCAACCCCCATGATTGCCTCTCCTCTACTCAACACCTCCAAAGCCCCCTGGCTCCTGTCCACTTTACTTGACCCCAGCATATCCATCCCTCCTACAGATAACCATTAACTTCTGGTGTACAAACCAGACTATATCACTCCTCATGTCGATAGTATAACTGGAGATTAACAATATTTAAAGTTTAGAAATCCGAACCCATCAGAAGCAAGTCCCCGCAGCAGCGTTGCAATGTATAGTGGAAAGCCTTACCAGAAGAGTGGAGGCTGTTATAGCAACAACTCCATATTAATGCCCATGATTTTGGATTGAGATATTCGGCGAGCAGGTGTCCACATACTTTTGGTCATGTAGTGTATTTGGGAAATTGAACGAACTGAAGGCAAGCATGCAGGGAAAATACAAAAACATGCCCCCTTACCTAGACTGCATGTTTCTAACAGAAAACAGTATCAGTAATAGTCCCACACGAGTGATGACTGCTCACCTCCAACGCTTGGAAGAGCACTTTGGGACCTACTTCCCAAACCGTTTGACTGTTATGCTGGCTCAGTTGACATGCCGGGAAGTGAAGAGCTGATCGAGCTGTCATGTGACCGAATGCTTTCAAGATTCACTACGGAGGGTTTTGGTTCCTGGTGTCTCCCTCGGAGCTCTAATTCACTATGGAGGGTTTTGGTTCCTGGTGTCTCCCTCTGAGCTCTAATTCACTACGGAGGGTTTTGGTTCCTGGTGTCTCCCTCGGAGCTCTAATTCACTACGGAGGGTTTTGGTTCCTGGTGTCTCCCTCTGAGCTCTAATTCACTACGGAGGGTTTTGGTTCCTGGTGTCTCCCTCGGAGCGCTAATTCACTACGGAGGGTTTTGGTTCCTGGTGTCTCCCTCGGAGCGCTAATTCACTACGGAGGGTTTTGGTTCCTGGTGTCTCCCTCGGAGCGCTAATTCCGCATTCAAAACAACTGCAAACTCGGAAATCTCTGACTTCTGACTTCAGTGCGCTAAAGACAACTAAGAACTCGGAAACAAACAAGCTCCGATTAGAACATCCAACTCGGAATTCCAACTCGTGAACTCTGCCTCTTTCTAGAGCTCTGAATTTCCGACCTGAAGATCACGGATGTCATGATTTTACCTCGTATGTTTCAGTTCCCAGTTGTCTTGAAAGCACCATTAAACTCATGGTACACTTCGGCAGCTTATAACTGTGCAAAGCTGGATTTTGTGCTCGTCTGCATTAAAACAAAATATCAATCCAGGTTGAATGTGACCGCAGAGATGAGGTGCGTTTCTGTCGACCACGCCCCCTGACTTTGAGAAGCTCCGACGCGACATGCATCAAGCCACGCCCATCTCATTAGTGGTGGAGAGATAAGATACATTAGGTCAGAATAATATGCAGTGGACTGTCATAGCCCCATGTTAAAAGTGTGTGACGGTGAGTTGAGAAGACAATCAGAAATACTGTTAGAATGTTTTTTAATTTTCAACACTTTATTATTTATTTTTTTACATGGTTGGGGTCACAATAATTTTCAGATATCAAAAAGGGGTCGTGGGACAAAAAAGTTTGGGAATCCCTGGACTACCTAGAACAATAAGTTAGGAACAACAATACTAAAATCCTTAAACCCAGACGTTATCTCAATCAATTAAACGCATTTGCTTCAGCAAGAAACTATTGGACATTGAAGGGTATGTATGGTTAGTGGGGATATGTGTATGGTCTGATATGAGGAAAGTATATGAAATAGAAGTCATCGATAAAGCCATAGAAGGAACTACTGGTTTGTCCTTTAAGGGAGTCAGATTATTGTTGTGTTGTGTTGTGTTTTCATGCTATTGGCCACCTGAACATTTCCACATGGGGTAGAGACGAATCCTCCTTCTATAGTCATCTGTTAAATCAAGTATACCTACTGTATATACAGAAACAGATGCAATGTACATATGTGGGGATCTGAACAGTCGAATTGGGAGGTTAGATGACTATATCAATTATATTGATGATATTCCATTGCGCGTTGCTTTGGATGACTTTGTTAATCATCACTGGGAAATCCTTTAAGAATTCCTTTAAGAATTCATTTGGGACTCCAAATCAATGGAAGGATATGCCCCTTAAGCAAAAACGTTTACATCCATATCTGTCAAAGGTAAAGCTGTGGTGGATTATATAGTTACCTTCCACGACTGTCTAGAAACTTGTTTGGAATTTAAGGTCTTAACCCCTACACAGATGGTTAAGAATGCAGACGTTTTGACTTAATTGGAGAAAAAAATAAAGAATTCCTGATCTTTCTCTTTTAAATATAATATTTGATTTAGTTAGATGTGAGGCACGAAACATTTTGTGATATCATATATTCTGAAATGGGGAGAAAATTCAGTGGATAAAGAATACACCCCCAAGTCCAGGAATGTTTACGAGCCAAACAAGCCTTATTGGAATGATGAATTATGGTCTGCAATACGCAATGCTGAGCACTTATTATTACAGTGTAAACATAGGAATACCAGAGAACATTTTAGAAAGGAATTAATTAAACTGTATTGATGAACTGCCTAATGAAGTCTTAAAATCCCCTAAATTAATTGAGGATCTACATGATTTGAGGACAGTATAACATCCACCTGGTATAAGTCAACAGTGAATCCCATTCCCAAATCTATTAAAAATTACCAGAGAGTGACACTGAACTATAGAGGCATAAGCTTACTAAGTAACGTCTATAAATTATATTCATCCATCCAGCAAACAGTAGGCTAATAACCTTTTTAGGAGGATGAAAACATTCTGGTGGAAGAACAAAAATGTTTTTTGTATCGATCATATCTTCTCGGTCTGTACAATAGCCAGAAATAGATAACAGGAAGAGAAGCCTACTTTAGCATGTTTATTTGACTTCCAGAAAGCTTTTGATCTTGTAAATATGGATCTTTTAGCCTATAGTTTGATAAAGACAGGGGTTGATGGGAAATTGTATCACGCAATCCAGTCTCTCTACAAAGCTTCAACTGCCTGTGCGCATGTTAATGAGTATCTTACAGATTGGTTTCCCACACCATTAGAAGGCGCCTTATCACCGACTCGGTTTGTTTATTAATGATTTGGCAAAAGAAATTAAACAGTTCAATTAAACACAAAAAAATATTGGGAGTAAGATATGATGAAATGCCAAGTATCCTCTTATCTGCTGATGATATTATGTTGATGGCAGAAACTGAACCAGACCTGCAGAAAATGTTATTATGTCCAGTCAATTGGTACAAAAGATGGTACCACGGTGTTCACAGGTTTCAAGAGGGATATCAATCTCCAAGGGTGAGAGTAATAAGTTGGGCGATTCTCTCTCTGTCCACAAGGAGGCACTCCTCCCCCTTAAGTGGCTCATTACTGCAATATATGAACCCCGAAATGAGCCGTCTTTCTCCAGTTTAAAATGTTTCATTTCTGAGAATTAGAGTCGAATTTCAAATCGCCCTGTCTGTTGCCACAGAGGGGTCTGTTTTTCAGAGCTGTCTGTCACATTCCCAGCTAGGTTATAAGGCCCTTTGTAACCAGAACCTATGACTGGTCAGTAGGGTAACCTCCATGATAATGTGTTCACGGTGTCAAGTGTTGCGTGTGAGTTCCATGAAAAGTGTTCCTTCCCCACGTTCAGACACATGGTTGTCAAGAGTGGTGGAAATAAAAAAAATAGCCAATCTCTCCCAGTCCAGCCCCTTCAGGTGACACTTCATGAGAGGCTCGCAGTCCGCTCCGGCCAATCAAGAGCAAGCACAGTGTTGCCCTGGATCATGCAAACCGCGACGTCAGGGTATTGGCTACCAGTTGATGTGCGTCCCCAGCGCTTCTGCAGTGTCATCACGTTGCAGAAGCAGACAATCTGAGTGGTTCCTATTCGAAGATTCAGGACGGCTGGTACAGCCGATTGGCTGGTGGCAGCAGAGTCGAGGGGGCAAGCAGTGATAAACACATCCATACTACTGTCCCGTATTCAGTCTCTAGAAAATTAACTGTCTGACTCCATCTCAGCACATTCCGTTTCTGGGTCTTGAGTTAGAAAAGTGTGATACACGAGTGAGTCTATCCCCACAGAGGGTGTCTGGGTTCCGGAGCTGCTTAGCCAAATTTTGTCTGGGTCACTCAGTATGTTTTCGCCAGTGCCTACACCTACTGGGGATGATGGCTTCTTTGATGGAAGTCACTCAGACGCTTCCCCCTGCTTTTGTCTGGTCAGAACCGACAATATGTCAGTAGTGGCGTGCATTAGAGTTCTGCTACCTGACACGAGCCCGACGGGCCCTGACATTGTATATCGGTTTATGGCCGGTATTGGGCCTGTTTTTCATTAATAACTAGGGTACGGGTAGAGCTCGGGTCACTAACATTTCTGATTAACATCATAACATGGTGTCAGAAGTGCTTCAACCTCGTCAAATATAAGACAGCGGAGATTATTTCACAGAAAATACAAAATAGTACCAAAGTACTGGACGTTGTACCTTGATTCCCTCTTGCAGGGAACAGTAGTTACAGTTATAATGCTACGTTTTTCAGGCCATATAGAATTAAGCAACAGGGCATTCAATGCAAATGCATAGCCAGCAACAACAAAAAAGAATCATCACACTGCCGTTGAATATACTGAGCTGGGAAACTTAGACTTCTTAAAAGCAGGAAACCAACACAAAAGACGTAATAACACGTGAGAAAAGTTGTAACATAGTCATTGAGAGTGACGGAAATCTGAAAATAACAGAGATGTTGAAAACATGCAAGATATTTCCATGACTGACAGAGATGTAATTAAAAAGGTGATGATGGATCGGTCTCGGATGCCAATTCGTCGCCACGACCCGCAGAGGAAACTTCTATCAGAAGTGATTTCAGTGTGAAGGACAGGGCATGAAAAGCCAGACTGATTGCTAATACAAAATGTAATTTCAATTTCACAGACGGAGATCTCCAAAAGCATTGTGCAAGCACAATCAATACCCTGTGAACACACACACACACACAGTTGAAGAATTTGTTCTTAACTGACTTGCCTAGTTAAATAAAAAATAGGCCTATATTGACACTATTCAGAGACATGACGCCAGATATTCAATCTGTCAACACACATTTACAAACACACAGAAGAATGATGACATCTATGTACCCAAGGGTGTTGCAAATTAAGCAAAAAGTCAGAATGCTTGAGGTAGAATCACGCTGTTCTCTGGCCATAAAACTAGAGATACAAATGTGAGAAGATGAAATGCACTACTCCAGGGGACTATACACATCGTGCCGTTTCCCTTTGGTGGGGAAAAGCCTGTAGTTACAGGCTTAACAGAAAGTGTCATCTGAGGTGGCCAAGTGTTCCATTGGAACGACGGAGGAAATACTACAGTAACAAACTTATTGATTTAAAATAACTCTGCCAAAGACAAAACGGGATGTAGAAAAATGTAAGTTTCCAAATCAATTGTGTGCTAGGCTCCGACCTTTTTAATTCATGAAACAATCCAAAGCCTTGGCATTTCACCGCATTCTCATTTCATTACACTGTTCTGTATCATAAACAACATTTCCCATTTTGTCCCATCCTGAACCGTATTATCTAAAGCTTGTCACTCCAAGCAATGCCAAGCACGTCGGCTTAAGCAACCACTATTAGTTGTTACTGATCCCAATAAAGCTCTTGGTCTTGTCCTGCTACATTGACAGACAAAAATCTCTGGGCTAGAATCCACTAGAACCCAGCTACCGTGGTCTCCCTTCCAGATCTGGACTCTAAACCTTGGTAGCAACACACAACACACCATGGGGGATTTCATAGGGCCAGCTCTGCCTTCAACGTTTCTCTGAGAGTCTACAACTCTCCTGACAGCATCTCTAGTCAGCTGTTAGACTAAACTGTCCAGTCACTTTTTGCGAGTTACATAAGCCCCTGGGAAATGCTGCGTCTCAGGGAGATGGGAATTGATAAGGGAAGGCGAGACGACAAAGACCACAGAAGTGTGCCTGAAGCAACATTATGGGCCGCCAATTGCACCCAGCAGTCCACAGAGCTACACAGGGAGACTAGACAGAGATGGCTTCTTACATCAAATTCTAAAGCACAAAAATACATGTTTTTTGTTTGTTTGTTTGTGTAATAAGCAGGTGCCATAGGATTAGACATGTGGAAATAAGGATGTGTGAGACACACCGGAAAGGTGTTGCTGTGGCAATAGTTTCCCTCCTTGGCTGTCATGCAGGCTTGGAGACAAAACATTTGTGGGGAGACTTGCTATCATGGTCCAAACACACCAAACACTGCAGGCCCCCCCTCAGGAGGCTGAAAGGATTTGGCATGGGTCCCCAGATCTTTAAAAAGTTCTACAGCTGCACCATCGAGAGCATCCTGACCAGTTGCATCACGGCCTGGCATGGCAACTGCTCGGAATCCAACCATAAGGCACTACAGAGGGTAGTGCGTACGGCCCAGGACATCACTGGGGCCAAGCTTCCTGCCATCCAGGACCTCTATACCAGGCGGTGTCAGAGGAAGGCCCTAAACATTGTCTAAGACTCCAGTCACCCAAGACTGTTCTCTCTGCTATCGCACAGCAAGCGCTACCAGAGTGCCAAGTCAGGTACAAAAGGCTCTTTAACAGCTTCTACCCCAAGCCATAAGACTGCTGAACAATTAGCCATTTTGTTTTTACACTGCTGCTAATGTTTAATTTCTATGCATGGTCACTTTACCCCTACTTATCTACAAATTACCTGGACTAACCAGTACCCCCACACATTGACTTGATACCGGTACCCCCTGTATATAGCCTCGCTATTGTGTTACTTTTTATTAAATATTTTTACTTTATTTAGTAAATATTTCTTAAGTAAGCATTTCACGGTAAGGTCTACACCTGTGGTATTCGACGCATGTGATAAATACAATTGTATTCGGTTTGCGGCTTATGGTGTCTCTGGTTACTATGAGGATTGTCAAGAGAGACAGAGGAGAGGCGATTATGACATGTATGCCTTTTACTGTCCCTGACGTTATCATACACGTTTAATCAAATGTTCAATATTATTACATAAACCATGGTAGCTCAATTACATGTTTCCAATGAGTTAAATAAACATTAATATTGAGAGGGCAAATGAGGGATGAAGCAGTCAGCCGCCTCATGGACGTTTAAAGGAAAGAGGACAAGCCTTATCGGAGTGGGAGTTTGATTCAGTGTAGAAGAAGTGTGAGGAACCTGGGTGCTTTATAGCAACTCTTTACAAATGGAAATGCAATAAGGTATTCTGTGAGTTAAAAATTAAAAAGTGGGTTCAGTGAAAAATAAAATATGTGTGAGGTCCTGACAATCCATCATTCAGTAAACCCACTACACTCATTCTGTGGCCTAGCTTGATCCTCTTCATTCAAATGGACTTTTTGCATTGATGGACTTATCCGTTAGTGATCTATGGCCCTGGTCTGCCAACTGGAGGTCTGAGGAGGTGTAACTTGTACGTTAAGGAGTCGGGAAGCAAGTACAGGGAGTGAATTTTATAATAAATAATACATAGAACAAAACAAGAAACACGAGTAGCGTTCAGATGAAACACTGAAACAGCATCAATAACACCTGTGGAAGGAACCAACAGGAGTGACAGTTATAGGGAAGGTAATCAGGAAGGTGATGGAGTCCAGGTGAGTCTGATGAGGCGCTGGTGCGCGTAACGATGGCGACAGGTGTGCGTAATAATTTGCAGACTGGCGACCTCGAGGACCGGAGAGGGAGTATACGTGACAGGAGGGAAGGCAGCTAAGGCTTTCTGAAGCGGTTTCCAATACACTGACTGAGACAGTTTTTGTTTTTACTGCAATACACTAGTCCAAATGTTATGACTGCAATGCATGCTGTTTGATTCTGGACTGAATCGTCATGAGAGAGATACCTGAGACAAGAGTCAGATAGAGATACTGAGATGGCTAGTCGGCATGTGACTGCTTCATTACCACTTCAACCAGTCAAGTTTGCAAACATGGAGGAGACAGACGCAGTAGAGCTGGTTTGTTCAGTTCAGGTAAACGTATCATACCTGCAATCCCTCCAGGAATGATAGAACATTGGTTCCCGGAAATAAAGCTGATCCACATCTGTGTCTTTTGAGGCTTTTCATTGATATCATTTGACGTGACATTTCTTTGAGCAACAGTTGCGTGGGTGAGTCAGTTTCTCTGTTGCCAAGACCTTGATTCCATCTAATGAGGACCAGACATGGGGACACTGGGTCATTCTGCTGGGGGAGTTAGTGAGGTGTGGGTAGTGATGGATAGCAGTAGAACCTGCTAAGGATAGACAGACATGGTGCAGTATGGGTGACATATTGACAGCCTTTACAGTCCAAAATTACTGTTTATCAACATTTTCTGATCTGTTGTGTCTGCCTCATCTCTCTCTCTCTCTCTCTCTCTCTCTCTCTCAACCAAGGATAGATAAGGAGGTGACTAAGGTGTGATATTCATATCCAATAATGTGATGGCAATTGCATATCATACATGTGTAGAAAGTAAACAGATGCTGCCTTTCTCCAAGACGAATCTCGGAACCTGTGAGTCAATTCTTAAAAATAGCTTCTGGGTTTAGTGGAGCGCTTGGGCACAGTGACAAACCAGTCCAAATGAAAAGTGTAGGATCCAATTGTCATTGAACGGTTTCATATCGCCTGGCTCTGTCTGGCGCGAAAGTGAAAAGGGAACAGGTGTATGTGCTTAATTGGCTATTTAGCCGGGCGTTTAGGGTCACTCACCTTCTGTTGCCTGCGTGTCATATCCGTCGGTTGTTTGGCATTGAAAGGGTACGCTATACACCGCAAAACAAATACATACATCTGTAGTTTACTTTTCCTCTCCGCTCCCTCTTTCTGAAGTCTTTCCTGTTCATTTCCCTGCCGCTCTTCGACGGGAGAACTTTGTCGTTGGTCCGCAGGTGGTCGTTTTTTATATTTTCCTCTTTGCCCCGATGAAGTCTCAGGTATTTTGGGGGGGTCTTTTGGAACTTCAGTGTCCTCGTTAATTTCTCCCCCCGAGTCTTCGCTGGAGGACGGGTCTAACATGTTTCGACACGGGTAAACCCCGGTTCCCCGAGCGCTCCTCTTGAATTGTCTGTATTCCCCGGTGTTTTTTGGGAGCTGTGACGACTCGTGAAATGTTTCTCCACATGAAAACGAGGGCGGAGTTTTGAGGAACGTGAGTCGGCGAGGCGAGAGGGTTTACTGCGCTCCAAATCTGTCCACGAAAAGAAAATGAGCCGTTTTTGTATGTAGGTCGAATTTGGTCAACAACAAATATTTCGAATTTGCTACGTGAGGATTATTTGATCAAATAGAAGTTTCGTAATGGTTAGGTTGTTACGAATGCACTGATATAAGTGGACTCACGTGGTATTTCGACAACTTTCAGTTGTGCCTGTTCACGAGTATCTGCCGCCTGCCTTCCATCTTTGAGGACATGTATTTCCATTGGTCACTCGACTCTCTTATCAATATAATAGTCTTTGGTCCCCCGAAAGGTCGCTGGTTCGAATACTCGAGCCGACAAGGTGGAAAACCTGTCGGTGTGTCCTTGAGCAAGGCACTAATTTGCTCTACCCTGTATGTAGGCCGTCATTGTAAATGTGTTCTTAACTGACTTTCCTATTTAAATAAAATATTGTAATCGGTAAACTAAATCATTACTTTTTTAAATTCAGAAAAAATACACTGACACTTCTCTGTTTTATCAATGGCATTCAAATCAGCATTGAAAAATGGCGCAAATTTAAATTGGTTCCACCTGAGCTTCTGACCACAAGTCAGAGACCACTATGATGACGCACCAAATGCGTTTGATGGATCCGGGGAAAAGAGCAGGAATAGGCTTTTGTAGGCTACAGTCCAAGCCATGTCTTCAAATGGTGCGACTACTGTCGGCATCCAACTATTATCCAAGTTGAATAAACGCTTCGAGGTAAGGATGAAGGCGATATGGATATCACTTATTATTGATGTGCATAGATGTGAATCACACTGCTGCTCTCTCATTTAGCTATTTGCACCTGACAGATTGTGTAGCGCGGGTCCCAGCCTGTGGAATAAGTGGGGCTTTTATTGCTCAAGCTTTTGATAGATTTAAAGGGGCAATCTGTAGTTGCTACATTCCATTTTTGCACTTTATATTATATATATATATCTCAATCTCAAAAGTTTGGACACACCTACTCATTCAAGGTTTTTTTTCTTTATTTTTACTATTTTCTACATTGTAGAATAATAGTGAAGACATCAAAACGATGAAATAACACATAAGGAATCATGTAGTAACCAAAACAGTGTTAAACAAATAAAAATATATTTTAGATTCTTCAAAGTAGCCACCCTTTGCCTTTGACAGCTTTGCACACTCTTGGCAAAGCATGCCATTCCATGAGCACAGCATTTATTTTTCAACTGGAATCAATGAGCCCAAACAGTCCTCCATGACAACAACATCATAAACAACAGAGTAGGGCTGGATAATAAGTCCTTAGTTTTGGGGTCATGCTCAGTTAAAACAATTTGGCTAATCTATAATAGCTAATCTATTTCCAAGTCATATTCTTGAAGATCAAGGCGTATAACATTTAGTGGAATGACTGAAATTCTGATAGACTTTGGTTTTAAATGTAAAGATATAATTCAATCTTAATATATGTAGTAGAAAGTGATGGGTTAGACGAAGCCTCCATAACCAACCCATAAAGTAACATGTAACATCCATATATGGCCAGCTATGTAAACTTTAACATTGATTTATCCTGCAATAGATGTTGATCAATCAGTAACATCCATGTTTGTCTTCTAATGTCTCTTAAGGGGAAAGTAATCTAAGATGAATGGAACGTAATCAGATTACATTCACTGAGTTTGGCTAATCCAAAAGTTACGTTACTGATTACAATTTTGGACAGGTAACTAGTAACTGTAATAGATTACATTTAGAAAGTAACTTAACCAACCCGCATTATTTATACCATGATATAGATCTAAATCATGGAAATGTACCATGATTTTAGTGTTGAACTACTGTCTGTCTGTCTGTCTGTCTGTCTGTCTGTCTGTCAACCGATTCAAGGGTTTTTCTTTATTTTTACTACATACTATTTACTACATTCTAGAATAATATCAACACTATGAAATAACACATGGAATCATGTAGTAACTGAAAAAGTGGTCAACAAAACAAAATATATTTGAGATTCTTCAAAGTAGCCACCCTTTGCTTTTGACAGCTTTGCACACGCTCGGCATTCTCTCAACCAGCTTCTTGAGGTAGTCACCTGGAATGCATTTAAATGAACAGGTGTGCCTTGTTAAACGTATATTTAATATCACAAGAAATATAACATTTGAAATAAAAAGGTTAAATTACTACAAAATTTTATTTGTATTTTTTAGGGTTAGTGTTCCCACATGGCCATATCTCCATGTTACAGTGCTTGTTTACGGAAGACCGACGGTTCTTGAAAGCACTGAAGTCGGAAGTCAGAGATTTGAGTTCCTAGTTGTTTTGAACACGGCATTAGTCTCAGCAGAGGGAGGGAGAGCGCAGCAGAGGGTCCGACTCTCACGGTCCCTGCTCTCTACTGCCTTTCCTTCGGTGAGACTGACCGGAGAGGGCGGACACTGTCTTCCACCTGATGGAGAAACTCGAATCACACCGCATCTGCCTCGTGCACAAATGTATGTCATTCCTATGACCAGAGAAAGTGAAATATTCCTTGATATTAAAATGGACACGACGAGCTGCTAATAATAATAATTTAAAAAAAACGGTTTTTAAATAGTCTCCCCTGACATTGAGTGAAAAAGGATGTGAGATGTCCAGTAAATTAACACATTGGCACATGGTGAATCCACACCTTTGGCCTCAACTCCTTATTATAATGGTTCCATTGGACCAGTGATGGAGGATGGGTGGGGCTAAGCTTGAGGTGAGGGTTAGGAGCCATCGACCACTCAGTAATTCTTCTTGGAAAAGCTTCTGAACTCACAATTACAAGTTTCCAACATCACTCATCAGCTTCCAAATTGGAAGTTAAATCGGGAGGGGTAGAGGGGTAGAGGGGTAGAGGGGAAGATGGATAGAGGGATAGAGGGATAGAGGGGAAGATGGATAGAGGGATAGAGGGATAGAGGGGAAGATGGATAGAGGGATAGAGGGGAAGATGGATAGAGGGATAGAGGGGAAGAGGGATAGAGGGATAGAGGGGATAGAGGGATAGAGGGGTAGAGGGGTAGAGGGATAGAGGGGTAGAGGGATAGAGGGGTAGAGGGGTAGATGGATAGAGGGATAGAGGGATAGAGGGGAAGATGGATAGAGGGGAAGATGGATAGAGGGGAAGATGGATAGAGGGATAGAGGGATAGAGGGATAGAGGGGAAGATGGATAGAGGGATAGAGGGATAGAGGGATAGAGGGGAAGATGGATAGAGGGATAGAGGGATAGAGGGGAAGATGGATAGAGGGATAGAGGGATAGAGGGGAAGATGGATAGAGGGATAGAGGGGAAGATGGATAGAGGGATAGAGGGATAGAGGGGAAGATGGATAGAGGGATAGAGGGATAGAGGGGTAGAGGGATAGAGGGATAGAGGGGAAGATGGATAGATGGATAGAGGGATAGAGGGGTAGAGGGATAGAGGGGTAGAGGGGTAGAGGGATAGAGGGGTAGAGGGGAAGATGGATAGAGGGATAGAGGGGAAGAGGGATAGAGGGATAGAGGGATAGAGGGGAAGATGGATAGAGGGATAGAGGGGAAGATGGATAGAGGGGAAGATGGATAGAGGGATATAGGGATAGAGGGATAGAGGGATAGAGGGGTAGAGGGATAGAGGGGTAGAGGGATAGAGGGGTAGAGGGATAGAGGGGTAGAGGGGTAGAGGGATAGAGGGATAGAGGGGAAGATGGATAGAGGGGAAGATGGATAGAGGGATAGAGGGATAGAGGGGAAGATGGATAGAGGGATAGAGGGGAAGATGGATAGAGGGATAGAGGGATAGAGGGGAAGATGGATAGAGGGATAGAGGGATAGAGGGATAGAGGGGAAGATGGATAGAGGGATAGAGGGGTAGAGGGATAGAGGGGTAGAGGGATAGAGGGATAGAGGGATAGAGGGGAAGATGGATAGAGGGATAGAGGGGAAGATGGATAGAGGGATAGAGGGATAGAGGGATAGAGGGGAAGATGGATAGAGGGATAGAGGGGATAGAGGGATAGAGGGATAGAGGGGAAGATGGTGATGGTGGCTGCATTGCTGGCCACCTCTGTGATGGAGGCAATGGTGACTGTTACTATGACTGGGAGGCTCCCCAGAGGAGATGGCAGGTTTGCCACCCAGAAGGACAGACCAGACACCTGCAGTTGGGACAGACATGCTGTCATGGCAAATGTCCCCATACATTGACAGCGTTTTGGTGTCTATCCTTGGTCCTAGTATACATTCATACCAATTACACAAATGTGGCGGTAGCTTCAGTACACACCATTAACTACGTTTCCACCCACAGTTTTTATGCGAGCATAAAGTCATACTGTATAAAACAAATCTATGTGATTTGAAACAGGAAGTTTCGGTATTATGCGAGAAGTGGCGGTGGAAATGTATTTTATGGCCAAATGTTGATTTAATAATATCATATTGAGATAAATGTGGAGTCCCGCGATATGATGTGTGGTCCTCCAACTACGACTCGCAAAACCATGTTGTTTACTATTGCTGCAGATTCAAATGGATGATGAACTTCACAGGTTGGTGGTATTGCTGCTCCTTTCAATAACCTTAGCTCAGAGATGCAGTGTGGTGGAAGGTTTCTGTATTATCAGATGAGGAGACACAAACTAATCACACAAGTCAAGACTTCTACTTAAACAACATCTTTATTTACTTATAGGTAAAGAAACAGGTCACACCAGACAAGCAAGTAAATGATGTGAGTGCTTTGCAATAATGATGATGGCTGGTCGACGGACCACCCGTCGGTGATTGGTTGAGAGCCCCGACACATGACACAGACCTTTTATAGCAAAGATAAACCCTCCTGAATGTTCATGACAAACAACCGATGTATGGAACGGATCACAAGGTCAGACTTCGTATGAAAGACACTAATAATTCACACCTGACAGTATCTGCTGTAGAAACTGTTCCCATTGTACAGAGTTCGGCTTCGAAGGCAAGACTCTCATTTTCGTCCATGGTACCTCGTCTTACAGAAACACCAACTCATTCTATGGCATGAATCAATTGTCAGCTCCAGATACCCCTGTCCCAAGTAGAACCCAACCCATTGCAACGAGACAGCCTTAGTGGACAGAAATGTTTTACTCTTCCCAGGATAGGTGCGACATCAGAGATGTCGTATAATGGTTCCAGACACCACCCCACATATCCTATCCCAGACCTTATCTCACCCAAGGCTGAAGGAGGGAGTAACTAGCGCCCAGACACTGTGGAGCCAAGTAATTGGTTCCCCATTAATCAAGCCATCTCTTCACATGGTTTGCAATAAGTAAAAACACATTCTTACATGATACATTTTTCCCTCCTCTGCATAGCAAAAGGGACATGTGATAGACAAGCCTGACTTCTCCCCTCTCTGGTCCCCAGGTGACTGAGGCCCATATGAGGGAGAAAGTGTAGGAGCCAGATGGCTTTGAAATGTGCTGAATAGAGGAGAGGCAATCACATGAATCCGGTATAAATAATTGTGCTGGTGGGAACATGCTCAGTTGTACACCGGGGCCTCCCACTCCTCTTTCTATTCTGGTTAGAGCCAGTTTGCGCTGTTCTGTGAAGGAAGTAGTACACAGCTCTTCAGTTTCTTGGCAATTTCTCCCATGGAATAGCCTTCATTTCTCAGAACAAGAATAGACTCTGTTTCAGAAGAAAGTTCTTTGTTTCTGGACATTTTGAGCCTGTAATCGAACCCACAAATGCTGATGCTCCAGATACTCAACTAGTCTAAAGAAGGCCAGTTTTATTGCTTCTTTAATCAGCACAGCATTTTTCAGCTGTGCTAACATAATTGCAAAAGGGTTTTCTAATGATCAATTAGCCTTTTAAAATTATAAACTTGGATTAGCTAACACAATGTTCCATTGGAACACAGGAGTGATGGTTCCTGATAATGGGCCTCTGTACCCCTATGTAGATATTCCATTAAAAAAATCTAACGTTTCCAGCTACCATAGTCATTTACAACATTAACAATGTCTACACTGTATTTCTGATCAATTTTATGTTAGTTTTAATAGACAAAAATGTTGCTTTTCTTTCAAAAACAAGGACATTTCTAAGTGACCTCAAACTTGGAGTGAGCTGTTGTAACTTCTCAAGGTTTATGCTCTGTTCTGTGATGTTACGCATTTCATAGACTCCTGCTATGCTTGTATAAAATAACTGTTGTGTAAAGAATATGATTGTATTATCACCTCCCACTATATAAAGGACATGTAACCATTTGCTCTTCAAGCTCCTCCCCTGACTGATCAGAGAGGGATCTACCTTGCAGCTGGTCGTATGTATTAAAGATTCACTATTATACGTTAAATTAGTTTCTGCCTAGATTCTTTGGATACAGTTTTCCGCAACAAGGTGTAATTGAATTTAAGGTACCGTAACATATTTGATACTGTGTTTATCTGCAGAAGGGTTGCATGTGCTGGCATGATGAAGAACATGAGCCACAGCAAGTAGGGCCATGGTGGCGTCTCTGACGTAGCCAGCATATCTACATGAAAAGAATGAGGATGTGCCTTTTAGTCCCAGATCACACAGCGTTGCTAGGTAGTGGTGCTGCTATGCAAGAGTTAAGTGCAGTAGAAAGGGGATTGAACTCACTGAGGGAGGAAGAGGGAGGCCCAGCCTGGGATAAAGCCAGGGTCCCTGAAGATCCACAGCGGCGCCATCAGGATGAACACCACTCCGATTACAACCTCCTGGGGACTGAAACAAGGCCGAAGAAGACAGGCCGTTAGGATGTCATGCAATAGGCACTTTAACAGAAGTATGCATGCATACTCTCTAGTCAATACCAACAAAAAAAGTAGTGACGCTAGAAGGATCACCTCATAGGCCCCATCGTGCTGTAGTCCTTAATGACTCTCCCGGGCCTCTCTCTTCAGGGCAAACAACAGCTTCAAACAGGACAATGGTTAAGAAGACCGTCAGCAATGCGTTAATGGGGCTTCCCCCAATTCTGTTATAGAGACGGATAATTAACCCATGCCTTCGTTGTATAATTAGCGATTGGCGATTTATATTGGTGGGGCAAACATACACACACACACACAAACGTTATAACATTCGGTTATGATCAGTTTACTTCCCATTTGTCAAATTCAGCATGGGTGTACAATATTGCTACGAATAAAGCAACAATATTTATAAAGTTATTTCCTCACTTCATATATTTCATAGTTACAGTTCCATATAACAATCTAACAAACATTAACAAGCCACGTCGTACCTCAAAAATATTTAATCACTGCTTCCATCCACCAACAACCAGTTATCTTTTCCAGCTGGGTTTATTTTAACGGATGTTCAGTGGCTGATGAGCACCAACGTTTTCTCTCCATTTCCTTCATAACGCTAAGTTATGACGTTGACACGCATCAGTCCAATCAAAGTTACCGGAGAAAAAACATGGACTTATCTGTGGCCAATGACCTTGAGCCTTCTTGGACGGGCACTGCCAACGTAACTCTATGGCAGCACCCAAGGGTGGAGAATATGCCTGGCCCTCATTGGGCTCCCCCAGTAGGTGCTGTGGTGTTGTGAGTGACTCTGAGCCAATCACACGGAAACGGAGTACGATGCCTACGCTCTGTGCTTTCTCTGGCTGCACATGACACATGGTCACATATGCAACTTTTCAAGGAAGTCAGGAACCAAAATACACAGTCAGTTAGGAAAGCCAAGGCTAGCTTTCCTAACTGAGGCTAGCTTCCCCCCCCCCCGCTTTTCCTTCACCCAAATCCAGATAACTGATGTTTTGAAAGAGCTGCAAAATCTGGACCCCTACAAATTAGCTGGACTAGATAATCTGGACCCTTTCTTTCTAAAATTATCCGCAGCTATTGTTGCAATACCTATTACTAGCCTGTTCAACCTCTCTTTCGTATCGTCAGAGATCCCTAGAGATTGGAAAGCTGCCACGGTCATCCCCCTCTTCAAAGGGGGAGACACTCTAGACCCAAACTGTTACAGACCTATATCCATCCTGCCCTGCCTTTCTAAAGTCTTCGAAAGCCAATTTAACAAACAGATCACAGACCATTTTGAATCCCACAGTACCTTCTCCGCTATGCAATCTGGTTTCCTAGCTGGTCATGGGTGCACCTCAGCCACGCTTAAGGTCCTAAACTATATCATAACCGCTATAGATAAAATTACAGTACTGTCTTCATCGACCTGGCCAAGGCTTTCGACTCTGTCAATCACAGCATTCTAATCGGCAGACTCAATAGCCTTGGTTTCTCAAATGACTGCCTCGTCTGGTTCTCCAACTACTTCTCAGATAGAGTTCAGTGTGTCAAAATCGGAAGACTGCACAAACTTGGCCTACATGGGAGGTCAGGAAGGAAGAAGCCTGTGCTCTCAAAAAAGAATATCAAGACACTACTGACTTTACCCAAAAGTCAGTTGTCTTGATATTCTTTTTTGAGAGCAGAGGTTTCTTCCTTCCTGACCTCCCATGTAGGCCAAGTTTGTGCAGTCTCTTTCTGACAGTGTACCCATGCAATTCGACATTGATTGTGGCAAGAGAGGCCTGTAGATCCCTGGGGTTCTTAGAGACTTCTATGAGCATCATTCGGTCAGTTCTTGGCCTAACTTTGGTGGGACGACCTGTCCTAGGTAGTTTGTGAGTGGTCTGGAATTTTCGTCGGACAGTGGAATGATGTACTTCGAATTGCTTGGAAATGTAATGATGTACTTCGAATTGCTTGGAAATGGATTTGTAACCCCTCCCAGACTCATGGGCATTTTCCTTTTCCTGAGGGCCTCGGGTAGGTCTTTTGATCTTTGAATGATGTTACCACACACCCATATGGTTAAGACCAAACCAGATGTCACGTTCGGGTGCAGAGACAGACCAAGACGCAGCGAAGGGATAGTAGTTCGACAGTTTAATGTAATTATACTACGTATAATAACCACAAAACACGAACTACAGAAACAAAAAACACGAATCGACTAAACGTCAAGTTCACCAAAACACACAAAATGAACGGACGTAAAAAAGACACACTTACATTCACCGTGACTGCGACATATACCTCGACAACGACCCACACCAGAGCGAAGGACAGACTCAACATATATAGGATCCCTAATTAGAGACAATGCGGTGCAGCTGCCTTTAATTAGGGATCCAACCCAAACCCCACACAGAAACAGAAAAGAACGACACTGTCAGACTGACCATAGCTACATAGAGAAGCAAATAGGCTTCTCTATGGCCAGAGCCTGACAGTACCCCCCCCCCCCAAGGCGCGGACTCCCGGACGCCAAAAAAACCCCACACAAAACAAGGGGGGGTTAATGGGAGGGAAGACTTGTCCATCGGGGGCGGCTCTGGCTCCGGCAAAGTGTACAGTTTTGTCCCATGCCCCTTCCTTATAACCGGGCCCGGGCTGGGTACCGGTGGGGCAAACGGCTCCGGCCATGGAGCGGGGAAAACAACCGGTCCTGGACTGGGCACCGGTGGGGCCAACGGCTCCGGCCATGGAGCGGGACATTTAACCGGGCCAGGACTGGGCACTGGTGGGGTAAACGGCTCCGGCCATGGAGCGTCTAAAACAACCGGGCCAGGACTGGGCACCGGTGGGGCAAACGGCTCCGGCCATGGAGCTGGGCAATTAACCGGGCCCGGACTGGGCACCGGTGGGGTAAACGGCTCCGGCCATCGAGCGGGGAAAACAACCGGACCAGGACTGGGCACCGGTGGGGCAAACGGCTCCGGCCATGGAGCGGGGCAAACAACCGGGCCTGGACTGGGCACCGGTGGGGCAACCGGCTCTGGCCATGAAGCTGGGAAAACAACCGGGCCTGGACTGGGCACCGGTGGGGCGGACCGCTCTGGCACTGGGGCGGAGCAGACGGCTGGACCCGGAATGGGTACCGGTGGAGCGGACCGCTCTGGCACTGAGGCGGAGCAGACGGCTGGACCCGGAATGGGTGCCGGTGGAGCGGACCGCTCTGGCACTGGGGCGGAGCAGACGGCTGGACCCGGATTGGGCACCGGTGGAGCGGACTGCTCTGGGGCGGAGCAGACGGCTGGACCCGGATTGGGCACCGGTAGGGCTGACTGCTCTGGCACTGGAGCGGAGCAGACGGCTGAACCCGGAATGGGTACAGGTGGAGCGGACTGCTCTGGCCCTGGGGCGGAGCAGACGGCTGGACCCGGATTGGGCACCGGTGGAGCGGACTGCTCTGGCAATGGAGCGGAGCAGACGGCTGACCCCGGGCTGAGCACCGTAGCTGAAGGTTCCAGGCCTGTGGCTGGAGGCTCAGGGCTGCTGACCTTCGCTGGAGGCTCAGGGCTGCTGACCTTCGCTGGAGGCTCAGGGCTGCTGACCTTCGCTGGAGGCTCAGGGCTGCTGACCTTCGCTGGAGGCTCAGGGCTGCTGACCTTCGCTGGAGGCTCAGGGCTGCTGACCTTCGCTGGAGGTTGCGGGCTGCTGACCTTCGCTGGAGGTTGCGGGCTGCGGACCTTCGCTGGAGGTTGCGGGCTGCGGACCTTCGCTGGAGGTTGCGGGCTGCGGACCTTCGCTGGAGGTTGCGGGCTGCGGACCTTCGCTGGAGGTGGCGGGCTGCGGACCTTCGCTGTAGGCTTCGAGCTACGGACCTTCGCTGGAGGTTCCGTGCTACGGAGGGCCGGCACATGACGTACCGGACTGGGGAGGCGCACCGGAGGTCTGATGCGTGGAGCTGGCACAGGACGCACCTGGCTAGGCGCACGCACTGGAGGTCGGGTGCGGGGAGCCGGCACGGGTCGTACCGGACTGAGGAGGCACACCGGAGGTCGGATGCGTGGAGCTGGCACTGGAAGCACCTGGCTGGGCGCACGCACTGGAGGTTGGGTGCGGGGAGTAGGGCAGAGGTCCGGACCCGGACTGGACATCGGTGAAGCAGACTGCTCTGGCATGGGAGGTACCGGACTGGGAAGGCGGACCGGAGGTTGGGTGCGTGGAGCCGGCACTGGAAGCACCTGGCTGGGCACACTCACTGGAGGTCGGATGCGGGGAGTAGAGTAGAGGTCCGGACCCAGACTGGGCATCGGTGGAGCGGACTGCTCTGAAATGGGGGTGGAGTAGACGACCGGACCCGGACTGGGCACCGGTGGAGTGGACTGCTCCGGCACGGGAGTGGATTAGACGATCGGACAAGGATTGGACCACTCCGTCATCTCCCGCTCGACCTCTATCTCCCTCAATTCCTCCAGAACTCCTCCATAATACTCCTCTAAATAAACCTCCTGCTCCTTGCTCTGAGCCCCCCATTGGTACTTCGGCCTCTCCATGCTCCATATGGGGAGTGGTACTGGCTCGTCTTCTTCGCGGCCAGACCACCCCCATAGCATCTCCCCGAAATTCTCTTGGGGTTGTTTGCAGGCGTTTCCCCGTCTCGCGCGTCGCGCATAACGCGGCGGCACCTCCTCTCTCTCCGTCTCTCCCCAGTTACGCTGCTTGGTCTGGTAGTGGTGGGTCGTTCTGTCACGATGTGGGTGTGGGAATGACCAAAGCGCAGCGCAGGGATAGTAGTTTGACATTTTAATGTAATTCTACTATGTATAATAACCACAAAACACGAACTACAGAAACAAAAAACACGAATCGACTAAACGTCACGTTCACCAAAACACACGAAATGAACGGTCGTAAAAAAGGCACACACATTCACCGTGACCGCGACATATACCTCGACAACGACCCACACCAGAGTGAAGGACAGGCTCAACATATATAGGATCCCTAATTAGAGACAATGCGGTGCAGCTGCCTCTAATTAGTGATCCAACCCAAACCCCACACAGAAACAGAAAAGAACGACACTGTCAGACTCTGACCATAGCTACATAGAGAAGCATATAGGCTTCTCTATGGCCAGAGCCTGACACCAGACCAATTTTCTTATCTTTATGGAAGGCTGGACCATAGTTTCTCTCTAATGTTTTCTAATCATTTGCACTTGTTTTGGTACCTAATTCTAATTGTAGCCATTGTATGTGATATTAAAGGTAGGGGTATACTAACTTTTTCCCCACAAGGAAAAGGCATTTTTGTTTATTTTAATTTTAATTTTGTGTGTAATTTGTTAAATTGGGTAACCTTTATGTGTCAATAGTGTTTAAGTGTAGATTACATATCCATCTGTCCAGGGGGTGTACTTACTTTTTCACATGACTGTATATGGATGGTTCTCTAGTGGCTCGTGTAGTTTTTTAGTATATGGTGTTCAGCTAGAGTCTAGGTTAGCCTTCCTGTGTTCAGTGCTTATTTAGTAAATCGGGAAGTGCCGGAGTTGCACACATGGGGAAATCTTTTTGTAGCCTATAATCAGAGGAAAATGTGGCCTTTTTATGAACACATTTCATCCAATTCTATGTCATTTTACATGACTGGAGACTTTGGCACAAATGATTGAAATGACAGACTACTTTGACACTGACAAACTGAGAATCTGAGATCATTAAAAACAACTTTGTCTTGAATCCACCAATAGCCTGTAGGTGTGTAGAGACACACATATTGTACAATATGAGGAGGAAAGTATTGTCCCTGTTTCACGGACTCACCCAATGATGCACAGCTCACTCACCAACCTGATCTCACTGCATTTAGTATGATGTTATGTTTCTAATGGTACAGTATGTATTCCTTTGTGGATGTACATCACCCATTTCGTATGATGTTATGAATTACAATTTGTATAATTTTTTATTTTACCTTTTTTTAACCAGGTAGGTCAGTTGAGAACAAGTTCTCATTTACAACTGCGACCTGGCCAAGACAAAGCAAAGCAGTGCGACAAAAAACAACACAGAGTTACACAGTAAACAAACGTACAGTCAATAACACAATAGAAAATCTATATACAGAGTGCAAATGTAGTGCAAAATGCAGTAAGGTTAGGAAGATAGGACAATAAATAGACCATAGTGGAGAAATAAATTACAGATTAGAATTAACACTGGACTGATAGATGTGCAAAACGTATAATAGTATTATATATTATGAATTTGCAAAACGTACAATATGTTACAAATTTGCAAAACATGTGATGTGTTATGAATTTTAGCTAGCTTGCTAACGTTAGCTAGGCTAGGGGTTAGGATTATGTTTAAGGTTAGGAGTTAGGTTGAAGGTTAGGAGAAGAGTTAGCTAACATGCCAAGTAGTTGCATCGTAGCTAAGCAAATAGTTGAAAAGTCGCTAATTAGCTAAAGTTGTCCGTGATGAGATTTGAACTCACAACCTTTGGGTTGCTAGACGTTCACGTTGTACGTCCGTTTTGCCTTAAGTAACCATGTCTCTTATGTAACCATAGCAAACAACATATCATACTAAATGGAGTATCTCAGGTTTACCCACAGAATAATACGAAATGCTCTGAGACCAAGTTGGTGTCCAGAACATTTTGAATGGGGCGGCCAAGGTGGGGCACAGACCCAGTTTGTCGGCCATAAAATTCCCTTACGTAACCATCTGTCTTATGTAACCAAACCAAACGTAACTCCTGCCAAAAGCCCTTCTGTTGTTAAACATTTATAAAACAACATTCGGTCAATAGAGAACTATTTAGAAGTTAATACAATATTTTCGTAGCAAACTGATTACTCTTCTCTTTTAAAAAATAACCATTTGCTTTCCGACCTGTTTTCCCGCGATTGTAGGCCCTTTTAAATATTGTGTATTTGAAATTAGGCCTATTTTTTTTGTTCCCGACTGTAGGCTATGCTTTGTAATTGAGCTACACACAATCCACAGCTAGGCAATACAATCTTTTTTTTTTTTTAAAGCTATTGCTCCTCTGTGCATCACCTCCAGCACCCTTACAGCAGCTGTGATTCTATGAGGAAATATACTGAACAAAAATATAAAAGCAACATGCAACAATGAAATATATTTTATTGACTTACAGTTCATATGAGGAAATCAGTCAATGGAAATAAATAAATGAGACCCTAATCTATGGATTTCACATGACTGGGAATACAGATATGCATCTGTTGGTCAAAAAAATGGGCCTGACAATGCCAAGGTTCTCGTCACTGTATTTGCGTGCATCCAAATTGCCATTGATAAAATGCAATTGTCTTCATTGTCCGTCTCTTATGCCTGCCCATACCATAACCCAATCGTCACCACGGGGCACTGTGTTCACAACGGTGACATCGGCAAACCTCTCACCCACAGAACACCCTACACGTGGTCTGCGGTTGTGAGGCCGTTTGGACATACTGACAAATTCTCTAAAACGACGTTGAAGGTGGCTTATGGTAGAGAAATGAACATGCAACAGCTCTGGTGGACATTCCTGCAGTCAGCATGCCAATTGCACACTCCCTTAACTTGACACAAACTTCACATTTTAGTGTCACCAGCACAAGGTGCACCTGTGTAATGATCATGCTGTTCATGCTCACTAACAAAGATGTAAACACATTTTAGAGAAATAAGCTTTTTATGTGTATGGAACATTTCTGGGATCTTTTATTTCAGTTTATGAAACACTTTACATGTTGCGTTTTATATTTTTGTTCAGTGTAAGGGAAGTGCTGCAGTGTGTAGGCCAACTAGACTGAATATTGATGTAAATCAACTGTTAATCAAATGTTATGCTGATATTTAAACTAGGTAGCTTGCTACACACACACTCGACCATGCATGTTTAGATACCGGGCGCTCGCAGTCGCTGAACAGGGCAGAGTGTGGGGGAAAAAGGCACAACCAGGCGCATGTAACTTCCGTACAGGGTAGACCAACAGACGGGGCAGGGGGTGGCAAACTTGACGACAAAGACTTGGGGGCATGTGGTCTGGAAAATCAACATTTAAAAATGAATTCATTTGGTAAATAGTCAATTGTTTTGACCTACCCACCTGTGGGTGTATAAATAGTGTGTCCTTCTGTGTACAGTAAAATGTGTGTGTGTGTGTGTGTGTGTATGTGAGAAGGGTATGCTCTTACTCACCATCACTTGGATGACCAGTGGAAGAGGTAGGAGTAGCAGAGGGGTATGGATGACTCCTGTCAGAAACCTCTTCATCATGTCGAACAGCCTCTTACCCTTAGTCATCCCTGTTGAGTGTTGAATTGACTAAAGGCATTTCTTCAGGAACTCACATCGCTCTTATGCTTTCTACTTGGTCAGCCATAAATCTCTATTGTTTTAGGGTCTGTCACTGAGAATGCCCAGAGTGGGGTCTTTAGAGAAGATGTGAGACCTGTGTGCAGTATGAGTTATCTGTGAAAACTGTGATGATGATAAAGTTCCAATGCAGATGTTTTTATCTCATTATTAAATCATTTCTGGGTAACAATTAAGTACCTTACTGTGATTTTGACCATTTTTCATTGAAAACAAAGAAACAAATAGCAATTTCTCAAGCAATGCTACAGTAGCATGAGATCTCCAAGTGTTCGTTCAAATATCAATACATCAGTCATCATAAGCTTAGGATCTAGCCCTGTGAATGTATTATTGGAAGCTTTAGAAAATATTAAACATTGATCAAATGAACATTCAGGAAATATATTGAACCTTTATTTAACTAGGCAAGTCAGTTAAGAACAAATTATTATTTACAAAGACAGCTTAGAAACAGTGGGTTAACTGCCTTGTTCAGGGGCAGAACGACAGATGTTTACCTTGTCAGCTCAGGGATTTGATCCAGCAACCTTTCGGTTACGGGCCCAACGCCTTAACCACCCAGCCACCTGCCACCCTTTACCCAGTGCAGTCAAAAACGTGATTTCCCTGTGTTTTATATACAAAACATTAAGAACACCTGCTCTTTCCATGGCATAGACGGACCAGGAGAATCCAGGTGAAAGCTATGATCCCTTATTGATATCACGTCAATCAGTGTAGATTAAGGGGAGGAGACAGGTTAAAGAAGGATTTTTAAGTCTTGAGACAACTGAGACATGGATTGTGTACGTGTGCCATTTAGAGTGTAAATGGGCAAGACAAAAGATTGAGGTGCCTTTAAATGGGGTATGGTAGTAGGTGCCAGGCGCACCGGTTTGTCATGAACGGCAACACTGCTGGGTTTTTCACACAACAGTTTCCTGTGTGTATCAAGAATGATCCGACAAGCAAAGGACATCCCAGACAACTTGACACAATATATTTAGGCAGTGTCTAGATTCTAAAGTGTGCTGAGGGCATAATCTATTTCTTCTCGAGATAATGATAATTCTCCCGGAGACCTGTGTGACGTCATTTCAATGTTTATCAGGCGTCTCTGACACGACGTGGGTGAGCATGTGTCTGGATGGCAAACCTATATTTACTGACCGTTATCACCCATTACATTTCACCCTTTTGAACTTTGACACATTTCCGCGTGCTATCGTCACAGAAACAGACCCGATAAACATGTCTTCTTTCCCTTTTAGAACATTTCTATTTCGTTCTTTAACACTGGACCTTTATCTGTAGCTAGCTTCTTAATGGGTTGTTAAACGGTAACCTCATTGACATTATAAACTTTGACCCCCAGGCAAATAGACAGGATAATAATGCACAGTGTTAGATACCAATCTACTCTCCCATTAAACTGGGCTATTTACAATGGGGAAATTAGTCACTTTGTTGAAGTGTTTGGTTTGTCTTATTGTGTCGGAAGGGTTGTCATTTTTATCTGTGTTCGGCTTTTTTAGAGTCCTTGACTTAAAGGGTAACCCTGAAAACCGAAATAATTAACCTTTTCTCACATAGTTTTGTGTTAATTTATGTGAAAACACTTTTTATTTTTCTTTCCACTCCACACTAATTGGACTCCTTTGAACTTTTCCATTGAGGGCTGAAATAATCCTGAAATTGTTTTGAGCATACAATATAGCTCAGTATTTGTATTAATTATTTTAGTATTTTTTGCCTCATCTTTATCAAGGGTACCAAACATTTTGGACCTGACTATATGTACTGCATATTGTCTTATAGCTATTGTAGACATGTGGATCAGGCCAGTAGTCTTTGACCATACAGTACAAAGTACTGAGAATGACCCTATGCCACCTGACTGTTAATCATTTAGATAAGGAGATAAGAAATGTGGCTCAATAAATTATAACGGACAGACATGAACACAAAGGTTTTAGATGTTCATGTAATGTGATAAATACTCCTTTTATTTCTGGATTCATTAATCAGACCAGAAGATCAGTTTATCACACATGAAAGTCAGCAGTTTGGTAAGGTGGCTATTGTACAACATCACATTGGATTTTGAACATTCGGAATTTCTGGTAAAAAAAATCTTACCCAGGATCCTTTTTTGGAATCTTATGGTTTCCAAAAGGATGTTGTTTAGCACTGTTGTATGTACCAGCTTCTTACCAATAATCATGAGTCAAGATCTTACGAGGCTTTGCACACAAAGATACATTGGGATTGTATTTTACCGGATCTATTTAATATCATCACTTCCATCTTGAAATTAGACATCCATTTCAAAGTTGCATAAGCCAAACAGTTCAATGATAATCAAATATACTATTTTAATTTGATATACAGGAGACAGAGGAAGAGGGGAACAGACTGATAAAGAGACAGGAAGAGGGATGAAGAAGGCTTCACTGCGTGGCCTTACCACCAGCGGCTTGTGGGTTGGTAGTCAGGATCCTGGTTGTCCTTGTGGTAATGGGCTTGGCGACTAACAGGTTGCCGTGGGAAGCTGATTGCGAGTCCACATCCTGGAGGTATTCGGCCATGACCGGGATCTGGGAGAAGTATTTCTTCGCCAGTGTGTGTTTACGTTTGACATTCTGAATGAACACCGCTCCATAGGCCTGTCCATGGTCAACAGGGGTCGATACTTTAGACTTCCCCATCTAGCTAGTGGTATCAATAGCTATTACATTATATTGTCTAGAAATTATTCTTCTCTCTCTGGTATTAATACTATCTCTGTAAGGTTGTTTCTATATGTTATGTTTACTTAGTTACAACAACATCTGCTGGAGAAACTATTAATTCATTTAATTTTTAAACCCTCAAAAGTGTGTGTGTGTGTGTGTGTGTGTGTGTGTGTGTGTGTGTGTGTGTGTGTTTACCTTCTCAATGTTCTCAATTTTGATGTGAGCAGCAGCTTCCTCCTTGGTGAGCAGGATGCAGTTCCAGGGACTCCACTCCCATTGGCAATCCCACCTCACCATCACCAGGTCATGCATGTCGCTCCACGCACTGAGGGCCGACTGGGCCCCCCACACTACATCTACCAGGTACCGCAGGTCCTGCTCCTATAAGATACACACATACCACAGTCAGTCAGTCAGACAGTCAGTCAGTCAGTCAGTCAGTCAGTCAGTCAGTCAGTCAGTCAGTCAGTCAGTCAGTCAGTCAGTCAGTCAGTCAGTCAGTCAGTCAGTCAGTCAGTCAGACACACCTGCAGCAGGTAGGTAATCTTGGCCTCCTTGTTCCTCTGGGCCTCAGTCTTGCGGAGCCTCCTGAGGATGGTCTTGTAGTGGGAGAAGTCCTCGCGGCGGCGAGCCTCGTTGTCCAGCCCCGAACAGCTACGACACATGCCCACCAGGCGAGCATTGGCCGTAAGTGCAAAGTCGGTGGACAGCAGGTGGCGGTTGCAGCCGCGGCAGAAGTAGATGTTCTTCCTCAGCTGGGCTGGGTCGTGGGGGACCTGAAGGAGGAAGGAGGCGGAAAGAGAGGAGGGTGAGGGTCAGAATATTAGTTTTCTTAATTGGCCTAAATGAACCCACTGGACACGAACTGGTTGAATGAAATTACGTTGAACTAATGTGGAATAGACGTTGAATTGACGTCTGTGCCTAGTGGGAAGGTTCAATAATGGTATTTTATTGACAATAAAATACACCATATAACACCTAAACAGGCTAAACACCATACACTCGCTATACGAACGTATGAGGACACCTGTCAGGCTCTGGCCATAGAGAAGCTTTGCTTCTCTATATTTCTATGGTCAGAGTCTGGCAGATCTACGTCTGTGTGGTGTTGTGTGTGTGGGATCAACACCACTTCAAATTAGTGGATTTGGCTATTTCAAACACACCAGTTGCTGACAGGTGTATAAAATCGAGCACACCGCCATGCAATCTCCATAGACAAACATTGGCAGTAGAATGGCCTTACTGAAAAGCTCAGTGACTTTCAACGTGGCAACGTCATAGGATGCCTCCTTTCCAACAAGTGAGTTTGTCAAATGTCTGCCCTGCTAGAGCTGCCCTCGTCAACTGTAAGTGCTGTTATTGTGAAGTAGAAACGTCTAGGAGCAACAGCGGCTCAGGTGTGAAGTAGTAGGCTAGCAGGTTGTCTGGAGTGATGAATCACGCTTCAACATCTGGCAGTCCGACAGATTAATCTGGGTTTGGCGGATGCCAGGAGAATGCTACCGGACAGCATACAATTACATTTTAGACGATTCTGTGCTTCCAACTTTGTGGCAACAGTTTGGGGAAGGCCCTTTCCTGTTTCAGCATGACAATGCCCCTGTGCACAAAGCAACGTCCATACAGAAATGGTTTGTCGAGATCAGTGTGGAAGAACTTGACTGCCTGCACCGAGCCCTGACTTCAACCCCATCGAACACCTTTGGGATGAATTGGAACGGCGACCAATTCCCCCCAGCAATGGAGGCTGTTATAGCAGAAAAGGGGGGACCAACTCCATATTAATGCCCATGATTTTAGAATGAGATGTTATAACAGCCTCCATTGCTGGGGTGTCCACATACTCTTGGTCATGTACTGTACCTTGAGCAGTTTGGCCACCTCAGGGTTAAAGGTGGGGGTTTTGATGTACTGGAGGAAGAGGGTGGAGATTCTCTTCCTTAGCCCCTCCAGATTGGTCTCCTTCACCCCCCTCATCAGGAGGTCCGCCTCCCTGTCAATCAATTCCACAATGTCCTGGGTTAGCTTGCAGTCGTGCTCCTGTACAATCACACAAAAACATTATGATTATGAAGCATTTTTATGATTTCACAAATTAAAAAAGAAAACAATGGCCAATTTGTCAATTCAGTATGCACACTACCGTTCAAAAGTTTGGGGTCATTTAGAAATGTCCTTGTTTTTGAAAGAAAAGCAAAAAAAAATGTGTCTGTTAAAATCACAGCAAATTGATCAGAAATACAGTGTAGACATTGTTAATGTTGTAAATGACTATTGTAGCTGGAAACGGTTGATCTTTTATGGAATATCTACATAGGCGTACAGAGGCCCATTATCAGCAACCATCACTCCTGTGTTCCAATGGCACGTTGTGTTAGCTAATTCAAGTTTATCATTTTAAAAGGCTAATTGATAATTAGAAAACCCTTTTGCAATTATGTTAGCACAGCTGAAAACTGTTGTGCTGATTAATGAAGCAATAAAACTGTCCTTCTTTAGACTAGTTGAGTATCTGGAGAGTCAGCATTTGTGGGTTCGATTACAGGCTCAAAATGGCCAGAAACAAAGAACCTTCTTCTGAAACTCGTCAGTCTATTCTTATTCTGAGAAATGAAGGCTATTCCATGCGAGAAATTGCCAAGAAACTGAAGAACACTGTGTACAACTCCCTTCACAGAACAGCGCAAACTGACTCTAACCAGAATAGAAAGAGGAGTGGGAGGCCCCGGTGTACAACTGAGCAAAAGGACAAGTACTTTAGAGTGGCTAGTTTGAGAAACAGACACCTCACAAGTCCTCAACTGGCAGCTTCATTAAATAGTACCCTCAAAACACCAGTCTCAACGTCAACGATAAGGCTTTTTCCTTGCAACTCTGCCTAGAAGGCCAACATCCCGAAGTTGCCTCTTCACTGTTGACGTTGAGACTGGTGTTTTTGTACGAGATCTTCAGTTTCTTGGCAATTTCTCGCATGGAATAGCCTTCATTTCTCAGAACAAGAATTGACGAGTTTCAGAAGAAAGTGTTTCTGGCCATTTTGAGCCTGTAATCGAACCCACAATTGCTGACGCTCCGGATACTCAACTAGACTAAAGAAGGCCAGTTTTATTGCTTCTTTAATCAGCACAACAGTTTTCAGCTGTGCTAACATAATTGCAAAATGGGTTTCTAATGATCAATTAGCCTTTTAAAATTATAAACTTGGATGGTTGCTGATAATGGGCCTCTGTACGCCTGTGTAGATATTCCAAATAATAATAGTCATTTACAACATTAACAATGTCTACACTGTATTTCTGATCAATTTTATGTTATTTTAATGGAAAGAAAATGTACATTTCTTTCAAAAACAATGAAATGTCTAAGTGATCCCCAACTGTTGAACGGTAGTGTATATTTCATATGTAAAAACAGCTCAAGATGAATCCATCTTTTCAGTCAGCATGGGTTGAGGGTAAGTGTTCCCACCTTGACGGTGTGTTTGAGTGTGAGCAGCACGTCCAGCCTCTCCTCCTGGTTGAGGTAGTGCAGGTTGATGCTGGAGTACAGGTCTCTCAGCTCCTTGGCCCTGATGGTGTACTGGGTGTCCATCTGGGTCATCTTCCCATCGAACGCACGCCACCTCTTAGGGGCAGCACACTGGCAAATACATAAATAATAAATTGTTTGGTCAAATGTTTTAATTGAAACTAAGGACGGCCTGCGTTGCCTATACAATGCTATGGAGGAACTCTGGGAGATAATTAATGGAACATATCCCAGAGCAGTTGGAGAGAATAGACTGGAGGGGACCTCTGACCTTCTCAAGGAAGGCCTGCACGGCCTTGTCGTAATTCCTCTCTCCAGCGGCGATGCGGTGGCGTCCGATGGTGGCAATGAGCTGGGTCTCCTGCTCCAGTAACGCATACAAGGCAGCCTTCCTCTCAGCACCATCCAGAATGGCATCGATGTGCTGTACCTCCTCTCTCCTCCACTCTGTTACAAACACATACAGAGGATCACACACACAACCACACACACACACACACACACACACCTCAAAGGGAGGTCCTTGCTTACTCTCCAGGGCACTGTAGAGCAGGGAGAAGTCGTCCCTGCACTGGGGGTTCATCCTCCTGTGGTGCTCAGCCTTGATTTGCTCCTCTTTCTCTTCCCTCTTCCTCCTCCCCTCTCTCTCCATCCAGGCCAGACGCAGCTCCCTGTCCTTCCTCAGTTGGTCCGTCATCCGCTTGGCCTGCCAGCGCCGCGTGTAAGTCTGCAGAGTGATCACCTATAGGTGGGGGTAAAGGTGTGAGCGCAGAGATACAAAGGCAGGTCTGTCTGTCTGTCTATGTATAGAGGACGTACAGCTCTCAGTCTCTTGCCGTGGTACTGGGCGGCGGTGACGTAGGAGCCAGGGGAGATGAGCTTGTCCTCCATGTTGGACACAAAGCAGCCGATCTTGGTCATCTGGGTGGATGTGCTGTTGGTGCACTGCTGGGACCTGCTCTTCACCGTCACTGTCTGAGGGAGAAAATTGGGTTGTTCGCATACCTTATGCAGCACTAGGTGCAATGTCTTGGGGGGAAAAAGACAGTGTGTGTGTGTGTGTGTTAGTGCTGAGCGCTTCAGGTTTTTTATGTGGGTTGAATGCTGTGACAACACAAAATTTACTAAAAGTCCCATCATGGTAGTGTGACTGCCCTATTACAGGTCACGGCATCACTTATTAAGCAACATTTATTCACTTTAATAAAATATTTCAGTTGTGTATATTAAATTTGGTTTATTTGATGATTTTATTTTATTCCAAGACATCATCTAATTTCTATGCTGTCTGACAATATCACAATTTATAAAACGAACTATCAATCACTTAGATCATGTATTATCAGGTACCTCTCGATCACTCCTCTCCATGTCTGCCCCACACAGATCGGACAAGTAGGAAAGCAAAGGATTATGGTCATTGTAGTTCATTTTCGACACTAAACTATGTAGAATATTGGCCTGTTGGAAACTACAACACCCTACTACATCGCACAGTTAATGATTTACACTATACAGATGAAGTCGGAAGTTCACATACACTTAGGTTGAAGTCATTAAAACTCATTTTCAACCACTCCACAGATTTCATGTTAACAAACTATAGTTTTGGCAAGTCGGTTAGGACATCTACTTTGTGATTGACACAAGTAATTCTTCTAACAATTGTTTACAGACAGATTATTTCACTTATAATTCACTATGTCACAATTCCAGTGGGTCAGAAGTTTACATACACTAAGTTGACTGTGCCTTTAAAGAAAAAAAACAATAGTACGCAAGTATAAACACCATGGGACCACGAAGCCGTCATACCGCTCAGGAAGGAGATGCGTTCTGTGTCCTAGTGATGACCGTACTTTGGTGCGAACAGTGCAAATCAATCCCAGAATAACAGCAAAGGACCTTGTGTAGATGCTGGAGGAAACAGGTACAAAAGTATCTATATCCACAGTAAAACAAGTCCTATTTCGACATTACATGAAAGGTCGCTCAGCAAGGAAGAAGCCACTGCTCCAAAACCGCCATAAAAAAGCCAGACTACGGTTTGCAACTGCAAGATCATACTTTTTGGAGAAATGTCCTCTGGTCTGATGAAACAAAAATAGAACTGTTTGGCCATAATAACCATCATTATGTTTGGAGGAAAAAGGGGGAGGCTTGCAAGCTGAAGAACACCATCCCAACCGTGAAGCATTGGGGTGACAGCATCATGTTGTGGGGGTGCTTTACTGCAGGAGGGACTGGTGCACTTCACAAAATAGATGGCATCATGAGGAAGGAAAATTATGTGGATATATTGAAAGCAACATCTCAAGACATCAGTCAGGAAGTTAAAGCTTGTTCGCAAATGGGTCTTCCAAATGGACAATGACCCCAAGCATACTTCCAAAGCTGTGGCAAAATGGCTTAAGGACAACAAAGTCAAGGTATTGGAGTGGCCATCACAAAGCCCTGACCTCAATCCTATAGAACATTTGTGGACAGAACTGAAAAAGCGTGTGCGAGCAAGGAGGCCTACAAACCTGACTCAGTTACACCAGTTCTGTCAGGAGGAATGGGCCAAAAAAACGTATTGTGGGAAACTTGTGGAAGGCTACCTGAAACGTTTGACCCAAGTTAAACAGTTTAAAGGCAATGCTACCAAATACTAATTGAGTGTATGTAAACTTCTGACCCACTGGGAATGTGATGAAAGAAATAATAGCTGAAATCAATCATTTTCTCCTTTCCAGGAAGCCAGTTTGTCAAATTTATGCCCTGCTAGAGCTGCCCCGGTTAACTGTAAGTGCTGTTATTGTGAATTGGAACAATAACGGCTCAGCCTCAAAGTGCTCACAGAACGGGACCGCCAAGTGCTGAAACGCGTAAAAATCGTCTGTCCTCGGTTGCAACACTCGCTTCCAGAGGCAGTTTGGAACTCTGTAGTAACATCAGCACAAGAACTGTTTGTCGGGAGCTTCATGAAATGTGTTTCCATGGCCGAGCAGCCGCACACAAGCCTAAGATCACCGTGCGCAATGCCAAGAGTCGGCTGGAGTGGTGTAAAGCTCGCTGACATTGGACTCTCGAGCAGTGGAAATGTGTTCTCTGGAGTGATGAAACACGCTTCACCATCTGGCAATCTGACAGACGAATCTGGGTTTGGCGAATGCCAGGAGAATGCAACCTGCCCGAATGCATAGTACCAACTGTAAAGCTTGGTGGAGGAGGAATAATTGTCTGGGGCTGTTTTTCATGGTTCTGGCTAGAACCCTTAGTTCCAGTGAAGGGAAATCTTAACGCTACAGTATACAATGACATTCTAGATGACTCTGTGCTTCCAACTTTGTGGCAACAGTTTGGGGAAGGCCCTTTCCTGTTTCAGCATGACGATGCCCCCGTGCACAAAGCGAGGTCCATACAGAAATGTTTTTGGTCATGTAGTGTAATCTCTAAGGAAACTGCGCATTGAGCTCACATAAAAAAACGTAACTAAATGGAATTCAAATAATTGAACAGACTTCTGTCAATTATTTGTCTGAAAAATAACAGAAATGTCAGTTAATCGCTCAGCACTAGTGTGTGTGTGTGTGTGTACCCTTGTGTACCTGTGTATCGCGGCTGAAGGTCCCCACCCCCCTAATGGGTTTCCTCTTAGCTATGGTCTGTACAGCTGCATGGTGGTACTCTGTCTTTGTGACCTTGTGTCTGTAGCCTCCCAGGAAAGCCTTCCTATGGGTGGCCCTCTCAATCTCCACCACAACATCCTGGAATGTCTCCGTCTCTGGGTCTGGGAGAGCAAGGGGGGGGGGGGGGGGGGGAGAGAAAGACAGATAAAGGATGCAACGCCTGCGACAGTATGGTATCGTCTCCCAGAAGACAGTAGAGAAAGACTTGTGAAAAAAAACACCTGTCTGGACTCGGACAGTGATGACGTCAGGCATGTTGCAGTCCTGTTGGGGCTTGACAGGGCGGATGGGGTGGTTTTCAGGGTCAGACGAGGTCATCTCCAACTGGATGGTGCCATGAGGCTGCACTCCCAGCTCTATCAGGGTCCTATGGTCCTCCACCGTCCCGCCTGGATGGACAAAGACATAAACCATAATGCATAAACCAAGAAGGTCAAGACCTTAGCAGTTAATTGAAAGGCTTACCGCTCAGAGAGATCTGTAGGACTTCTGTGGGCACTTTCATCTCATTTGCAAAGTGATACTTCAACTCCTTGATGGTCAGCCCAATTGCAAAGGCCATCGTCATCATGTGTCCCTCTGGCATCAGCATGATCTTCACTACGAATAGAGAAGATAAACAACATGTCCAACACAGAATATGATTGAGAGAAACATGATAAAGCAGACAAATGCCCTTCCTATCATGAAACTATTGTGGTCTATTATGAAGAAATCCTCTTTCTTACCAGTGGCTGTTGAGTTCCCAACATCATTTGAGAAGGTTGTTTTCTTTGGTGATGCTTCATCCTCGGGAAGGTCCGCTTGAGCTGAGGTGTCCTCCTCACCTGATGTCAAAAAAGTTGACTTGCACACCGCTTCCCCCACCACCTCGCCAGTTTCAGCCTTTTCCCCAGCGTCGCCATCTTCTACATATGGTGGCGGGTCTTCAGTGGTGTTGCCTTCAACCTGAGATTCATCTAATTCCGCTTCAGGGGCTTTCCCTTCTTTTTTCACATGTTGTTCATCAGCGTTGCCGTGGAGTGAAGACGTTTCGGCGTCTTGTTCTGACATGGCTGACGGATAGATAACTGGCCTCTGACAGCAGTAAGGAAAACTGGGTTTAAGGGTCAGTAAAAGTGAGTGGATTTTGAATTAAATAATGTGTTGTTGCCAGTTACTCTCAAAAATGTCGATAAGCAAGCTGAATAGAAGCTATCTATCTTTTTTTTATTTCCCCGTGTCTTTTTCAACTGCAGCTGTCTGTCTGTCCAGTATATGTTTGGCCGCTGCCATGGTAACGTTTGGCCGCTGCCATGGTAACGTCAATACGCGCGCTGCCAAATGTAGCCAATGACAAGGAGGGTGCGTTCGTAAAATCAATCTGGAGTGCCAGAGTGCGCTCGTAAAATCAGAGCGTTGTCAGATTGTCCGTTGGTAAAATCAGAGCTTTGTCGGATTGTCCTTTCGTAAATTCAGAGCGTTTAGCTCTCGGAGCGTTCTGATCTCACAACGGCAATCAAGCACCCGACGTTTACTGACACCGGCCATATTCAACGGGTGTTCAGCGTTCGTAAATGCCTCAGTTATTCTGCGCTCTGTCACACTCAGACGAGAGCGTTCTGAAATCTTAGTAGATAACCAGAGTGAATTTACGAACGCACCCGTAACCAATGACACGTCTCTATCCACAAAAGTGACCATCCCTTGTGAAATCAGCATTTAAATCTTTGAACGTTCATTATTTTCAAATGTATGGTAGCAGTATATCTTAATTTGTATTAGTGTGGTAGGTATAAAGTAGCACTACACAATGTTTATCCTGACCACACATGTGATGTCTATTTAAACAAATTGGCACCCAAATAAATTAATTGGCCTTTGTTAAAGTTTTCAGAGAGAGAAATAAAGGAGGCTTTTATATATTTCAAAATGGCCCCCTATGGGTTCAGGGATCAATCACAATGGGAATATAACACAAAACATGATGTGATTGGCAAATTAGTTGCAAAAAAATAAGCCTAAATTTTTCCATCTGTAGAACTCTATCCACTTCCACTGTCATCCAAGCTAAATATTTAGGAGCATATGAAACCATGATGGTTGCAAATTAAAGTGTGATTTAGACCTACACTTCAAAACCCAGAAGGAGTATTTTATTTGTTTAACCTTTATTTTATTAGGGAGTAGTTCTGTCTGCCCTTGAGCTGTGTTCTGTAATATGTCATGTTTTGTGTGGACCCAAGGAACGGGTAGCTGATGCTTACTGAGACAAGGTCTCTTTTATAGGTGAGCCCTGAATTACATAAATTACAGAAAATACACACATCAAAATATGAATGCAAGTAGCAAGTAGAAAGGAAAACACAGTCAGAAAAAACAAACGTTCATCAGTAATAAGGTCCTCAACCAGCTTGCTGTATTGCCCTAGCCTAAAGGCCCAAAACATCAAGTTTAAAAACTTTTTGAAGATTGTTCCACAAATAAGGTGCAAGAAAAGCTGATTACCTTACTCTGTAGAGACCAAAGGAATTTCCAGAGTTAGACATCCCTGAGACCAAAACAGTAAACATCCCTGTAAACAGTAAAAACTTTGGACTGGTCTGGTCAGATTTGACAGCTCTGCTAAATTATTTGTTATTGTGGAATACTGTTGTAAAGCTAGGAGTTTGAATGGGTCTAGTGCGTGATCTGGGTCTGGAGTATGCAACATGATTTTGAAATGTTTGTAGTTCTGTCTGTCCTTGAGCTGTGTTCTGTAATATGTCATGTTTTGTGTGGACCCAAGGAACGGGTAGCTGATGCTTTCGCAACATCTAATGGGTATCCTAATAAAATACCAAATACCAATGATGGCCCCTCAAAAGCCATGGTAATCTAACACCTCTAAAGTGGCCGGCTGCCTCTACTACTGGAATAATCCACACTTCAGAACCAAGTACCCACTGCTATGTGGTTACAGACACAGGAGCTCATAGGAATGTATAAGCTACTGCACTTTTTTGGCCTGTTGTCTGCACGTACACACACACACACACACACACACACACACACACACACACACACACACACACACACACACACACACACACACACACACACACACACACACAACTATTGCTGGGTAAAATTGGTGCACTGCAAACCTAGGAAAATATCACACATAAACTGTCTTGTTTACTCACATTAGGTAGGTCATCATGACACTTTTACCAAATCACCTTAAAACTATTATAAACAACTATTTCAGACAAATATTCAGTTAAAGATAAATGCCTTATAATGATTTGCGACGAATCCAGAAGTTCATAGAAACCCAATCTTTGACTTATATCCACCATCACTGTGTTGTAAGGAGTTTTTAAAACCACAGCTGCATAGCTTCGTTCTTCTTGCTGAAGCTGTTAGAGCTGGGTCAAATGAAATGGCCTATTCTTTGATTGCTAGCGGAGCCTAGGTGAAGCAGATCTGTCAAAAGAAGTGGACCTTCATGCAGGAAGCAGCCAAGGTGGGCTGCTCTGAGGTCATGATGGTGTTGCTAAGGCACGGAGGTCAGGTTAACTAAAAAGATCACCAGGGGGTGACCCCGTTGGGTGTTCCCATATCGACATACCAGATTCTTCTTCACTATCTAGTCATAGGTTCTGTGAATTTACAGAGGGCTTGCTTGTAATCTTGTCGCATATACTGTATTCTCTCAGCTGGTGTGACTTTGTTTTTTAAATGTTTTATTTAAACCTTTTATTTAACTATTCAAGTCATTTTAAGAACAATTTCTTATTTAACTAGAGCCGTAGTCGTACGGCACCCCTTGCTCAAGGAAACATATAGGTTTTTCACATTGTGGGCTCGAGTATTCGAACCAGCAACCTTTTGGTTACTGGCCCAACGCTCTAACCGCTAGGCTGTACAGCTAATTTAACCATGCAAAATGTTCACTTACCTGTTCATTTACCCAGTCTGTCTATTAAGTAAACTATTATTACCCTCGCTCATATCATACGCATTTTTAGCTACTGAAGTATTTCTCTGCCATCGACCTGTATAGTATAGTTAACCATCCAACATCCACCAATGTATAGTGTACATATTCAGCCAACCACCCATACTATGCAATGTCTTTTTATATATATTTTTTTTTTATTATTATTATTTTTTGCACTCCAGATATCTTGTATTTCTATACTTTTTCATACTGCCGCTCTATGTATCATGTACCGTGTATCTGTCTTTTGTGTACTTTCGTTGTGGCATTTTGCACCTGCCCTGTGTTTTTGTTGTAGCTGCTTGACAATGAAATTTCCCCCCCGGGGGATCAATAAAGTACCTATCTATCTATCTATCTATCTATCTATCTATCTATCTATCTATCTATCTATCTATCTATCTATCTATCTATCTATCTATCTATCTATCTATCTATCTATCTATCTATCTATCTATCTATCTATCTATCTATCTATCTATCTATCTATCTATCTATCTATCTATCTATCTATCTATCTATCTATCTATCTATCTATCTATCTATCTATCTATCTATCTATCTATCTATCTATCTATCTATCTATCTATCTATCTATCTATCTATCTATCTATCTATCTATCTATCTATCTATCTATCTATCTATCTATCTATCTATCTATCTATCTATCTATCTATCTATCTATCTATCTATCTATCTATCTATCTATCTATCTATCTATCTATCTATCTATCTATCTATCTATCTATCTATCTATCTATCTATCTATCTATCTATCTATCTACTTGCAGCCCCATCTCGTATAAGGAAACATAGTAAATACCCAGGCTTTAAATGGGGAGAGTGTTCTGACGGATGCAGTTGGTTCAGGAAACCCAGACTGTATCAAACTTCTTTTGGAGCCAACCCTAATCTACCCAGTTTGACTGGACAACTACCGATCAAGGCAGCATTTGAGGGTCACTATGAGTGAGTAAAGGCAAGATCTGCCATAACACAGTTCATAGGCATTTGGCCAGGCCTCACAGGTGTTGAATGACATGTCCATCTCCACCAAACCATTTAATTTCTCACCCTCAGTGCCTTGAAGATGTTGATACCCCTTACCACCAGATAGGCTATCAAACTCGCTGGCCAAAGCCCGATTCACTTTGCAGTTGATGGCAACCATTCTGATTGTATGGAACTACTCATAGAAAACGGCTTTGTACGTCAACGTCCTCCTGACCCCACGCCTCTCAGTCAAGTACATGGACATGAGAAGGAGCACATTATACCTTTCTGTCTCCAACAGGGACATCACATGCATCAAAATGCTGCTGAACGCAGGAGCCAAATCTTACCTGGGAGAGCTAGGAGGTATGAGATTGTGAAGCTGCTTCTGGCCAGACAGACATACGTCAATTGTTACTTTACAGTGGTCAGTAACACAGTGCTCCCCCACTCTGCAGTACTGCCTGTGGGAAGAGATGATGTGTCTGCTGCTCAATCAATCATTCAAATGTATTTATAAAGCCCTTTTTACATCAGCAGATGTCACAAAGTGCTGTACAGAAACCCAGCCTAAAACCCCAAACAGCAAGCAATGCAGATGTAGTAAAATGGTGGCTAGGAAAAACTCCCTAGAAAGGCAGGAACCTAGGAAGAAACCTAGAGAGGAACCAGGCTCTGAGGGGTGGCCAGTCCTCTTCTGGCTGTGCCGGGTGGAGATTAGAACAATACATGGCCATTAAGGCCAGCTGTTTCACCAAGATGTTCAAACGTTAGATGATCAGCAGGGTAAAATAATAATCATAGTGGTGGTAGAAGTTGCAACAAGTAAGTACATCACTTGGCTTTTCATAGCCGGACATTTAGATGATGAAAAAGCAGGTGCAGTAGAGAGAGAGAGTTGAAAACAGCAGGTCTGGGACAAGGTGGCACGTCTGGTAAAACAGGTCAGGGTTCCATAGCCGCAGGCAGAAGAGTTGAAACTGGAGCAGCAGCACGACCAGGTGGACTGGGGACTGCCAGGAGTCATCAGGCCAGGTAGTCCTGAGGCATGGTCCTAGGGCTCAGGGAGGGAGAGTGGGAGAGACAGAGAATTAGAGGGAGCATACTTAAATTCACACAGGAAACTGGATAAGACAGGAGAATAATGTCGGTAGCCATGAAGTGCTTTGAAAGGCTGGTCATGGCTCACATAAACAAAATCATCCAGGATTCCCTAGACTCACTCCAATTCGCATACCACCCCAACAGATCCACAGATGACGCAATCTCAATCGTACTCCACACTGCCCTTTCCCACCTGGACAAAGGGAACACCTATGTGAGAATGCTGTTCATTGACTACAGCTCAGCGTACAACACCATAGTGCCCTCAAAGCTCATCACTAAACTAAGGACCCTGGGACTAAACACCGGGAGAATTATACATTACCTTATACATTTTTTACTACTAATAAAAAAGTTGGCAGAAGATTGAGCGAAACGGACCAACCCCCCCTTTGCCCCAGGCCCGTTGGTCTATTCCAAACAAACGTCTATAAAACCCTTAGCCCTGCCCCCTTTGTCTCACTCCCACACATTGACACTGACAGCTCGAAAACTAGCTACAATAGAAAATGGAAAAGCAGAGTAAAAAACGTAAGGGTGGGGCTGAAAAGAGTCAAAAGTCTTCACTCAAATGCAAGTAAATGTAAAAAACTTACCGACTTATTCGGTGGTAGTAGTAGTAGTAGTAGTATTACCAGTGCTACCGACGCTAACATCGAAGTGCTGGACAATGCCTTCTGGCCATCCGGCTGGCTCACTAGCTAACGTTACGTGTATGATCTGTGTAGTTACATTATTCATATCTCAGAGCCATTTGCATTGATAGTTATACCCTAATGTTAGCCAGCTAACGTTGAACCTGGTTGGTTAGCTACCTGCAGATTCATGCAGGGTAGTAACGTTATGAGTTGGGTTTATGGTTAATTGTTTAGCTAGCTAGCTACATGTCAAATCAAAAGACTCCACTATGCAAGTAACCTTTTCATTAAAATGTTCATGATGTCAGTGCGACAACTGTCGGTAGACGTAGCTGGTAGAAAACGTTTTTAGAGCGCAGAATAACTGACAAATTTACAAACGTTCAACACCCGTTGAATATGGCCTGTGTCAGTAAACGTTGGAAAAAAAGCATAATTAAATTGTTGCCAGCAGCACAGTTGCAGTCACCAATGCTCTGGATTACATAAAAACAGCCTAACCAGCTCTGCTAGGGCGAGTAAAATGGTGAGAGTGAGCTGTTCTCTCATTTGTGTCTGGAAGTAGCAAGCAAGTTAGCTTGGGTGGTTGACTGCTGTTGTTAGATAAGAAGGCTCGGATCAACCCTACTCCTTGGACAGAGCGTCCAGTGTACTCTCTGAATTTACTAACGGACAATCTGACAATGCTCTGAATTTACGAACACTCGCTGGCACTCCAGCGAGTGTTCATTACATTTACGAACACGCCCGTAGTATAAACTAGCCTTTAGTCTTGAAATCTTTGGTTGTTAAGTACCTGGCCTCGCATGTGAATCCTTAAAGAGATGGGTGGGGCTAAAGCTTTACAGGGTGTGAACGATGCTGAATAGGTGTAGACAAAGAAGAGCTCTCCAGTAGGTGTACCAAAACATTCACTGGCCATTTTCTCAAAAGTGATATTACAAGTTTATCAACTTTCAAAGCAGAATTACTTTGTCATTGTTCCTCAACTGTAGTGTTTGATATACCATTTTCTACTTTTATCCAATGTAAAAAACACAATTTCAAATTTTGCTACATAAGACCGAATCAAGCCGGTCGATCCATAAACCAACCCAAACCCAGAGTCATATACAGTGGGGAGAACAGGTATTTGATACACTGCCGATTTTGCAGGTTTTCCCACTTACAAAGCATGTAGAAGTCTGTAATTTTTATCATAGGTACTCTTCAACTGTGAGTGACGGAATCTAAAACAATAATCCAGAAAATCATATTGTATGATTTTTAAGTAATTCATTTGCATTTTATTGCATGACATAAGTATTTGATACATCAGAAAAGCAGAACTTAATATTTGGTACAGAAACCTTTGTTTGCAATTACAGAGATCATACGTTTCCTGTAGTTCTTGACCAGGTTTGCACACACTGCAGCAGGGATTTTGGCCCACTCCTCCATCCAGATCCTTCAGGTTTCGGGGCTGTCGCTGGGCAATACAGACTTTCAGCTCCCTCCAAAGATTTTCTATTGGGTTCAGGTCTGGAGACTGGCTAGGCCACTCCAGGACCTTGAGATGCTTCTTACGGAGCCACTCCTTAGTTGCCCTGGCTGTGTGTTTCGGGTCGTTGTTATGCTGGAAGACCCAGCCACGACCCATCTTCAATGCTCTTACTGAGGGAAGGAGGTTGTTGGCCAAGATCTCGCGATACATGGCCCCATCCATCCTCCCCTCAATACGGTGCAGTCGTCCTGTCCCCTTTGCAGAAAAGCATCCCCAAAGAATGATGTTTCCACCTCCATGCTTCACGGTTGGGATGGTGTTCTTGGGGTTGTACTCATCCTTCTTCTTCCTCCAAACACGGCGAGTGGAGTTTAGACCAAAAAGCTCTATTTTTGTCTCATCAGACCACATGACCTTCTCCCATTCCTCCTCTGGATCATCCAGATGGTCATTGGCAAACTTCAGACGGGCCTGGACATGCGCTGGCTTGAGCAGGGGGACCTTGCGTGCGCTGCAGGATTTTAATCCATGACGGCGTAGTGTGTTACTAATGGTTTTCTTTGAGACTGTGGTCCCAGCTCTCTTCAGGTCATTGACCAGGTCCTGCCGTGTAGTTCTGGGCTGATCCCTCACCTTTCTCATGATCATTGATGCCCCACGAGGTGAGATCTTGCATGGTGCCCCAGACCGAGGGAGATTGACCGTCATCTTGAACTTCTTCCATTTTCTAATAATTGCGCCAACAGCTGTTGCCTTCTCACCAAGCTGCTTGCCTATTGTCCTGTAGCCCACCCCAGCCTTGTGCAGGTCTACAATTTTATCCCTGATGTCCATACACAGCTCTCTGGCCTTGGCCATTGTGGAGAGGTTGGAGTCTGTTTGATTGAGTGTGTGGACAGGTGTCTTTTATACAGGTAACGAGTTCAAACAGGTGCAGTTATTACAGGTAATGAGTGGAGAACAGCAGGGCTTCTTAAAGAAAAACTAACAGGTCTGTGAGAGCCGGAATTCTTACTGGTTGGTAGGTGATCAAATACTTATGTCATGCAATAAAATGCAAATGAATTATTTTAAAATCAGATTCCGTCTCTCACAGTTGAAGAGTACCTATTATAAAAATGACAGACCTCTACATGCTTTGTCAGTAGGAAAACCTGCAAAATCGGCAGTGTATCAAATACTTGTTCTCCCCACTGTATATTTATAGAGAGAGAGTTGGGCCAATGAGGTTTCTGTCTGAATGTTCAGACAATTTTCAAAACCTATGAAGATGTCCAGTGAAAGAAGATATGCAATTTATAACACCACAGCACAGTACCGACTTGGATATACATTATCCCAAATGCTAATCAATAAAAACTTCTGTAGAATTCGATGCTCTGTTTTGCTTGTTTATAGCGGGTAATTTCATAGGAAATTGTTGGAGGCACACTAGTATTGCAACGTCACCAACATTTCTAGAATAAAAGCGCTAGCATCTCTTAATATATGGCTTTGCCCAAAACCTTCAGACACTTGGGCTGTGTTTAGACAAGCAGCCCAATTCTGATATTTTTTCACTAATTGGTATTTGGACCAATCAGATTTGCTATGAAAAAGATCTGATGTGAAAAGATCTGATCTGATTGGTCAAAAGACCAGTTAGTGGAAAGAATATCAGAATTGGGCTAATTCTGTGAACGCAGCCAAATGCCTATAGGGTAAGGTGTGATTTGGGACATTGGGAGAATCTCAATTGAATTTCCATGATTTCCCATGTCAGTGAAGACACTGTTGTTTACAAATATACACAGACCGCCACCCCTTGTCTCACCGGAGGCCGCTGTTCTATCCTGCCGATGCAGCGTTTATTAGCTTGTCTATTTTGTCATCCAATGATTGTACGTTGGTTAATAGGACTGACGGTAGAGGCAGATTACTCTGACCCCAATGTACCTAGCCTGTGCTTAGAGCTACCCATTCATCGAGCAACATATGAGGGCCATTACCTGTGAGTACAACCTGTGAGTACTCTAACCTAGAGTCCAGAGGAGGCTGGTGGGAGGAGCTATAGGATGACAGGCTCATTTTAATGGCCGGAATGGAATACATGGAACGGTATCAAACACATCAAATATATGGAAACCACCAGCAATTACAATTAGGCTGTCCTCCTATAGCTCCTCCCACCAGCCTCCTCTGCTAGAGTCCATTGTTTATCTTTAAACTAAAGAAGTACAGAATGTAGTTCTAAAGATAACTAACTTTTCTCTATCAGGGCACTGAGAATTTGTATTCTTATAACCACTGGAAGGGCAAAACAGACTTTCATGCCAGAGTCACCTTCACTCTGCAGCCGACAGAGACCATGTACAATGCCTGGAGCTACTGGTGGAAAAGGGCTTTGATGTCAACTCTCTCCTAGACTTTCACAAGAATAAGGAGACATGAGAAAAAGTGCATTGTACTTTGCTGTCTCAAATGGGAGACGTGACCTGCACTGAAATGCTGCTGAACGCAGGAGCCAAACCTGACCTGGACCCTGGTGGCGGTGAGAGATGGGCGGTATGAGATTGTGAAGCTGCTTTTGGCCAGACAGGCAGACATCAATTGTTACTTTGCCGTGGTGAGTTACACAGTGTTTCCTGTGGGAAGAGATAATGCATCTGCTGCTCAGCAACGGCTATGACGCAGATAAATGTTTCTGCTGTAACCATGACAGCACCTGGCTGATTCCGATTATCAATAAAATGTTTCTGTGAGTTCTAATTTGAAATACAGAAACTGTCATAAAATCCACATATTAACGATTGTCACAAATGCCCTAACAAATCTCTTTCGTCATCACCTGTCATCCAGTTCTGTGATTTCATCAGCATTTCCTGGCTGGTCCACTTGGCTGGGAGAGCTGTGTGGATCCTTTTGGACTACGTCAGTCACGTGCCTCTGTCCTAAGCTGAGACAGATCCTGGAGAAGCTCAAAGAACGGCCTAAGATCTGCTGCATATTAGGTGAGTAGTTTGATAAAATTCAAAAGGAAAAAACAAGATGAATGCAACACAATGGCCACAGTCCCGTGTAACTCAGATGGTTGAGCATGGCGCTTGTAACGCCAGGGTTGTGGGCTCAATTCCCACGAGGGACCAGTATGAAAAAAAGTATAAACATGTACGCACTAACTGTAAATCGCTCTGGATAAGAGCGTCTGATAAATGACTAAAACCCCGTTCACTGACACATCTGTGCAGGCCGGTGATCAGGAAACAGATGACTCCAAAGAGACTGGGGGATCCAAACATCAGGGACTCCGCCCAGACTGAAGGAATTCCTATTCTACAAAGAACATGAGTTGTATGGCAAAATGACATGTATGGACAAGTGAAAGTCTGTTGTGTTTCATGGTTAGGGTAAGGCACACTGAAATTGTTCACTTAAGGAAGGAGGGATGATGGTTCTAACCGGGGACCAACACAAACTATACCACATAGAGTCTGCTAGACTACTTAACCAACCTCCTGAACTTGTCAGCCCTAGAAATGTCTATGGGAATCTCTAACCAAACCCGGACAGATCCAGAATAACAATATGTGCATTTATTTGATTTCGAAATCATTTATTTATTTTAATTTGAATGTTTCCCTTTGCTTTTATAGTGAATTCAATGCTTGGCAAGAAGACTCATTCGATGTTATATTGTTAGCACTGAAACCTGTCTAGATTTTGGCTATCTAATAAAATATTTGGATAATCAAAACATTGAGGTTAATGCTGATTACGGACTCCACTTGATTGCTGCAAGGAACACCATAACACTTCAGCAGTGAAGTGGAATGACCTGCATTCCTTAAGTGACAGATAGTGAAAGCAGGTCAACTCTAATTATAACCATATATTGGCTGGAATGCAAACAAATAACATGCACTCGAATCTGCTAATGGCTGACCTCTGACAAAGTTAAGCATTGCTACATCTTTAAACACCTGTAGCATATGCTACACCTATGCTCACTAGTTTGCGGAACCCATGGAAATGTCCGGGTGGGAATATGGAACCTTGAACTTGTTCATGATCAATCATCTCAAAATTGATCATGGCCTGCTCTTGTTTGGGTAGTCACTGGCATAGATATTAGATTGTTGTCTGTAGGCTATTATATCATAATACAATATGTACTGCTTATTGTCCTTTTCCGTTTGATCCAAATGTATCATATTCACAACTTCATACCATTTGTAGTTACCAATTGTGCTGAATGAGTTTAGTTCACTACCGGAGAATATTGCTACTGCATAATTTCCTAGTGAATAGCAGGTACATAAAAATACATGTCAAGTCATTCATAATTGGTTGAGAGAAGTTGGTGGACTAGAGATTAGTAACTTAGTAACCCCTTTCCATCTTCACATGGACACAGAGGTGCTGAAGGCTAAGCCATACAAAGTCAGGTTACGAGTCATATTTACTTATAGACTTGAAGGAGTCCAGTTATGTCACTTAAACTAGCACACTACAGCCACATAACATCATCTTACTCCTAATGAAAGCTTTTTAGGAGAGCTCCATGGTATTTGATTACATTATGGCTACTGTAACCTCTAGCATTGGCAACAGGATAACACACCAGGGTCGTTCTTGAATTGTGGTGGCATTTGGTCATGGCATAAAAAAAAAAGAGAAAAAAAATTTGAATGTGTTTTTGTATATCTTCCCATATTTGTACCAATATGATAACACTGTGCCACCAGACGTAGTAGCAACACCAATGACAGTAACACCAATGACAGTAACACCAATGACACATTGAGGATTTTCTTAAATGGAGGCCACAGTTGATCAAATCTAAATTCATTAACCCTTTAAAGAATCATTCACTAAAGTGATATGATTCATCACTTTGCTCACAATGTCATTTGCTCACAATGTAACACCAAAGACACTTTGTATTAGACACACCAAATTATCAACGGATTCTTCAAATGTTTGACTTACTAAAAGGGTGTGATTAGCTAATAATTGTCGTTAACATAGACCCCTCCCCCGATAACAGTTTGCCACCTGAGAGAATGCTAAAGGTCCTTGTATATCGTTGTAATGAGTGATTTTCAATTACATAAAACTTAGTTATTTAAATAGCCTTTAAAAATTGAAATGTGTATTTAACACAACCCCTCTGAATCAGAGTAGTGCGGGGGGGCTGCCTTAATCGACGTCCACGGTGCCCGGGAAACAGTAGATAAACTGCCTTGAAGGGCAGAATGACAGATTTTTACCTTGTCAGCTCGGGTATTCGATCCAGCAGCCTTTCGGTTACTGACCCAATGCTCCTACCCTCCAGGACACCTGCCACCTGGTAGATCAGCTTTAATATTGCAGAAAGGTTGTGAGTTCTATCAATGTAATCGTTTGCATAATTTCTAATCCCCTTGATTATAAAAATATATATTATTGTGAAAAGAAATATAAGCACAACATGGAAAGTGTTGGTCCATGTTTCATGAGCTGAAATAAAATATTCCAGAAAATATCCCATATGCACAAAAGCTTATTTCTCTCAAATGTTGTGCACAGTTTACATCCCTGTTAGTGAGCATTTCTCCTTTGCCAGGATAATCCATCCACCTGGCAGGTGTGGCATATCAAGAAGCTGATTAAACAGCATGATCATTACACAGGTGCACCTTGTGCTGGGGACAATAAAAGGCCACTCTAAAATGTGCAGTTATGTCACACAACACAATGCCACAAATGTCTCATGTTTTGAAAGAGCGTGCAATTGGCATGCTGACTGTAGGAAAGCCCACCAGAGTTGTTGCCAGAGAATTTAATGTTAATTTCTCTACCATAAATCGCCTCCAACGTCGTTTTAGAGAATTAGACAGTACGTCCAACCGGCCTCACAACCGCAGACCACAACCAATTGAAAACCGACTCATTGACACAACTCTACAATAAAGGACTCTGGACTCAGGCCCAATGGCAAAAACGGGTTCACAAAAGGTTCAGATAAAAAAAAATACTTTAAAATTGTTAAATAATTTAACGGTGCATTTGACAATGGGTCAATTACTTTAAGCATCAATACATATATTTTAGACACATTAATAAAACGTTTGGTTAAAATTGTGAGATAGTAATTGTGCCCAAATTGTAAACCCAATAAGCTTGGAGAATAATGGTTTATAAATGCACTTAAAATAGTAATACAACAAACTCTTATTCCATCATGTAACCTTGCACTATTTATTTATTTATTAAGGAATCATGTCAAGATCTCAGTAAATATACAGTACATTCGGAAAGTATTCAGACCCCTTTACTTTTTCCACATTTTGTTACGTTACAGCCTTATTCTACAATTTAATCCATTTTAGAATAAGACCGTAATGTAACAAAATGTGGAAAAATAGTGCAAGGTTACATTTTCCCTCTTCAATCTACACATAATACCCCATAATGACAAAGACAAATTGACAAATAATATGCATATTAGTGTAGGCACTTCCTACAAAGGACTGTCACCTTTAACAGTTACAGTATGCTTAACAGTGCAGATATCATGATACAGCTACTGTATATGGACACTCAATCATTAATCAGAAAATCTACATTTTTGGCAAGCAATTATTATTTGATTTATATATATTACAGCTTGTGATTCCATCCTATATGGTCCCTAACAACACCATTACCCATAGCAACAAATGTAGGATGCATACATGCACACAAACCACCCCGCCCAAAAAAACACCTCTACACCCCCCCCCCCAACCCCCACCCCACACACACATACGCGCGTACACGTAAACGCACTCACACAAACACACACATACGTTCAACAATTGTTCCATCCCAGAGTCCAACTCGAGAGTAGACTTGATGTGTGAATGCGTATACCGTTGTAGCTGTTTGAGAAGGAATGGTGCATTTTGATTAAACAATGTCTAGTCCTAGCTGATGGAGCTCGGACACCCCATCCCCCAGCACACACACACACGCTGGTCCCCGCTGTGACCCTTCTTCCTAGGCACCTATGTGCAGTCAGACCATTTCATTATTCTGTGCTGCCATGGCCACAATAATTTGCCCCCTCCTCTGGGAAACAAGTGTTTACCCAACAACCTGTACTGCATGTTCTGACACATTATGTAACACCATTAAGGTTAATCTTTGAGGTCTCCCTCAGGCTTTGTTGGTATATTTCTTTCTCCCTGGGCACAACCTATAGTGACAGGTCTCTTCAGAGCCACTAAGTGGGCTCACATTGCTTCTGTAAACCTATCTTGTTGATCCCTACACCCTAAAAAAAGACGAGAACCTCATTGGCAGACACTTTACACATCCCTCCCTTTAAGGGTCTTATGGCAGCTGGGAAGATTAGACAAACAGAGTCTCTCTTTCTTTCGCCATCAGTCTTTATCTCAGACTCCCTACATCGACAGCATCACTGGCCACACGCCTGTACCGTTACCCAGTAGGTTTAAGAGAGTGTGCGGAAGATTTAGTTGAAAAAGATCCTCACTAAGATCCAAGCGTTTCTGACAAGTCCGTCATGAGTACCTTTGGGTACCGAAAGGAGCTGAAGAAGTATGAATCGGTGGATGAAGATGAGGTGTTGGCTGGCTTGTCGTCTGAGGAACTCCAGGAGCTGGAGAGGGAGCTGGCGGATATGGACCCGGATGACAATGTACCTATCGGGCTGAGGCAGAAAGACCAGACCGCCAAGACCCCCACAGGCACCTTCTCCAGAGAGGCACTGCTGAAATACTGGGAGGACGAGACACGTAAACTGCTAGAGGATGACAGATCTGAATCATCCCCTGAACATGTGAGAAAGGGGGATGGTATTTCAAGGCTTAAACCACATATATTATTCCATAGATTTCTTAATTTCAGAGGGTTTTCAGAAGCAACAAGGTCAAGTTCAGGCAACAAAACAAATATTGGCAGACAAAACAATCTGAAGTTAAGGTGATATGTCCGACTCCTTAACAACCATTTTTCTTATTTGGGTGGTGAAAAAATTACATTTATTTCAATCAAACTATTCAATATTTCAGGTGTGACTTTATTTCATTACTAATTGTGAAATAGCAGGGACATCTTTTGAATTCATTGTCTCGCTGATTGAAATGACCGATTACTTATATTCTGCATTACAGTATCATTTTACAGATGAATAACCTTTGGCCACCAGCCAATCTGGAAATGAAAGATTAAATACAGATGATGTATTTATTTATATTTTTGCCAATAATGGAAATCACAGTCATTTGAGATTCAATATTTTAAATAAGAATGATTGAAGATTTTAAGAAATGCCAGAGGTTAAGGGAAAGGTTGAAGCATATATGCAAATTAAGTATGCCAAACATGTGTCATTGCCCACTGTGTTATTTTGATATGAGTCAGTGGAAAACAGTCTCAGAAATACCTGCTATAATGGTTATGTGTGCTCATAGAGTTCTGGATACACTTAATGCCTCATTAAGAGACAGTAACTTGGGAATGTTACGTCTCAACCTAATTTCCCACCTTGTTCTAAAATACAGGACAGCATGGAGGAAGGACAGGCTTATAAGAGTGAAGAGGAATGTGTGACAGAGAGTGACAGTAACATCACAGAGTCTGAGTACAATGATGAGGAAGAGGAACGCCTAAATGGAACGGAAGGGAGTGAAGACGAGGCAGGTGAGGATGATGAGGAAGAGGAAAAGAAGGACGATTGCAAACAGGAGCCTTTACCCAGTTCTGGTGGACATGGGCAGAACGTTGTTGACCACCTGTCAAGAAACCCAGGGAATGGTTCTGAAATGGGAGACTTGAGAAAGACAACGACAGACAACCTAAATGTGGCTCCAGACAGACCTTGCGGGAACCCGACCGTGATTGACGAGGCACTTGAACGGATCATTTGTGATGATCCCACCATGAGCGAGCTCAACTTCAACAACATCGAAGACATCTCTCAGGAGACCTTGCTGCGGATCTCCGATGCCCTGAGCGCCAACACACACGTACGTGTTTTTAGCCTTTCCAACACCCGCGCCAATGACCGGGTTGCCTTCGCCGTCTCCAAGATGCTCAGAGAAAACTGCTCCATCACCAACCTCAACATTGAGTCCAACTTTGTGTCCGGCCGCGGCATCTTGGCGCTGTTGGCATCGCTCCAACAAAACAGTACTCTGGTGGAGCTGCGCTTCCACAACCAGAGGCACATCTGCGGGGGGCAGGTTGAGATGGAGATGGTTCGCCTCCTGAGGGAGAACAACACCCTCCTCAAGCTGGGCTACCAGTTTGATCTGCCAGGCCCCAGGATGACCGCCACCGGTATTCTGACCCGCAACCAGGACCGACAGAGGCAGAGGCGGTTGCAACAACAGAGGGAGCAAGGCCATCCTGAAGCAACAGTCCAACCCAGGGCCGAAGCTGGGACAACAGGCCTAGTTTCTGGATCACCTCCTTCAAACAAACCACCCTGGTCCTCTCCAAAGCATGCAAGGAATGACCAAACCCCAAATAACGCCCCTCCTCCCCCTCCTCCACTTTCTGACCTTCAGTCTGAGAGGAATACACCGACAAGGAAGATTGCAGAGATGATCAAACAACATGAAGGGAGTGGAAAGGGCCAAAAGAAACCCAAATCCAAGAGGGTCAAAAATGGGGCCAACAAGAAGGAGAGCTCTGACATTCTCAAGGAGCTGAAGAATGCCTTGAAGCCTTCTGCACGAAAGAAGAAAGACAACCCAACCCAGCCACTAGCACCTCAGAGGTCCACTCGCGATGATCTGATGGCGGCCATTCGTGGTAGCAGCATTAGATCTCTCAAAAGGGTAAGTATGACAGACGCACAAACATCCAATCATGAACCACCAAATTTTTTTACCAGCACATACAAAAAAAAAAAAAAAACATAAGCAAACATTAGCCTACTGGAGTGATTATGGAGAGTACCCAAAATCAGAACTCAGTTGTACTCATATGATGCTACAAATAAAACTGAAACACTCTTCCAAAAGTCATTACACAGCCTTTGTAGAAACAGTGCTATCATTAGATGACAGCCTTCGTAACCCTGTGAATTCCTCCCACTTAATGGAGTTATAAATAGCTGGAAATGTTCCCCCCTGACTTGATAAGACTAATGGCTTGGAGCACCGATGCACACGGGATGACAGTGTCCGAACAGACCAAACAATCTACAGCATGAATCACCATGAAGCTGTCAGATGAAAAATATGGTTGACAAGATTAAACAGATAAATTATCTGACCAGAAAAAAAAGTTATAAAGTCCATGACCCCAAAGAGTAAAGAAAGGCAGTGGCGTAGGACATCCCCCCCCAGACCTCGTGAAGCTTTAAGGGGCCCCCAACCAAGCTTGGGCCCCCAAGATAGCATATGAACACGTCGTAAGACATGGCAAAATCTTTAGAATGGAAATTAGCTTTATAACGGTTACATTTTCTCTCAATGTGGCACAATGTGTAGAATAGCATGACATTAGCTATAAGCCCATCTCTGCCCCATGTCAACAAGACATTTGCACTATAACAGCAACATGAGATTAGCTATACAACTGCATATTTTTCTGTTTACCCCTTTAAATGTGTAGAATTGTAAGAAGTTAGCTGCCCCCCCCCCCCAAAAAAGACAAAAAGTTATTCTAAAATGTATTTAATAAAAACAAAAATCCTCAGCAATCTACACACAATACCCCATAATGACAAAGTGAAAACAAGTAGTTTTTTTAAAAGTACATAAGTATTCTGACCATTTGCTATGAGACTCTAAATTGAGTTAAGGTACTTCCTGTTTCCTTTGATGATCATGAGATGTTTCTACAACTTGATTGGAGTCCACCTGTGGAAAATGATCTTCCCCAAACTAGAAACTCACGTGCTGCTTCTATATGCCAGTTAGGATCGACATACGTTGTAAAGAGGATCAATGTGCTTCATTTTAAGAATTTATTTGGACACTTTAGTTGTGATACAAACCCTATCAAAACATATAAGCCTACGGGCTAGGCTACACGAGGTATGCGACTATGATTAGAAAAAGTCACAAAAAAAAAAAGGTATTGTCTCTTGCCTTAAACTGGACATCAATCACAAGTGATAATATATAAATTCACAAAGGATAGGCTAATATTTTAACCCATCAGACTATTCTTGATATAATCTTGTCTTTACATATACTAAATAGCAGTTATCATTCACCTGTCTCGAAACAGGGGCAGTGGGAAAAAATGTAATGTAATCTATGCTCTTAGGATGCTTTTCCCGTGGTTAATTTTCATGCCAGTCAGGTAGGCTATTCTCCTGTTGTAAAGAGAAGCATTGTGATTAATATTAGGAAAGTTGAGATATAAATATAGTAGTCCTAGCCTATAGAAAGCTGATGGGATCCTCCTCTTTTTAGTAGAGGCCATCAGTCTGTTTTCTTGCAAAGCCTATAGAAATGTTGTGCATAATGAGCTCATGGGCTCTCATGAAGTGTTTGATTGGATTTTCGATGACATTTGCCTTGATGTCAGAGTGATTAGAGGGACAATAGAGTGCCGAGTACCAGGCACTTAGCAAGTTTGTTAGGCTACTAATGACCATCAGCAGTGTCAGAGCTTGGAGAAGCCTAGTTACTGTGACTAAACGGTCACGTGGAATTTGACTGCCTTCATTACTCGTGACTGCTGGTGTGGCAGTAATACGGTCACCGCAACAGCCCTAGGTGTGACCACCATTTGCCTCAAGGAGCGCGACACATCTCCTTCGCATAGAGTTGATCAGCCTGTTGATTGTGGCCTGTGGAATGTTGTCCCACTCCTCTTCAATGGCTGTGCGAAGTTGCTGGATATTCGCCGGAACTGGAACACGCCTGCATACACGTCGATCCAGAGCATCCCAAAAATGCTCAATGGGTGACATGTCTGGTGAGTATGCAGGCCATGGAAGAACTGGGAAATATTCAGCTTCCAGGAATTGTGTACAGATCCTTGTGACATGAGGCCGTGCATTATTATGCTGAAACATGAGATGATGGCGGCGGATGAATGGCACGAACAATGGGCTTCTGGATCTCTTCACGGTATCTCTGTACATTCAAATTGCCATCGATAAAATGCAATTGTGCTCGTTGTCTGTAGCTTATGCCTTTCCATACCGTAACCCCACTGCCACCATACACACGGTCTGCCATCTGGCCGGTACAGTAGAAACCGGGACTCATCCGTGAAGAGCACACTTCTCCAAGGTGCCAGTGGCCATCGAAGGTGAGTATTTGCCCACTGATGTCGGTTACGATGCTGAACTGTAGTCAGGTCAAGACCCTGGTGAGGACGAGAAGGATGCAGATGAGCTTCTCTTAGACGATTTCTGGCAGTTTGTGCAGAAATTATTCAGTTGTGCAAACCCACATTTTCCTCAGCTGTCTGGGTGGCTGGTCTCAGACGATCCCGCAGGTGAAGAAGCCAGATGTGGAGGTCCTGGGCTGGCGTGGTTACACGTGGTCTGCGGTTGTGAGGCCAGTTGGACGTACTGCCAAATTCTCTAAAATGACGTTGGAGGCTGTTTATGGTAGAGAAATTAACATTCAATTCTCTGGCAACAGCTCTGGTGGACATTCCTGCAGTCAGCATGCCAATTGCACACTCCCTCAAAATTTAGGGCATGTGAGGCATTGCGTTGGGTGACAAAACTGTAAATGTTAGAGTGGCCTTTTATTATCCACAGCACAAGGTGCACCTGTGTACTGATCACGCTGTTTAATCAGCTTCTTGATATGCCACACCTGTCAGGTGGATGGATTATCTTGGCAAAGGAGAAATGCTCACTAACAGGGATATAAACAGATTTGTGGACAACATTTGAGAGAAATAAGCTTTTTGTGCGCATTGGAACATTTCTGGAATCTTTAATTTCAGGTCATGAAACATGGGATCAATACTTTACATGTTGCGTTTATATTTCTGTAATTGTTTTATTGGAGAGGTTGGAGGGTTCCTCAGAGCTTTCAGGGGGGGCACGTTGCAAAACTGCGCCATGTCACTGAATGTACTGATACTAATACAATTTTTAGTGAGATAATAAGAGGGTTGTAGTTTGTTATGAATTACTGGTAAGGGTAGGTGGAACTCAATGCGACCCCCATCAAAATCATCACTGCTTACAAACAATTTAATGGTAGACCAGCCAAGCTTTTCTCTCACCACGCCAACTGTCCATCTCTCGATCACTCTGTCTCTCAAACAATTTAACAGTACACCAGCCAAGCTTTTCTCCCACCACGCCAACTGTCTCTCTCTCGATCACTCTGTCTCTCTCTTGAGGTTCATTGGTCCTGAAATACCCATCTACTTATCCACTTATTGCATAGATGGTCCGACGGTTTGTTGAGGACATATGTTGAGCTTTCACTCAAGACACTGACTGACACACTCTTTCTCATTGCAGGTGACTCTCCAGCAGGATCTATGTTAACGTTGTGGTAGGAGAAAGGAATGTCTAACCTGATCAAGAGATGTTCTGCACAAATACCGCACCCACTTCATACTGTATTCATCAAAATTAAGAAACATTTGTACCACAGATGCTAAATATATAAATACAAGTAAATTCAAATATAATAATTTGATTATGTATTAGTATGAAACTTACTGCTTGGAAAACTGTTGACACATTTTTACACATGATTTTGGTAGTGTTATGTAAATATTTTCCTGTCATGTAGTGAAAAATACTATACTGGACTTGATTGCATATTATGAACGGGTGGCAATTTATAGATTAAAGGCACAATCCATAATATTTCCTGCTGTTCAATAGTAATTTCAATGACTGATTTACACCCATTGATTCATCACAGAAATCCTAACTACAAACTGGCTAAATCTAGGCTTATGGAAGATCCAAAAGATAAGCCTTCTCCCATCCTAGCCAGGATTTAAATGTCTTGGAACAAAATTAGAACACTATATGTAACTATATCACCTCTAATCTTGCCTTGCTGCTTCGTGTGTACCTTGGAATTGTTCCAAATTCATTAAAATGTATTTTGCAGCTGTTCAAAGCTAACACGTTTCCCCCCCAAGAGGTCCCATTGTATAACCCAATAGTCTCGGAGAGAGAACCCTTATAATTGTAGTGTGTCGTATATATATTCAAAAGCCCTTTTAATGAAATGGCAGTAAATGTTAGACATTGACATTTTTAACTGTGAATAATGCTGGGAATGGAGTGAAATACGAAATAGCGTTATAGTGTTACTGACATGTTAGGGCAGTGACATGTCAGACGCACCACAGGGAAAATGGAACTAATGCTTCAAATAAGGTATTGTCACTCTGTACAACTTCACTCAAACAAAGTAATTCAGGTTAGGGAAGGCATCTATAAAAGGATGAACAACTAGTCAAAATGCTATTTTTCCAGTCCTATTTACCTTGTCTGTTGCAGGCTAAAGTGGTGGATACGTAAAGCCCCTCCCCTCTAATTAAAGAGCCACTCCCCTTCTCTCTGATAATTCTCACCTCTCTTCCTCACACTCAGCATGACTTGATCCATTCTCCTGTTTAACTGTTCAAAGGTGTGCCGTCAAGGCTACGCCGCTGAGTGCAGTGTTGTCAGCTCTCGTCTTTTGTGTTGGGTGACTTTATCGAAAGGAAAAATGTTGCTTTGGGTGTGAATTAGCTTCACCACTTTTCTTCCTGTTGTAGCGTCACACTGCTAGCTGCAGAGACGTGAATAGCTTAGCTGTAATGAGTGCTATCCTACCAACTAGCTTTTCTACCCGGAAGGGTATAATTACTAGTTCGCTCTCTCGTTTAGTTAAACCCACTACTAGCGTTGACTGGACCGACCGTCCAAGCGTCACTGCTGATTGGTCGAGAGCCATGCTGTTGTTTGTAACAATACCAACATAGCGCTAGTTACCTTTAGCTAACGGTGCTAACTAGCAAGACTACTAGCCCACGTGGCGAACGCTAGCTATATTCACATTGTTAACACTGCACCGGAATTCCATAACTACTAGAATGACCATGACTATCAGGCCGATATATAAATTATATAAATAGTCCATAATAAATAATAATGTACATTGTAATCAGTCAGAAAATGTATTGATTGATCCAGAAGCCATAGACTGTAAATACAAAAAAACTATGATTGTTTGTTTTGACTGTAAGACAACATTTGCCGGCCCAGCTGGCCCGTTCAAACTACACCTAAACTATATGGAAACTAATTTCACACATACAATAATAATAATAATATTAATAGATACGGCCTAAAGACAAGATTCAATTGACAATAGTCCGATGGGTGACAATATTATCAATTGTTGAATAGAGAATGAAGATAATGGTGCCCTACTGTATGCAGCGTGCATTGACAGCGTGCATTGACAGCGTACATTGACAAAGAGAGGAGCTTACTAAATAGCACTTCTTCCATATCATCCTACAGAGGTCCATGCAGGAAAATAAATGTTCCACTTTACCTCCACCAAAGCCCCCCCAGACCATCACATTGCCTCCACCATGCTTGACAGATGGCGTCAAGCACTCCTCCAGCATCTTTCATTTGGTCTGCGTCTTACGAATGTTCTTCTTTGTGATATGAACACCTCAAACTTGTAGATTTGTCTGTCCATAACACTTTTTTCCAATCTTCCTCTGTCCAGTGTCTGTTCTTTTGCCCATCTTAATATTTTCTTTTTATTGGCCAGTCTGAGATATGGCTTTTTCTTTGCAACTCTGCCTAGAAGGCCAGCATCCCAGAGTCGCCTCTTCACTGTTGACGTTGAGACTGGTGTTTTGAGGGTACTATTTAATGAAGTTGCCAGTTGAGGACTTGTGAGGTGTCTGTTTCTCAAACTAGACACTCTAATGTACTTGTCCTCTTGCTCACCGGGGCCTCCCACTCCTCTTTCTATTCTGGTTAGAAGTTTGCGCTGTTCTGTGAAGGGAGTAGTACACAGCGTTGTATGAGATCTTCAGTTCCTTGGCAATTTCTCGCATGGAATAGCCTTAATTTCTCAGAACAAGAATAGACTGACGACTTTCAGAAGAAAGTTCTTTGTTTCTGGCCATTTTGAGCCTGTAATCAAACCCACAAATGCTGATGCTCAACTAGTCTAAAGAAGGTCATTTTTATTGCTTATTTAAATCAGCACAACAGTTTTCAGCTGTGCTAACAACGTATTTAGTCACTGTGTCTCCTTAATATCTCGACCTACAGTGACTTCAGAAAGTATTCAGACGCCTTCTTTTTTTGCACATTTTGTTACGTTTCAGCCTTATTCTAAAATGGATTAAATTATCTACACACAAAGTTTAGTAAATGAATAAAAAACAAAAAACGGACATATCACATTTACATAAGAATTCAGACCCTTTACTCAGTACTTTGTTGAAGCACCTTTGGCAGTGATTACAGCCTCGAGTCTTATTGAGTATGATGCTACAAGCCGGCACACCTGTATTTGGGGAGCTTCTCCCATTATTCTCTGCAGATCCTCTCAAGCTCTCAGGTCGGATGGGGAGCGTCGCTGCACAGCTATTTTCAGGTCTATACAGAGATGTTTGATCTGGTTCAAGACTGGGCTCTGGCTGGGCCACTCAAGGACATTCTGAGACTTGTCCCGAAGCCACTCCTGCGTTGTCTTGGCTGTGTGCTTAGGGTCATTGTTCTTTTGGAAGGTGAACCTTTGCCCCTGTCTGAGCGCTCTGGAGCAGGTTTTTGTCGAGGATCTCTCTGTACTTTGCTACGGTCACCTTTTCCTCGATCTTGACTAGTCTCTAAGTCCCTGCCTCTGAAAAACATCCTCACAGCATTATGCTGCCACCATCAGTATTCACCATAGGGATGGTGCCAGGTTCAATTCAGGCCAAAGAGTTCCATCTTGATTTTATCAGACCAGAGAATATTGTTTTTCATGGTCAGAGTCCTTTAGGTGCCTTTTGGCAAACTCCAAGAGGGCTGTCGTGCCTTTTACTGAGGAGTGGCTTCTGTCTGGCCACTCTACCATAATGGCCTGATTGGTGGAGTGCTACAGAGATGGTTGTCCTTCTGGAAGGTTCTCCCATCTCCACAGAGGAACTCTGGAGCTCTGTCAGAGTGACCATCGGGTTCTTGGTCACCTCCCTGACCAAGGCCCTTCTCCCACGATTGCTCAGTTTGACCGGGCGGCCAGCTCTAGGAGCTTGGTGGTTCCAAACGTCTTCCATTTAAGAATGATCGAGGCCACTGTGTTCTTGGGGACCTTCAATGCTGCAGTAATGTTTTGGTACCCTTCCCCAGATCTGTACCTCGACACAGTCCTGTCTCGGAGCTCTATGGCTTTTTTTCTGTCTTGGCTTCCGCTGTGAATTTACCCACGCACCACTACTGGGACAAGGGATAATGAGATCCAACTAAATAAGATCCAATTGTTGCATGAAGATCCACACCATAATGTGATAAGCTTGAGATAGGCCACAAATAATGTGTCCAATAACAGACAATTATAGACTATTTCTACCAGTGTTATATAACACTGCAATTCATTATAATGACTACTGCTTTTGTGCTGATGTTCACTATTCACAAGCACACATACTCATGTTTAGGCTACTGATATTTTCTGATATTTTGTTCATTGACCACTTGTCTTGCTTTTTGGGTATTTTTATTTGTTTCATTGTTATAAAAATACGCTTTTACTGTGTTTCAACGCACATGCTTTTTGTTTCATAGTTGTAACAAAGGCACTCCACACATAAAATAGATTTTACACTTGAAATTCTGTGTTTTTGGTGGTTTTTCGTTTTTACATATAGCCTACAGTAACAAACTAACGAAAATGTTATGTTCTTTCAAATATCTCGTATTCTAATCTTACCTAACACCTTCATAAACAAAACCAAATTGGCCAATGAGGCCTTTCTAGTTAAATAAATGTATTAGACTGGTGGCTATTGGTACTCCTTGAGGCCCGGCTATTCTACTGTTTAATATGCATGCTGCCATTTTGACCGTCATGCCGCTTTGAGGATGAAATGCTCAGGACGTTTTTGTCTTTTCTGATATTTGCCTGAAAGTACGGCTAGAGTGTAAAATACACATATTTAGTCAAAGTCAGAGACAGGTGCGCACAAGGTGTTTATTGAAATGAAGATATTTAAATTACAAAATTGAAAACGGTCAGATTGACCGTCTTTTGGTTCTAGTGTTAAAAGGATTAGCGTCTCCCGCCAGCACTGTACTAACTAGCTAGTAGCGAACGTTAGTTACGTTTCACTTTGTTCGCAGATTAGCATTTTTTTTGCCATGAAACCTGCTAGCTCAGCCTGTGCCGATGCGGGGGCGACGAGCTAGTTGTGTGCCCTTGGGCTAGTAGCCTAGCTAGTTAGTACAGGGTCTCAAACACGCGGAAGCAGCATTCGACAACTTCTGGTCAGGCATTCATTGTGGGGTTGTTGCTGCTAACACCCGCCAATGGAGTGCGCAGAACAGCCCAACATAGTTCGCCTCCCACTCTTAACTCGAGCCCAACCTTCACCCCGGAGGACATGGAGGAGCTAGGCCTTGACAAGCTACCGGTGGACACTGGCCAACCACCTCAACCAGTCTCTCGTCAATGACAAGCACTTCTGGTCCCCTGGTGTTTATACTAACATACTATTGTTTGTACAGATGAACGTGGGTACCTTCAGGCTTTGGAAATTGCTCCCAAGTTTGAACCAGACAATTTTTATTCTGTGGTCTTGACTGAATTCCTTTGATTTTCCCCATGATGTCGAGCAAAGAGGCAATGAGTTTGAAGGTAGGCCTTGAAATACATCCACAGGTACACCTCCAATTGACTCAAATTATGTCAATTAGCCTATCAGAAGCTTCTAAAGCCATGACATCATTTTCTGGAATTTCCAAGCTGTTTAAAGCTACAGTCAACTTAGTGTATGTAAACTTCTGACCCACTGGAATTGTGATATAGTGAATTATAAGTGAAATAATCTGCCTGTAAACAATTGTTGGAAGAATTACTTGTGTCATGCACAAAGTAGATGTCTTAACAGACTTGCCAAAACTATAGTTTGTTAACATGAAATCTGTGGAGCGGTTGAAAAATGTGTTTTAATGACTTCAACCTAAGTGTATGTAAACTTCTGACTTCAAGTGTATATATATATATATAAATAACAAGGTTATGGCATAACAGCTCAGTTAGAGTTGAGCAATTATTCACGTGTTATTATAAAAATTACATTTTTCTACTCATTAGGATCACAATAATCAAAATGTATCAACTTTTGTTTTATCTAAACCCTCTTTCTGTCATTGTGTTTCCGTCAGACATGTTGGATCCAGCGCTGGGCCGTTGACCAGCAGTGGCTGCCCTCCCCAGGACGTTCCTCCTGGTGCTCTCCTTCTCAGGTCGGGACAAAGCTCTCCGTTAACCAGAGGAGCCCCACGCATCTCCTCAAGACCTCTTCACAGGGGTCACCCCTCGTACCCCGCTACTAGCAGCCACGACCGGGACAACGACTACAACAGCTCCACCACACCCCTTTGCCTCTCCCGCTTTTACTAATTATGGCCGCACTGTTGAGAGGTGAACCTGCGAGTAAAGATGTAATTGTATTGCGTAAGCCAGGGCTCTCCAACCTGTTGCTGGACAGCTACGGTCTTGTAGGTTTTACCTCCAAACCTAATCTAACACACCTGATTCTAATAATTACCTGGTTGACAAGCTGAACCAGGTTTGTTACAACAGGTGTTGGATTGAAAGCCTACAGAATGATAGTTCTCCAGGAACAGGGTTGGAGAGCCTTGGTTGTACACTGTGTGTGAACATGAGGATCCCGTCACGTTTCTTATATCTCCCTACCGACGGGGGAACGAACACACATTAACATTTAAAGTAACGCACCAATACAATATATCCCCGACTAAAATTGCACATGTTTAATCCAGCAGATACCGTACTACCTGAACCTGCTGTTATAGAGCGTCTTTAGCCTGTCATAAGCATGACATAGCAGCAATGTACTATTCCATAAGTCTAAATGTTCAAAACGTTGCAGATAGAAATATAATGCAAAGAGCTGTATAAGACTCTGCATATCGATATTACACAATATGTTTCTATCAGGACGTTCTGTGACATTTCAGCCTCCTGAACAGACCCCAGGTGTCATTGGTGGTAATAACACCTTGTATTAGCACTCTTGCAGCGTAGTGTCACATACATCGGTAGTCACATGTCAGCTTATTACCATGAACATTTTTTTTTTTTACATTTCTCCCCAATTTGTATCGAACCAGGATCTGTAGTAACGCAGTGCCTTCGACTGCTGCGTCACAGTTACGACAATTTCGTCGTATCCAAACTAGTAGTTCCAGTCTTGTCCCATCGCTGCAACTTCCGTACGGACTCGGGAGAGGTCGAAGGTCGAGAGCCAAGCCGCACCGCTTCTAGATGTCTTAACAGACTTGCCAAAACTATAGTTTGTTAACATGAAATCTGTGGAGCGGTTGAAAAATGTGTTTTAATGACTTCAACCTAAGTGTATGTAAACTTCTGACTTCAAGTGTATATATATATATATAAATAACAAGGTTATGGCATAACAGCTCAGTTAGAGTTGAGCAATTATTCACGTGTTATTATAAAAATTACATTTTTCTACTCATTAGGATCACAATAATCAAAATGTATCAACTTTTGTTTTATCTAAACCCTCTTTCTGTCATTGTGTTTCCGTCAGACATGTTGGATCCAGCGCTGGGCCGTTGACCAGCAGTGGCTGCCCTCCCCAGGACGTTCCTCCTGGTGCTCTCCTTCTCAGGTCGGGACAAAGCTCTCCGTTAACCAGAGGAGCCCCACGCATCTCCTCAAGACCTCTTCACAGGGGTCACCCCTCGTACCCCGCTACTAGCAGCCACGACCGGGACAACGACTACAACAGCTCCACCACACCCCTTTGCCTCTCCCGCTTTTACTAATTATGGCCGCACTGTTGAGAGGTGAACCTGCGAGTAAAGATGTAATTGTATTGCGTAAGCCAGGGCTCTCCAACCTGTTGCTGGACAGCTACGGTCTTGTAGGTTTTACCTCCAAACCTAATCTAACACACCTGATTCTAATAATTACCTGGTTGACAAGCTGAACCAGGTTTGTTACAACAGGTGTTGGATTGAAAGCCTACAGAATGATAGTTCTCCAGGAACAGGGTTGGAGAGCCTTGGTTGTACACTGTGTGTATCTAAAGCTGGGCGATATGGCCAAAATATCATATCACAGATTATTCTCAGTTATTAAGGTATTTGATGTTTTGGAATAAGAAAAGTTCTAAATATGCTTTAGTGCATGGCCCTAGGATGGCAACAAATTAATTCTAAGTGTGCTTTCTTCAAATCTGATTTCTGGCAGTTAAGTAGTCCTGTTTGTAGAACATTGCATCAAAATGTAAATCCTATCTGATAGCCTCTTATCTACCATTTGAATAGTTATTTGTTTCATTACTGCATTTTAATCAATTTATTCCTTTCCTGTACTAATTCATTATAACTCACACACCGTCATGAGTATTTGGTCTTAGTATGCGGTATGCCTCTTTCGTAAACAAAAAAAGTTTCCTTGACCGAATTATTATTCTCCAACCTATTTGACTGCAGTTTTTACTTTACCCCCAAGGGGTAGTTGCCCGATTTCTTTACACCCAAAATGTGTTTTTACTTGCTGCTGTTGCAAGCAAAATTCCTCCGTTATTCCAAATATTTTTATCTATCTGTCCTGAAGCAAGGATTATGGATATCCTGACCTGATGTCTCAGCTGGCACAGCTTTTTTCTTTGGATTGGTGGATACATCTCATTATTGTAATCCTTTTTTGAATATTCGATGAGGGTTGTAGACGTTACCCGCCTGTATTCAATGGCGTGAGACGCTATGCTGCTAGCCTCATACCATGACTATGCATAGCCATCTCTAGACAACTCTGATATAAAGTGTTGTCGGGATGTCACGTGTCCTACTTATATCAGTACACATAATTTAAGCATTACAGAACTTATATTTTAGCAAATAATCCATACATTTTTTGGGTTGACCAAATTCGACACTCATTGACCTCTATACAAAAACCGAGTTGGGCCCCTCTTACTCTCTGGCTGAAGGCAGTTCTTTCTAGCTATATACAAACAGATGAGACATTTTTTTGGAGTCGTTACCGAATTATTGAATGTAACAAATCAAAATTCTGTTATAGAAGGTAAAGTAAAAAAAATCCAACCCAGTATGTGAATGAATACCTTTATAGTTTTACAGTTTACCCAGCCAGTGTTTTCTGTGTATATGACAAATATACTTGAATTTTGTTGAGTATTGCTAGCTAATGTTAGGCCTACTCATTTTGTGTATAAATGGTTGAAGATTTTCCATCAATGACAAAAAAAATGTATGTACTGCAGCTTGGGTAGCAAATTAGCAATAATATTAGCAAGTATCTTCCAGCTAGTATTTTCACCAGCTAGTACGCATGCCCTGAGGATAAGGTTTTCTGGGATTTATGGGAGGTGGGAGAGTGAGTGTTGTAGGTTTGCAAGAGTTTCAATCCGGTGGGGAAGAGTGATCGGGAGTTTTTCCAGACATGTACACACACACGTGGGCATTTATTGCAGCACACGCTCTCAGGAAACCTAAAAGATGTTGTTCGTTTCCGGGTACGTTTTTGTGAATACTCAACCCGATAATACTGGGTTTACAGACCTGATCGTTTCCCAACGTTCGCGCAGGGTGTGCCGAAGCCGTATGTGGGAGACACCTTTGATAACTCCCGAAGAAACTGTTAGTTTGATGCAGTGCATCAAATCAAATATTATTCCTGATGAAAAAAATAAATGCACATTGTGTGCAGGATTCACTGATCTGAATCATCCCAAAACAAAATTAATCTTTTCAATACATAGGCTGGTTTGCTCATAGTTTTGTAGACTTTCCATTGTCGCACAGAAACACTATCCACAATAGAAATAAGGAAAGGTGAAAACGACGGAGGAACACAACTGATATGAATGTATAGGCCTCAATCCACAGCAAAGCAATGCTTTAAAATGGAAGGTAACAATGTTGGCGATGATAACCCAAAGTTACTTAGAAGTAATCCAACTTCGTTATCTGCATGTCCGCAATATACAAATAAAATCATACAAATTAGACAGTACCAATTGCCTAGATAATCCCCTATTGTTGTACATGGTATGACACTGATGAGGTGATTTAAAATTTGGTGCAGTTGTATTTACTGATTGCAGCAAACAGTGAACACAACTGCAGGTACAAAGGCAAGAAAATTATCTGAAATGTATTTTAAGCATTTGCTGTTCTGCTATAGATTAGTTTCAACAGATAAAAAAATAAAATAAAAATAGCTTGCAAGTGATTGAGAAAAACGAAAGTATACAATTTAGTATTTCCATTGCTTTTTCAAACCTATTTGAAGGTTTGATATCAGAATTTGTTTCTAAATGCAGGATGGGCTTCATTACCATCTCAAACGTTTTCAGGAGAATCAAACCAAAACGCTTCATGCAAATGCCAATTTTTGGTTCAGTATTAGCTTTCGTATGGAGATATTTACATATTCATCTCATAAAAGTAATGGTTAGCTAAACAAAAACGGGAAGATATTTCTACATCTGCTGCTGCATATGAACACTGACCTGATTGCTAGTAATAAATATTATTTTCATTTCAGCAGGAAGGAGAGAATAATACGTTTTGGGAATTGTAACAGTTTCACTAAAGTAGCAAGAGCAACACAAATCCTTAATGATTCCCATGAGACTATTTGTGTGATTGTGTATTAGTTCTACATTTTTATAGTGATCATTTAAAAAGGTAATACGGGAGACCTCTGTACTCCATAATGAGCAGGACATTTACGTCAATCATAAAAGTGGATTCTGATATAAGTTCCTTGATGCAGAAGCTGCTTCAAGAGCTTCCGTGAGTCAATGGCTGGCAAGCAGCGTACACTGATCCCACCCAAGGTAATCTGAATAAAACATTTACGAGTCAAATTTGGGCTTACAACTCTAATAAGTGAACTCCATATGAAAAAATTACTTTGATAAACTAGGATCTCAATGAGAAAATCGAAGGTACGAAACGGAGGGAAAATAGTGTCGTCATCTTGCCTCAACCAATGACAACATGAGGATCCCGTCACGTTTCTTATATCTCCCTACCGACGGGGGAACGAACACACATTAACATTTAAAGTAACGCACCAATACAATATATCCCCGACTAAAATTGCACATGTTTAATCCAGCAGATACCGTACTACCTGAACCTGCTGTTATAGAGCGTCTTTAGCCTGTCATAAGCATGACATAGCAGCAATGTACTATTCCATAAGTCTAAATGTTCAAAACGTTGCAGATAGAAATATAATGCAAAGAGCTGTATAAGACTCTGCATATCGATATTACACAATATGTTTCTATCAGGACGTTCTGTGACATTTCAGCCTCCTGAACAGACCCCAGGTGTCATTGGTGGTAATAACACCTTGTATTAGCACTCTTGCAGCGTAGTGTCACATACATCGGTAGTCACATGTCAGCTTATTACCATGAACATTTTTTTTTTTTACATTTCTCCCCAATTTGTATCGAACCAGGATCTGTAGTAACGCAGTGCCTTCGACTGCTGCGTCACAGTTACGACAATTTCGTCGTATCCAAACTAGTAGTTCCAGTCTTGTCCCATCGCTGCAACTTCCGTACGGACTCGGGAGAGGTCGAAGGTCGAGAGCCAAGCCGCACCGCTTCTTGACACAACGCGCGCTTAACCCGGAAGCCAGCCGCACTAATATGACGGAGGAAAACCCCGTACACCTGGCGACCGTGTCAGCAGGCATGCGCCTCCCCTAACCCGGACGACGCTGAGCAGTTATGACAGCTTATAACGGCGATGTGAGCGTTCTATGACAGAGTCCCAGGAAAGTGTTACCAGAGATACTCTACAGAGGGTATGTGAAAAAAACTTTACAGATTAAATGAACAAGATATTGCACAGATGAATAAAAAGGGAACAATAAATATACAGCAAATTCATAAAACATTTTCATTACAATTTTAGTCAGGTTTTGGAAGATTTTAGGATCAGTTTAGTGTCAGTTGTCGGGGTGGAGGGGGAGGACAGACTTAACTAGTCATCCCATTCGTCATCATCCTCAAAATCCTCTTCGTCATCATCATCCTCATCTTCATCTAGGAAATGACAAAGAAAATGTGTAAACAAAGCATAGCATATTGAGGGAAACACAATTCAGATGAGTACATCAGCTCAGTGTCTTGACAGCTGCTCACCAATGGCTGCTTTGCACAAGACTGTATTCAGACGTTAGATTAAAAGTTATTCCTCAAGCGAATGCTGTTAACCTAATCACTGCCTTCACACTGAGTGGGCACCTACCTGAGGAGTGGATGGCTTTGCTCCTCTTCTGCATTACTTCCATAAGTGCCCCCACTATGCCTGCCGAGGGTGCTGGTGTAGGGGAGCCTGAGTCTGGGCAGTCTGGTACCTGTCACACACACACACACACACACACACACACACACACACACACACACACACACACACACACACACACACACACACACACACACACACACACACACACACACACACACACACACACACACACACACACACACACACACACACACAGTTACAAACACAAACATGGAAATGCACACAAACATACACAGGCAAGGGTGGCACACTTACGGTTTTGAGCTGGATGCCCTGCCTTATCTGGTCGAGCAGTGCACTGCGTCCCACAGTGGTGGCCGGTGGCTTGGAAGCCGGTGGCTCCACCTTCTTCAGCTGGGTTCCCCCACGGATCTGCTCCAGCAGGGCCGACTTACCCCCCGAGCCCTGGGGTGAGTGGGACAACGGCACACCACAGTCCTGCTCTGGAGGGGGCAGGGGTCCAGGTGGGGGTGGTGGAGGAGGGGGTGGAGGAGGGGCTCCCCCACCACCAGAGGGTGGTGCTGGTACTGGGGGAGGCGGTGGTGTGGACTGGGGTGCTACGTTGGCATGTAAGGGTGGAGGGGGAGGTGGTGGCTGGTGGTGGCCCCCTCTGGTGGGGGGCGGGGGAGGAGGGGGGGCTCCTAGGGCGCCAGGCCTGGAGGGTGGGGGTGGGGGAGGGGCAGAGGTGGGGGCCCGAGAGGGTGGAGGTGGTGGCGGGGCACCCCGGCCACCTCGCAATGGTGGTGGTGGGGGGGCTGGGCCCGAGCTGTGGGGCAGGGGAGGGGGAGGTGGGCCTCCTCGAGAGGGAGGAGGAGGAGGGGCTGGGTGGGACAAAGATGAAGAAAGAAAAGTCTGTTTAAGATTCACAATATCCTGCAGGGTTCGAATTACTGGGGTGAATAAGAGTACTGCACGGTCCCATTACAAATCAGGGCTCTCTCACTTAATAGGCACTGAAAATAATGTGTGCAACCACATAAACGTTGTTTCCAATTCTAGGTTACCCACCAACACTTAATGTGTAATTCAAACCCTGTCATCCAGATACTCTGTTTCCAATCGCTCCAATACACAGCCCAAACAAATGAACATCCAAAAAATAAACACTCCACCACAAGTCTCCAATCCATGCTTGATTTTCTGAGTCGAGTAGAAGAATACCTGGATCCTAATTAAGATTATTTTAACAAGTTTATACTTCTGGTACATTGACGGTTCAAGAGCTCAGAAATTCACTTCTGGCAACATTTTACATTACAGTCATTCAACCCTGTTTATTTAAAATTCAGACAAACCACAAGCTAGTTAGCTTTATCCGGTCAAGCATGTCAAAGGTCACACAGTCAACACCTGAGGCAGAAAGACACGAACGACAAGTTACCCACCATACCACTGGGCAGCCCAGGAAAAATACCAGATAATTTTGTCCCATCTGGCTTGCACCAATCTCATTACCAGTGGAGTGCATTCTCAACAAGGAAGTACATCACATTCACATTGGGTGGAACCCTTAATACTTGAGACACAGAACTCAAGAGGGTGGTTCAGGTGAGCTCACCTTGCCTACGGAGCTCGTTCTTGACGGCCTCCACCCCTCCTTTCTTTTCGATGAAGTCGTAGATGACCTTGGAGGTCTCCTTGTCTTTGAGTTGAGCCTCTGAAATGCCACACATGTCAAACAGGTTCTTCAGCTCTGGGTCCAGGTTATTCAACTGGGACAGAGAAATGGAGACAAAGAGAGAGACCTGGTCAGAACAACCCAAAACCTACACATATGATAGAATCTGTGGTGTTTTGTAAAGGGCTACAACTACGCTGTACCACCAAGACCTAAAATTTTAAAATGCAATGCCAAATTTAATTTAACTTCTTATTGAGCGAGCAAGAATCAAATGATTTTGCCAAAGTGCCATTACGCCATCTGGTGGATGTAAAGGGGTATTGCACCTAGTGGCACGCACAACAATAAACCCAAGCACACGTCAACATCCACAAATACTTGAACCCCATTGAAAACCTGTGGTTTGAATTGAAGAGGGTAGTCCATAAGAGCAGACAAAGGATATCAAGGATCTGGAAGGATTCTGTACGGAGGAATGGTCTAAGATCCCTCCCAACGTGTTCTCCAATTTCATAAAACATTTTATAAAAAGGCTGTGTCGTTATCCTCTCAAGGGGCGGTTGCTAGAGCCCCAATAACATTTACCCATATCTTTTTCTTTTTTTGTATTACTTGTTTAACAAAATCTCTTTCTCTTATTAATTGTATTAGTATAAACATATATCATTTCCCCATTTTTTTTGCAAACAATATAGCTCAGTATTTGTATTTTTTGATCATCTGTATCAAGGGATCCAATAATTATATACCTGGCTGTATATTCAGTGTCTACCGAGTGTACAACACTGATCTTTCAATGACAGACTGACCAGCTGAAAGCTATGATCCTTTATTGATGTGATTTGATAAATACACTTCAAATCAGTGTACATGAAGGGTAGGAGACATGTTAAAGATATTTTTCAGGGGGTGAATGGGCAAGAAAAGATTGAAGTGCCTTTGAACAGAGTATGGTAGTAGTTTGTGTCAAGAACTGCAACGCTGCTGGGTCTTTCAGGATAAACACTTTCCCATGTTTATCAAGAATGCCCCACCACCAGCAGGACACCCAGCCAACTTGACACAACTGTGCAAAGCATTGTCGTCAACACGGGCCAGCATCCCTGTGGAATGCTTGACACCTTGTAGAGTCCATGCGAATTGAGGCTGTTCTGAGGACAAGGGGGGAAGGTGAGGGGGTCCCGTAAGCTGGGAGAGACGTTTTTAAATGTTACCTTTAAATGTCTGTCCTGTTAATTGTTTTTCGAATGTATAGTTGTTTAAATGATAAATCAGTCTGCGTCCACAGCGTGGGTTTTGTGGAGCGAACAGAAAGGGGATGTTTTATGACTTTATTATTACGTGTGGGTCTCTGGACAGTGTGTAGCTAATTACGCCCCCTGTGTGCAGTGAATTTGCACGTCTGTACAATCGCGTTTCATTGGGCTAGGCCCGGTTTGCTGTGAAGTAGTAGTAGAACCTTGGGTGTTCAGTTCTCTTAACCGTATATCTCACTAGTCACTTTTTACTCGGAAACCCAACCAAAACAAAACAGCAAATGCATCCAACAAATGTGTAGCCTCGTAAGCTTGATGCAGTCATTGTGTGCTAGAAATACGGGACTAAATACTTCTGTAGCCTCACTGTATTTACGTTGAAGCGTTAGTTTTTAGGTGCGCAAGGAATATCCACTGAGATTAGAGAGGAGGCAGAGCGTGTTAAGCTTCCTGAATAACTGGGCCTGCCAGGAGCATACGTGTTCACGTTATTAATGGATGACTTGGGAGAATGATAATTTGCAACAGACAGCGTATCTCAGTACCAGCAGTAAGAATTCAGCCAGACTGGCCTGCTACTGTGCCTTTCCAGACCGTATAAACTGTCCAGAGTAGACCCACAACTGATCCAAACGGAATTAAACATTCAAACCACAGGACTTTTGCACCACGTCTCGGGTCCACTAACATACTTTATTACATTACTTTGAGAAGCTCCACGGCACATTTATACATTTGCACGCAGGCCAAGTCTTCCTCGGTCTACATCTATGCGTCAACATTGACAGGAGCGTTCCAGACAAATCACATATATTGAATAAGTCTTCAACGCATTATCAGAAATTACCGTAACTAAACAATTATTGTAGATTACAAATGATGGGAACTAGTGATACACAGTATGTAATGGGGAAATTTATAGACACTAACATTCAAAGGGCAAACAATTCACATGATGTTATGAAACAATAAATGGCGGGAGAGAGCTCATTCTGGAGAGATGTGCCTTGTGCATCTAAGCTAGGGCTGGGCGGTATACCGTATTTTACTATATACAGGTATTGATGTGTGGACCGGTTTGGGTTTTTACTTTACCTTCTATAAGGTATTTCGTTTTTATTAGTTTACTCCGTTACTTGAGTCGACTAAATACGATATTTTGTCCCAATCGCCCCGCCCTAATTTAATTTAAATACAATATTTTGGACCTATCACCCAGCCCTAATTTAAATACAATATTTTGGCCCTATCGCCCCACCCTAATTTAAGCCATACTATACCCAAGAAACATTATCTTGACACATACTGTAGTCCTAAGGAATACTCTTACAAATGGTGTCAGGTTCAAAGTAGCAGCCATTTATGGAAAACCAATGGAATTTCGAAACAAATGCAATGTCACTTATTTGATAAATTTTATCAAATTGCTTGGCGTGCAAAAACCCTCGTGGCACGCCTAAAAGTTAATTCACACACTACGGAGACGAAAATGTATGTTAATGTGGTTTTTCGTCACAAAAAGGGGTGGCTTCTTGTAATACACTCCGGTATTCTATGTACTTCAGTACCACCTGAAAATTGTGATGTGCCGTATTATTCCTTCCGCAGCAGTAGCGGCAGTGTCATCAAAGATATTTATAACCAACCCAAGATAGTTCATCTTTGTCTTTTACAGTGGGAGCAAATGAAGCATAGTGGGCAGAACAAGCAGAGAGGTGGGCAAAGCCAAGTACGAGATCGCAAGATCCTATCAGTGTGCTGTAGCATGTATTTGCATATTTCCGTTAGGGAAGTGTAACATTTTGAAGAAGTGCAAACTCAATTTGACCTTGCACTTCTTCTAAACAACGCTATTTAAAAAAAAAACTTTGGCAAAGCTTCAACTTTATAAAACTTAGTGCACTATTTTCGTAACGGATTCTAGTTTTGGGAACATTAAAATGGATTTGCCCAGTTTCACCTAGTTCAATCCTTTCCCACTAGCCGCGACTGGACTTCCTCTCACTACCATATTTGGTGATGAGAAAACGTTCTAAACGGATGCTTCAGCTTTATAGCCCCATGTGACGTTTCTGGGTTACCTCAGCGATTTTACAAAGAGTAAACCAAACAACAATAATTGACCCAAAAAGGTATTTTGTTTAGAAGTAATAACTTGTGATTCCAGGCAATTGTGAAATAGTAGAACCTGCTCTAGCTAACTGTGCTTTTTTTCTCCATGACCAAAACACTAAGTTCTATTTTTAGTTGATATCGAATGAATACAAAAGCAGGATATCAAACTGGGATAAAGTTTTAGGTTACACCGGCAAGTCCCAAAAATATTTGCCAGGGTATACAGTGGGGAGAACAAGTATTTGATACACTGACGATATTGCAGGTTTTGCTACTTACAAAGCATGTAGAAGTCTGTCATTTTTATCATAGGTACTCTTCAACTGTGAGACGGAATCTAAAACAATGATTTTTTAAATAATTAATTAGCATTTTATTGCATGACATAAGTATTTGATCACCTACCAACCAGTAAGAATTCCGGCTCTCACAGACCTGTTAGTTTTTCTTTAAGAAGCCCTCCTGTTCTCCACTCATTACCTGTATTAACTGCACCTGTTTGAACTCGTTACCTGTATAAAAGACACCTGTCCACACACTCAATCAAACAGACTCCAACCTCTCCACAATGGCCAAGACCAGAGAGCTGTGTAAGGACATCAGGGATAAAATTGTAGACCTGCACAAGGCTGGGATGGGCTACAGGACAATGGGCAAGCAGCTTGGTGAGAAGGCAACAGCTGTTGGCGCAATTATTAGAAAATGGAAGAAGTTCAAGATGACGGTCAATCTCCCTCGGTCTGGGGCACCATGCAAGATCTCACCTCGTGGGGCATCAATGATCATGAGGAAGGTGAGGGATCAGCCCAGAACTACACGGCAGGACCTGGTCAATGACCTGAAGAGAGCTGGGACCACAGTCTCAAAGAAAACCATTAGTAACACACTACGCCGTCATGGATTAAAATCCTGCAGCGCACGAAAGGTCCCCCTGCTCAAACCAGCGCATGTCCAGGCCCGTCTGAAGTTTGCCAATGACCATCTGGATGATCCAGAGGAGGAATGGGAGAAGGTCATGTGGTCTGATGAGACAAAAATAGAGCTTTTTGGTATAAATTCCACTTGCCGTGTTTGGAGGAAGAAGAAGGATGAGTACAACCCCAAGAACACCATCCCAACCGTGAAGCATGGAGGTGGAAACATCATTCTTTGGGGATGCTTTTCTGCAAAGGGGACAGGATGACTGCACCGTATTGAGGGGAGGATGGATGGGGCCATGTATCGCGAGATCTTGGCCAACAGCCTCCTTCCCTCAGTAAGAGCATTGAAGATGGGTCGTGGCTGGGTCTTCCAGCATGACAACGACCCGAAACACACAGCCAGGGCAACTAAGGAGTGGCTCCGTAAGAAGTATCTCAAGGTCCTGGAGTGGCCTAGCCAGTCTTCAGACCTGAACCCAATAGAAAATCTTTGGAGGGAGCTGAAAGTCCGTATTGCCCAGCGACAGCCCCGAAACCTGAAGGATCTGTATGGAGGAGTGGGCCAAAATCCCTGCTGCAGTGTGTGCAAACCTGGTCAAGAACTACAGGAAACGTATGATCTCTGTAATTGCAAACAAAGGTTTCTGTACCAAATATTAAGTTCTGCTTTTCTGATGTATCAAATACTTATGTCATGCAATAAAATGCAAATGAATTACTTAAAAATCATACAATGTGATTTTCTGGATTTTTGTTTTAGATTCCGTCTCTCACAGTTGAAGTTTACCTATGATAAAAATTACAGACTTCTACATGCTTTGTAAGTGGGAAAACCTGCAAAATCGGCAGTGTATCAAATACTTGTTCTCCCCACTGTATATTTTTTTATTTTAAATCTGATTATTTTGCATGGAGATGTGGGAAGCTAAAAAGGCTAGCTAGCTTGCTATGTTTTTAGCCAGCCAAGCTGCCAGCTAGCTACTACTAGCAAGGGAATGGAAAAAAATGATTTAATAAATTTTAGAATAAGACTAACGTATCAAAATGTGGAAAAAGTCAAGGAGTCTGAATACTTTCTGAATGCACATCCGTTTCAACACCTGGTAGATTTAAAAACACTGATTATTGTAGATTATTTAGGCAAATTTTAGTATGCGAGCCACATTCAGTTCTTCAACCCATGGTAATGTTGGAATATTACGCATAGAATTATAATAGGGAGAATAGTGTTCAATAGTAAACTATACTCTCATCTATTGCCTTCACTAACCATGGAACTGTGTGATGACACGACCAAGTATTGCACCATGTGTCGTGTTCAAACTGTCATGACTTGGTCTGCGCACCGCTCCATAATGATTTAATTTAGCCTTTATTTATATATTATCAACTGTTACAAATTATCCTCAGAAACAAACACATGGACGGAACAACGTTTCAATATAAATATATATTTTTTATCCTTCAAGGGGTCATAAAATTCAATCTCAAATAGCTAGATGATCCTTGGTATGACCTTCTTAAAACAATTCCATATGTTAGCTTAGTAGAGCCCCCCTCGGCTTAGACAGGGCTTAGACTGTAGAGGCCTATGTACTTAAGCCAACTTCTCTGACAGTTGTTGTCTGAATGGCATGAACATAATTGTCAGACGACTAATTGTTAGTTCTAATATCGGCAACAACAAAAAAAAAGTTTTGCGTGACCGAGCATAAACATTGAGGTTTTGGCCAACACTCCCAAACATATCAAAGTGACGGTAATGATTGATGAACTACAGAACACAGGTATTTTATGAGGATCCACTGACTTATGACTTGCGCTACTGAAGCATAGCCGCCCAAAACAGTGACAAACATTTTTCTGGAATATTCCGGGGTGCAGGAGAGGCTTGTATGACGGCATTGGATGCATGATAAGTATGCGCTGTATACAAATGAGGCCATTGTGTGGGTCAATCATGAGTCGGCCACACAGGTCACCATTGTGTGCCCATGAAGGATCCGGTGTGTGTGTGTGGTACTCACATCGAAGCCTGTGTTTGGGTCCCAGCCCACATGGCCGATGTGCCTGAAGAGAGAAAACACATGACAGACAGGGATGAGCGCATACACACACGTCCACAAGCAAGCCGATTCACAAACGTGTGTGGGTGTGCATTGCACAAGCAGCAACAAACACGTGCGAGCAGACACTCATGTAAGACCACTCCCTTGTGTGCGCACACACACACACACACACACACACACAGGCGCAATAATGAATGCAGACAAACACAACTGAGCCATTGAAGACGTTCTCAAGACACAAAGAACACCCTCAAACATGAGTGACAAGCTCAATACGTTACACAGCTTCCGAGAACATACAGTTGAAGTCAGAAGTTTACATACACTTAGGTTGAAGTCATTAAAACTCATTTTTCAACCACTCCACAGATTTCATGTTAACAAACTATAGTTTTGGCAAGTCGGTTAGGACATCTACTTTGTGCATGACACAAGTCATTCTTCCAACAATTGTTTACAGTCAGATTATTTCACTTATAATTCACTATATCACAATTCCAGTGGGTCAGAAGTTTACATACACTAAGTTGACTGTGCCTTTAAACAGCTTGGAAAATTCCAGAAAATGATGTCATGGCTTTAGAAGCTTCTGATAGGCTAATTGACATAATTTGAGTCAATTGGAGGTGTACCTCTGGATGTATTTCAAGGCCTACCTTCAAACTCAGTGCCTCTTTGCTCAACATCATGGGAAAATCAAAAGAAATCAGCCAAGACCTCAGAAAGAAAAATGTAGACCTACACAAGTCTGGTTCATCCTTGGAAGCAATTTCCAAACACCTGAAGGTACCACGTTCATCTGTACAAACAATAGTACCCAAGTATAAACACCATGGGACCACGCAGCCGTCATGCCGCTCAGGAAGGAGACGCATTCTGTCTCCTAGAGATGAACGTACTTTGGTGCGAAAAGTGCAAATCAATCCCCGAACAGCAGCAAAGGACCTTGTGAAGATGCTGGAGGAAACAGATACAAAAGTATCTATATCCACAGTAAAACGAGTCCTATATCGACATAACCTGAAAGGCCGCTCAGCAAATAAGATGCCACTGCTCCAAAAAGCCAGACTACGGTTTGCAACTGCACATGGGGACAAAGATCTAACTTTTTGGAGAAATGTCCTCTGGTCTGATGAAACAAAAACAGAACTGTTTGGCCATAATAACCATTAATAATAACCATTATGTTTGGAGGAAAAAGGGGGAGGCTTGCAAGCCGAAGAACACCATCCCAACCGTGAAGCACAGGGGTGGTAGCATCATGTTGTGGGGGTGCTTTGCTGCAGGAGGGACTGGTGCACTTCACAAAATAGATGGCATCATTAGGAGGAAAATTATGTGGATATATTGAAGCAACATCTCAAGACATCAGTCAGGAACTTAAAGTTCAAATGGGTCTTTGGTCGCAAATGGGTCTTCCAAATGGACAATGACTCCAAGCATTCTTCCAAAGTTGTGGCAAAATGGCTTAAGGACAACAAAGTCAAGGTATTGGAGTGGCCATCACAAAGCCCTGACCTCAATCCTATAGAACATTTGTGGGCAGAACTGAAAAAGCATGTGCGAGCAAGGAGGCCTACAAACCTGACTCAGTTACACCAGTTCTGTCAGGAGGAATGGGCCAGAATTCACCCAACTTATTGTGGGAAGCTTGTGGAAGGCTACCCGAAATGTTTGACCCAAGTTAAACAATTTAAAGGCAATGCTACCAAATACTAATTGAGTGTATGTAAACTTCTGACCCACTGGGAATGTGATGAAAGAAATAAAAGCTTAAATAAAATCACTCTCAACTATTATTCTGACATTTCACATTCTTAAAATAAAGTGGTGATCCTAACTGACCTAAGACAGGGAACTTTTACTAGGATTAAATGTCAGGAATTGTGAAAAACTGAATTTAAATGTATTTGGTTAAGGTGTATGTAAACTTCCAACTTCAACTGTACATAAAGTCTGAAGTGTATTCTAGACGGAAGTGTGGTCCACTCACTGGAAGTTGCTGGGGGTTCCGATGTCGGCCTTGGTGAGCTTCTTCCTCTTGCCCTTGACTTTCCTCTCCTTCTTCCTGAGGCTGCTGTGCAGCATGTTGTTGACGTGGTGTGGCTGGGGAAGCTGCTGCTGCTGCTGCTGGGAGGTGTGGAAGCGCATATTGTTAATCTCTGGGTTCTTGATGTCCACTGTGGCCATAGGGAGAGCCGGGCCTATAGGAGGAGGGAGGGTAGAAGGAGGGAGAGATGGAGGAAGACAATGAGGAACTGTTAGAACTAGAAGCTCAGAACCTGTGCTGGGAAGCTCAGAAACAGTGTTTCTCTCACGAAATGAGGTGGAGTCATTCCAAAAAAGGTCGTCCTTTGATTTCTTAGCATACTAGACCAGTTGTATTATACATAGGCCAGAGAGATCATACACAACCACTTTTAATTATTAATTTTAGTCACGTTAGTAACATTTACTTTGCACACTTGACTGGTAGTAAAAGGACTACTGTATAACTTGGCCCGTGTTGTGACTCAGGTAGTCTCTGATTCGCAATCTTAAAATGTTTTTAAATAAATAAATAAAATATATATTTATTTTTACATTGTAACAAGGGAAAAAGTTCAGGACTGAGCAGGACAGCTGACAATGCAGGACCACACACAATAAAACACTAGTAGAGCATTAACTGTCTACACAAGCCAGGGCCTTTGAATATCTAGAACCCAAACACTAGCATAGGCACCAAACAACAGTCAGTATAAATTCCATTTCAATTAGACATCAAAGATTTTACATTTATGCAAAAGAAATTACATAATTATGTAAATCATGTGCATTCATTTCTTAATTCACTAGAATTTAAAATGGGATCATGGACATGAACTCTGCCTGACGACGACCCTACCGTTAAACACCTCTCTCAGCCAGCTCTTAATCCTCGGTTCCTCTAGCACCACACCCCCCTCATTTTCCTCTTCCTCAGAAGGACAAGGGCGGGATGGACATGAACTCTGCCTGACGACGACCCTACCGTTAAACACCTCTCTTAGCCAGCTCTTAATCCTCGGTTCCTCTAGCACCACACCCCCCTCATTTTCCTCTTCCTTATCCTCTTCCTCAGAAGGACAAGGGCGGGATGGACATGAACTCTGCCTGACAACGACCCTACCGTTAAACACCTCTCTCAGCCAGCTCTTAATCCTCGGTTCCTCTAGCACCAAACCCCCCTCATTTTCCTCTTCCTCTTCATCCTCCATATCTTTCTCTTCCTCAAAAGAACAGGGGCAGGACAACGGCATATAAAGCCCATCCACTAGCAGCACCGGACACCCAAGTAGACCCAACCAGTCTCCCAACTTCAACTCACTGTCCAATGACTCTGTTAAAGACAGGCTTGATAAAGAGGTTGTGCAATACATCCTTGTTCCATCCATATGATACAGTGTTGGGTAGACCAACCGACTGGCGAGGCTCTCAGACTGCCTGTGGCTACGCCAAGGGATAGCACAGCAGTCTTTCAAAGAAACGGTGACAGAATCAATCTGGTTCAAAGCCAGTGCTTGTCCTCCCTTTGTGTGTGTATGCGTGTGTGTTTGTTTGTTTGTCATGTGACATCAGTTGAGTCAAACCCAGCCAACTTCAGAGGTGGGAGCCATGTTGCTCCTTGGACAATTCAAAAATCTATTAATGTTGACCATCTAGTGCTTGGTTTAAAATTCTGCTAATTCTTTGGACTGTAAATGGTCCAAAAAAATATATACCCAGGATGCACCAACATGGCTCCTATAAGATGTAGGCGATGTTGTCTTGGAGCATTATAACAATGACTTCTGATTGAAACTGCAATGGCCAACTAACACAGAGCTACAGCAGTGAGGAATAACCTTGCATGAGACCTAGGTTAGGCTTCGGTTCCGCGGGCTAACAGTCTTACGCCATGCAGATGATTTGGGTTGGTGGTCAAACCTCCCCTCTGTCCAGGCATTTGATCACGCTCCTCAAGTCTATGTTAATCGCCACAAAATGCAGATGGATCAGACATAAATCAGTAATCTACAGATTATCTCAACCAAATCCCTGGATTTCCTACAAACGTTAGAAGTCTCAGCTATCTCCTTCGCCTTGAGACGTGTTACCCAGATTCCACTTCATCGGGAGCTTTCAATGGAGAACTAGCAACGAATCCACATAGTGGTGCCACACAGATGGTTGTCTTTGGCTTTATGAAAGTCAAATGATTGACAGATAATGCCAATGGTTGTCCAGTCTATATAATGGCTCAGAAACATCATATTTAAATATCACACACTGTCAGCAGGACAGTGAATTATGACAAGGAAAACAAAGACGAACATATTGAGGGGGGAGGGAAGCACAAAAAAAACAAAAAAAACTCTGAAAGCAAAAACCTCAAGACCTCTCCGTCATGGTTGACAACTCCACGGTGTCGCCCTCCCAGAGTGCAAAGAACCTCGGAGTGACCCTGCACAAAACCCTGTCATTCTCTGAAAACATAAAAGGCTGATTTAAAGACAAAGAGTTGGCAGTTGGACAGTACTGAGTGACCCATGTGGTTTACACATGGCACACAGGGGGGCCTCACGCTGAACCCTAAGGCCCAATGTTAACTAGTGTCAACTCAGAGTGAGTGTGTACTCGTAAGCATTAGATTTAGCCTATTTCTTTACAGGAACTCACTAGTCTTATCATGCCATATTGCAGAGGGCTGGATTTGTGTGTGTACACATGCATGTACACAAATACATTTTGATTGACTGATTAAAGGAGACCTATGCTTTTAAAATCAAATTAAAATGTTATGCTTCACTAAAACATCTTGAAGGTCAAATTTGGACTATACAAAATGGAACAAATCAAAGAATGACCAACATACCATTTGCAGGGTCACATCTTTTCTATGCAAAACAAAATGGGAACAATTATAATTTCGCCGCCAATTCAAGTGGACTTTATCAGAGCGACAGAGAGTGTATATGGAAATGTGAAAGGACAAGCAAAGTGTTTGGAAAGCCTAGCGTTCAGAGTTAGTTTATGAGAGTCAGATGGACAGACGGAAAAAGGATGGAAATCTATGGAAAGGTAGCCATCACAAATTGGAGAGAATACTGGTTCCATTCAGATCCTGGGAGCCAAATGCATTTCACTCAGGAGGAGAGGATGCATTTTCGCATGTTCAAAAAACAAGAAAGATTGTTCTGGAAGAACAGTACAGAATGAAAGCTAGCTGTCCCTAACATACCATTACAGTACCCCCTTTCCCTGCCCAACGTCTTTGAAAGCTCACTCCTCACAGCAATAGCAGCAAACTTCAAAGGCCGGCATGCAGAGACACAGAGAGAGATGGAGAGAAGCCAGAGAGGAACACCGCTGCGGCCTTTACCGCAGAGAGACCCTCTGCTGTTTTTACTAGACAGTCCGATATATCACCGAGTTTCCAACAGCAACCAGCAAGACACCAACCCCAAATGAACCCCCCTCGCAGATCTGAGTTATTGGTTTGGGATTGGGCCCTGTGGTCTTGTTAGTAGTAGAGTGGGAAGATACATTGGAGCTTCCTTCCCTTCCTCTGTCCAGCGGGCGAAAGGTTGAGATGATGAGAAAGCAGAGGTAGTGTAGACTGAGCCACTGTAGTTACCCGTTTTACGTTGGCGTCTGCCGAGTAGGTCGTTAAATGCGGCTCTAAATCGCTTGGCCTCTTCCTCGCTAGCGAAGTTCAGGCCAACCTGGCAGTTCTGGAGATAAAGAGAGGAAAGAGAGATCAGTCTTTTTTTTTTAAGACACTGTCTACGTCGGGGTCCAAAAGCTTTCAAGCGGCGAGATATACTTACATCTCCTGCGAACGAAATGAAATACGACCTAGAGCTGTTGATTGAGAAGTTATTGTAGAGCTCCTGTTCAAACATGGTTTTCCCTTCCTGAAAAGAGAGGGAAATGACATTCATTGATGAAGTGCCTTTTGGACTAGGCTAGCTTTAACCATTCTCCCTCTACTTCACTGACCTTGATGTCAAAGACCCTGATGAAGTAGGACCTCAGAGGGTTATCCTTGATCATACAGGCCACTCCGCAGCACTTCTTCACCCAGGATGAGCTCCTGTCTGTCCCATACACCTGGACCACTGCTGAGCACAGGGTCTGAGGACAAAGCGTTACAACAAATTAAAAAACATTATAGTGACACAGACAGACACACAGAGCTCGTAAAATGTTATGTTAATAAAATGTGATTTTATAAGTGCAGTGTTGGATTGTACATCATCTTATTCTTCACAAACCTGCCTAACTAGTGGAATGCCTCTAGGGGACAACGTGTAAATGATGGCCATGTAAAATAAGAGGAATACATCCACCAACAGGAAACACTGATTTCTAACCCACGGAGCAATAATACACCCTGAGCAGACCTGATAGAGAATGATGACAGGCATAGCCGTTGGCTTGTCTGGTTTGCTTCAAGTACAGAGAGCGACCTGTACCAATCACAAAACGAGACGACGAGGAAGAGGAAACGCCACTCTGGCTTGCTTCCTCTTCAGTGATTTATTATTGTGGGTATAGGAGAGAAAGAACATGAGAAAGCACTTCTCTACTCAAACCTCATCATAACACAGGAAAGGTCCATAGGTCACTGGCCAGACCATAGGCCACTAGCCAGACCATAGGCCACTAGCCAGACCATAGCCATAGGTCACTGGCCAGACCATAGCCATAGGTCACTGGCCAGACCATAGCCATAGGTCACTGGCCAGACCATAGCCATAGGTCACTGGCCAGACCATAGCCATAGGTCACTGGCCAGACCATAGCCATAGGTCACTGGCCAGACCATAGCCATAGGTCACTGGCCAGACCATAGCCATAGGTCACTGGCCAGACCATAGCCATAGGTCACTGGCCAGACCATAGCCATAGGTCACTGGCCAGACCATAGCCATAGGTCACTGGCCAGACCATAGCCATAGGTCACTGGCCAGACCATAGCCATAGGTCACTGGCCAGACCATAGCCATAGGTCACTGGCCAGACCATAGCCATAGGTCACTGGCCAGACCATAGCCATAGGTCACTGGCCAGACCGGCCAGACCATAGCCATAGGTCACTGGCCAGACCATAGGTCACTAGCCAGACCAGACCATGTTTTAGTGCTAGTGCAATTCTACAAATTTTGCCATATGGCGGAAAGAATTGTAGAGTTTTAAAGCTAGTTGCCTACAATAGTTCCATGGCTTTATGCCGTGTTCTTATGCTACCTGAGTAACTCACACATTATAACAAGACCGTGCTATGACACTTTTGGAATTTCATTCTCCCTGACTGACTGTCTAGATGTTATTTTGGTGATTGTTAGTTCTCAAAGATTATCTTATTTAAACAATTATATGTATAGGTCTATCATCTTTTCTACATACAGTACTTTATATCTGATTTAAGTTTACACTAAAAACGTTTCATTTTTTATTTATATACATTTTTCTATTGGTTGTGGTGGCAATGATTTAGCAGCGGCGGCCCGCAGCTGCTAAATGAATACAGGGGAAACACTTAAACCACATCAGGAGATTCAAGTGCACACCAGTCAGAGACCATTGTTTGGTTAGCGATGTTTCTATATAGCGCTCATGTGATTGCAGTTTGAAAAACAAATGGCCACTGGATTGATGCAAATAATCATGATATCATTCTGCCAGGTAGGCATAGGCTACTTTGTAGTTAACATTTAATTGAGAAGGTTTGTGAATCTGAAAGTGTCGACAGACGTGTGCACCGCACACAGACAGGGGCGTAAGTCATTCCAGATCAGTATGTTCCCAATTCCCATGGTAGGAAATATGTTGTGGGATAGAAAGAACACACATTAAGCTATTGCTCTGTCTTACTAGACACTCCACTTTGACTTACGGCAAATGGTGATAATATATAATGTTATTCATTTGAACAGTGTACTGTAGGATATAGTAATATACTAATCTTCCCCCTGGGCTGTCATTTGACACTATTGTTAATCTAATGCAGCTTCTCAATAATAAACAGATTTGACTTTCACCCTTACAAAAACAATTACAGTAAAAGTGCAGTAACTGCAGTCAACTATTTTTGGATGCTGTATTTGCAGCATTCTGTAGTTATACTGCAGTGGAGAAGGTGGAAAGCTTCAAGTTCCTTGGCGTACACATCACTGACAAACTGAAATTGACCATCCACACAGACAGTGTGGTGAAGAAGGCGCAACAGAGCCTCTTCAACCTCAGGAGACTGAAGAAATTTGGCTTGGCACCTAAAACCCTCAAAAACATTTACGGATGCACAATCGAAAGCATCCTGTCGGGCTGTATCAACGCCTGGTACGGCAACTGCACCGCCCGCGACCGCAAGGCTCTCCAGAGGGTGGTGTGATCTGCCCAATGCATTACCAGGAGCAAATTACCTGCCCTCCAGGACACCTACAGCACCAGATGTCACAGGAAGGTCAAAAAGATCACCATGGACATCAACCACCCGAGCCACTGCCAGTTCACCCCGCTATCATCCAGAAGGCGAGGTCAGTACAGTTGCATCAAAGCTGGGACCGAGAGACTGAAAAACTGCTTCAAGGCCATCAGACAGTTACGCAGCCATCACTAGCACATTAGATGCTGCTGCCTATAGACAGACTAGAAATCAATGAACACTAAGAAATGGAACACTAGTCACTTTAGTAATGTCCACATATGTATATAATCCTAATTCATTCCTTACTAGATTAGTGTGTATTGGGTATATGTTGTGTAATGATATTACTGCACTGTCGGAACTAGAAGCACAAGCATTTCACTAAACCCGCATTAAAACCATCTGCTAAACACGTGTATGTGACCGATAACATTTGACTTGATTTGACTAACTGCAGTTATAAGTCACACTGCACTCTGACCGCAGTAAGCCTGTATTATTGGGGAAACAGTTGCGTCTTCCCGCAACGAGCCCGTGTTATCTGTGTAAACAATGGTTCGTGAAAACAGTGGGACGAATCAAGGACAATATGTATGTTCTGAACATATTCCATATTGTGCAAACACCGGCTAATGGCTTCCCTCGGCAAGCTGCGATGGCTGTCAAATACAAACTGAATACAGACGTGCAAACATGCCAGACTGCAGTGCATCATTTGGTTGAGTAAGTTGTCCATGTTTTGTCAACACCATCGGTCATGCTTATTAATTATGGGGTATGTGCTGCATAGGCTAGAAACAGTGATATACTTTACATTTCCAAGCCAATTTCTTGACAGCAAACCCCTCTCTGACAGTCAAACAGATCTGCTTGCCCAAAAGCCTGCATCGTTCCATCAAAGCCATGGAAAAAGGTTCTGATCTGTCATGGGTCTTATCGGTCTACAGCCAGGTTATTGCCTACCGTCTGCCTGCATAACACTAACGTTTATAAATAGCCGAACACATCATTCTTTTTGCAACGGTGCAGGTAGACACATTGCACTTGAACTTGAGAGTTTGGCATGGTCGTTAACGAGACAACTTACAATGCATTTCCTGCCCAGGTATTTGAAGAGGCATTCGTTCTCTTGCGGTGTGAGGAGTATAGAGCCAATATTTCCAACCCGCCGTTGCTGAGGATGGCTATTCATGTTCGCAAATAATTTCCCGATGAACAAAATTAACTTTTTTACTCTTGAACATTACATCAAATTAGTGCAGCCTTTTGGTCGCCATGGCTTGCAACCGGATCATCTCATGATGTTGTTTCTAAGGTGGAGGTTTTGCAAAATGAAATATTTCAGGATCCTGGTTGTTGGTTAACAACCTCCATGACCCAGGCGCCTGGAATAAAACGTGGGAAGCCCAATCTTTACAGAGAGCAAATTCTAAACTTTCATTCGGAACTCCAGCTGCAACATCGTTACTTCCATCCAACATGGCAGTGTAGAGGAACAACCATTCCAATGAAGAAGAGAGGGGGTCGTGGAGAAATCTCAAAATAATATACAATTCAAGGGCAGCACTTCCTAACAAAATGTATTTGCATTAAAAAAAATGTGTTTTGCCTGTCGTCTTTAAATGTTCTGGTGTTAGAATATAACGAGGATGCCGAAATATCCCGAAAGATGAAGTGGTCGAGCCCTATTTCCCTGTGGATTTTGCAACCGGAATGCAGAATGCGCGTGGAGCTGGGCGGAGACTGGTGTTTGTTATTTAGGAGGGAGGAGCTACTGCTGTTGTCATACTTTCAAAGAGAGGGATACAATGTTACATATGTACAATATACCCTACTTATTTATTACGTTTTGGCCACATACACTTGATATGAATTATAATTGCTCTCTCTCACTCTGTCTCTCTCTCTCTCTCGCTCTCTCTCTCTCTCTCTCTCTCTCTCTCTCTCTCTGTGCCTCTCTCTCTCTCTCTCTCTAACACACTGAGGTCAGTGAGTTCAATTGTTTTGGAGTCCAAAAGCTATATCATAATTTGAACATAACTAACATGACTAATTTTTTCAGGTTTAATGTCCTCTAGCCTTATGCTACCACACTGCCCAGTGCTTCAGTCGCCCCAACAACTATGCCTCAATACCCCCTGGGGGTGTAGATTTGCCTTAAAGTACCTCTCTATGTCTTCCATCTAACATATGAAAAAGGGGAGGAAGAGAGATAGACAGATGGACAGACTTTATCTGAGAGGGCCTTAAACCCTGTCCTTGGGGTATTAGCAAAGCGCTAATCTGTTAGGCTAGCAGCCCCTCTTGTGTGTTTGTTTGGGTTGTTAAAAAGGTAGAACTCAAATTGTCACATGTGCCGAATACAACAGGTGTAGACTTTACAGTGCAATGCTTATTTACAAGCCCTTAACCAACAATGCAGAGTAAAAAAGTAAGACAGTAAAATAACAGTAACGAGGCTATACAAGGAGAACAGCTACCGAGTCAATGTGCGGGGGTACGAGGTAGTTGAGGTAATATGTATATGTAGTTAGGGGTAAAAGTGACTAGGCAATCAGGATATATAATAAACAGAGTATCAGTAGCATATGTAAAGAGTGGAAATGTGTGAGAGATTGTGTGTTTTGTGTGTGTGTGAGTGTAGCAGTGGAGGCTGCTGCGGCTCATAATAATGGCTGGAATGGCTGGAATGGAATGGTATCAAACCCATGTTTTCGATACCATTCCAATAACTCCATTCCAGCCATTATTATGAGCCTTTCTCCCCCCAGCAACCTCCGCTGGAGTGTAGGTAGTGTGTCTGTGTGTGACAATTTTTAGGGCCTTCCCCTGACACCGCCTGGTGTAGTGGTCCTGGATGGTATGCAGCTCTGCCCCAGTGATGTACTGGGCCATGCCTCTCAATGGTGTAGCTGTACAGCTTTTTGAGGATCTGAGGGCCCATGCCAAATCTTTCCAGCTTCCTGAGGGGGAAGAGGTGTTGTCTTGTCCTCTTCACGACTGTGTTTGTGTGTTTGGACCATGATAGGTCCTTTGTGATTTGGACACAGAGGAACTTGAACCCACGACCCGCTCCACTACAGCCCCGTCGATGTGAATGGGGGCGTGCTCAGCCCTCCGTTTCCTGTAGCCCACGATCAGCATAGGACATGACACTAAGATAACATTAGTGTGGAGAGACTTGTGTCATAAGTCTGGCCACGCGGTGGCCACAAGATTCACTCTCTTTCTCACGCACACGGTCACACACCTTCTGACCTCTTCACCACCTTTCATTATCTCGCATACACGCACACACAACTTGACCTCCACACACACAAGGCTGACAGAAATAGTGGTGGAGGGCACACAATTTTCCACTAGTGCTGTTTAGTCTGTGGTTCGACACTCACAGAGTAAAGCCAGTGGATTATGTAACGAAGACAGACAGAGACTAAAGCCAGTGGATTATGTAACGAAGACAGACAGAGACTAAAGCCAGTGGATTATGTAACGAAGACAGACAGAGACTAAAGCCAGTGGATTATGTAACGAAGACAGACAGAGACTAAAGCCAGTGGATTATGTGACGAAGACAGACAGAGACTAAAGCCAGTGGATTATGTGACGAAGACAGACAGAGACTAAAGCCAGTGGATTATGTAACGAAGACAGACAGAGACTAAAGCCAGTGGATTATGTAACGAAGACAGACAGAGACTAAAGCCAGTGGATTATGTGACGAAGACAGACAGAGACTAAAGCCAGTGGATTATGTAACGAAGACAGACAGAGACTAAAGCCAGTGGATTATGTAACGAAGACAGACAGAGACTAAAGCCAGTGGATTATGTAACGAAGACAGACAGAGACTAAAGCCAGTGGATTATGTAACGAAGACAGACAGAGACTAAAGCCAGTGGATTATGTAACGAAGACAGACAGAGACTAAAGCCAGTGGATTATGTAACGAAGACAGACAGAGACTAAAGCCAGTGGATTATGTAACGAAGACAGACAGAGACTAAAGCCAGTGGATTATGTAACGAAGACAGACAGAGACTAAAGCCAGTGGATTATGTAACGAAGACAGACAGAGACTAAAGCCAGTGGATTATGTGACGAAGACAGACAGAGACTAAAGCCAGTGGATTATGTAACGAAGACAGACAGAGACTAAAGCCAGTGGATTATGTAACGAAGACAGACAGAGACTAAAGCCAGTGGATTATGTAACGAAGACAGACAGAGACTAAAGCCAGTGGATTATGTAACGAAGACAGACAGAGACTAAAGCCAGTGGATTATGTAACGAAGACAGACAGAGACTAAAGCCAGTGGATTATGTGACGAAGACAGACAGAGACTAAAGCCAGTGGATTATGTAACGAAGACAGACAGTGACTAAAGCCAGTGGATTATGTAACGAAGACAGACAGAGACTAAAGCCAGTGGATTATGTAACGAAGACAGACAGAGACTAAAGCCAGTGGATTATGTAACGAAGACAGACAGAGAGTAAAGCCAGTGGATTATGTAACGAAGACAGACAGAGACTAAAGCCAGTGGATTATGTAACGAAGACAGACAGAGAACATGTACTTAAGACAAGAGAATGGGCTAAATTGATTAATATTTTTAATCCCAGCCCCTGTCCCTGCAGGATGTTTTTTGCCTTTTGGTAGGCTGTCATTGTAAATAAGGATTTGTTGTTAACTGACTTGCCTAGTTAAATAAAGTTAAAAATAAATAAATCCCTAGGCCTCTTATGTGCAGTACCAAGATCGATTCGTCGCTGTATGCTTCTCTCCCTTAGATGGGTCATGTCATTCCAGGTGGTGACTGTAACATGAACAGTGTAACAGCTGGTGACCATTCATTCATTCTCATCACAAGTAGATACTGTGCTGCATTCATGAAGCCGACATCAGAACAAGATGGTGGGCACAATGAGGCCATTCTCTGTCACGGGCTCATCATAGGTCAGTGATCCTCTACAAGGCCTGGAACACTTCAATCAGAGCCAAATCATCACTATCTAGAGTAGACATTGGACGTAACAATGGCTTTATAACTACATTTAAAGGCTTAAAAGCCTTCATAAACTCTTTTGTACCTCAGCGTTGTTGATTACTTGTTTCTGATTGGCTAGGGCATTAAAACCAGATATCGGGACACCTTGCAATCACGACACCAAACTGAAAAACTGAAATTAGTTTTTTGATTATTGTCCGAATGTACCGTTTACATTTGTATTTCAATGCAATTGCAGAGGTTTATTTTACGACATTACTTTAACCTTATTTGGTCAATGGGGTCTGGCCTGACAACCATGGACCTGACACATGTCACCATACAGTCTAACAAGCTGATTAGAATATGGTATTTTGTTTACTTCTATTATTAAACCTCTTTTACTTACAGTATGACACCAAATGATCCACCACTAGATGGAGGTAGACACTGCATTAGTGCTGGGATCTATTCAATTTCAACGGTTAATGAAGGAAATGTATTGAATTTCCATTCACGAAAAATAATTATCAATAATAGACCATTTCCATTTCATGAAGTGATGAATTGTTATTCAATTATTATTTACAATGATGGCCTACAACGGCCAAACTTGGACGACGCTGGGCCAATTGTGCGCCGCCCTATGGGACTCCAATCACGGCCGGTTGTGATACAGCCTGGATCCGAACCAGGGTGTCTGTAGTGACGGCTACTAGCACTGAGATACAGTGTCTTAGACCGCTGAGCCTCTTGGGAGCCCTGTAAAAATACAAAGTCTCAAAACATTATGATTGCGTAATGAAACCATGACAAGTAATGCACCTAAGCTGAGATCTGGTGTTTGGAGGGTGTTTGAATGTAAACCCAATGTACGTGTTGGAATACACAGAATGTGTTTTAAAATATAAATAAAGTACTCTTCAACCTGAACTGGGTTTTTTGAGAGATCGTTGTGAAAAATGCAGCATCAAAACACAAAAACTGCAGCATCAAAACACAAAAACTGTGGTTTTCATACAATCAGTGATTTAGAAATGGTACATTTCTTTGACATTTTACCCACTCAACCACACAGCCACAATTAAAAAAATTATTCTAGGTGAAGTGAATGAATGCAATCCCCTTGTATCCCCTCGGTCATTTCATAACTGTCTCAATAAAGTGTCCCCAAAAATATCTTTAAAACATTTTTTCCTCAGTTCTTGCAGCTCAACCTCCAGTTAGTACTGGTGGTTTGAACACTGTGCTTGACAATGTCTTCCAAAACAATACAAATTGCAAATTCAGACAAAGGGATCTAATTCTGCAGTAGACAGGATTCAAAATGTCAATGGTGTGTAGAAGCTTTAGAGAGAGGACACAACACCAAAAGAGAAGGTATATAATTATGCACCAAACAAGCCTTGAAACACCAAAATAGTGTTTTTCAACCTTTTCTGCTTTCAACCTTTTTGCACAATACTTGATTAAGTGGTGTGTTGTAAAATGTTATGTTTCAAAACATCTCAAGATGATGTGTTTCAGTACTCAAGCAAAGTTAAGGTTTCGTCTCCTTCAAGTTGGTGAAGGCTCAGTTGCCACTAGTTTAGGTGTTACAAAGCACTTCATTTTAACAGTGTAATCTAATGTTGTCTGCCACAGAGGGCTTGATGTAATTACCGTGTCTTGACTCAGACAACAAGTTAAAGAGGTCCTAAATATGTCTGCTCCCGTGATGTCTATTTCAGTTGTCTTACCCCTATTCTGAATGAACCACCATCTCTATGAAAAGTCTGGTGCAATCTGCAAGTTGTCAGTCCCCTGTTTGACAAAGACAATGAGCAGGTACCAATATTAATTTGATCTCTAGAGACTTTTCTTCAGGCTTAATTGTGTTAGGAAATAAGTTCATTAGAGCTCTTGGGTGCGTGAGCCCTTCCTTCTCTTTCAGTGTCGGTCAATAGTTCATGTCTATTACTGCTTGAAAAAGAAAGCTGAATGTAGTCATTTATAGATGCAGCCATAGTCGTTTAAATTCTCATTGATGGATTAAGGTACTACCGACTTTTAGGCTCCAACTACTGTGTCCCACAAAGTTAAAAGAATCAAGTCATTCAATTTAGTGATGTTTTTGGAAAATATTCTCAATGTCTGCCATTGTCCACACAATGTCAATAACAGTTGAGTGCTGTAATTGTAAGCAGTTTCAGTGTTTCTACAGCTGAAGGGAGAAACTGCCTCATCACTCCTTTTTTATGTGTGAAAACAATCAGATAGAGGGAGGACAGGAATGCCCAGTCAGTCATTTATTTGTTACAGAGATCTGTTGTCTAGGAATGTAATGAAATGCTCTGCCTGTTAGAGACTGTTTCTCCTGTTTTCACAGGAAATATTTAGGCTGGAATGTGCTTTGGCACATGCATGTGTACTAAACAGCAAAAAGGCAATACTTAATATACTGTGAACACCAAAGAATATTATTCCTACCTTCTCATGTCATCCATGTGTTTGTGTGACAGGGGTTGCAAAGGGAAGGTACATTACTGGAAACATTCATAGTTTACCAGTAAACTACCAGAATTGTATGTATTTTATCACATCTAGTGACCCTTTTGGGTACTTCAGATCATCACAGGTGTCTGATTATCTCTGGCCCTCTGTGGCCTTTTACCATGCAGTATTTATAACGACATTCCTTTATTAGTTTTAACAAAACATGGAGAGACTGCAACCACGACTAGTTATGCAACATGCACAAACAATAACCCACACACAGGTGGGAAGGCAAGAACCTTAAATAGGATCCCCAATTAGAGACAACGCAAGGCAGCTGCCTCTAATTGGGGACCAACAAAACACAGAGTTTTCCAGAAACCTCTCCTCTGTCAAGCCATGACCTTAGCTACCAGACAAACATAGCGATGCCTGGCAGCATCACCACAGTCAGGACCTGACAGTGCGGGCTCCCGACCGCAAGAACAGGAACACCCAAGGGGGGGGGCGGGATGCCGGCGTCAGTGGAACCTCAGTCGGGGGCTCCGGATCAGGACTGGCTACCGGACCCCGCCCCCGAGGACGGACAGGGCGCCGGAGCAGGGAGAGGCTCTGCCCCGGAGCAGGACTGGGGACCGGCACTGGGACCCTGGTGCGAGGAGCCGGCACTGGAGGTACCAGGCTGGGGACTGGCACTGGAAGTACCGGGCTGGGAACCGCCTCACGGAGCTCTGGCCTGGGACCCGGCCCAGGAGCCCTGGAGCAAGGGGCCTGGAGGTACCGGGCTGGAGATCGACACCGGGACCCTGTTGAGAGGAGTCGACACTGGAGGTACTGGGCTGGGGACCACCTCCGGGAGCTCCGGCCTGGGAGCCGACAGCCGCTCTGCCCACATCTTCCTGCGGCACTCGAACATCTCCTCGTCCTCCCTCTGGCTGGTTCTCGCTCCCTGGCTGGGAGGTCTCAGCGCCAGCCAAGCCCTCCACCACCTTACCTGTTCCTCCAGGGGCTGGTCATGAAACCCCTCTGGGGGCTGCTGATCTTCCCTTGTTGGAAAAAGTACCCAACTGTCATACTTGAGTAAAAGTAGGATAGAAAATGACCGTCATACTTGACTAAAAGGAAAGATAGAAAATGACTCAAGTAAAAACCGATAAAATACTACTTGAGTAAAAGTCTAAAAGTATTTGGTTTTAAATAAACTTAAGTATCAAAAGTAAACGTAAATGAATAAATCATTTCAAAATCCTTTTATTAAGCAAACCAGACGTTACCATTGTCTTGTTTTTAATTTTATTAACGGATAGCCAGGGGCTCCAACACTCAGACATCATTTACAGATAGCCAGGGGCTCCAACACTCAGACATCATTTACAGATAGCCAGGGGCTCCAACACTCAGACATCATTTACAGATAGCCAGGGGCTCCAACACTCAGACATCATTTACAGATAGCCAGGGGCTCCAACACTCAGACATCATTTACAGATAGCCAGGGGCTCCAACACTCAGACATCATTTACAGATAGCCAGGGGCTCCAACACTCAGACATCATTTACAGATAGCCAGGGGCTCCAACACTCAGACATCATTTACAGATAGCCAGGGGCTCCAACACTCAGACATCATTTACAGATAGCCAGGGGCTCCAACACTCAGACATCATTTACAGATAGCCAGGGGCTCCAACACTCAGACATCATTTACAGATAGCCAGGGGCTCCAACACTCAGACATCATTTACAGATAGCCAGGGGCACGCTCCAACACTCAGACATCATTTACAGATAGCCAGGGGCTCCAACACTCAGACATCATTTACAGATAGCCAGGGGCACGCTCCAACACTCAGACATCATTTACAGATAGCCAGGGGCACGCTCCAACACTCAGACATCATTTACAGATAGCCAGGGGAACACTCCAACACTCAGACATCATTTACAGATAGCCAGGGGCACGCTCTAACACTCAGACATCATTTACAGATAGCCAGGGGAACACTCCAACACTCAGACATCATTTACAGATAGCCAGGGGAACACTCCAACACTCAGACATCATTTACAGATAGCCAGGGGAACACTCCAACACTCAGACATCATTTACAGATAGCCAGGGGCACGCTCCAACACTCAGACATCATTTACAAACAAAGTATGTGTGTTTAGTCTGCCAGATCAGAGGCCGTAGGGAATGACCAAGGATAAGTGTGTGAATTGGACCATTTTTCTGTCCTGCTAAGCTTTCAAAATGCAACAAGTTATTTTGGGTGTCAGGGAAACTGTATGGAGTAAAAAGTACGTAGGTTTCTTTAGGAATGTAGTGAAGTACAAGTAAAAGTACTTATTAGTATTTTTACTTTTGTACTTTACACCACTGAACAGTACCCAAAACCATTCTGTGATTGTATTTGACAATGAAGAAAATTGCTTTGTTTCAATGTAACAGATCTCTATTGAACTTAGGCCATGGTCTACTGGTTTCATGTTTGAAAGATAACACTCTTTGGTGGAAATCCTCCAGATGAGAAGAGATAGTACAGTGACAGTGACTGGCAGAGATGGGTCCCCTCTCTGGCAAGAGCGGTGCACCTATCTCCACTGCCTGAGTTAGCCAGGTCAGTGAGGAGGAGCCAAGCCAACAAAAGACCCAGGGGAGATCCAAAGTGAAGGGCATTGCTGGTCCCCAAAAACCCGGATAGAGGGGCATCTAGGAGAGAGGAAAGCATTGTTGAACCCTTATCGTTTCAAGCGGACCTGGACTGGTTCCTCGGGATCCATGGGACAAGGCTCGATCAGTAGGAGCTTTGAAAGAGGTATGTGAGACTTTAGATCAGGGCTCTCCAACTCTGTTCCTGGAGAGCTACCCACCAGTAGGTTTTCAATCCAACCCCAGTTGTAACAAACCTGGTTCAGCTTATCAACCAGCTAATTATTAGAATCAGGTGTGTTAGATTAGGGTTGGAGGTAAAACCTACAGGGCGGTAACTCTGATGGAACAGGGTTGGAGAGCCTTGCATCAAATCATTCATCTTCCTCATAGTATTAGATCTTAGGGCTCAGATCTAATGTATTTATATCGTAAAACTGTTTAACTACTACAGCTATTAGTTTCACAAGCCGTACATTATCCCTGAGGGGAGAAACATTTTACTCAGTAGTATCTGATAGTGATCATTTTTAAGACTTGCAGGGTCATTAAAGATTAACTCAGAGGTGACATATCGAACCAAAAGTATGGTGCCACGGTAGATGAACTGGCAGGGAATATTAATAAAACCACCATCACATATGGAAATTCTAGTCACCAAACTGAAGGGTTGAGGGAAAGACCGCAAGATGTGAAGACGGCTAAATGTGAACATGATCAAGGCTTCAGAACAGCCCATAAATTCGTTAATGGGTTATGGTGTGTGTGTGTGTGTGTGTGTGTGTGTGTGTGTGTGTGTGTGTGCATTTTTAAAAACGATTTAGGGAGGTGCTATTAGAGCATAGTTTGTTCTAGTGTTAATGAGAACTGGAAAAGTGACAAGTCTACAGTACGACAGGCCAACAATAGCCTCCTTTCATCAAAGGCCAACCAGTTTCATAACAGTTGTCAGACACATGATTGCACAGATATTTACACATAGACAAATACAGCTATACATGCACACACACATTGAAAAAGTGAAAGACCATCCATAAGATATGCAGATCACGGCGACAGCATCAATAAACACATCTCCCTGGACGCTGACATGCGGTTGATCCAAAGGAAGCACCCGGCACTGTGGTGCAAATTAGTGTCTCCACACGTTTACTTTTATTTCCACACTTATTCTTTTCAACATTTAACCTCACGCCCATCTCAGCACATTAACTCTGACATGAACAAAAAGATCCACAAGGTTACTGTAAATCTGTCTAATGAATGTCATTGTGATATAATGATTATGAGTTTTCTATACAGAGGCTTGAGCCTGTGGACATGTTACATAAAGATGGTCCATTTACGTTGGTCTCATACTTGTCCTCTCATTTGTTAAAATCCATTTGACCATCACATAACCGTTTGGTAAACCTATAGATTTTAAGCTGGTTTGTCTACTACAGATTTTGAGAACGACATCATGTACAGAGGGTGAAATAAGTATTGAACACGTCACCATTTTTCTCAGTAAATATATTTCCAAAGGTGCTATTGACATGAAAGTTTCACCAGACGTTGGTAAAAACCCAAGTAATCCATACATACAAAGAAACCAAAACAAATAAGTTCAGAAATTAAGTTATGTGTAATAAAGCCAAGACAACAGCTGAAAACTATCAGTAATTAAAAAGCAATCCAGCCCCCTGTCAGTGCAAATTAATATCAGCTGGTTCAGTCCCAACTGATGGCCTACAAAAAGGTCTGATTGCCAAGGTGTCACACAAGACACATCTCATGATGGGTAAAAGCAAAGAGCTGTCTCAAGACATTCGCAACCTAATTGTTGCAAAACATAATGATGCCATTGGTTATAGGCGCATTTCTAAGCTTCTGAATGTTCCAGTGAGCACTGTTGGGGCCATAATACGGAAGTGGAAAGACAATCATTTCACCATAAATTTGCCTCGACCAGCTGCTCCTCGCAAGATTTCTGACAGAGGAGTGAAAGGAATAATCAGAAGAGTTGTCCAAGAGCCAAGGACCACTTGGCTCTTCAAAAAGACCTGCAATTAGCAGGTACTGTTGTCTCAAAGAAAACATTAAGTAATGCACTCCACCGCCATGGCCTGTATGCACGCTCACCACGCAAGACTCCATTGCTGGAAAAAAAGCATGTTGAAGCTCGTTTAAAGTTTGCTGCACAACATTTGGAAAAGCCAGTGAAATACTGGGAGAATATAGTGTGGTCAGATGAGAGCAAAATTGAACTGTTTGGATGTCATAATACACACCATGTTTGGAGGAGAAATGGCACTGCACATCACCCTAAAAACACCATACCAACAGTGAAGTTTGGAGGTGGGAACATCATGGTGTGGGGCTGCTTTTCAGCAAATGGTACTGGCAAACTTCACATAATTGAAGGAAGGATGAATGGGCAAATTTACGAGGAGCACCTGGTCGAGGCAAATTTATGGTGAAATGATTGTCTTTCCACTTCCGTATTATGGCCCCAACAGTGCTCAACATTCAGAAGCTTAGAAATGCGCCTATAACCAATGCCATCATTATGTTTTGTAACAATTAGATTGTGAATGTCTTGAGACCGCTCTTTGCTTTTACCCATCATGAGATGTGTCTTGTGTGACACCTTGGCAATGAGACCTTTTTGTAGGCCATCAGTTGGGACTGAACCAGCTGATATTAATTTGCACTGACAGGGGGCTGGATTGCTTTTTAATTACTGATAGTTTTCAGCTGTTGTCTTGGCTTTCCATGCCTTTTTGAACCTCCCTTTCTTCATGTGTTCAATACTTTTTCCCTGTGTCATTTCACATTATTACACATAACTTAATTTCTGAATTTATTTGTTTGTATGGATTACTTGGGTTGTTACCAACATCTGGTGAAACTTTCATGTCACTAGCACCTTTGGAAATATATTTACTGAGAAAACGTGTTCAATACCTATTTCACCCGCTGTATGTTTGTTTATTTTGAACATATAAATTATGATATATATACTCTAATGTACTATTACGATCATGACTATTATGATTTTACTTCACAGTACATTTGAAAAAATCTGATTTTGACAAGAACCAGAGATGTATTGTATGTAGCAAATGCATCCCCTAAACAGTAAAACGAAGTTGCTGGAGTCTTTTTGTTGATGTTTTTTTTCTTTTGTACTGCTTTACTACAATTGCATTGGCCTAACAGTACTGCAAAACAGTAGTATATGCCATTTACATAGCTTGCATTGGCCTAACAGTACTGTAAAACAGCAGGCACTTTTATCGAAAGTGACAACAGTGAGTTGTTTTTTTGTACTGTATCAAATCAAATGTTCTTTTGTCACATGCGCCGAATACAACAGGTGTAGACCTTACCGGAAAATGCTTACTTACAAACCCTTAACCAACAATATCAGCGTACAGGTGAGACCCAGTCACAGACAACATTGGAAGGGGCAGGCAAAAGACAGGTCAGGGGCAAGCAGAGTTCTGTAACCCAGAGTAGTGGGGCAAAGGTAAAAGACGGCAGGCTCAGGGTCAGTGCAGGCAGAGTTTGGTAATCCAGAGTAGTGGGGCAAAGGTACAAGGCGGCAGGCAGGCTCAGGGTCAGTACAGGCAGAGTTTGGTAATCCAGAGTAGTAGGGCAAAGGTACAAGGCGGCAGGCAGGCTCAGGGTCAGGGTCAAGGCAGGCAGACTAAAGGTCCAACTAAGAAAACAGGCACTTTAGCGAGACAGGAGTAAAGGGGGAAAACGCTGGTAGGCTTGAAGAATAAAACGAACTGGCAACAACCAAACATAGAACACAGGGATAAATACACTTGGGATAATGAGGAATATGGGCGACACCTGGAGGGGGGTGGAGACAATCACAAAGACAGGTGAAACAGATCAGGGTGTGACAGTACCCCCTCTACGGGCGCCATCTGGCGTCCTACCTGGGCGCATACCTGGCTGACCGGGGTTCCGGCGGTGGAACTCAGAGATGAGGGCTGAATCCAGGATGTCCCTAGCAGGGACCCATCACCTCTTCTCCGGCCCGTACCCCTCCCAGTCAACCAGGTACTGGAATCCCCTGCCCCGAGGTCGAACCTTCAGGAGACGCCTCACCATGTACACCGGTTGGCCGTCGATGAGCCGGGGAAGAGGGGTAGGCCTGGAAACAGAAGACAAAGAGCTGTGAGACATAGGTTTAACCCCGGACACATGAAAGGTGGGATGAATACAAAGGGTCCGGGGCAACAGCAGGCGAACAGCAGAGGTGATGCGGGAAATGGGGAACGGGCCGATAAATCGGAGGGGCAGATCCCGTGTGGACAGCCATGCCTTCAGACCTACCCGATGGCGGTCTGCCTGTCGTCGATACCTGGAGGTGGTCTTGAGAAGGGCCGACCGGGCTTTCCTCCAGGTACGATGACAGCGACGGACAAACATCTGGGCCGAAGGTACATCAACCTCCTCCTCTTGCTAGGATAATAGCTGATAGCCCAGGGAGCACTCAAAAGGTGAGAGACCCGTGGCGGAGCAAGGAAGGGTGTTCCGGGCGTACTCGACCCAAACTAGCTGCTGACTCCAAGTGGTGGAGTCGTCTCAAGGTCCTGGTTGGCTTGTTCCGACTGACCGTTGGACTGGGGGTGGAAACCGGAGGACAGGCTGGCCGATGACCCAATAAGCATGCAGAACGCCTTCCAGAACCGGGAAGAGAACTGGGAGTAAAGGAGGTCTAGAGTTTTTTCCCCTCTGGTTGCACATGTGACATGCTTGTAGAAATGAGGTAAAAGGTATTTAAGTTAGCCTCTATTAAAGTCCCTGGCCACTAGGAGCGCCACTTCTGGAAGAGCATTTTCTTGTTGCTTATGGCCTTATACAGCTTGTTGAGTCCTGTCTTAGTGCCAGCATCGGTTTGTGGTGGTAAATAGACCGCTACGAAAAAAAATAGATAGTGGTAGACAGTGTGGTCTATAACTTATCATGAGGTTCTCAACCTCAGGCATAGTATGTGACCCCAGTGGGAATCAAACCCACAACTCTGGTGTTGTTAGTACCATGCTCTAACTAACTGAGCCACACAGGACCACTACAAGACATAAGTATAATACAACACTGTAAAATACAATACATGGATGAGGCATGCAATGACATTAATCCAGACCCAGGTGCATGAACAATGAGGACATTTACTGTGTCGATGAGAACCTGTGGCCAAATGCTCAAGACAGGCTTGATGCAAGCCAGTGCCTGCTAAATGTTATGTTTCTTTCATTTGATTACAGTACAACTATAGTGCAATTATATCTGAAAATTGAATTTATATTTTCATCAATGATTATGAAAGATGTCTTCAATGATCACACCTTTGGTCACACATGGGAAAGAAATGATGGAAATTTGATATTCTGTCAGTCTTGAAGGGTAGTGCAAGTGTGTGACCTGATGTGAAAACAGTGTAATGAACTTCAATACACCTGACATAAAACTGAATCTAAACATGACACTGTTGATTTTATGTACATTTTACATTTACTGTAATTTTAGCCACATTTGTTGATAACAAAATCAGAAATCAGCAACATGAAAAGGATATTCCTGGAAAATGTGTGGTAGGTGCAAGCCAACAAAATCACAAGGGTTTTAGTCTAACTAACTAACTTGTGTCTCCAAGTGGCTGCACAGCTCTCCAAAGTGTGCACTGTTCCTAAGTAATTTCAATGTACTTTTATGACAAAGAAGAGTATTCAAATATACGTTTTTTTTTTTTAGCTATCCTAGTTGTGTCGTTGAGGAACTAGAGCATGCAGACTTGTGGTTATTTTGTTTGGGACACAGTCCTGAATCCCCGCCATCACATAATTGTTGTTTACGCATTCCAAAAACAGCCCATTATAAATTGCAATTTGGGTCAAGTGGGCATCATTTGAAAGCTTGTTTTTTTGCCAGCATACTGTACATTTTGCAATGTTAGGCTTTCACAAAGACATTTAGAGTCATGAGTGCATTCAGGTGCGTGTTCTGATGCAAATTGTCTTCACAATAGACAAACATACACTACCGTTCAAAAGTTTGGGGTCACTTAGAAATGTCCTTGTTTTTGACAGAAAAGCACATTTTTGTCCATTAAAATAACATCAAATTGATCAAAATGTTGTGTTAGCTAATCCAAGTTTATCATTTTAAAAAGGCTAATTGATCACAGCTGAAAACTGTTGTGCTGATTAAAGAAGCAATAAAACTGGCCTTCTTTAGACTAGTTGAGTATCTGGAGTGTCAGCATTTGTGGGTTCGATTACAGGCTCAAAATGGCCAGAAACAAAGAACTTTCTTCAGAAACCCGTCAGTCTATTCTTGTTCTAAGAAATGAAGGCTATTCCATGCGAGAAATTGCCAAGAAACTAAAGAACACTGTGTACAACTCCCTTCACAGAACAGCGCAAACTGACTCTAACCAGAATAGAAAAAGGAGTGGGAGGCCCAAGTGTACAACTGAGCAAGAGAACAAGTACAGTAGAGTGGCTAGTTTGAGAAACAGACGCCTCACAAGTCGTCAACTGGCAGCTTCATTAAATAGTACACGCAAAACACCAGTCTCAACGTCAACAGTGAAGAGGCGTCTCCGAAGATGCTGGCCTTCTAGGCAGAGTTGCAATGAAAAAGCCAAATTGCAAAAGGGTTTTCTAATGATCAATTATCTTTTTAAAATGATAAACTTGGATTAGCTAACACAACGTTTCATTGGAACACAGGAGTGACGGTTGCTGATAATGGGCCTATGCAGATATTCCATAAAAAAATGTGCTTTTCTTTCAATAACAAGGACATTTCTAAGTGACCCCAAGCTGTTGCCCCGGACCCTTTGTATTCATCCCACCTAGTGTAGGCTTATTCAAAAACGTTGACACTGTTTACGACATAAGTTTTATAATATGGAAATATGAAGTGTACATTTGGACTCAGGTGTTTGGCTGGATTTTATGACATCAAAGCAGTATTTATTATAATCCTCAACATCTCATCTTTCAAATTAAATAAGAGTGCATTTCCCCCACTCAGACAACAAAGCATTAGCAAAAGTTGGCCAATTAGCGGGAGGGATGTTGGCAACTTCTTGTCGTGTGAAGAGCAGAGCTTGAGATCTGATGTTATTTATAGTATGTTAGTGTACAGCCACTGCGTTCCAATTTATGTGCTTATCAGTGCCCGAATCTTCAATTTTCAACCCGTTTATGGGTATGAGTGTAAACGGTTAAAAGAGTTCAAATTGAGAAGATATCATTATGTTGTGTTTTGGTGATTAAACCAATGTACTTATTATGTTTCATTGTAAACTTATATTTCGGATCAATGGTTGTGTGGTGAAATACAGTATGTCTACAAACAAAATGAATGAACAATGAAAGGTGTTCATTTGTGTTAACAGTTTGGAGTTTTGTACTGAGTTTAGAAAATGTATCACATACTTAGTACCAATACGATTGAAGAAAACTGTAAACACATGAACTAGGTCTCCATAGTTATATAGGCCAACATACACTGAGTGTACAACACATTATGGAAACCAACTTCCCAATATTGAGTTGCAGCCCCTTTTGCGATCAGAACAGCCTTAGTTCGTCAGGACATGGACACTACAAGGTGTTGAAAGCGTTCCACAGGGATGCTGGCCCATGTTGACTCCAATTTTGGCACACACACAATCCATGTCTCAAAAAGGCTTAAAAATCCCTCTTTAACCTGTACCCACCATTACATCTACACTGATTGAAGTGGATTTAACAAGTGTTTTGTACAATGCATGGTTAGCAAAATGACAGTTCATATGTCAAAGTATGAAAGTTCTATGAACATTTCTACGAACTGAAAGCTAGCGATGACACAAGACAGAACTCTCAGTATAACTAAGTAATCAAACTAATAAAGGATCATTTATAATATCAAGGTTGTACAATGACTGATTGAGTGATTAGGATAATTGACATGTCAGCCCATTGAAGGTTTTGGAGAAGGTTCAGCATGCATTCTTAAAGTTCACGCTGCTACGTTCATCTGGAGTCAGGAGACTTGGCTCCTGTTTGAGTTCAGTTGTGTCTATTTGAAGTAAAACATGACATCAAATGTAGAGTCTTTTGTCTGTTTGGGCTCAGACATTGTTTTTTGGGGGGCCGTTTTACTAGCGAGGGCGAGTGGTGTTCCTGGAGGCATTGGGACTCGTTATGGTTCGAGGACGGCCTGTGAGACTTCACCACGGACTGTTTGTCTTGGGCAGGGATTACTCTACAATTTCACCGACAAAGCATGGCACAGGACTCGCAGTCAAAGCTTTTCCTCTTCAGTTATAACTACAAAATGTAAATGTAATATTCAATTCTATGGAATGTTTGTTGGCCGTAACGAGAACAACAAAAATAACAACAACCATATTGTACTTTCTGATTTTAAACAGGTTTAAAAAACCTCCCAGAATCAGATACTGTTCAAAAAGATACTGAAAACGAATCATTACACCATACACTGTGCCTATTGCATATACAGTGTACAGTACACATACAAGGATGCTCTCCTAGAAGTGAAGGAATTCTTAAATGAATGAAGCAATCGCCTTCCATCAGCGGTGGGTGAAAATTACGGCCGATTTTCCATGTCTCTCTTGAAGACAACCTCAGTGGACATGTATTCCGAGAGTGGGGTCATGGTTTCTCTCCCTGGACTCGGAAAAAGGCACCAATTGCAATTAGATGTGGGGGCATCTTATACAAGAAGCTGGAGTTATCTAGAAAAGAGTGTGTGTGTGTGTGTGTGTGAGAGAGAGACAGTGAGTGCGTTGGTGTGCGTGCGTGCCTGGTGATGGATGGGAATCATTGTCAAATGAACGGACACACCAGTTCTAATTAAGGCCTACTCTGATATGTAAATATATTCATCGTGGTCACATTAACGAAGGCCAACTCAATACGTCTTTGTTGGGGAATTATGACAAACTAAGCCCGGCAGACTTGACAGATCTTGACAGGAGCACATCCGGTCAGATGGCACCTTTCTCTGAGAAGAATAGAGGAGCATTGTACAGTGTGTGGAATCTAGAGCAGTGCAGCTCACTGACCCTCACTGACCCTCACTCACATGTCCTAATTATCCCTGCCTACTGAAGCCTGTGATGTGTTTACTTTTTCCCGTAAAAAGATGTTGTGATTTCTATCCTGTTCTTTTTCCTTTTCATGTTAGGATAGGACGACTAATTGATCCATGTGGACTCTAGGGCGATGGCGCTGATTGGCCGCTGTCTGCTGGTGGTGGTGTTGTGTGTTGGGGTCAGAGAAGGGGCCGGTGGTGAGCAGATGAAGCAGGCCCAGGCTCCTCTTATCCCTCACCGGCCCTTCATCGTAGTGTGGAACGCCCCCACAGAGTCCTGCCGCCTACGCTTCAAGGTGGACCTGGATCTCAGCGTCTTTGACATCGTTGCCAACCTCAACGAGACCCTTAGTGGGCCCAATGTCACCATCTTCTACCACAGCCACCTGGGCTATTACCCTTACTACGCCAGCTCTGGGAACCCCATCAACGGGGGCCTGCCCCAGAACCAGAGCCTGTCCAAGCACCTGAGCAAGGCCAGGGCCGACATCGACAAGCTCATCCCTCACAAGGACTTCCGAGGCCTGGGTGTCATTGACTGGGAGAACTGGAGGCCCCAGTGGGTGCGCAACTGGGGCTCGAAGGACATCTACCGCAACAAGTCTAAGGAGCAGATCCGGAAGCTCCATCCAGGTTGGCCTGAGAGTAAGGTGGAGAATGAGGCCAAGGAGGCCTTTGAGAGGGCCGGACAGGCCTTTATGAACAATACTCTACTGTTGGCCGAAAGTCGACGACCTGACGGCCTCTGGGGCTTCTACCTGTTCCCCGACTGCTACAACTATGGCTACAAGACGCACCCGCATCGCTACACAGGTGAATGCCCCAACGTGGAGCACGTCCGTAACGACCATCTGATGTGGCTTTGGAGGGAGAGCACAGCCTTCTACCCCTCCGTGTACCTAGACTATGAACTCAAGTCCTCGGCAAACACTGTCAAGTTTGTCCACTACCGCGTCAAAGAGGCCATGAGGATTGCTTCCATCGCACGCACCGACTTCACGTTACCTGTGTTTGTCTACTCTAGACCCTTCTATGCCTACACCTTCACGGTCCTCTCAGAGGTAAGAAGGATTACTAATAACTGTTGATGTTTGGAAACTAATAACTGCTGTTGCTATTGGTTCAAGTGTGAAAATAATAGTGTCAGGACAGTGATAAATATTCCAACATATTTTTTTTAAAGTTAGTGCTTTTTATAATTCGTGCAAGCATTTTATTGCCTTTCAGTCATTGTGATAAACTACCTAACCTCTGCATTTTTCTGTAAAGTCACTTGTCTTGTCTCCTGCCATGTTCTGCCTCCCAGTCATTGTGTTGGATTAAAAGCTATTCATCTCCCAGAAGCTTCTGGAACTGTCACAGAGTGATGAGTGGAATGCTCAGTCTCAGACATCTCACATGACCTTAGATCTGAAAGAACTGGATAGTTACAGCATTTCTACCTTGCCCTCTGATTGCCTGGGTGGAATATTGCTTACCTACAGTATTTTAACCTTTCAGGTGTGTAAAAGTGCCTATGGACAGGTGATATAGGTCTGATTCTGGATTGGGCCATGATCTTTATTTTGAGGTTCAGGGGTCAAGAGGTAAAACATGAGAGTGTACTAATCAAAATGTAACACTGGAGCAGGTCAAGTATTGAACTCACTTTGAGCTGAGGGGGGAGACTGTGTTTGGAGTGTTACATCTTTTTTTTATGTCTCTCCTAGAGTGACCTGGTGCACACTATTGGAGAGAGTGCAGCTCTTGGGGCGTCAGGAGTGGTGCTTTGGGGCTCCTCAGAATATGCTCGAACTCAGGTAAAGCTGTTACACAGAAAACTATGTGCAATATGATTGTTTTTATTTATTAATCCCGAGGAGCCACAGTGGGGCACAGTTCCTTCCTGGTAATATGTGATTTCAACTAACGATTAGTTGAATGAGACGTGTTAGTGCTGGGTAGGAAAAATGTCAGCCCCATTGCGTCTCCCAGGGAGAACTTCAATGTCAAAGCATTTAACATTACATTTACATCATAATGTATTGTTGCATGCAGTAGGCAGCAGCTGTGAGTGTCTACGTGGTTCCATGAGACACTGACAGGACATGACATGTCATCACTTTCAACGTGGATTTCCCTTCCTTACCAGTTCTCAGTGTCTCCTGAAATAGTAATGTTTCAGCACAGTCACTGGGGTTTATGAGATCAGGACAGGAGCCTTGAAGAAGACTTGGTTTACATCACACAGACAGTGGTGTGGTGCTCTGTTGGAAAAGGACACATGGTGATTTTCTGGTTCCCTTTGCATCTTGTTTACAAGTGGCTCGTCAGTTATAAATCAAGTGTAGATGTGGATTACTTTGCTGCATTATAAACAGGGGGTAAGGTGTTAAAGGAGGACATTTTCCACTTATTTGTATTCAAATGGTGATGGGTATTGAGCACCGTGTCAACACGAGGTGATCTCTCAGTAAACCATCAATATGTGCTTAAATCACCCACACAGCTGATCTCAATTGCAACCACTATTGGCCAACATATTACCGCTCCCTAAAGCAGATGTCGGTGTTAACTTTAAGTCCTGGTTTTTTTAGCACTCGATTTAGCACTCTGGTGGTCATGAAATGTTGTCAGCTGCCGATTGGTTGCTATTTCATTGGGGCCAGGAGTTGAGAACCTAGACGAAGCTGTCTGGTATCTAACTCGTTTGACACAGTAACTACAGGAGATCAACTGATCTGCTGGTTTATTCTTGTGGGTTTTTGGTTGCAAGCAAGTTTGTTTTAACACGCTTGCAAATGTAATCTCTCATTGGTAGTGTTTTAGGAAATCCAGCACTAACCCACAGTTGCACGTGAAGTTCTGCCTGTTGGTTGCAATTGACCCGATATGTTTTTACCAAGCTCATCCTGTGTACTAGATGGAACATTTCAAGCCTTGATTCCCTCCATTCCAGGTTTAGAGGAAATACAAAGGAGAGAAAATGAGAAGAAAGTCAAGGGATAGTTAGTGCATGAAGTAAATGAACATACTGTGGGTGACATAAGGAAGGTTCATTCAACAGAACTATTATTTCCAGTGAACTGCAGGCCTATTTTTAGCTATACTTTGACAGACACCTATTCTTACGCTGTGTATTTATGCTGTTGTGTTTGTACCTCTGCCTGTCTATGTGCACCTCCAGAGAAACTGCCTGACAGTGAAGAAGTACATCGATGGTCCTTTAGGCCACTATGTCATCAACGTAACCTCAGCCGCCAAGCTGTGCAGCAAAGCCCTGTGCAAGAAGAACGGCAAGTGTGTTAGGAAGAGCCTCGACTCAGGGGCCTACCTTCACCTCAACCCCCGCTTCTTCCACATTCGCAGCAACCTGGGTGCCCGGGGGCCCCGCTTCCATGTGAGCGGCCATCTTAACAACTACGACATCCTGGACATGAAGCACAAGTTTACCTGCCAGTGCTACCAGGGCTGGACGGGGGTCTACTGCGAGATGCCCCAGATGCCACCGCTCCCTCCCATGCCCCGACCCAGGGACAACAGCCTGCTAGGGGACATACTGGTCATCCTGTCACTTCACTTCTCCTGTCTGTGTGTCATCATGTTCCTTGGCCTCTGCCTCATCATCAAGTGTTTGATACTGTAGAGAGAGGACTACCCAGCAAACGGGGAACATTCCCAGGACATTAGCTAACATTTCTATTACGTTCTAGCTAACATTTTTTTTTTATCACCAAATATTTTTTTCTAAAAATAATTTTGAAATTAAATGCTCCTAACATTCACGAAATTGTTGCGCACAACATCTGTAAAAACTATCACAGAACATTCCCCTAAGGTTCACATTAGGTTTTCAGGGAATATAATAACACAGCATTGCGGTAATGTTCTTAGAACTTAGTGGCACAACAAAATGTGGGAGCAATAGTGGTTGTGTGGACACATTACAGAAACGATCTGCTAATGTTGATGGAAATGTTATTCAAAACAACCACAACTAGCAGGGAATATTCCTACAATAGTCTCAAGAAGTTATGGTGTGACATTAGGTGGTCTTCACTGATATATTCCGTAAACAATGTAAAATACGCTTCGGTCCTATTGTTGCTCATACAATTTCTATTTGCATAATAATGGTTTCAGAAACACATATACATTACCAGGCAACTCCTTGCTTCTATATTAACAACTTGGGTCAGCTATGCTGGCCTATGGAGTACCTTGGAAACCAATGATACGATTTATATATAACTGGGCTACCGAAGGGACTAATTTCTATAGTATATAAACACCTTTTGGAAAGCTCATATTCAGAGGTAGCCAATACAAAAGTATGGTCTACAGATCTAAGTGAATCCGAACAACCCTTTAACTAGAACACAATATGAAAAATATAACCCCATAAAAATATAATCCCATAATTCGAACCATCAAGTTATACATTTTAAATTTGTTCACAGACTGCATTTAAACACCAAGGAAACGTTTTACAATGAAATTGGCCCTAACTTCCCCTTTGTTTTCTTTTCCTGTATATAAAGAATGTATTGTTACTTAAACTCTAAAAAATGGCCTGTGGCACAGTGGTCTAAGGCACTGTATCGCAGTGCAAGCGGGCGTTGCTACAGATGCTGGTTTTAGTCCTGTCTGTGTCGCAGCCGGACGCGACCGGGAGACCCATGAGGCGACGCACAATTGGCCCAACGTCATCTGAGTTGTCCTTGTCCCATCGCGCTGTAGTGACTCCTGTGGCGGGCTGGGGGCATGCACATTAACACGGTTGCCAGGTGTACGGTGTTTCCTCAGACACATTGGTGCGGCTGTCTTCCGGGTTAAGCGTGCATTGTGTCAAGAAGCAATGCGACTTGGCGGGGTCGTGTTTCGGAGGACGAACGGCTCTCGACATTCGCCTCTATTGAGTCCGTACGGGAGTTGCAGCGATGGGACAAGACTAACTACCAGTTGGGGAGAAAAAGGGGTAAAATATATGATCAATATTTTGTAGATATGTATCTTTTGTAATGTTTATTCTTCTTTTAAGTGGCAGCCCACAGGTACAATGTGTAAAATAATCAATAGAAAATATATGAATGGAATATGAAACGAAATACATTTAAATATTGTACCTGTAACCACCAATGAAAAAAAAAGACAAAATAAATTCAACATTTTGTCAAAAAACATAAAGAAACATACTGCGACTAACGGAGAAGTAATTCTAAACACCTAAAACATGCAGGGAACATTCCCACAAGTACTCTCATGAAGTTGTTCTAACATGATTGTTCCAATAATGTTCCTTAAACAAACTTACGTCTGGATTTAATGGTGGTTCTGAGAAAACATGAATGGAATGTTCTGATAATGTTGATACAGACATTATCTCAAACCCCCATGACAACCAACAGGCAATATTCCCTCAATATTCTCATAAAGTTACTACAGCAGTATGACGTTATTGACGTGATGTTCCAGTAACATTCTCAGAATTTACTGCAGTAATACAATTTGTCAGAAATTGAAGATATTCTGAGAAAACATTCCTGGAATATTCAGCTAATGTTGATGGAGGAGATGTTATTAATAACACCTCACAACAAACAACAAACATTCCTGCTAGAGTCATTCTGTTATGTTATGACATGATGTTCCAATAATGTTCAATGATAATGGAAGTGGCTCTGAAAACATTGCTGCAATGTTCTGCCAATATTGATGTGCCATATTATTATATAAAAGTTTGAAACTTAGCCTTAAAATGTCATTTCAATCTTTTTACATGATGATATCTTATTAGGGTATTGTCCGAATATAGTTATAACTAGGGCTGGGCGACGTGGCCAAAGTATCATATCAGAATGTTTTGTTAATTTCTGAAGTCTAATTGCTGACACAAAAAAGCAATGTTTGAAAGTTATTAATTAAATATTGTTTTTAGAAAAGGGGGCATTTCAGGAGCAAAAGGTTTTCAATAGTTGTTTTTAACTCATAAAATATATTAATTGGAATATAATATTGGAAAGGAATATAACTAACATTAAAAAACATATATAAAAACATATTTAACAACAATAACTTAACTAATTAACTCAGTGTAACATTGATGTGGCAACTCTTATGCTCTGCTATGGCAGGATTCTAATTTGTACATAGGTCACAAATAAAGCTAACCCCAGTAAAATAGGAGCCATGAGTCATGAGCACACCTCCTGCACTTCTCACACCTAATCCAGTCCCCACCTGTGACTGAAAACAGTGGAAGAGATGCCAATTGAAAAGCTCTCTCTTAAAAATGTAGCTAGTTATGTAGCTATAGGACATAAAATGCTGTGTAAAATGTCTAAAAGGCTATAAAGTAACATTAACTGTAAAGCTATCAGTCACTAGTGGAACCATTTACAACTGCAATTAAGTTACGTTATATACATATTTTAAAATGTATTTTACCTCAGACGATCTGGTAGTAAATTTGCCAAGAGTGTACAAAGATGTCATCAAAGCAAAGAGTGGCTACTTTGAAGAATATAAAATCTAAAATATATTTAGATTTATTTAACACTTTTTTGGTTACTACTTTATTCCATATGTGTTATTTCATAGTGTTGATGTCTTCACTTTTATTCTACAATGTAGAAAATAGTAAAAATAAAGAAAAAGTAGGTGTCCAAACTTTTGACTGGTACTGTAAGTAGGACCCGTGACATCCTGGCAAATTTATATCGGAGTTGTGTCGAGATGGCTATGCATCGTCATGGTATGAAGCTAGCAGCATAGCATCTCTCTCCATTGAATACAGGTGGTTGACATCCACAACCCACAACTTGAAAATCTATTACAATAATGAGATGTATCCACCAATCCAAAGAAAGGACAGGCGGGAGGTAGACATTCGGCCGTTCCACATTGTGGACAACGACTCCCATTGTTAGGGAGGGTTCTGTGTTTAAGTAACATTATCCCTGATGTCCTTACACAGCTCTCTGGTCTTGGCCATTGTGGAGAGGTTGGAGTCTGTCTGTTTGATTGAGTGTGTGGACAAGTGTCTTTTATACAGGTAACGAGTTCAAACAGGTGCAGTTAATACAGGTAATGAGTGGAGAACAGGAGGGCTTCTTAATGAAAAACTAACAGGTCTGTGAGAGCCGGAATTCTTACTGGTTGGTAGGTGATCAAATACTTATGTCATGCAATAAAATGCAAATTAATTATTTAAAAATCATACAATGGGATTTTCTGGAGTCTCTCACAGTTGAAGTTTACCTATGATAAAAATTACAGACCTCTACATGCTTTGTAAGTAGGAAAACCTGCAAAATCGGCAGTGTATCAAATACTTGTCTCCCCACTGTACATAGATTCTAAGTTAACTGTAAATCAACAAAGTGTTTCTGTGGAGTGAATTTTCAATTGGTGATAAATGTTTTCAGGCAGTAAATGACTGTACCTAAGACAATAATCAGTATGAGGGACAAATTGTTTTTTTGGGGTTGTTTTTTGGTCATTTAGCAGACGCTCTTGTCGAGAGCAACTAAAACTAGTGAGTGCATACATTTTCATACTGGTCCACCATGGAAATCAAACCCACAACCCTGGTGTTGCAAGTGCCATGCTCCACCAACTGAGCCACATGCCATCCATTAAAACACATTTGGTAAGTTGATCTTTACAAATGGTTTGTTGTACCCCTTAGTAAAAGTGAACCAACATTAATTGCATGAACTTACATCGTCATTGTTAAACCTTTAGATGATATTTACCTGTTTAGGATCAATGTCAAGCCTAACCACAACCATAATATTCCCTAACCTTGTCATTGAACATCTACACTACCGTTCAAAAGTTTGGGGTCACTTAGAAATGTCCTTGTTATTGATAGAAAAGCACATTTTTTGTCCATTAAAATAACATCAAATTGATCAGAAATACAGTGTAGACATTGTTAATGTTGTAAATGACTATTGTAGCTGGAAACAGCAGATTTCTATTGGAAATTGATTTTTAATGGAATATCTACATAGGCGTACAGAGGCCCATTATCAGCAACCATCACTCCTGTGTTCCAATGGCACGTTGTGTTAGCTAATCCAAGCTGATCATTAATTGATAATTAGAAAACCCTTTTGCAATTATGTTAGCACAGCTGAAAACTGTTGTGCTGATTAAAGAAGCAATAAAACTGACCTTCTTTAGACTAGTTGAGTATCTGGAGCATCAGCATTTGTGGGTTCGATTACAGGATCAAAATGGCCAGAAACAAAGAACTTTCTTTTGAAAAATAATTCTTGTTATGAGAAATGAAGGCTATTCCATGCAAGAAATTGCCTGAGAAAAAGAAACTGAATATCTAGTACAATGTTGTGTACTACTCCTTTCACAGAACAGCGCAAACTGTCTCTAACCAGAATAGAAAGAGGAGTGGGAGGCCCCGGTGCACAACTGAGCAAGAGGACAAGTACATTAGAGTGTCTAGTTTGAGAAACAGACGCCTCACAAGTCCTCAACTGGCAGCTTCATTAAATAGTACCCACAAAAACACCAGTCTCAACGTCAACAGTGAAGAGGCGACTCCGGGATGCTGGCCTTCTAGGCAGAGTTGCAAAGAAAAAGCCATATCTTCCTCTGTCCAGTGTCTGTGTTCTTTTGCCCTTAATCTTTTAGATATGGCTTTTTCTTTGCAACTCTGCCTAGAAGGCCTCTTCACTGTTGACATTTATAAGTCTTGAAACAATCATGAATGAGTACAGAATATTGTGAACACCCACTATCAGAGGTTCAAGGGTGTCAGGACACACCTAGCAGCTGTGCTTTTGGCTGCAGACAGATCCAGTGACAGGAATACGCTACAGGATCTGTACATTCTAGAATCACATCCAAGCAGAGACAGACCCACAGGGTGAAGACAGGGAAGAAATGCCCAACACAAAGGGCACGAAGACCATATGACCTCATACTTACACGTCAAAGGAATAGCGTGTGTGTAAAGTTTAAGGACGTTGCGCTGCTTGCTTAGCGGGAACCACTTCCTCCAGCCCATACCTGGCGCACACTCGGGCCCTCGGCCTTGCTAGCACACGTGACCGCCCTCCTAAAGTGTCTTACCAGTCGGCAACACGTGAAAAGCTAGCTATTCACTGGCGCAAGTGGGGACACTTCATGCTGAGGAGTACCTTTCATACATCCCCATGTGCTACACTTGAGCACGTGTGTGCATGTGTTTCTGACAGAAAATTGAATACACTATAAGTTTTGGACTAATTTCCATGAATTGTGGGTATCTCACCCCTCTCTCTTGGCAGGTTTGTTGTGATGCCATATTCTTTCAATTTTTTTTTACAATGGATTTAATGGTGCTCCGTGGGATGTTCAAAGTATTGTTTTATAACCCAACCCAGATCTCTACTTCTCCACAACTTTGTCCCTGACCTGGAGAGCTCCTTGGTCTTCATGGTGCCGCTTGCTTAGTGGTGTTGCAGGCTTTTCAGAACAGGTGTATATATACTGAGATCATGTGACAGATCATGTGACACTTAGATTGCACACAGGTGGACTTTATTTAACTCATTATGTGACTTTTGAAGGTAATTGGTTGCACCAGATCTTATTTAGGGGCTTCATAGCAAAGGGGGTGAATACATATGCATGCACCACTTTCCATTTTTTTTAATTTTTTGAAACAAGTTTTTATTTTTTTATTTCTCTTCACCAATTTGGACTATTTTGTGTATGTAAACGCCAAGGGGATGAACACTTTTGCAAGGCACTGAATAAACAGGTGATTCATAGTTTTAAGGGAGTGAATTGTCATCGGGGTGAGGTCATCAAAGTTGCTAATAGCAGATGAAATAACACTTTACAGATGCAAATAACTGGTTTGAAGCACCCAGACCAGTTTAACAAATTGGCTTGTTGGCTTTTTCTGGGCATTACAGACTATTCAAAGCCATCTGTATGATGTGAAGGCTTAGTAAATCAGTGTGTAGGATGACACCCACTCATAGCAAACAGCATTCAAAATAAAGTTTATTGTAGCAAAGAAGTCTTTGGAGCCTTGTGAAGAATGTATATTCCTTTAATATAATCATTCTGATCATTTGGAAGATTACAAAAACGTGGATGGAATTGCTGTGTGTGTGTGTGAGTGAGTGATTGAGTGAGAAACCAAAACTTGGGTTAGTGCTGGGTTCTGTGTTCAGTACTGGTATTTTCCTTGACCAAGCCTCTGTGGTATTGGTCCTCATCCAGCGTTGACGATAAATGTCTCCTGGAATCTGGATAGGTCTGGGTGTCCTCACTCAGAGCACTGTTTCCCAGCCTCAACATGTTGGATGTTTTCCTAAGGCTTGGCCCTGAAAGGTGAAAGGTAATTCACTCAGTTGATCAGAGGGTCGACATAACCTTTCCTCAGCCAGCTGTCCGTTGAAATGTAACATAGGATTTACTAGAGTAATGTATCCAGGTACAGGATGCTAACTGTAACTAGTTGGACACCAAGACACTGCGAGAGATGCCCCTTTTCCTTACACTTTTATAGTATTAGATAGTCACTGTATCTTGAGCCCAATTCTATTATGGTGAAACCTTGGACATAATCATAACACGTCATATGTTCACACAAACATTATAATTCAGTTCAAATAGCGTGTTCAATTGGACATGTATATTTTCGAACCAGAAACAGAGAGAGAGGAAGTTGGAGAGTGAGAGAGTGAGCTAGTGGCTCTAATGTCAAGAAACAGCCTTTCATCCAAGGTGGTGGTATAGTGAATCTGGAGTCTGGAGCGAGTATTTCAACCCCAGGCCAAAATAATCAACCCACCCCCCTGACTGTGGGAATGTGGTTTTCTCTGAAATGCTCATAACCACCACACACCCCCAGACTCTTGCTTGTCTCCAAACCGACTGCATGCGAAGGACATCTGTGAGCTGGGGCACTGGGAAATTGGGGTGGATAAGATGGAGGAAGGTGGGGTGTGGGGTGGTCCCCCGGAGGCATGAAAGAAGAGTTTGATACGAAACTAACATTCCGAACTTGTAGCCCTCTATTGTTTAGGATCTACAGGGCATTCAGAAATTATTCAGACCCCTTGACTTTTTCCACATTTTGTTACGTTACAGTCTTATTCTAAAATGTAATAAGTCATTTTTGTTCCTTATCAATCTACATACAATACCCCATAATGACAAAGCTTGGGTATGAAGCTACAAGCTTGGCACTTCTGTATTTGGGGAGTTTTTCATATTCTTTACTGCAGATCCTCTCAAGCTCTGTCAGGTTGGATGGGGAGCGTCGCTGCACAGCTATTTTCAAAGATGTTCGATCGGGTTCAAGTCCGGGCTCTGGCTGCCATGTGCCTTTTACTGAGGATTGGCTTCCGTCTGGCCACTCTACCATAAAAGCCTGATTGGTGGAGTGCTGCAGAGATGGTTGTCCTTCTGGAAGGTTCTCCCATTTCCACAGAGGAACTCTGGAGCTCTGACAGAGTGACCATCAGGTTCTTGGTCACCTCCCTGACCAAGACCCTTCTTCCTTGATTGCTCAGTTTGGCCGGGCGGCCAGCTCTAGGAAGAGTATTGGTGGTTCCAAACTTCTTCCATTTAAGAATGATGGAGGCCACTGTGAGGACCTACAATTCTGCAGACATTTTTTGGTACTCTTCCCCAGATCTGTGCCTCCACACAATCCTCATTTGTTACATTAGGTTACTCTGTTCTATCGCCCAAGAGACATATTCTCTGTGAAACTGGAATTGTTAACCCCAACCATTCCTCCAGATATTTCAAAACATCCTTCCAGAAAGGTAGCACTAATGTACATTCCCATATTGCATGTAAAAATGTCCCAGTGTATTTTGGTGATTTCCAACACAGAGAATTGTTATGAAGCCTTGTCAAATCTTATGAAGCCTTGTTGGGGTCCAATAAAACGTATGTAGTATCTTATATTGAGTAACTCTCCCCCTGGCTTTCCTTATGTTCCTCCCTGAGCTGGACAAGATCTTCAAACAGGTATCATCCTTAAGGTCAACTTGCCATATTGTTCTGAGGTTTTTGCAGCTATTGCGTTCTTTCCTGGAACTTTGTTGATAGTCGGTTAACAAGCATTTTCTCATTTGTAAATATTTCCAGAAATGTTCCTTGTCTCTCACATCATATTAGGAACATTTCTGGAATATTTACAATTGAGAGAACGCTTGTACCAAATCTGAGTATGACATTAAAACATCATCATTGTACAGATCAGCTATAGTTTCAATTCCTTTCATTAGCCACTGTTTCCAGTACACAGACTTATTTCCTATCCGTAGGCTAGGATTGAGACACAGTGATGAGTATCCTTCTTTTAGATGTGAAATTCCACATATCGTGTACTGTTCTCCACACCTCTTTTGAGTGTAACAAAATTGGGTTGGGAGTTTCAACAGACCTCTCCACTGTAAGACTATGTGACAGAGCATCAACAGGGGTGAAAGGATATCCTTTTGTTATACACTCCAAGCCAGCATCCCTTTTTCCCCCAATGCTTCGCCGATTTAGCCATTTCAAATGGTAAATTGTACAGTTTGACATCTGGTAAAGCCAAGCCTCCTACATCCCTTAGTGAGTACAACTTAGACATATTAAATAAGGATTATTTCCTATCCAACAAATGTATTTAGTTAATTAGTCATATTGTTTAAAATACCGGTCTGGAATATTCATAGGTAACATTGCAGAGATTGTGGGACCACAACCATTTTAATCACGTTGATCTTTCCCCATAAAGAAAGTTGTATATATTTTCCCATTTTTCTAAACTGGTCTTAATCTTGACTAGTAGTGGCTCAAAATGTAGTCCCATCACTTCCTCCAAATTTGAGCTCAACTTAATATATTTAATCCCAGTAAGAACCCATTTGGAATTAACGGTTCCAGAGTAACATATGGCATTAATTGGCAATGTTTCCGACTTATTCCCATGAATTGTGTAGACTGACATATTAGAATATGATTCAATACAAGTAAGTAATGGTGGTACAGACTGAAGAGGATCAGAGACCAGCAGTAGAATATCATCTGCGTACATAAGCAGCTTGTGTTCTTTTCCTCCTCCATGTACAACCCTAATTTCTGGATTTGTTCTCATCACTGTCGCAAGAGGCTCTATAACTATGGTAAACAGGAGAGGGGAGAGTGAGCAACCTTCGGTCAGCTTTGGCTTTGGCTTTGGCTGACTTTGGTGGGACGACCTGTCCTTGGTAGTTTGCCAATGGTCTGGAATTTTCGTCGGACAGTGGAATGATGTACTTTGAATTGCTTGGAAATGGATTTGTAACCCCTCCCAGACTCATGGGCATCAGTAATCTTTCTTCTGAGGGCTGATTGGAGAACTTTCGAGGGGGTGTACTTACTTTTTCACATGACTGTATGTTGCTTAACACTCCCTTAATCCAATTTCTAAGAGCCTCAATGCAGATAAGCCTGCCAAACTCATCAGTGTTGCTTCAACATTACAAAATTAAGGATTTTTCTTATCAGAATAATCACCCCATTTTGTTGGGAATTAAATGAGCTATGATAAACTTCTGGAACCCAGCCTCCTCTAAATTGCAGTGCCTCTGTATCTGTTCAAATGTGATTCCTGTATGAACATAATATCTGCATGTTTTTATTTTAAATATGTCGAAATCTTTTTCCTCTTCACTTGGTTACCCCAACCATTTATGTTCCAAGAGATTATGTTTACATAACCATTAGCCATATTTGCTCTCAGTAGTTATAGCCTGTGAGCGTGAAGTGTCCCATTTAACACACGTGACAACTCTAATGAACATCATTATATAACATTTCACAATATATGCTCCGACTGTACAATAAAACAGTGTAAATAAACATAGAAAACCAATCCCAAAATGAAACAAAGCAACTAAGAACAAAACGTTGCTTCTCGATGAGTCAGGCATCACAGAACTGTCTTTGATGCTGCAGAAGATAACATGCAGTCTCAACTCAAACCTCCTTACGGTCCGTGAGGCGCTTGAAATGCTAAATTAGCAACACTCTCCACATAGGCTACCTTCATCTGTATAGTAAACGGCATACAATTCAACTTGTCTTTACCTTGTCTCGTCTTCTTTATCTAGGCTAAACACATTGCTCCAGCAAAGAATCTCTCTGCCTCCAACTTGTCCTTGAAAATAATTTTCTTTCCCTTCCAAGTAAAGAGCAGGGTCGCTGGGGATGCCAGTGTGTGCCTGACGTTCTTCTCGTGTAGTTGTTTCTTTGTCGTTGCAAACTTCTTCCTCTTCATTGCCAGTTCCTTGGACAGGTCCGGGGAAAAAAGACAGCTGGTGGCCTTCCCACTGAACGCCACCCTTTTCTTTCGCCGCTGCGTTCTCGGGCCCCATTCTCGTCAGGTGTGTTTAAACTGCTATGGGTTCCTTCAATTTCGAATTCGTGCCTGTCGTCAAATCCAAATCCTTCTGCAATGATTTTCTGCACACACAAGATTAGTCAACCACCAGCCTCACGCCCCTCTCTCAGACTAACCAACTAACTAACTTTTCTCAAGTTCTTCGATACGATTCCACAATATATCCAGCTTTTTCTCGTGATTCTCATTACCCTTCTCCAGACGGGAGATGGCATCCTCCACTGTCGAAATCCGTCCCTCTGCCCCATCCATGCTCTCTTGTATCCGTCCCTCTGCCCCATCCATCCTCTTGTATCCGTCCCTCTGCCCCATCCATCCTCTCTTGTATCCGTCCCTCTGCCCCATCCATGCTCTCTTGTAACCGTCCCTCTGCCCCATCCATCCTCTCTTGTATCGCATCAACTTCTTCCTTTAGCTCGGTAGTTATTGTACCGTGGAGACATGGGATGCAACGTGTTCATCTCTCCCATTTGCTCAAATAGATCCTTCAGATTTACCGATTTCTCTGGGTTTACGTGTTTATCCATTTCTTGGTGGGGGGATCTGGGAGGACTTGCTGTTTATTTGCTAGTCTTCAAGACTTGAAGAGATGTTAACGCGTGTCGACATTCCAATAACACCACTTTAGTGTGAAGTTTCAAAATGTAAATGATCTTTATATTAAACTGTACTTCAAGTCAATACATAAAGACAATAATCAAAGTGTATGCCGTTGAATTTGGTATGGGTAGTGCCATCTTGTATTGCCATAGTATTGACGGATGCCAACGCATCATTGGCAGAATTTAGCAAGTTGTGAATTTTGGTTCCCAGTTGAGGAAGTTTGACTGAAACGTTTCTCATAACTTTGACAGCTTTGTCATTGAAATCAGGAAAACAACATTAAGGTAAGAAACTGTATACAATTAGTTTTTATGTTGGTAATTTTAATACATACAGTTTAGAGTATTCTTTCCGACTGATAAGAGATGAGTCTGTGAATTGAATTACTGATAACAAGCTGAGTAGACAGTCAGCCAAAAACAAGGTAAGGTAGCTAGTCAGCAAGCCTACTTGATTTAGCTCTTCTCGTAGCTTTTTTATGTTCATGTCATCTTTGATAACTATACGAAATAAAATGCTCATATTGACAATTTGAAGAACATTTGTCATTAGTGTTAGCTAAGAGCTCAAATTAACTGGCTAGTGTCTGATTCGATTTAATGTAGCTAACTAGCTAAAGTAGCTAGCTAACCAGCCACATCTAAGACTAAGAGAGGGCTGTTGCAGGATTGCTATTTTAATAGTAAAATGTATGATACCCATATAATTATTAGCTAGTTAACTAGATAACTAGCTACATAGCTATATATCTCATTAGGTGTCTGTATATATGTGATACAGAGCATGTGAGCAGAGTTGAGTGGTTTGAAATCCTGCTCATTGCTCATGGAGCGCACCGCTCTGTGCTCCATGTCCATTCCAACCCCTCTGCTAAAAACCGCTCCGGGCTTACAGGAAAAAAACTGCTTTGAAGTATTGAAACCAAATCATATGGATTTGAATAAAAAGTATTTGAATAAACATGAAAAGGTGAATGTAAGAAGCGCATTTCAAAATAGGCTACATGTCATATTGAACAGCATATAAACACTCTATTGAACAGCATATAAACACTCTATTGAACAGCATATAAACACTCTATTGAACAGCATATAAACACTCTATTGAACAGCATATAAACACTCTATTGAACAGCTATTGAACAGCATATAAACACTCTATTGAACAGCATATAAACACTCTATTGAACAGCATATAAACACTCTAAATAGGTCAGGAGCCAGACAGGGAATATTTAAATTATTTCAAGGCTATCGTCTACAAAGAAATAGATTTTAAAGCATTTGCGACACAATAGACTGGTAGGGACATCAAGAGCTCAGCATTTAAAACTACATGTTGTTGTTTTAAATCATTATAGTCTATAAATTGCACATATAGGCTGTGACTTACTTAGAATGAAATACAAATTAAATCGGAAAATGGCTTATTAGTGGCTGAATTCATTTTTAGAATTGTTTTTTGGAAACACGAGTTTGGCCAATCTGTGGCTTCAGGCTCATACGATGGTGCCTGGAGAGAAGGCCGCTGCGGAGTATATCCTCTCCTCACTTGCAGAGCCACAGGGGATGCGTAACACCCTTTTGGCCACTCTTGCCAGGCTGGGCAGAGATGCAGAGTTGTTTTTTTTGTTTTTTTCTATAGGTAGGCCTTAAGGTTTTTAGGCAAAATAACCCAATCAAGACAGAAAGCTCCTTGAACATGGGAATCTGCCAGGCCTAATGGGCCCAAATCAATTATGGCCTATTATATACAGTGGGGAGAACAAGTATTTCATACACTGCCGATTTTGCAGGTTTTCCTACTTACAAAGCATGTAGAGGTCTGTAATTTTTATCATAGACTTAGTACACTTGAACTGCGAGAGACGGAATCTAAAACAAAAATGCAGAAAATCACATTGTATGATTTTTAAATAATTAATTTGCATTTTATTGCATGACATAAGTATTTGATCACCTACCAACCAGTAAGAATTCTGGCTCTCACAGACCTGTTAGTTTTTCTTTAAGAAGCCCTCCTGTTCTCCACTCATTACTTGTATTAACTGCACCTGTTTGAACTCGTTACCTGCTTAAAAGACACCTGTCCACACACTCAATCAAACAGACTCCAACCTCTCCACAATGGCCAAGACCAGAGAGCTGTGTAAGGACATCAGGGATAAAATTGTAGACCTGCACAAGGCTGGAATGGGCTACAGGACAATAGGCAAGCAGCTTGGTGAGAAGGCAACAACTGTTGGCGCAATTATTAGAAAATGGAAGAAGTTCAAGATGACGGTCAATCTCCCTCGGTCTGGGGCACCATGCAAGATCTCACCTCGTGGGGCATCAATGATCATGAGGAAGGTGAGGGATCAGCCCAGAACTACACGGCAGGACCTGGTCAATGACCTGAAGAGAGCTGGGACCACAATCTCAAAGAAAACCATTAGTAACACACTACGCCGTCATAGATTAAAATCCTGCAGCGCACGCAAGGTCCCCCTCCTCAAGCCAGCGCATGTCCAGGCCCGTCTGAAGTTTGCCAATGATCATCTGGATGATCCAGAGGAGGAATGGGAGAAGGTCATGTGGTCTGATGAGACAAAAATTGAGCTTTTTGGTCTAAACTCCACTCGCCGTGTTTGGAGGAAGAAGAAGGATGAGTACAACCCCAAGAACACCATCCCAACCGTGAAGCATAGAGGTGGAAACATCATTCTTTGGGGATGCTTTTCTGCAAAGGGGACAGGACGACTGCACCGTATTGAGGGGAGGATGGATGGGGCCATGTATCGCGAGATCTTGGCCAACAACCTCCTTCCCTCAGTAAGAGCATTGAAGATGGGTCGTGGCTGGGTCTTCCAGCATGACAACGACCTGAAACACACAGCCAGGGCAACTAAGGAGTGGCTCCGTAAGAAGCATCTCAAGGTCCTGGAGTGGCCTAGCCAGTCTCCAGACCTGAACCCAATAGAAAATCTTTGGAGGGAGCTGAAAGTCTGTATTGCCCAGCGACAGCCCCGAAACCTGAAGGATCTGTATTGAGGAGTGGGCCAAAAGCCCTGCTGCAGTGTGTGCAAACCTGGTCAAGAATTACAGGAAACGTATGATCTCTGTAATTGCAAACAAAGGTTTCTGTACCAAATATTAAGTTCTACTTTTCTGATGTATCAAATACTTATGTCATGCAATAGAATGCAAATTAATTACTTAAAAATCATACAATGTGATTTTCTGGATTTTTGTTTTAGATTCCGTCACTCACAGTTGAAGAGTACCTATGATAAAAATTACAGACTTCTACATGCTTTGTAAGTGGGAAAACCTGCAAAATTGGCAGTGTATCAAATACTTGTTCTCCCCACTGTAAATAATAGAACAAAAATGAACAAAATGTTTAAGAGATCAGATTTTTAGTTCAGAAATACTTAGTTATCTACCCACCTCGTTCCTTTCTTTTAGCATGTGCACGTAGTAAGTACACCATCATGCTTTCGGCATAGTTGTCTTTTCAGATTCCACAATGAATCTTTAGTCTCTAGCACCTTGTCACGTTGTGGGTGTAGGAATGACCAAGGCGCAGCGCAGGGATAGTAGTTCGACATTGTATCTTTATTTTAATGGATACTATGTATAAATGAAACACATGGCGAACTACAGGACACACACTATAAACTAATCGACTAACGTTACGTTAAAAAAACACACAAATGAACGGACGTAAAAAAAACACACTTACTTCAACCGTGACTGCGACATACATCGATAACAACATACCCCAAGTGAAGGACAGACTCAACATATATTGGATCCCTAATTAGAGACAACGGGTAGCAGCTGCCTCTAATTAGAGATCCACCCAAAACCCACAAAGAAACAGAAAAGAACGACACTGTCAGACTCTGACCAAGGCTACATAGAGAAGCCTATTGCTTCTCTATGGCCAGAGCCTGACAGTACCCCCCCCCCCAAGGCGCGGACTCCCGGACGCCAAAAAAAAGGCACACAATAACATGGGGGGGTTAATTTGGGAGGGAAAAACTAGTCCTTTGGGGGCGGCTCTGGCTCCGGCGACGTGGACAGTTTTTTTCCATGGCCCCTCCTTATCGCTGGGCCCGGACTGGGCACCGGTGGGGCCAACGGCTCCGGCCATGGAGCGGGGAAAACAACCGAGCCCAGACTGGGCACCGGTGGGGCAAACGGCTCCGGCCATGGAGCGGGGAAAACAACCGGGCCCGGACTGGGCACCGGTGGGGCAAACGGCTCCGGCCATGGAGCGGGGAAAACAACCGGGCCCGGACTGGGCACCGGTGGGGCAAACGGCTCCGGCCATGGAGCGAGGAAAACAACCGGGCCCGGACTGGGCACCGGTGGGGTAAACGGCTCCGGCCATGGAGCGGGGAAAACAACCGGGCCCGGACTGGGCACCGGTGGGGTAAACGGCTCCGGCCATGGAGCGGGGAAAACCACCGGGCCCGGACTGGGCACCGGTGGGGCGGACTGCTCAGGCTCTGAGGCGGAGCAGACGGCTGGACCCGGATTGGGCACCGGTGGAGCGGACTGCTCTGGCACTGAGGCGGAGCAGACGGCTGGACCCGGATTGGGTATCGGTGGAGCGGACAGCTCTGGCACTGAGGCGGAGCAGACGGCTGGACCCGGATTGGGTACCGGTGGAGCGGACTGCTCTGGCACTGGGGCGGAGCAGACGGCTGGACCCGGATTGGGTACCGGTGGAGCGGACTGCTCTGGCACTGGGGCGGAGCAGACGGCTGGACCCGGATTGGGTACCGGTGGAGCGGACTGCTCTGGCACTGAGGCGGAGCAGACGGCTGAACCCGGAATGGGTACCGGTGGAGCGGACTGCTCTGGCACTGAGGCGGAGCAGACGGCTGAACCCGGAATGGGTACCGGTGGAGCGGACTGCTCTGGCACTGAGGCGGAGCAGACGGCTGGACCCGGATTGGGTACCGGTGGAGCGGACAGCTCTGGCACTGGGGCGGAGCAGACGGCTGGACCCGGATTGGGTACCGGTGGAGCGGACTGCTCTGGCACTGGGGCGGAGCAGACGGCTGAACCCGGAATGGGTACCGGTGGAGCGGACTGCTCTGGCACTGAGGCGGAGCAGACGGCTGGACCCGGACTGGGTACCGGTGGAGGGGGCTCCAGGCCTTGAGCTGTGGCTGGAGGCTCCGGGCTGCTGACCTTCGCTGGAGGTTTAGGGGCGCTGACCTTCGCTGGAGGTTTAGGGGCGCTGACCTTCGCAGGAGGTTTAGGGGCGCTGACCTTCGCAGAAGGTTTAGGGGCGCTGACCTTCGCAGGAGGTTTAGGGGCGCTGACCTTCGGAGGTTTAGGGGCACTGACCTTCGCAGGAGGTTTAGGGGCGCTGACCTTCGCAGGAGGTTTAGGGGCGCTGACCTTCGCAGGAGGTTTAGGGGCGCTGACCTTCGCAGGAGGTTCAGGGGCGCTGACCTTCGCAGGAGGTTCAGGGGCGCTGACCTTCGCTGGAGGTTCAGGGGCGCTGACCTTCGCTGGAGGTTCAGGGGCGCTGACCTTCGCTGGAGGTTCAGGGGCGCTGACCTTCGCTGGAGATTCAGGGGCGCTGACCTTCGCAGGAGGTTCAGGGGCGCTGACCTTCGCTGGAGGTTCAGGGGCGCTGACCTTCGCTGGAGGTTCAGGGGCGCTGACCTTCGCTGGAGGTTCAGGGGCGCTGTCCTTCGCTGGAGATTCAGGGGCGCTGACCTTCGCTGGAGGTTCAGGGACGCTGATCTTCGCTGGAGGTTCAGGGGGCGCTGACCTTGGCTGGAGGCTCAGGGCGGCTGACCTTCGCTCGAGGTTCCGGGCTGGGGAGGCGCACCGGATGTCGGGTGCGTGGAGCTGGCACAGGAAGCACCTGGTTAGGCGCACGTACTGGAGGTCTGGTGCGGGGAGCCGGCACGGGTCGTACCGGACTGGGGAGGCACACCAGAGGTCGGATGCGTGGAGTAGAGCAGAGGTCCGGACCCGGACTGGACATCGGTGAAGCGGACTGCTCTGGCATGGGAGTGAAGATGGCGACCGGACCTGGACTGAGCACCGGAGGAGAGGATTGCTCTGGTAGGGAGGAGGAGTAGATTACCGGACCCGGACTGGGTACCGGTGGAGCGGACTGCTCTGGCATGAGGGTGGAGTAGACGACCGGACCTGGACTGGGGATGCTCCTCTTGGGCACCTTTAGAGCCAGCTCTCTCCTCTCGCTCTCACAGTCCTCCATATTTAGCTAACATAGCTTCATGATCATCTCATACTCCTCCCTCCGTCGGTATTCCCCCACGTACTCTGTGTCTGGCGAATGCCACCTGGAAAGTGGGACTGGTGCCTCCTCTTCCACTCCTGACCAGCCCCATAGCCCCCCCCAAGATTACCTTGGGGTTGTTTGCGGGCGTTGCCTCGTCTTGCGCGTCGCGCATAACGCAGCGGCACCACCTCTCTCTCCCTCTCTCCCCAGTTACGCTGCTTGGTCTCATCGTGGTGGGTTGTTCTGTCACGTTGTGGGTGTAGGAATGACCAAGGCGCAGCGCAGGGATAGTAGTTTCGACATTGTATCTTTATTTTAATGGATACTATGTATAAATGAAACACATGGCGAACTACAGGACACACACTATAAACTAATCGACTAACGTTACGTTAAAAAAACACACAAATGAACGGACGTAAAAAAAACACACTTACTTCAACCGTGACTGCGACATACATCGATAACAACCCACCCCAAGTGAAGGACAGACTCAACATATATTGGATCCCTAATTAGAGACAACGGGTAGCAGCTGCCTCTAATTAGAGATCCACCCAAAACCCACAAAGAAACAGAAAAGAACGACACTGTCAGACTCTGACCAAGGCTACATAGAGAAGCCTATTGCTTCTCTATGGCCAGAGCCTGACACACCTGTGTTCTATCAGTTTCTTTATGAAAATATTTAGCGAACTCCAAGACAGTAGCTAAAGCAAGGGGTTATAGCAGCACACAAGTAGACTACGAATGCATGCTGGGCCGGGCATGCCCTGAGCTTGTGAAGTGAGCGCTACTGGAGCGAAATTTAAGCTGGCAAGAAGGCCGACGCTTCAGCCTTTGGGAAACTCGCTCCAATGCTTCAGCCTTTGGGAATCTCGCTCCAATGCTTCAGTCTTTGGGAAACTCGCTCCACGCTCCAGTCAAATTGGGCACGCTCCGCTTCTCACTCTGCTCGACTCACATAGTCTGATGTGATATGATTCCTAAAAATAGTAGCTAGCTAAGCCTTCTGGCTTTTGATTTCAAGAATGAATGTAGCCTAAGCCTGAAGCTAGCTAATAGCTATGACTTTTGAAAGCTCAGGCTGGTCGTCAACTTGGTAACTAAATCATCCGGGTTGTCAGGCTCTGGCCATAGAAAAGCCTATTTGCTTCTCTATGTAACCATGGTCAGAGTCTGACAGGTCTTTTCTTTCTCTTTCTGGTGGTGGGTTGTGTGGGATCCCTAATTAGAGGCAGCTGTAGTGCATCGTCTCTAATTAGAGATCCTACATAGGGTTGTAGATTTTCACACTGGTTTGTGGGTCGTTGTCGTTATATGTCGCAGTCACGGGGAAAGTAAGTGTGCTTTTTGTTACGTTTAAATATCGTGTTTGGTTTAAACGTGACGTGTGTATCGTGTTAGTTTTATTTTGTTTAGTTCGTTCATTGAATATTTTATACATAGTAATAAGAATAAATATGTCGAACTACAGTCTCTGCGCTGCGTCTTGGTCTGAGTATGCACCCGCGTGTGACACTGGTCTAACTGGTAACTGTCAATGATGTATTATTGTTGTGTACTATTAGGCCTATACAGTATATACAGTACTATATATTAGGTCTATGTTTTTTAAATACTCTCTCCATCTGTCTGTAGGACACTTGTGGACTGTCGGCTCTCAGACCTTTGTGATGAGGACAATACAGTAGACATTACACCTGTGCACCAGGCAGTCAATAGAAGCTGTCCCCATGGTGTGAAGGACGGACAGGTGATGGAGAGACTGGACAACATGCTGCTGAGGCTTTCGCCTCCCTTGCATGCTTTTCATTTGTTCCCATTCGGACTCTTCATGTATATAGGCCTTGTGGAATGTTCAGTATGTAGAGTACAGAAGAAATTGAACTTATAAAAGACAATTATTGTTATTATATGCCTTATTCTTATAATATTTTGTAATTCCAATGTACAGTAGCATGACCTTTGTTTTCAGGTTTGAATGAGACTTCCCCTCAATGAAGTTATTTCGATACATTTGGCCAAGTGCGACTGCGCTCTCGGGTTCAGTGCGCTCTCTGCTTAGCAGCTCATGTTTGGCAGCTGCGCGAGTGGGAGAGGTGGAGGGAGATGCCGACGTGCTTCGTGGGTTTACCGGATCTTTTTTCTGCAGTTTTCTTGAAGATCACTCCGCGACCCACGCGCTGACGCGTTGACGCGTTGACGCGTTGTTCAGCCACTGACCTGTCATTACCGCTCGCCGTCACTCACCGCTGTCACCAAATGGACTCATGCTTAGCCACAAGTTCTGACTGAGCTCGATCGTCATGTAATGCAAATACAATGATGACTTCCTGTCTCTTTCATACAAACTTTGAGAAATAACGAGGAGAGCCCACAATGTGTTTTGTGCGGGGAAGTGCTTAGTAATGAGTCTCGCAAAACGAACCAGTTAATAAAACGACACGTCCTGACCAAACATCCACAGCATGACGGTGAACCCAGGAAGTGCTTTCATAACAGGGCAGAATGCTTCAGGAAACAGTGCAACAGTGGAAAACCGTACAGATGAAGATGAAAAATTATTATATTTTACTGTAGAAATTATTGTTGAAAACATGTCTAGGTTGGAACTGTTGCTGTTAAAATACAAGTAATACTTTTTATTCTGAACTGGAATAAACTGATTGAAGCAAGATGCTTTTTGAGGCGAACACACTCACGCAGTTCTCATCTGACTGAGGAACCAGTAGATGTTCTGATCCAGTTTGGCACCACATACGCGAGTCAGGGTTCTCAAGTACAGAAACAGTGTCAATGCTGAGCAAGACCTCAGTGTTGCACTGTCAAATACTGAGCCCAGAATAGACATGCTTGTTGAAAAAAACCAGCCACACACCTCTCATTAGGACTGTGTGTATGTGTGTGTGTTTCTGGTCTACATCTGTGTGATGTGATCAATCAGTTTATTCCAGTTCAGAATAAAAAATATGTATTGTATTTTAACAGCAACAGTTCCAACCTAGACAGGTATGTAAGAGTGTTTTTAATGGGGAAAAATAAACATGAAAAGATATTTATGGGTATTTCATTGTTATTTGTTTTTATCTATATTGCATTTATTTTAGGCATAAGGGCAATTGAATGTACCGATATTTATGTAGTATAGTTGCATATTTTCCTAAGCTTGGGTCCCAGGAAAACACAGAATTTGTAATTTGGGTCCCAGGCTGAACTTTTTTAAGAACCCCTGGTCTAAGGCACTGCATCTCTGTGCAAGAGGCATCACTACAGTCCCTGGTTCGAATCCAGGCCTTATCAAATCCGGCCGTGATTGGGAGTCCCATGGGCGGCACACAATTGGCCCAGTGTCGTCCGGATGTGATATAAATTACAAAGTTATTCCTCATCTATCAACATCTAATAGCAGAACACTTGAAAATACATTATGTTTCCTGGAAATATTTGACTTAATATTCCTGTAAAATTCCAAACTTTGAAATGGTAAACTGAGAATTAAGGAGTATGAGGTCATAGAGAGTGTAAGGTTTATGTTCAGAGAGGTCTCTGGAAACATTTATGGTTTTCAGGTTTGTTTCACACCGGTTCTTGGTCGCCGTCTCTTTGTTCGGTTTGTGGGTTTACTTTACGGGAATAAAGGAATGTTTTTTTCAACACAGCTCTGCGCTTCGGGTCCTGTCTCATAGCGACCGTGACAGAGGATGAATACATTATATTTTACCTCAATAAATGTTTGTTTTACAAGGAACTTAATGTATAGGCATTCACTTCCTGTGAGTCTTTGATACTATATTACAGGCCAATAACTGTACTCCCTTCAGATCTATAAGTGTTGGTTGTAGACAAACGCTTTCACATATGGTTCATTTTAGTGATACAATATGAGGTGAAATGGACTAGAGTCATGGGCCACGCTGTCAGGCCAAATTAAGTCTGTAAAAATAACTCGGCAGCATATTGTGAAGAGACACACAGAGTTCATGTGTACATTGACTTAGAGCACATTTTACAATTTTGGGGTGAAGTTACTGAAAACTGTGTTCAGCAAACGCTGTTTGGGTTTCTTTTTTTTTCTCATGATAAATGAGTGTGGTTAGCAATTGGAATCTTATGATAAAACCAAGTTAAATGACAGTGTGTGTGTATGCAATAGCAATTCACTAACCCAATGACACACTAAATTAAGCAAGTATAACTAGCAAATCACGATGCCTGCTTAAAATGTGGGCTATTACATTTTAATTATACTGTACCTTTCACTGTAGCGGTTGTCCCACAAAAAAGGTTGGCTAATTCTGTGACATGAAAGCACACTCGCTCACATGAGGGCCAGGAGACCCTCAAACACACACACACACACACACACACCTCTCCCTCCTTTCATCCTTCTCTCCTTCCTCCTCCTCCACTCCACCCTTCCTCCCAACTCTAATCGCTGTGTTGTGGTGTAAGATCCAGCTCGGTGGTGATTTCTCCTCTGTCACAGGAAACTCTCTCTTTCACTCTCCTGCTCTCTCTGCCTTCACTGTATATGTGTGGTGGGTGGATTGTGTGTCAGACAGAGTAGAGGAATGCCAGAGTGTGGGACAGACGGAGAGGGAGGCACAATACCTGTTCCCCCTCTGGATTGGCTGATAGTGATGGTTGCCAAGCGGAATCTACAGGTGAGATATCTTTCTGATTTGTCATATACTGACATAGCCCTTAAACACCGAACAAACCACATAATATAGAAGGAACAATAAATAGTTTAGCAACTTTTTCAGTGTTTTTAAACTCTTAAGTTTTTACTAGACAGCTTTCCAACTTAGGTCAAAAGTAGTTGTAGTGGGGCACAGCAGATATAGATATAACACTGGTATTTTTTGAAACCACTCTACAGTGGCAGGAAGAGGTAGCCTTAAGGATGCCATTGTAGCATGGGAAAGATTCAGTTTTCGGACCAGTCCAGGGGTCGTGTCTGACCTGGAATGTTCACTCATACACTACTACAAACTACAGGTCAATCACTGTGCCTCAGACAGATCTCATTCCTACAACATCTTGTAATCTCTGGAATCTTGTTCATGTTCATACTTAATGCCGAACATTAAGACAGAGGTGGGAGTTATGCCGGGTGCTGCTCCAACCTACCCTGGTTATGCCGGGTGCTGCTCCAACCTACCCTGGTTATGCCGGGTGCTGCTCCAACCTACCCTGGTTATGCCGGGTGCTGCTCCAACCTACCCTGGTTATGCCGGGTGCTGCTCCAACCTACCCTGGTTATGCCGGGTGCTGCTCCAACCTACCCTGGTTATGCCGGGTGCTGCTCCAACCTACCCTGGTTATGCCGGGTGCTGCTCCAACCTACCCTGGTTATGCCGGGTGCTGCTCCAACCTACCCTGGTTATGCCGGGTGCTGCTCCAACCTATTTTGAAGCTCACTGTTTTAAATGAAGTGAAATGGAATAAACATCTTTAGTAACGATATCTCCTACAAATCACTTTAAGTTTACATTTGAGTTTACAGTGAGAGTTCGTAAATCCAATAGATGTTCCAACACTCGTGCTTCGATATATAAACATTGAATAAGGTATGCAGAGATGGTTAAACAATGACTGTGAATCGTAGATGATATATCAGAGATATTAAATCAGCTTGTTCCATCTTGTTCCTGTCAGCTCTTTTTGCAAGCAGAGAAGATGAAGCTCTTTCGGTCACACACAAAGACAGGAGTACGGTAGAAAGCCAGCTTGGTGCATAACCAGAGTCAATATTATTTGGAGTCTAAGATTAGGCTAGGTAGATCACCAGGCTTCTGAGTCATGGTTGGTGACACAGCAGTTACAGCCAAGAACTGTGTTAGGTACTTAGGCTGTGAACATGACAGGTTTTTAAATGGGGAGAGCATGGGACAGAAAGTTATTGTGACGGTTAACCAGAGAGTCAAATTTCTCACCAGAAAATACACATTTCTGTATAAGGGTACAATGAAAATAGTGCAGCCTCACCATGTTTACGCTTGCTCTGCTTGGAAAAGTAGCTCTCTGAAGTTTGTATGGCACAGTCCCCTTGTATCTAAAAAGTAATTTTACATCAGTAAGGGACTCACATTATTACGCCATGAGAGGCAGTGCCACTGACTCCTTTTAAGATTTGTACTGGGCAGACCATGTTTTTATACACGGCAGTGGTAAATCCCCTGGCTGCGATAACAACTCTTTCTGCCAGTCATAGGTTCAAACACTCCTGCAGGGCTTGGCTATTGATGTAAACCACCCTAAGTTAGTAAGTGATTTGTTAAGTGTGTATATTTGTATATACAGTGGGGGTTCCGAAAGACATGCTAACCTCTCCTTTTATTGTAATGGTGAGAGGTTAGCATGTCTTGGGGGAATAACTCTCTGTAACTCTCTCACTCATAATGAATCACGATTCATTCAGGATTATCCGTAACCACGGTACTGTAGCATCCACATGAATGTAGAAGTGTTTAGAAATATGTTATATTCTTATAATAAAAGTGGCTCTAAAATGACACAATACATTATTTACTATGAATTTCCATCTGAAACACAACCAAAACAAACTGTAAAAACATCCAGCAAGTTTGTAGAGTCTTGTAGAGCTTGATGTAGTCAATAGTAATATGGGAGCAAATACTACACTTCTGACTACGCTATTTACAAGAATCAATCATTTGGACCCCTACGTTTTTGAGAGAAAAACTAATATTACTTCTTAAACAAAAACAATTGTATAAGTACAAAATAATATAATTTCCACTATTTGTTTGACAATACAATATGGCTCAGTATTTTTATTATTTATTTTATGCAGTCATTACTGCTAATCTTTATCAAGGGTGTCAATAATTTCTGACCCCACTATATTTGTAAACATTTGGACATTGTTACCCGTGTCACAAGTCTTTTGACTTTACTGTGTTTATATCCTCGACAGTATTTGGTTTTTGCTGGGTGTAACATTTTATGTATTTTAAATGGTCAAATAAATAAAACGTTGTCTAGAATAGATACGTATTAGTTTTTAGAAGTTGTTTATGTTGGTCAGAAGGGTTCTATGTAAACCACAGTCATCAACAAACTCTTATCTTAACTGCTTCCAGATAGAACTGTGGGTTCCGGGCAGTGAAGAGAAATAATTATATTTGAAAGTCTGCCAAACTTACATGGTCCTTCCGATACACAAAATCTGTGGTTGCTTCTTCTTGGAAAAGGCATTTTTGTTGATGTTATACCATACAAGAACATCTACAAAAGTTATTGAATTGCACTTATTCAAATACTATTAATTCTCTAACCAAAATGTAAAAATGTTAACAACTCATATTTATTATACCCATTCATATTATAGTCTAAAACAAACTGTACTGAAAACAGTTTGTACCAACTGTACGCAATATACAGTAAAGCTAACCCATGGGGCGTGCTGAAAAGAAATAAGACTGATTTCACAAGATGTGGTTAATGTCTCCCCTCTTGGTTATACACTAGACGCCAGAGCCTCAGAAAAAAGGATCTTTCAGCTTTTAGCCAGGCATTTTCCACTCAATAACATAAACACCAAGGGATTCCTCTGTTGTCCTTCATCCCCATATTCCCCAGCATGCGTCACACACGCACACACTCACTCACTCACACAGTTCAACCTTCTCATTCTGGAACTAATAAAGTTGAGATACATTGTTATTATCACTATGGTTACTGGTGATTAGTTCCATAAGTGTGGTGTCTGTCTAAGGAGTCTGTGTGTCGGGAAGCATGTCCACATGTTCCACGCGTTTGATGGAATGGCATCAAACGCATGGAAACCATGTGTTTGGTGTATTTGATACCATTACCATGAGCCCGTCCTCCCCAATTAAGGTGCCACCATCCTCCTGTGATGAACCCCAATGTTGCTAACAGTACGTTAACTGCATTGTCTGCTGATAATTGTGCCTGCTGCTATTTGGTATTGGATTGTGTTTCATTTATATATAATATATGCGATATTTTTTTTCTTTCTAGTTTTTCTTTAATTGTTATGAAGAAGAAATGTAGAAAAAATAATAATAATATAAAAAAAGAGGACTTTGTTCTTTGGATATTTGGAGGAAACTATTTTTTCAACACAAGACTAAGGTGAGAGGGTTCACTTAGGGGGGGCTGGGGTGTTCAGCAGGTGACCTTAGTACCGCCTGTGGCTTGGGCATTGACTTATCTGTCTATAAACTGTACACTTGTGAAGCATGATATGAAGCTATGTTAGAATTAATTCCATTAACTTGCTATTTTTCCTTTAACATACTGTATGTGTTACTGGTACATCATCCTGGGCTTGAGACTGACTCAAACAGGTAAACCAGCAGCTACAATGATGGGAGAAGTTGTCGTTAAACGCCGGTAGAAATCTCTGAAAAAGGTAACCTGGTCTACAATGAGCGATGAAGCTTTAGGAAGAGGCATTTGGCAGCTGGGCAGGCATGATCATGGCTATTTGGGCATCCCTCTGGCCAGGGTACAGCTAGATGTGGTGAGGACATGAGAAGTCTGCCCAGCCCATGGTTTAGTCAGATCCCTGGGGGTCAACTGACATCCTGCCTATGACCTCGAACCTGTGGTCGTCTTGGCTACATGCAGGCTAACATTCTCATTTGTTTATGGTAAATACACTAGGAAGTGTATTAAACATGTCTATTACTGACTCACAGAAAACTTAACAGCAACAAACTTTAAGCTCAGGTGCAAACTCTTCGCCTCCGAGGAAACACCCTGCACTGTCGTAAAGGCTATAATTTAATCTGAGTAACATTGTTGTACAATATGGAATATTCTTTAAGCCGATTAACATTGTTGTGAAACACAATGTGATAAAACGACTCCTAACCTAAACCAGCATCTATAATGTGTAATGTTCTCACTCTTCCTTTCTCACTCAACTCTGCCTCTCTCTCTCTCTCTTCCTCATCCTCCCCCCCTCTCTCTCTCTTTCTCTCTCTCTTCCTCATCCTCCCTCTCTTTCTCTCTTCGCCAACCCTCTAATCATTCACTACCGCTCTGACTCTCTTTCTCTCTCTTTTCTTTTTCACTCTCTGACTCTCTTTCTCTCTCTTTTCTTTTTCACTCTCTTACTCTCTCTCTCTCTCTCTCTCTCTCTCTCTCTCTCTCTCTCTCTTCTTCCGTTTTCTCTCCAGGATGATTGACGGCCCCTCCAGCTGGACCCCAGGATGCTCATGTTGCCCGTCAGCGGTGGCCAACATCACCACGTCGAGCCTGTGGTCTGCGCCCTCACCTGCTCCTGGCTCCTGCTACTGTTTCACACCGCCTTCGGCCAGAAGCCCGCCAAGCTGCCCCTGGTGGGCCGCAAGCCCTTCATCGCTGCCTGGAACGCACCGCTGGACCTGTGCACTGTCAAGTACAATGTCCACGCCAACCTGGAGCACCTCTTCCACATCAGTGGCAGCCCCCGGGCTGTCCGCACTGGCCAGAATGTCACCATTTTCTATGCCAATCGGCTGGGCCTCTACCCTTTTTACACAGACCATGGTGTCCCCATCAATGGAGGCCTCCCCCAGAACTGCAGCCTGGAGGCCCACCTCCTCAAGACCTACAAGGACATCAACCATTTTATCCCCTCTGAGGACTTTGCCGGACTGGCAGTCATTGACTGGGAGTATTGGCGGCCCCAGTGGAGCCGCAACTGGCACAAGAAGGACATCTACCGACGCCAGTCCCGGGAGCTGATCGCACAGGCCTATGTCAACGTGACGCCAATACAAATCGAGGAGCTGGCGCAAAAACGCTTTGAGAAGAGCGCCCGGGCATTCATGCAGAGGACGGTCCAGCTAGGGACGCGCCTTCGCCCCAACAGACTCTGGGGGTTCTACCTCTATCCGGACTGCCACAACTACAACCTGCATGAGCAAAACTACACAGGCTTCTGCCCCCTGCTGGAGAGCCTGCGTAATGACAAGCTTTTCTGGTTGTGGAATAGCAGTACAGCACTGTTCCCCTCAGTGGCTATCAGAAAGAGTCAAACAGACAGCGTCAGCAACCTCCATTTCTCCCAGTTCAGGGTGCTGGAGTCTCTGAGGATAGCCGGGCTTACCTCGCACGACTATGAGCTGCCCACATTCGTGTACACACGCCTAGGGTACAGGGATGAGGCTATGGCCTTCCTCACCACGGTAAGACTGCTACACTTAGTAACCCAAAGGTCTAAAATCAGGTGACAAGTTGGTTATCAATCTGTTCCCGGATATATACAGGATGTGCAGGTTTTTTATCCAGACCATAATTAACACATTTGATTCAACAAATTAATTAAATCAAGGCCACCAGGTGTGTTTCTGTTGGGCTAGAACAAAACATTGCACTTCATGATACGTGATCCAAATGGGGTTGTAATTCACTGATTATTAGTCCATACTACAAACCCTTGTAATCCTTTATAAACAGGATCAGTTTTTCAATCAATTTATTTCTTAACGATTTCTTAAAATGATCTTGCCATTCTCTGTTCCTCTCAGCAGTCAACACTAAGTGTACTGTCTAATCAGTGCAGGCAATCCTGCCTCTCTTGAGGAGACATTAGCACCATCTTGTGGCCGCATAAAGAAGTTCAACATGTGGAGTAATATCCCGTGTGCGTCTTTGTGTGTATTGCAGACAGACTTGATCCACACCATTGGCGAGAGTGCTGCTTTGGGGGCTGCTGGTTTTGTGGTCTGGGGAGACCTCAACCTCACTTCATCCAAAGTGAGTCTCATTATATATCTTTACTGTATATGATCTATTATATAATAACACACCAGCTGGAATGCGGTTTTAACCAATCAGCATCCAGGATTAGACCCACCCGGATGCTGATTATATAATATATAATTAGTGTGTTACAGTTTGACTATCCAAGTGTTACACAAGCTAGAATAGAGTTGAGCAAAAGAGACTGGCGATAAGGCAATGAACAGCTCTGACAAAGGAAAGTCCTTAATTAAAGCTATGAAAATAAGGCGCTCCCTAGGCGCAGCATAGTTGGACATCTGCTGTATTTCATCTATTTCATTTGGACTTATTTTGGCTGTCAACACCTCCAAGGCCTGTGTACGTCTGACATGAGGCAATGAGGCTTTGGGAAGAAATGTCATGCATTCCTAAATATATTACAAACATTCTTCTCTTGAAATTTGAGTTGCTGTATTTAACAAATCTGAAAAAAATAAAAATAGAAAAAGTATTAAGTATAAGTATTAAGAGGAAGACAATAGTAACAGAGAATAGTTATGACAGTAGGTCAGCGTTCGCTAAAGTATATATTTCAACGGATTATCGTGAATTGCGCATTGCCCTCAGTCGTTTCACTTTCTCTTAGTTAACACAAATGCATAGTCTTTCTTTCTTGCTCCCTTTCTTTCTCTCTCTCGTCCCCCCCCCCCCCCTCACCCATCTTCAGAACAACTGCACAAAGGTGAAGTCCTTCCTGAACCACCGCCTGGGTCAGTACATCACCAATGTGACCCGGGCCGCAGAGGTCTGCAGTGACTTCCTGTGCCAGAGCAATGGCCGCTGTGTCCGCAGAAACCTCCATGCCCCGTACTACCTCCACCTGAGCGGAGACAGCTACCACATTCAGCCCTCGGGGGACGGGGACTTTGTGGTCACGGGCTGGCACTCGCAGCACGAGCTCCAACTACTGGCCGAGAGGTTCCACTGTCACTGCTACGAGGGACACGCCGGGGAGAAATGTGATAGCCTGAACAAGGTGGTGGAAGAAGAGGAAGAAGAGGAGGGGGGAGAGGTGGAGGAGGGGAGAGAGGCGGAGGATGGGGAGGAGAAGCAGAGGGAAAGTGCAGCTCCACAAACTGGGAACACCCTTAGCTTGGTGGTGTTGTTCCTTCTACTGAACATCTCCTTTGTGTGACTGTGGTATGATAACAACACTTAAGGTGGCGTGTGTTGTTTGCGGTAGGGGAGACAGAGTTTGAAGTCACTTCCATGGGTACTGCTATTACGTAATGCTGTGTCGTCTTTCTACAGGGGCCCTGTATTATAGTGGGTAACCCTTTCTACAGGGGCCCTGTATTATTGTGGGTAACCCTTTCTACAGGGGCCCTGTATTATAGTGGGTAACCCTTTATACAGGGGCCCTGTATTATAGTGGGTAACCCTTTCTACAGGGGCCCTGTATTATAGTGGGTAACCCTTTCTACAGGGGCCCTGTATTATAGTGGGTAACCCTTTCTACAGGGGCCCTGTATTATAGTGGGTAACCCTTTCTTGGAGTGTAACTACATAATGACTACATATCACATTTATAACTCATACAAACTGCATTTATAAAACCTGATTATATTAACAATGTGACCAATATAAACTGTGGGTGATTATTCTGTCATGTTGCCTTTAGGCATGCACTGCTCACTTCACCACCTCACTGCTATCACTATTGGTACCATTGTAAGCACTGACAATGAAAAGGTATCTGGGAGTCTTGCTCCAGTCTCCCCTAATACTGTGCAGTTTCATATAGAAATAAGCTTAAGTATTTACATAACTCAAATGTGTTTATTATTTAATGGTAAGCCTATCATTGAATGAGAATTAATTTGAATAGATTATCTAATTTGACTATTTAAAGGAATAATAAAGTAGAACAATTGCTACTGGTGTATCTTTATCGAAAATGTTAAGAACCACATCACGTTTGGGCGACATGGCCTTCAACACTGTAACAAATAAGAACGCTGTGCAACATAGGTGCTATGGAGGTTGACAGTTGTTTCTTTCCCACACGCTTTTGCAAACATTGGCGTTCAAGCAAAGTTATATTTAGACTGAACATCTCATTGATTCACAGTTCAAAAAGAACCCAAAACCTTGCCACTTTGACATTGAAGCTCAGATAGGCAGTGGGTAACACTAACCAGCAATTGATGAGACAAGGTATGTAATCTCAACACACTTTACCTTTCCTCCTTGTACTTTGTCAATACCAAATAGGACATTTAGACGCAATTGTTTTTGCAACACGAAAGTAAGTGTTACTCTTGAAATGTGTGAAACTGTGTACAATGATTTATGTCACTGGTTAAATATGGACTACAGTATATGTTATTTTAATGGATAGAACAGAAATGTTTCAAATCAGCTTTGTTCATGTTGTTCTTAACCCATGCACGATGGCACTGTACAATGTACTACAAAATGTTGTTTCTATGGGATAGTCTTATAACTGATGTATCAGCAATATAAAGCATATTTCCTTTGGATGCTTTACTAACTTACTTCATTAACATTTCATATATGTATCATTACGTCTACTTTTGAGCATTGACTCAAACCGGATGATTTAATCTCAGATTCACATCGGTCTTGATTGGCAGCTGGCACTTACAGTATATTAAGTGTATCATGTGAAGTGATGATGGCTAACAGTAATTTACTCATCTCAGTCATAGTAGCCATGTTGTGCTTTTGTGTAGACCACACTTACCCGTTTTTGTTCAAAAATTCCAAGAGAGAAAAACAAATACACAATGACTATTGCAACATGTGAAAAGTGCTGCTCGAATGTAAATCCACAGCTAAAAAACTTTATTTTAAGGGACACATATTAAACATTAATTTGTAAGTTTGTAAGTGTGTATATTAGGCCTTTATTGAGTGTTTTCTTTATCGAACATTATAAGTAATGTGTAACTGGCCAATGCTTACCCCTAGAGTCTATTCACGTACCGGTGCGTCAATATGTCAGGCTCTGGCCATAGGGAGCTCTTTGGCTCCTCTAGATAGCCAGGGTCAGAGCCTGACAGATCTAGTAGGCCTAGATCTATGTTTTCCTTTTTGTGCTGAATCCCCAATTAGAGACAGCTGCGAGACGTTGTCTCTGATTGGGGATTCTATTTAAGTTGCCTTATCCCACACCTGCTGTGTGGGTCATTGTTTGTACGGTTGAAGTAAGTGTATTTCTGTTTTGTGTAACGTTGTTGTTTTGGTCAGTTCGTCACTGAGTATATTTATATATATAATAAATAGAATGTCGAACTACGACTGCGCTTCGCCTTGGTCTCTGTATACACACAACCGTGACAGAATGACACACCAAAACGAGACCAAGAGGCGTAAGGGAAAGAGTCGGCGGGCTAGAAAGGCGAAGGACCAGCCTGGAGCCCAGAAGAACCCCCAAGCTGTTTTTGGGGGGGGGGCTATGGGGGTGGTCGGGGATCGATGGTGAAGAGCCCCGGCCACTGCACTCGTGGGGGATCCAGGAGGAGCCCATACAGCCATGGGAGCAGAGGTACGGAGAGGAGTCGGAGGAAGACTACGACTATGTGCCTTTGTTCCCTCACTCGTGGGGGCTCCCGATGGAGTCCTCACAGGAAGGGGATTGGCGATGGAGAGAGAAAGATCGGGGCAGTCGCAGCCCTCCAACGCCAGTTCCCAGCCCGGAGCCTCCAGCGAAGGTCAGCAGCCCGGAGCCTCCAGCGAAGGTCAGCTGCCCGGAGTCTCCAGAGCAGTCCGCTCTACCGGTGCCCAGTCCGGGGCCGGTCGTCTGCTTCACTACAGTGTCAGAGCAGTCCGCTCCACCGGTGCCCAGTCCGGGGCCGGTCATCTGCTTCACTCCAGTGCCAGAGCAGTCCGCTCCACCGGTGCCTAGTCCGGGGCTGGTCGTCTGCTTCACTCCAGTGCCAGAGCAGTCCACTCCACCGGTACCCAGTCCGGGGCCGGCCGTCTGCTCCACTCCCATGCCGGAGCAGTCCGCTCCACCGGTGCCCAGTCCGGGGCCGGTCGTCTAATCCATTCCCATGCCGGAGCAGTCCGCTCCACCGGTGCCCAGTCGGGGTCCGGACGTCTGCCCAGCTCCAGAGCCGGAACCACCTGTCACACCGGTGCCCAGTCGGGGTCCGGACGTCTGCCCAGCTCCAGAGCCGGAACCACCTGTCACACCGGTGCCCAGTCCGGGTTCGGCCGTCTGCTCCACTCCCATGCCGGAGCAGTCCGCTCCACCGGTGCCCAGTCGGGGTCCGGACGTCTGCCCAGCTCCAGAGCCGGAACCACCTGCCACACCGGTGCACAGTCCGGGTCTGGGCGTCTGCCCCGCTCCATGGCCGGAGCCGTTCGCCAGACCTGGTCCCATTCCAGGACAGGTCATCAGACTTGCGTCAGGGAGGAAAGTGTCCACTTCACCGGGGCCAGAACCGCCACAGAGGTGAAGTGTCCCTCCCCAACCCTCCCATGTCATTGATTTTCATGAAACATTTTTTTTTTAATATGTATTTATCGCGGTCAGGAGTCCGCGCCTTAGGGGGGGGGGGGGGGTACTGTCAGGCTCTGGCCATAGGGAGCTCTTTGTCTCCTCCAGATAGCCAGGGTCAGAGCCTGACAGATCTAGTAGGCCTAGATCTATGTTTTCCTTTTTGTGCTGAATTCCCAATTAGAGACAGCTGCGAGCCATTGTCTCTGATTGGGGATTCTATTTAAGTTGCCTTATCCCACACCTGCTGTGTGGGTCATTGTTAGTGCACGGTTGAAGTAAGTGTATTTCTGTTTTGTGTAACGTTGTTGTTTGGGTCAGTTCGTCACTGAGTATATTTATATAATAAATAGAATGTCGAACTACGACTGCGCTTCACCTTGGTCTATGTATACACACAACCGTGACACAATCTAAGTACCATAATTAAAACATTCCCATAAAAATCTGAGAGATATCTGTTGCCTGGGCTATGGCGGCCTTCCGCAACTGCGGTGGAAGGTGGCCGAGATACAGCGGTGCTTGTCATCACGAAAATGGCTGTAGTGTCCAAACGGTTCATGACCTCTCTTTGGAAAGATGAGACTCTCACGAACACGATGGTGTTCTCCGTTTTGCTCCACGACCCCCCTAGCCCCATGGGACTCGTCTGAAGTCAGTACCGTTGATGTGCCAACTTCTGTTTGTAGCGTCTGAAGCGTTTGGGCTACAAACTAATGTGGGAAAGGGGAGATTCTCACGAACACAATGGTGTTCTTCGTTTTTCTCCAAGACCCCCACAAGTGTCACGGGACTCGTCTGAAGGTAACCGGTACCGGTTTAAAAAATGAATGGATGTATGAAGGTAGTTTTGTACCTAACACAAGTCGGAAGTTTACATACACTTAGGTTGAAGTCTATAAACTCATTTTTCAACAGCTCCACAGATTTCATGTTAACAAATTATAGTTTTAGCAAGTCTGTTAGAACATCTACTTTGTGAATGACAAGTAATTCTTCCAACAATTGTTTACAGATTATTTCACTTATAATTCCCTGTATCACAATTCCAGTGGGTCAGAAGATTACATACACTAAGTTGACTGTGCCTTTAAACAGCTTGGAAAATTCCAGAAAATGATGCCATGGCTTTAGAAGCTTCTGATAGGCTAATCGACATCATTTGAGTCAATTGGAGGTGTACCTGTGGATGTATTTCAAGGCCTACCTTCAAACTCAGTGCCTCTTTGCTCGACATAATGCGAAAATCAAAATAAATCAGCCAAGACCTCAGAAAAACCAATTGTAGACCTCCACAAGTCTAGTTCATCCTTGGGAGCAATTTCCAAACGCCTGAAGGTACCACGTTCATCTGTACAAACAATAGTACGCAAGTATAAACACCATGGGACCACGAAGCCATTATTCCGCTCATGAAGGAGGAGCATTCTGTCTCCTAGAGATGAACGTACTTTGGTGTGAAAAGTGCAAATCAATCCCAGAACAACAGCAGGGACCTTGTGAAGATGCTGGAGGAAACAAGTACAAAAGTATCTATATCCACAGTAAAACCAGTCCTATATCGACATAACCTGAATGGCTGCTCAGCAACGAAGAAGCCACTGCTCCAAAACCTCCATAAAAAAGCCAGACTATGGTTTGCAACTGCACACAGGGACAAAGATCGTACTTTTTGGAGAAATGTCCTCTGGCCTGATGAAACAAAAATATAACTGTTTTGCCATAATGACCATCGTTATGTTTGGAGGAAAAAGGGGGAGGCTTGCAAGCCGAAGAACACCATCCCAACCGTGAAGCACGGGGGAGGCAGCATCATGTTGTGGGGGTGCTTTGCTGCAGGAGGGACTGGTGCACTTCACAAAATAGATGGCATCATGAGGAAGGAAAATTATGTGGATATATTTAAGCAACATCTCAAGACATCAGTCAGGAACTTATAGCTTGCTCGCAAAAGAGTCTTCCAAATGGACAATGACCCCAAGCATACTTCCAAAGTTGTGGCAAAATGGCTTAAGGACAACAAAGTCAAGGTATTGGAGTGGCCATCACAAAGCCCTGACCTCAATCCTATAGAACATTTGTGGGCAGAACTGAAAAAGCATGTGCGAGCGAGGAGGCCTACAAACTTGACTCAGTTACACCAGTTCTGTCAGGAGGAACGGGCCAAAATTCACCCAACTTATTGTGGGAAGCTTGTGGAAGTCTACCCGAAACGTTTCACCTAAGTTAAACAATTTAAAGGCATTGCTACCAAATACTAATTGAGTGTATGTAAACTTCTGACCCACTGGGAATGTGATGAAAGAAATAAAAGCTGAAAGAAATAATTCTCTCTACTGTTATTCTGACATTTCACATTCTTAAAATAAAGTGGTGATCCTAACTGACCTAAAACAGGGAATTTTTACTAGGATTAAATGTCAGGAATTGTGGAAAACTGAGTTTAAATGTATTTGGCTAAGGTGTATGTAAACCTCCGACTTAAACTGTATTTATTTCCTGAGCTTTCTTATATCTCCAAGATATAGGACAGAGACTTCCTTTTTCCTTATTTAAACTTCTTTGCATTTTTATAGCATTCGGTAGTAAAGGCCAAATTCAATATTTTATTGATACCTTAAGGGGTCCTAAAATTCTGAATCATTGTACATGTCAACGTCTTAGAGAATTTAAGGTAGTACTGTAGTATATGGAACATACGTTAAGGTCCTACACTTTTATTATATTGAGGCAGCATATTATGAGTCTGTGTATTGCTTCCTCTACTTGCCCTTTAACACATACTAATATGTCTTATTATGACTAACAATGAGGTTATAAAGGATTGGCCATTAACACACGACTTATAATGCTTGAATAAGAAAATACACAAATTAAGGCTTTATATATGGCTAATAAGACATAATAAAGGCCTTACTAGTTACTTGTGTACACACTTATAGACTACACATTTGTAGCTAATATGTGCATCTTAAAATAAAGTGTTACCGAAAATGTCAATCATTTTGAATACATGAATTTGTCTCTTAATTCAACTTAATTCAATCACAGTAAATGGATGCTGATATCAAGAACCATAGGTGACTTTTTACCAAATGACAATGTATCAATGACGATTCTCCAAGATTATAGTGACTTAGTAGCTTAAATGACCCTTAAAGTGACCCTTAACGTTTGGTTTCTATTGTATGATTATTTGGCCACATTCTCTCTCTTACACGCACGCAATGTAACAGTGTATTAGGCTGATAACTGCAGACAAACACTGATATCGTCCGCACACTCCAGAGGTCAGGTGCCTTGAAGGGCATCTGTGTTTTCCTGAGTACAGAAAAGAGATAGGAGACCAGATAACAGTAAAAGCAATAGTTTCACAGAAATGTACAGGACCCGTTGTACTGGTTGACATAAGTGTGGTAGCTGCTTGATGATAGCTCTTAACTGTTCCCTCGCCACAAAGCCTGCAACCTGATTCGGAGCCTGACGTGTCCGCAACTTGCTCCCATCCAGAGGAAAATAAAATAAAATTGTTACTCTTAATAAAAACCCATTTTATCTATCAGGTCATGGAAAAGGTTTGACTTGCAGAAAGTGACAGTATAAGTGCATAGGATGTATTATATAATCAGAAAGTGACAGTAGAAGTGCATAGGGTATATTATATAATCAGAAAGTGACAGTATAAGTGCATAGGGTATATTATATAATCAGAAAGTGACAGTATAAGTGCATAGGGTATATTATATAATCAGAAAGTGACAGTATAAGTGCATAAGGTATATTATATAATCAGAAAGTGACAGTATAAGTACACAGGGTATATTATATAATCAGAAAGTGACAGTATAAGTGCATAAGGTATATTATATAATCAGAAAGTGACAGTATTAGTGCATAGGTGTCAGGCTCTGGCCATAGAGAAGCTTATTTGCTTCTCTATGTAGCTATGGTCAGAGTCTGAGAGTTTCTTTTCTTTCTGTTTCTGTGTGGGTTTTGGGTTGGATCCCTAATTAATTAAATTAAAAAAGGAATGTCGAACTACTATCCCTGCGCTGCGTCTTGGTCTCTCCACACACACAAACGTGACAGAACGACCCACCCAAAAGAGACCAAGTAGCGCAACTGGGGAGAGACGGAGAGAGCGATTGCCCCGCGTCGGTATACGGACGTGGAACTCCTCGGGGGGTTCGAGACGGACTCAGAGGAGGAAGAGGAGGTAGCGCCAGTACCATTTCCCATGTGGCCTAGGGTGGAGCCAGAGGAGCATGGATGGTTTATGGAGCAATGGAGGAAAATGGAGAAGGAAAGGACGGAGTCCGGGTCTGGCCGTCTACTCTACTCCCGTACCGGAGCAGTCAGCTCCACAGGTGCGCCTCCTCAGTCCGGTACGTCCAGCGCCGGCCCGGATCCAATGAAGGTCCGTCGTGACTTCGAGCACCACACCATCGGTGCGCAGCCAGAGCCCGGAGAGGCTGAAGGAGGGGGATCGCACACCACTTCGTCTGCCCACGATTCAGGATCGGGAGAAGCCCGAGGTGTTCATAAATACCCGGAGGAGGAGCAGACGAGGTGGTGGAGAGCCTGGGTTTCACTTCTGCTGGAGGCGCAGAAGGACCCATTCCTACGGGAGATAGAGGAGGAGAAGGACTTCGAGCGCCGACGGGCACTAGTGCTGAGGCTATGGGACAGACGGTCACCTCCAGCGAAGATCCGCAGCCCGGAGCCTACAGCGAAGGTCCGCAGCCCTGAGCCTACAGCAACCCCCCCCTTCTCTGGCCATAGAGAAGCGTATTTGCTTCTCTATGTAGCTATGGTCAGAGTCTGAGAGCTTCTATTCTTTCTGTTTCTGTGTGGGTTTTGGGTTGGATCCCTAATTAGAGGCAGCTGCACCGCATTGTCTCTAATTAGGGATCCTATATGTGTCTGTCTGTCCTTCACTCTGGTGTGGGTCGTTATTCCTCCAGTCACAAGTGAGTTGCCACATTACGTTTATAATATCGTGTTTCATTTGGACGTTACGTTGGTACTTTATCGTGTTTCATTTGGAAGTTACGTTTGTGGATTATGTTTGTTTGTGTTGTCTAGTTCGTTCTCCTTAATTGAATGCATAGTAAATTAAAAAAGGAATGTCGAACTACTATCCCTGCGCTGCGTCTTGGTCTCTCCACACACACAAACGTGACAATAGGGTATATTATATAATCAGAAAGTGACAGTATAAGTGCATAGGGTATATTATATAATCGACCCAGCTTCAGAACTTAGACCTATAGTACTAGGTTTTTTTTCTACCAACTCCCATTTCATATGCACAGACATATGCCAAGGTTTGTCAAAACGTTGAGCAATAGCTTTACAATAACAGGTGATATATAATCTCCTGTAATCTTCAAATACCAGAGACAAGTATACCTTGACAGCCAGACTGAAATTCTGCAAATATGAACCGTTGTATGTCCTTGCTCTGTCCCGTCTCTCTCTAATCAGTCTACTAAACAGTCAATAACGGAAAAAGCTCTTGGATGATTAATCACAAAGTAAAAGAAATAGGACCATGTTTAACGAGCACTTGACACAAGATGACATCAAATGGAAGAGATTAACACCATGGTATAAAAATATATTTTTCTCTACTGTTGCTGTGCACTCCAACCGTGTATTACGCACAGGTAAGGACTAGTAGGCTGTCTTAACCCTAATATTAGTCTGTCATCCGACTTTGTGATGCTTGAACATTGTCATCAACAGCTTGTGTACTGAACACCACTGGCTCTATGACTTATTCGTCCTGCTACGGTTATCACTGGTTTAAAGATAGCTGAAAACACACATAATACAGTACCTCACTGTAGCTATACAGAGATTGTTTGGAAGTCATATTCCTCCACTGTAGTTGCCACATACATGTATTTATGCATTTTTTTTTAAACAGAGGAGTCACGATGGACCAGTTCTTCCAGATGAAAAGGGGTGCTCCACAGCTACTCCCCACGCTTGCCCTCTCCCTTCTGGCGTGTCTTAGTTTCATCTCCTCCCTACCTACAACGGAGCCCCCACTGTTTGACGGTCATCCCTTTGTGGGTATATGGAATGCCCCGACCCCTACATGCAAGAGGCTGGAGATACCACTGGACACCTCGTCCTTCAAGGCAGTGACCACGCCTGCTGCTGTTCCTGGTCAGTTCCTCACCCTGTTCTACGTTGACCGCCTAGGCCTGTACCCTCACGTTGACCCCAACAACTACCGCCAGTTCAATGGTGGCATCCCCCAAAAGGGCAACCTGACAGCCCACCTGATTAAGGCCCACGGTGACATCAATCATTACATCCCCTCTGACACAGCCCCGGGTCTGGCCGTCATTGACTGGGAAGACTGGCGACCCCTGTGGGACAGGAACTGGGGGTCCAAGGATATTTACCGTCAACTGTCCATCGCCTACGCTCGAGAGAAGGACCCCTCTTTGTCCCCATCACAAGCAACCACTGAGGCCAAGAAGCAGTTTCAGACTGCAGCCCGCAATTACATGGAGCGAACCATGATGCTAGGTATCAGTCAGCGGCCCAGCCAGCAATGGGGCTTCTATCTGTTCCCCGACTGCTACAACTATGGCTGGGAGAAGCCAGACTACACAGGGCAGTGCTCCGATAAGACCAAGAGCCAGAACGATGAGCTTCTGTGGCTTTGGGAGTCCAGCACGGCTCTATACCCTTCAGTCTACCTCCCTGCATCGCTGAACAACAGTGCCAACGTGGCGCTCTTCGTCCGAAACCGAGTTCAGGAGGCAGTGAGGGTGGCAGCTCTGCCCAAACGCCCCTACACTGTGCCCGTCTATGTGTACTCAAGCCCACTCTACCGTAACCAAAATAAGTTTCTCAGTACGGTGAGGGCATTAGATTTTCAATTACTTAATAGTTCAATATTGAGTGCTTACTAAATGCAGATAACTCACAAGAACATTTTCAAGACATATAGTGTACACAATTACAGTATTTTGACTTCAGGTGAGGTTCATGCAGGAGTCCTGTCATACTGTATGTCTGTCATTCCCAGGAGGATCTGATCAGAAGTATTGGAGAAAGTGCAGCATTGGGGGCCTCTGGGTCAGTGCTCTGGGGGGCCAGTGCCGACTATACTGACAAGGTAAACTCACATACATCTCTCCACATTTCTTATTTTATGTCCCATGATAAAATATAAAGGACACTTATTTAATTTGTGCTTTGTTTTGTTGTATGTATCACTTCATACAATAAGTTCCCTCACAGGAAAATGACATAATTTAAATGTGATTCAATACTTTTTTGAGTGGTGGTACAGTACCCTTACAGAAAAATCACATGATTTCGCGTGACATTCACAAGTTTTGCACATGAGAAATCCTGTGAAACCATACGCTTTTTTGGAACACTTGACGTGATGATCTTAGCAGGGTGTCAGGTAGTCTAGCGGTTAGAGCAGGGCCTGTTCCTGGAGAGCTACCCTCCTGTAAGTTCTCTCTCCAAACCCAGTTGTAATTAACCTGATTCAGCTTATCAATTAGCTAATTATTAGTATCAGGTACGCTAGATTAGAGTTGGACTGAAAACCTACAGGATGGTAGCTCTCCAGGAACAGGGTTGTAGAGCCCTGGGTTAGAGTGTTGGGCCAGTAACTGAAAGGATGCTGGTTCACATACCTGAGAAGGTGAAAAATGTGCCATTGAGCAAGGCACTTAACCTATAGCTGACCCTGTAAAACAACATATTTCACTGCACCTATCTGGTGTATGTGACAATAAAACACCTGTGAAATCATGTGAATAATGTTTCTGGAACACTTTACATTTGATCCTATTACACATTACGTTTCACATGTGGATTTTATGTGATCATATAACCTTTCACACATGTGGATAACAATTTTCACATGAGATTTTACAGGTGATGTCCTGCAAACAATAATGAGTCTTTATGATACATAGTGCTTTTAACATAGTGTTTTAAAATTACAATATATATTTGACTATATTATGTATGCTTATTTATACAGTAACTATTATTCAACATGTCCTACATGGGATTTGAACGTACAACCTCTTGGTTCACAGCATTCTGATTGTCCTGCTACGCCAGCTTGTATGTGTCAGTAACTGATTTCACCTGTAGTCCTACAGTTTGGACTTCAAAGCAAATCTCAGCTTTGTTAAAAATACACTGAAGAAAAACTATTATATTTATCATAGTGATTCAGGAGTAACATTAAAACAGAATAATATGCCCCACCAACATTAGACAACTAGACAGAAAACCCCAAAATTGCTGAAATAAGTAAATTAAATCAATGATGAGAGAATAGTCAGAATAACTGATAACTAAGATGGCACACCTTTACTAAGTGCAGAGATGTTCCAGGATTATTTCCAGCAGCATCGCAAACTGTTGTAGAGACTGACAGACAGGGTCTGGTAGAAATGGCACTATGGTTATTGTGACTAACCTAATGTATGTTCCTTTAGATTGGAGACTGTCAGAAAACATGGTTGTAATGTTAATAATTTGGTTGTTATTCCATTGGTTACCACACTCAGTGAATATGGCACTTTTAAATGTTAGAGCAATCACTAGTAAAACCTTTCTCATGAATGACATCATTACTAAGTTGATTGCATGTTTCTCACTGAAACATGGCTGTCTTCAGACTGTAGTGCCGCTCTTATTGAAGCCTCACCCAGACTACAGTTTTTCATACTCTATCAGAAAGGGAAAAAGGGTGGGGGACAGCTTTGGGTTTTTTGAGCATCATGCTATACTGTTTAAATGTCAGCCACCAGTGCTGGCTATAACCCTGTATAGGACAACAAAGCACTGCCCAACGTTCTTTACTGATTTATCTGAACTACTGTCTATTGTCCTTGAGAACATTGATACAGTCATTGTGTTGGGCGATTTTGATATTCATGCTGACAAATAGACTGACGGGGAAGGCCATTGAATTGGTTATTACCAAGGGGCCTTCTATATTACCAAGGGGCCTTCTATATCCTTTATTGTTGATGTTGCTTTATCTGATCACCAATGTGCATGTTTTACTGTTGCCCATAGCACAGGATAATACTGAATGCATTATTAAGAAACACTGTCTTACCTCTGAAGCTGTATGAACGATACTCCATCACTTATTCTGCCTTCCTCTTGTGGTGATTTAGTTGATAACGTTAATAGCAAGTTAAGGGCAACCATTGATGCCATAGCTCCAGCAAAGTTGAAAAAGGCCTGAATTAAAGAGAAATAGCATGAAGGCAGAGCGGAAGTGGAGAAAGTCAGAGTTGCAGGTCCATTATGATATTCTGAGAGAGCAACTTGGCATAAACATTATTGTTGTCTATCAACAATGACATGCCACCGGGGTCTGACAACCTGGATGGAAAATTACTGTAGATAATAGTGGACGATATTGCCACTCCTATTTGCCATATCTTCAATCCAAGTCTACTAGAAAGTGTGTGCCCTCAGGCCTGGAGGGAAGAAAAAGTAATTCTCCACTACCCAAGAATAGTAAAGCCCCCTTTACTGGCTCAAATAGCTGACCAATCAGCCTGTTACCAACCATTAGTACATTTTTCAAAAAATGGGTGTTTGACCAGATACAATGCTATTTAACAGTAGAAAATTGACAACATACTTTAAGCACATTTATAGGGAAGCACATTAAACTATCACTTACACAAATGACTGTTTTGTTAGATTTTCAGTGCAGCTTTTGACATTCTCGATCATAGTCTACTGTTGGAAAAACATATGTGTTATGACTTTACACCCCCTGCTATATTGTGGATAAAGAAATACCTGTATAACAGAATACAAAGGGTGTTCTTTAATGGAAGCCTCTCAAACATAATCCAGGTAGAATCAGGAGTTCCGCAGGGCAGCTGTTTAGGCCCCATACTTTTTTCAATATTTATTAACGACATGCCACTGTACACGTCAGTTACTACAGCAAATGAAATTACCACAATGCTTAACAAAGAGTTGCAGTTAGTTTCAGAATGGGTGGCAAGGAATAAGTTAGTCCTAAATATAAAAAAAAAACTAAAAGCATTGTATTTGGGACAAATCATTCACTAAACCCTAAACCTCAACTAAATATTGTAATGAATAATGCGGAAATTGAGCAAGTTGTCCTGGTCAAAACATATTGATACAACAGTAGCTAAGATGGGGAGAAGTCTGTCCATAATAAAGCGCTGCTCTGCCTACTTAACAACACTATCAATACGGCAGGTCCTACAAGCCTTAGTTGTGTCGCACCTGGACTACTGTTCAGTAGTGTGGTCAGCGCCACAAAGAGGGACATGGGAAAATTACAATTGGCTTAGAACAGAGCAGCAAGGCTGGCCCTTAAAAGTACATGGGGAGGTAATATTAAGCTCAGAACACCAATGCATACCCCACGAGACATGCCACCAGAGGTCTCTTTACAATCCCCAAGTCCAGAACAGCCTATGGGAGGTGTACAGTACTACATAGAGCCATGACTACATGGAACTTTTATATACATCACTGACGTGTACAGTGGTCCAGAAGAGCCTATGGGAGGTGTACAGTACTACATAGAGCCATGACTACATGGAACTTTTATATACATCAGGTAACTGATGCACGAGTCGGATTATTAAAACAAAAGTGGTAAAAATACACCTTATGAAACAGAGGGGACTGTGAAAAGATACACAAAGGTACAGACACGCATATGCACACAAACTCTAGCACACTCACTCCACACACATGTACATTGTAATATTGTTGTATGGTGGTATTATACATTTTGTATTGTAGATATGTAATGGTGTAATAATGTTAAATGATGTACTGTTTTATCATTTGTTTTATATGTGATGTAAGTGCCTTAATGTGTTTGGACCCCCTAATAAATACAAATAGAAATACAAACTGTATTTTGGAAAAATTCTAATCTGGTTTTCGTGCCCACCACAGTACAGAGACATTCTTAGTTAAAGTGGTAAATGATCTTAGAGCGAACACAGATGCCAAACAGCTCTCTGTCCTACTCTTGGATTTATGTGCTGCTTTCGATTCTGTTGACCATGACGTCCTTCTGGACAGACTGGAGAGGTTGGTTGGACTCTCCGGTCCAGTTTTAAATTGGTTTAGGACCCATTTAATTGGTCACAAGTTTTTTGTCACCCTTGGTGAACATAACTCAGAGAAAAAAAACTGTATATGTGGCGTTCCACAAGGTTCGATTTTTGGTCCGGTACTGTTTAGTTTATATATGTTACCCTTTGGCAGCGATATCAGAAAGCACAGCATTGATGTTCACTGCTACACAGAAAATACACAAATTTACATTTCTGTGTCACCAAAGCCTAGGATCAAGAGGCATGGAGAGGCAGCCTTTAGTTATTACGCCCCCAGCCTCTGGAATAGCCTGCCAGAGAACCTGAGGGGGACCGAAACTGTGGACATATTTAAAATAGATATTAAAGCACATATTTATAGCTTTGCTTTTCTTTATGGTGCTTTTTAGTAGTTCAATTTTAGTCTTTCTTTAGGTTTTATCTCATGTTTGTTGTGTAGTAAATATTTCAGCATTATTTTTCATTTTTTACATATATATTTTTTCTCCTGTGAAGCACATTGGGTTGCATTCCATGTCTGAAATGTGCTGTATAAATACAGCTTGATTTGAGTTGCTGTATTATAGGTAATGAATGTTTAAGGGAACGCTATACAGACAAGAGGTTGTGATTTCAAATCCCAGTTTTAGCTGAACAGTAATAACACATAGAATTGCATGTGAAGTGTGACAAAAACAAATTTTCACGTACATTTCATTGCTGTTAATTTTGTGGTCAATTTCTACAGTAACAGGATACTGTATTAGTATTTTGCTATTCATTTACTCTCAATCGCAAAGCACTTGGGTACTTTTTGGCCCATCCTGGAAATTACAGTAATTTGCATGCCTCACTTGCAATTGCATTTAAAGTTATAGGATACTTTATATGCGCTTATGGCACAAACTAACAATTATTTACTTGATTCTGGGCAGCTTTAAGAAAAGTGCAGAAATGCATTCTTGACAATAAGTCTGTGGCCATATCTATTTCACGCTCACAGATGTGGTGGTGTTCAGGTTGCTAGTGACCAAGAGGTCATACGTTGAAATACCATTTTAAGGCTTAGTCCCAGTACAAGACTTTACAGTAATTTAAATGAGAATACATTTAATAGGAATAACACCTTAAAGTTGTTTTATATATTAACTTTATTTTTAATGCAACTTTAGGCAAAGTGCAGAAATGTATTCTTGCCAATCTCCGTTGTGTCTACAGACCTGGTGGTGCAGCGGGAGCTTCAAGTAGCTAGCAACCAAGAGGTTATGAGTTTAAATCTGTGTGAAGTTGTAATCAGCATAATAACCTTCAGCATTAACACCTCAATTTAGCTGTAAAAATACAGTATCCAGTTACAGATTTACCATATTTTCACTGCAACTAGAAAAAAACCTCCAGTGGACCTTGACACAATGTTTTCAGAATGTCCTTTGGGACGTCCTTGGAACACACCGGGAACTAGGCAAAACTTGCAGGGGACCATGACTATTTAAATTTAATTAATGTCAATTATGCCTTTTGAAAGTAAAATATTCTGAATTACATTTGACACCTGGGTTGTCACATATTGTCACGTGTAGTGTCATTTGCATCCCTATGTTGTCATATTTATTTTACACATATGCTATAGTCCCGTGTAGCTCAGATGGTAGAGCATGGCGCTTGCAACGCCAGGGTTGTGGGTTTTATTCACACTGGGGACCAGCATGATAAAAAAAAAAGTATGAACTAACTAAATGTAAGTCGCTGTAGAGAAGAGCGCCTGCTAAAATGTAAATGTTATTGTCACGTGTAGATTTATGTTATCACGTGTTCACAAGTGAAATTCATGTGTTTTTTTCCATAAGGAAATGCTGACCAATGATGGCACAATGTCCCAATTGCTATTTATGTAAAAAATGGAACGTAAATTATGTTCATGCTTATCATATCAGCTTTCACATGTTGTCAGGAGGCACATCACTTGGATATGACATATCTATTTATGGCCCTTTCTTTTTATCCTCTATATAATTCATCCAACATCCCAGGAACAAGTTCATTAATAACTCTTGAACACACACACACACTGTGCCGATATGTCAAATAAAGATTTGTTGCATGATGCACAGATGCTCCAGTTCCAACCACCCCCCCCCCCCCCCCCCCCTGCTCTCTCTCTCTTTTCAGGCTTCATGTGAAGCATTATCCACATACCTGACATCCACCCTTAACCCATACGTCGCTAACGTGACCGCTGCCACCAAACTCTGTAGTGACGTCCTTTGCCAGGGCAATGGCCGCTGTGTCAGAAAGGACTACAACTCCAATGACTACCTGCACCTGAACCCGGACAACTTCCGCCTCCTAAAGTCCCAGGGGAAGTACATGGCCATCGGAATACCCTCCTCCGCTTACCTCCTCACCTTAGCAGACAAGTTCACCTGCCAGTGCTACACAGGCAGTAGCTGCTCACCTCGGTTGTCACGTGCCATGACCCCTATGGTTATTCAAGTATAGCCTCCCTGGGGTTTCACTCTCAGAAAATCTGACTAATGAAAAAACATACACTTTGTTGGATTCACAGTAAGGGTATGTGTATATGATTGAAGCCAATAACTCATTTTTAGATTAACAGTATGTTGGGGGAAGTCCTGCACTATAGGTCTGGATCATTAAAGTAACACATTACATGTTTGTGTCAGAATAAATTTTAAAACATAGTTTACATTGTTGTCAGTATTATTTGGTATCCTTTGGACAGTATGCAGAGCCTGTAACCTTTAACCCCAACGTTTTTAGGGGCTTTGAGTAATGGTTCTGGGATATTTACATTGAAGAAATAGTGTGTTTTAACCTATTTAGTTAAGATATAATGAAACTACTGGCTAAGTATCTACAATTACTCAGCAGTAAATTTCCAACTTGAGCTCACCAAGCAAGTTGGAAATTTAAAAACAAAGATACTCGGGACAACTCATTACTTCCCACTGGGCATAAACAGGTTGAATCGATGTTGATTCCATGTCATTTCAACCAAAACATTCAATGTGATGATGTTGAATCAACGTGGAAAACTGATTGGATTTGTAAAAAGTAATCAACGCAAGGGAATTTAATCTTTTTTTCAACCAACTGTTAACGTAAGTCTAATGCCGTGGTGACATTTTTTTTTAAATTTCATATAGAATTCACGTTAGTTGACAAATCAGAAATAGACGTTGAACTGACGTCTGTGCCCAGTGGGTTGCGTGTCATGACACATAGCAAGGATATTTGGCGGTGTTCTTATACGCTGTTTCCTCATATCACCTTCCAGGCACAGAAACACTCATTTTAAGCCTGTTTACATCAGTTACTCTCAATAAAAAAAGATCCCCCTGTAGGAGTCAGAAAACCACGTATAAATCAAACATAAGTCTTCTCTGTGGTGACAGGTTTCCACAAGTGCTTGCTATGCTACGTTTGAATCTATTGCAGAACTTAATCAGAGATGCAGTATTCCAATTCCCAGATGAGACCTACGTACGGTGAGGTTTGTAGCGAGGGGCTAATGATTTTGAGCAGCTAAATGGGACCTACCTAGAATGGGTGAGACTTCCTGGAACAGGTGGGCTTACATTCATGTTGTTACCTTTTATCCTTTGTTCTACCAAGTTGACAACTTGTTTTACTCTCACTAGTGCTAGTGTTTTGTCTCGGCCAAGGTTGGGGAGTAGCATATGTAATTAGTTACATGTAATCTGATTACCCCCCAAAAAACGATTTACTTTTGAAAAAGTAGATGATTACTTCTTGGAATATTTGTAAATTCAGAAAGGATATTAGCGGGGACAACGTCAACAAAACAAAGGAGCTGATCGTGGACTTCAGGAGACAGCAGAGGGAGCATGCCCCCATCCACATCGACAGGGCCACAGTCGAGTAGGTGAAAAGCTTCAAGTTCCTCTGTGTACACATCACTGATAAACTGAAATTGTCCACCCACACAGACAGTGTGGTGAAGAAGGTGCAACAGAGCCTCTTCAACCTCAGGAGACTGAAGAAATTCTGCTTGGCCCCTAAGACCCCCATTGAGAGCATCCTGTCGGGCTATATCACCGCCTGGTCCGGCAACTGCACCGTCCACAAACGCAGTTCTCTCCAGAGGGTGGTGCAGTCAGCCCACTGCCTCACCGGGAGCACACTGCCTGCCCTTCAGGACATCTACAGCACAGCACCATGTGGCCTGTTCCCCCTGTTATCATTCAGAAGGCTAGGTCAGTACAGGTGCATCTCAAGGCCATCAGACTGCTAAATAGCCATCACTATCCGGCCTCCACCCAGTACCCTGCCCTGAACTTAGTCACTGTCACTAGTCGGCTACCACCCTGTTACTCATCGCTGCACCTTAAAGGCTGCTGCCCTACGTACATACACATGGAACAACTTTAATAATGTTTACACACCGTTTTACCCATTTCATGTGTACAGTGTATTAGTAAAGTATTCAGATACTTTTTCCACATTTTGTTATGTTACAGCTTTATTCTAAAATGTATCAATTTAAATAAATATAATCTACACACAATACCAAATAATGACAAAGTGAAAACAGGTGTTTCGATTTTTTTTTGCATATGTATGATATTCCTGATCGTCCTGCTGATTGGTGCTCAGGGTGGTCAGTTAATCGTGGGGGGGCGGCACCTGAGGGTTACCAGGGTAACAGTTATATAGGGGAAGTTTAGGCGGGTTTTTAGTCAGTCTTGTTTTTCCTTGTAGCATGTTCCAACCTGTGTTCCTGTGTGTTAGCAATAAGTGTTAGCATATTCTCCCGTTTCTGTTCCGTGTGTTTCTACTTGATTGAGTGCGTGTAGTTAGGGCGTGGGCAGTAGCCTATAGCTGCCTGAGTTTAGTTTAGCCTTAATAAAGCGTTGGAAATAACATCTGTGCCTCCTTCTGTATGTCGGACTGAGACGTTACAGTTATATCACAAACAATTTACTGTTATTTAGACAACAAAAATTTGAACAAATTCACTATAATACATTATAAAAGGAAGACGTTTCGTAAACTAGAAAACAATATTTACCGCCGCCCACTGTGTGACGTTGTTGAACCAGGGAATCCGTGTGTCCACCACGACAAATGAGCCTCTTTGACTTTGTATGGGTGTTGTTTCCGTGGTGCCGACGCGTAATTTCAACACATTCCGTGCCACCACCACGTAAATCGGGGTTAAGGGGTCGTGTTCATTTCACGTATTTCTGGGAGATCAGGTTGCTGCAGCAGAGGTATTTCTGGGTCTTCCATTCCTGTGGCGGTCCTCATGAAGCTGGTTGAGAAAATGCTGTGAGTGTGCAAAGCTGTCATCAAGGCAAAGGGAGGCTACTTTGAAGAATCTCAAATATTAAATATATTTTGGTTTTTTGGTTGCTACATGATTCCATATGTGTTATGTCATAGTCTTTTATTATACAATGTAAAATATAGTGCAATTAAATGTGTGTTTATTGTTATGTATTGTTAGATATTCCTGGATATAGGAAAACAAGCATTTTGCTACACCCACAATACATCTGCTAAATATGTGTATGTGACCAAAACAGTTTGATTTGACTTGAAACGCATGAATACAGACAAACATTACTCAAAATATCAAAAGTTATTCTCAAGACATAAAATACTGAATGTTTTTAGGAATGTCGTTTGATTAAAGAAAAGCTATGTCTAAGGCTTTGTTTGATATTGCTTCATTTCCTGTTACAAAAGGAATAAACCACTAGCAAACATTGTGACAACCAACCCCATACCGTGTGACATCCAAACCTGCGATGGGGCTGGTTGTCACAAGTGGACAGCGTGTCTTTGATTGCTTATAACTCCATGTTGGAAAAAGATATCAGGATAAAAAGTAAGATACAAAACACGAGGAACAGCTGAATCTAAGTGAAAGCTATTATCCCTTATTGATGTCATGTGTAAAATCCACTTCAATCAGTGTAGATGAAATAGAGGAGACCAGTTAGCGAAGGATTTTAAGCTTTGAGACAATTGAGACATGGATTGTGTATGTGTGCCATTCAGAGGGGGAATGGACAAAACAAAAGAGTTAAGTTCCTTTGAACGGGGTATGGTAGTAGTAGGTGACATCTAGCCAACTTGACGCAACTGTGGGAAAAATTGGAGTCAACATGGGCCAGCTTCCCTGTGGAACGCTTTCGACACCTTGTAGGGTCCATGCCACGTCGATTTTAGGCTGTTCTGAGGGCAAAAGTGGGTGCAACCCAATATTAGGAAGGTGTTCCTAATGTTTTGTGCACTCAGTGGATACTGTTGCTGAGAAATACTCCCCTACCATCATTGCAATGCATTGTGAAATAGTACAGGTATAGACAGTTCATCTTCAAAAAAGAGAACAATATCTTTGGATAAGCCCCAGATGAATTCTCCTTTACATTATCATGGAGAATCTTATTATTCTTAATTATACTGTGGAGGGAATGGAAGTTTAGACAGTTGAGCAATCACAGTTACAGAATTCTTCAAATTTTTCCTATTGCCTTTCTTTTTACCATTTGTGCTGTGTTTTGTTGTATATTTCACTCGAGATGAATTTAAATTCAACTGAACACTCCTTTCATGGACTGCATTTTTTTTTACGACTCAACTACCCAAAACAGACCCACCCGTAGATCCTGACTACTCCTTCCACTTTCCCACAGAACTCTGCAAGACCAGATTTGGCATGGGTCTCGACCTCTCCCACTTTCAGTTGGTAGTGAGCAGCACTTTGAAGTCTGCCAACTAAAGCATCTCTATTTTCTACACCGACTGTTTCGGCCTCTTCCCTTATGTGGACGAGGACACAGGGGAAATGTATGGCGAAGGCGTTCAAATGCTCATATCAGACCGAGAGCCTAATGCTTCGTTCTTAGGTAGTTCTTTATGAGTTTTAGTTTATAAAACGATCCCGCCACAGAAGCGAAAGTTAAAAGGGATGATTAAAAACAGCTTGATTGTCGTAACAACATCCATGAGAATGAGCAGAAGGGAGCGATTATTCAAATACAGCAGTTCGGCTGCATCTTTAATTGAGCTTCTCGCATTTTCCTTAACTGCCAGACTCAACATGTTACGGAAAGCGATTAACTTTATAGGAAGCTCTGGGACAGGTCATCTGGATGCTGGACAGATTATCATCTTTAGCGGACAAGAGTTCTTGAGGGCTCAAACCTAAAAAAAAAACAGTTAGCGATTTTCTTCATATTGCTGAACCGTTAAATTGTAAAATGCTTATTGCGCTGCACACAGGTTAAATTGTCTCAGGAGGACTTCACAAGACCACGGGAGTCTCCAAGATGGATTTAATTAAATTGACCTTGATTGCAGTCCGTTTGCGTAAGCTATTAGCCAGACAAAACCTACTGAGTTCAACAATAAACAGTGGAGTGAACACCCGCAGACAATATCACCGCAATGTTAGGTTTGTATTAGGTTTAAAGGTCTGTGGAAGGGTGTGTAAAATGTCCTACTCAACCTCACCATACATAGAATACATTAACTAATTTAGCCTACTAGTGGAACAGTGATATACAGTGCAACATGAAATAGAAGCATAATGCACGCTATCAAGGCCGCCTTCAAACACAAAGTAACTGGTGCATAAAACAGCTGACTGCGAATACATACAATGTCCAAGACCCTCTGACTAACTGTAATTCTACCATAGCCGGGTAGTGCTACAACAACCTAACTGGGTAGGTTGCAACAATGTAGTCTCAAACATATTGTATATTTTTAACACTTAACCTTTTTAATTTTGTGTGGTAATCAGTTATGTTAGATTTCTAATTGTGAATTTGTTGAATAGTTTGTGTTCCTACAGTATGTTCCAAGTCCATCTGATATGTGAAGGTGTGAGTTATGAGTTTTGACCCCCTCCCCTCTGCTTGCAAGTGGCTGGCTGGGTGGCTGTTATTGATTAACTACACAGGATGGTCAAAGGCACGTGCCAAACTCATTGCACGGAAGGCTGAGTGTCTGCAGGTTTTCACCCCTCCCTTGTACTTGATTGATGAATTCATTACTAAGGAGCTCCCCTCACCTGGTTGTCTAGGTCTTAAGGAAAAAACAAAAACCAGCAGACACTAGACTCTCCATGCAATGAATTTGACACCCCTGGTAAGGGAATTGATAGAAGTTTCCGATTTGTTTGCTTGTTATAATGATGATTGACTCTTTTCGCTTACACAGCAAATATGACATGTCCGACTTTCAATTTCAGATGTTAACGTTTTATGATTCCACCTATGGATGTTGATTATTTTTCTAGCATTGCTAGTGCAATGTTTGACGTGACTTAGTTAGCTGAAGTTGGCTGGCTAGCTAGCAAGTGACAATAATGTTACCCATCTTGCATAGCTACCATTTTGTTTAGAATGGAAGACCTGTCATTTTGCATAGACGGGTTGGCTGACAAGGTCACGAAAGTTATGCTTGTGCATCGATGTGGCCGGAAGGTGTGCAATGTTATAACTCTGGTCAGATAGCTAGCAACAATGACTGCCTTGTGGGGAATCGTAGGTGGCTCGTTTCAGCTCATTGTATCTTGTTATTGATACCATGTTCTGTTTTGAGGTGTTTTTACTGATGTCATGTCTATGTTAATATGGCAAAAAAAAGAGGAAATGAATTCAGAAAACTACGTTTTAAGTGACATATTAGCTTTTGTCTGAATCTGAAAAAGACAGGAAATTCTAAAGCTAATTTGACCTATGCACTAAGAGGCCTTTTCAACATAAGCAGCTTGACTACTGCTCGAGTACTGTAGCTTTATTGATCTGCTTTACTTCAACAACAGATGTACTCACATTGGATGGGTTGGTTAGGATTAAAACCTCTCAAATAGCCTAATACTTTACTCTTAATGTACTTGGTAATGTAAACTTGTTTTTTCCGGTAATACACACATGCCACAATCTGCCATCTGGGAATCTGTTCAATGTTCCTAATCTTGATATACTGTGCTGTATACAGTGTATACCCATTGGTTCTTACAGGGGCAATCTGCATTTCAAATAACAACAAAGCCAACACCCTGCCTCTGTTTTGTTAAAAAGTTGTAGAATGGGGGGTGGAGATATGTAACCACTGTCAAATTCATATAAAATTACAATTTTAACCATAATCAGAGGCTAAACAGTGTTTGTTTAAAGCTATACTGAACAAAAATAGAAATGCAGGATGCATCAATTTCAAATATTTTACAGAGTTACAATTCATATAAGGAAACCAGTCAATTTATATGAATTCATTAGGCCCTAATCTATGGATATCACATGACTGGGAATACAGATATGCATTGGTTGGTCACAGATAAAAAAAGGTAGGGGCGTGGATCAGAAAACCAGTCAGTATCTGGTGTGACCACCATTTGTCTCATGCAGCGCGACACATCTCCTTCACATAGAGTTGATCAGGCTGTTGATTGTGGCCTGTGGAATATTGTCCCACTCCTCTCTGTGAAGTTGTTGGATATTGGCGAGAACTGGAACTCGCTGTCGTACACATCGATCCGGAGCATCCCAAACATGCTCAATGGTTGACATGTGTAGTGAGTATGTAGGCCATGGAAGAACTGGGAGATTTTTGTACAGATCCTTGCGACATGGGGCTGTGCATTATCATGCTGAAACCTGGGGTGATGCAGCGGATGAATGGCAGGACAATGGGCCTCAGGATCTCTTCATGGTATCTCTGTGTATTCAAATTGCCATCGATAAAATGCAATTGTGTTCGTTGTCCGTAGCTTATGCCTGCCCATACCATAACCTCCCCGTCACCATAGGGCACTCTGTTCACAACATTGACATCAGCAAACCCATCGCCCACACGACACCATACACGTAGTCTGCGGTTGTGAGGCCTGTTGGAAATACTTCCAGATTCTCTAAAAAGACGTTGGAAGCGGCTTATGGTAGAGATATTAACATTAAATACTCTAACAACAGCTATGGTGGACATTCCTGCTGTCAGCATGCCAATTGCACGCTCCCTCAACTCAACATTTCAACTCAACAAATGTCTCAAGAGCATAGCGCAACTGTTTTACCCCATCATAACCCAAAATATAAAGTTGCATTATTCCATTGTTTATAACAGGAATATAAACCATGTATAGCTTCAAAATATGTTAAAAAGATGTCAACTACCTTGAGTAGGATTATGTATTAGGCTAGGTCAAATGTAAGGTTAACCAGTTAAATGTAACTAAATGCAATCTACGTAGTCTTCAAAAATAATTATTTATCATGAGAGCGCCATAAATAATAACTAGTAATGCTGCATACTCCAAGAAAGTTTAAAATCTCACCTTTCTGGTAAAATGTACAAGTACATAGTACACATATGATGAAAATATGAAATATTTTTTTTGTGATGTATTTCCTATAAAAACAAAAACGGTATGAATAAGTCTTGAAATGACTTATATGCTTTCTAATTGTAGTATAATCAAAATATAAATGACTAACTAAGATTTCACCTTCTTTATAACTGTAAAAAAAAACATGTTGGTGATTTAGTAAACAATTTGAGAAAATATATTTTCTGAAGGTCTCTCTTGATCAAAACGTCTGCCCCCATTGCTGTGAATGTCTCACGGATCTCTAGCTTGGCTTTCTGAACTTGTTCGGAGCTTGCCTTTCATCTCATATTAATCAGAGGAGGTGTGGAACACCTCTCACGTGAGGCTCCAGCTTGCCGTCAGAAGAATCAGCCAGACCGCTACCGCAGTTAGGCTCCCGGGAGGTAATTTACCATTTACAACTCCCCACCAACTACCGGATCTCACCTCTTTTAATGTTTCCCTCCTCAGGCCTGTGGTTTCTGGTCCCCTGGCCAATGTCGTTCCCCGCGACACCCATCTGCCTCCCCTGGACATCGATGGGACCCCTGCCTATGCCGTCAGATCCCTACTGGACTCCCAACGTTGTGGGCGTCAGCTTCATTAGACTTGGACTGGGAGAGGTACTGCCCATGTTCAGTACTCATCCACTGTTTTGTTCATTTGCCTTGCTTCGTTGTTATTAAACTCTCCTTCTGCACCTGCTTCCTGACTCCCTGCGTAGACGTGACATTGATCAAGTGCAGTGTCTGGATGCTCTTTTTTAATCAGATAAACAAATATGTTTAGCATCATCCACATAAGAGTCCCAGCTAAATCTTTTGTATGATCTCTTATACACTATTTTCGGTCCAGCTTTCGGAACTGGCTTTTGTGGATATAGCCACTATATTGTGATCACTGCATCCAATGGGTATGGATACATATTTAGAACAAAGTTCTACAGTATTAGTAAAAATGTGATAATACATGTGGATGATCTTGTTCCTGTAGTGTTTGTAAACACCCTGGTAGGTTGATTAATAACCTGAACCAGATTACAGGAACTGGTTACAGTGAGAAGCTTCCTCTTGATCAAACAGCTTGATGACAACCAGTCAATATTCAGGTCCCCAAGAAAGTAGACCTCTCTGTTTACATTAGATACACTATCAAGCATTTCACACATATTATTTAGATACTGACTGTTAGCACTTGGTGGCCTATAGCAACACCCCAAAAGAAAAGGCTTTAAATGTGCCAAGTGAACCTGCAACCACAAAACTTCAATAACACTTGACATAAGATCGTCTATAACAATTTGAGGGAAATGGCACTGAATATGTAAAGCAACTCCTCACCTATAAGCATTAATTTCTCTTCTATATATGTTATATCCTTCTATTGCTACTGTTGTATTATCATATGAATGATCTAAGTGAGTCTCGGAAATGGCTAATATATAAATGTTATCTGATGTTAGCAAGTTATTGATTTCATGAACCTTATTTCTGAGGCTACATATATTAATATGGGCTATTTTCAACCCTTTCCTGGGTAGCTTATCAGAGACAGACATAATGTGGAAAAGAGCAAACAAAGCAAATCTCTTGTAAAGAGATGCCTTTGAAGATGGTGGAATGAGCACTCAAGCCCTCCGGGGGCTATAATCTCTTGCTATTATGAGACAATATAATAGCATCCACTATCCAGTGGGATAGCCATAGACAATAAAGGGGCCTTTATCGTCCAGAAACAAAGAGTTGGTCGCTCTTGCGTAAAGCTCTTGTTTTATCCAAGTAAATGCGCAACGGGCGTGCTTGACATTTGTATCTATTAGGGATTCCTGGGGTCCAAACATATTAAAGCACTTGCATTACATATAAAACAAAAGATAAAACAGTACATCATATAACACTATTACATCACTGCATATCTACAATACAAAATGCTTAATACCACCATACAAACATATCACAAGATGTGCGTATACATGTGTCTCTTCACAGTCCCTGTTATTCCGTAAGGTGTATTTTTACCATTTAAAAAAAATCTGATTCTACAGCTTGCATAAGTTACTTGATGTGGAATAGAGTTCCATGTAGTCATGGCTCTATGTATGCAGTACTGTGCGCCTCCCAGAGTCTGTTCTGGACTTGGGGACTGTGAAGAGACCTCTGGTGGCATGTGTCGTGATGTGACTTTCATTAATGTGATTACTTTCATTAATCAAATCAAATAACTATGTTTAATTGTTACTCGATTCAATTAATCATGTAATAATATAATGTAATAATTAACTCTTTAGGAATTTGGGGCACCACAGAAGAATCATTACTTCATATCAGTCTCATTCTAAACGTTGCACACTACTTGATATCTGCAAGAACCCTAACCGTACTGATGAATCGACAATACGCTTAATTATTTATTTACTAACTAACTAAATAATAACACAGAATACATAAACACATACACACACACTGACAGAACGACAGATATATGGGACCCAAAAGCGGACACGGAGGCAGGGATATGATTGACTGTTTAATAGTAGATATGGGGCAAGACAGGCTCGTAGTCAATAACAGGCAGTGTTGGTAACAGGGAATCAGAATGGCAGTCGTCCAATAAGGGGAGTCAGGCTCGTAGTCGTAGTTCAGGCAGAGTTCGGTACCGGGAATCAGAAGGATGGCAGTACAGAGGAGTAGACAGTCTCGTAATCCGTAATGCAGGCAGAGTTCGTTTGGCAGCAGATCAGATGGTCGAAGGCACATGAGGGGGCTAGACAGGAACGTAATCCAACAGGCAGGTAGAGGTCCAAATACCGGGAAACAGACTGGCAGAGTTAGTAATACGAGATAGAGTGCTGGAAACGACTGACTAGGCAAGACGATCTGGCAAAACCCTAACAGAACCCAAGGGACTAAATAACCAAACTGATTGACAAAGGAGATAGGGTGCACCTGGTGTGGGGAGGGGACAAACACAGACAGGTGAAACAAATCAGGACATGACAGTACCCCTCCTCCTACGGGCGCCACCTGGCGACCGACCCGGGTGCATACCTGGCTGACCGGGATGCCGTCGATGAAAGTCGGCGATGAGCTCCGGGTCGAGGATGTCCCTGGTAGAGACCCAAGACCGCTCCTCTGGCCCGTAGCCCTCCCAGTCAACCAGGTACTGGAAACCCCGGCCCCGGGGACGGACTCTCAGGAGGCGACGCACCGTCCAGGCAGGTTGATTGTCAATAACCCGAGGAGGAGGAGCAGACCTAGGAACAGGAGACAAAGGACAATGAGAGACAGGTTTAACACGGGACACATGAAAGGTGGGATTAATGCGGAGGGACCGGGGCAACATGAGGCGTATGGCTGAACGGTTGATAATCCGGGAGATCTGATAGGGACCGATGTAACGGGATGAGAGCTTGCGACTCTCCACCCGAAGGGGCAGATCTCGGGTGGACAGCCACACCCTCTGGCCCACACGATAGTGGGGAGCCGGGGTCCTGCGACGGTCAGCCTGCCGCCGATACCTGGCATTGGTGCGTAATAGAACCGCCCGGGCCTTTCTCCATGTCCGACGGCAGCGCCTTACAAACAACTGGGCCGACGGAACGCCAACCTCCTCCTCCTGCTCCGGAAACAGCGGAGGCTGGTAGCCCAAGGAGCATTCGAAAGGGGAAAGCCCAGTAGCGGAGGAAGGCAGGGTGTTGCGGGCATATTCCACCCAAACGAGTTGCCGGCTCCAGGTGGTGGGATTGTCCGAAACCAGGCAACGTAGAACAGTCTCGAGATCTTGATTGGCCCGCTCTGATTGGCCGTTAGACTCTGGGTGGAAACCTGAGGACAGGCTGATAGAGGAACCAATAAGGGTACAGAAAGCCCTCCAGAACTGGGAAGTGAACTGAGGACCCCGGTCGGAGACGATGTCAATGGGTAATCCGTGGATTCTAAAAACGTGCTGCACCATCAGTTGGGCCGTTTCCTTGGCCGATGGCAGCTTAGGCAGGGCGATGAAGTGTGCCGCCTTCGAGAACCGGTCCACAATGGTGAGGATAGCGGTATTGCCGTCGGATTGCGGCAGGCCTGTGACAAAATCCAGGGAGATGTGCGACCATGGACGATGAGGAACCGGAAGAGGCTGTAGGAGACCAGCCGGGGCCTGGCGGGGCGTCTTGTTTTGGTTACACACTGTGCAGGCAGAGACGAAAGAGGGGACATCCACTCCCATGGTGGGCCACCAAAACCTTCGACGTATAAATGCCAGGGTCCGGCGAGAACCGGGGTGGCAGGTCAGTTTAGATGAATGACCCCATTCCAGGACTCGGGATCGGACAGGGTCAGGCACGAACAGGCAGCCTGGCGGACCCCCTCCGGGGTCAGGGCTCAACTGTTGTGCGTTACGCACATCCTCTTCAATACCTCAGACCAAGGATGTAGCCAAACAAGAAACTGGGAGAATGTGCTCATTACCTTGGGCAGCAGCAGGACTGAACACACGGGAGAGGGCGTCCGGTTTAGTGTTCTTAGAGCCGGGTCGATAAGACAGGGTAAAGTTAAAGCGAGTAAAAAACAGGGCCCACCTGGCTTGTCGGGCATTGAGCCTCCTGGCTGAGCGTAGATACTCCAGGTTCTTGTGGTCTGTCCACACAAGAAATGGTTGTTCCGCTCCCTCCAGCCAATGTCTCCACTCCTCCAATGCAGTCTTGACCGCCAGCAATTCCCTGTTGCCGACGTCATAGTTAACCTCAGCAGGTGTCAAACGACGGGAGAGGAATGCACAGGGGTGCAGCTTCTGGTCGCCGTCCGACCTTTGTGACAACACGGCCCCCACGCCGACGTTGGAGGCGTCCACCTCCACCACAAACTGCCGGGCCGGATCTGGGTGAATCAGAATGGGGGCTGAAGTGAAGCGCTGTTTGAGGGCCGCGAAGGCCTGGGCTGCTTGGGAGGACCATACAAAGTTCACTTTAGTCGAGGTTAAAGCCGTGAGTGGGGCTGCCAAAATACTGTAATTACGGATGAATCGCCAATAAAAATTGGCAAACCCCAGGAAACGTTGCAGATCCAGGCGTGAACAGGGCTGTGGCCAATCAGTGACGGCTTGGACCTTGCCTGGATCCATTCGGATGCTACCTGCAGCCACTATGTAACCCAAGAAAGGAATGACAGAGCGATGGAACTCACACTTTTCTGCTTTTACAAACAGCTGGTTCTCTAATAATCGCTGGAGGACCTGTCGTACGTGTGCCGTGTGTTCCTGGGCTGAGTGGGAAAAAATCAAGATATCGTCCAGATACACAAAAACAAAACGATTAATCATGTCCCGGAGTACGTCATTTACCAGAGCCTGGAAGACAGCGGGAGCGTTCGTCAATCCAAATGGCATCACCAGGTATTCATAGTGTCCACTAGCAGTGTTAAACGCAGTCTTCCATTCATCCCCTTCTCGTATCCGTACCAGGTGATAAGCATTTCGGAGATCCAGCTTCGAGAAGATTGTGGCTCCTTGGAGCAACTCAAAGGCAGAGGCAAGCAGGGGAAGTGGATAACGGTTTTTCACCGTTATGTCATTCAGGCCCCGGTAATCAATGCATGGGCGTAGAGTTTTATCCTTCTTGGCCACGAAGAAAAACCCAGCCCCAGCAGAAGAGGATGATGGCCGAATAATCCCAGCCCTGAGGGAGGTCTCCACATAATCCGCCATGGCCTTAGTTTCCGGACCGGACAGGGAGTACAGACGTCCACGGGGGGGGTGATGTACCTGGATGGAGGTCTATGGCACAGTCGTATGGCCGATGAGGTGGTAAAGAGGTAGCCCGAGACTTATTGAACACCTCTCTTAGATCCCAGTATTCAGGAGGAACAGATGACACATCGATGTTCTCTGTGGAAAGTGGAACCTGTCTGTTAAGAACATGTGGTGCAGCCCTCAGGCAATGAGCAAGGCAAAAAGGGCTCCAGTTAATAACAGAACCAGTAGTCCAGTCGATGTGAGGGTTGTGTTTGACAAGCCAAGAATGGCCTAACACAATCGGAGTGTTTGGAGAATGTAAGGGCAGGAACTGGATCTCCTCCCTGTGGTTACCAGACAGGATCAGAGTGATGGGCACCGATATCTGAGACATCCGTCCAATAGAACGACCGTCCAGAGCAGTGGCCTCGATGGGCGTGCTTAGAGGGCGTGAGGGAATGCCTAACTTAACCAGAAGTGAATTATCAATGAAGCAATCGTCAGCCCCTGAATCCATAAGGACATTTACTTTCAGGGTTTGGGAACCCCAAATAATAGTGGCAGGAAAAGGAAAACGAACCGGGGATACCCACGGGGTTTTAGTTTGACTCACCCGTATTCCTATTTGCATGGGTTCAGGCGTAAGGACCTCGGACGCCCTCGATGGTTCTCGGAAGAATTCGGGTAGTCCCGTCAGTCCCCGTGACGTTCTACCACCCGATCCGCTGAAATGCGGAAGTGTCTGAGCAGGACGACAATATTTTCTCTCTCGATTACGTTCCTGAAGTCTACTGCCTATACGCATGGCCATGGAGATGAGACTATCTAAACTGGGAGGCACCTCTCGGGCGGCGAGCTCATCTTTAATGGAATCACATAGTCCATCATAAAATGCATCGAGCAGAGCCTCTGAATTCCATGAGCACTCCGCTGCCAGGGTCCGGAATGTAATGGAGTAATCCGACACGCTGCTAGTCCCCTGTTTTAGATTTAAAAGCTGACGTGCCGCTTCTCTGCCGGATAGTGGAGCGTCGAAAACTTTTTTTACCTCCGCAGTAAACGCTGCCAGGCTGTAACAGACTGGAAGTTGCTGGTCCCAGATCGGCGTAGCCCAGGCCAGGGCTCGCCCCGTCATCATGGTTATCATATATGCAACCCGTGACTTCTCTGTGGGAAAGGAGGATGGCTGCAGCTCAAAGATACGCGAGCATTGGGACAAAAACGGACCACAATAACTCGAATCACCTGAGAACCGTTCGGGAGCAGGTAAGTGCGGCTCTCTTAGGGATACCGGGGAAGGTGTTGGATTGCTGGGAATAGGTGGGACAGGAGACGGGGGGGAAGCTCTCTGTGCCGGTAGTGCCAGTGTTAATCTCTCCAAGTGTTGGAGCAGGCATTCGGTGACCCGCTGCTGGTTATCTCTCTGCTCATGGATTTCCTCTGCTATTGAACGTAGCACCTCCTCGTGTCGACCCACAATAACCTCTTGGTGGGCTATTGCGTTCTGTAGCTGAGTCAACTCCGCTGGGTCCGTCATGGCCAGATCGTTCTGACAGAACGACAGATATATGGGACCCAAAAGCGGACACGGAGGCAGGGATATGATTGACTGTTTAATAGTAGATATGGGGCAAGACAGGCTCGTAGTCAATAACAGGCAGTGTTGGTAACAGGGAATCAGAATGGCAGTCGTCCAATAAGGGGAGTCAGGCTCGTAGTCGTAGTTCAGGCAGAGTTCGGTACCGGGAATCAGAAGGATGGCAGTACAGAGGAGTAGACAGTCTCGTAATCCGTAATGCAGGCAGAGTTCGTTTGGCAGCAGATCAGATGGTCGAAGGCACATGAGGGGGCTAGACAGGAACGTAATCCAACAGGCAGGTAGAGGTCCAAATACCGGGAAACAGACTGGCAGAGTTAGTAATACGAGATAGAGTGCTGGAAACGACTGACTAGGCAAGACGATCTGGCAAAACCCTAACAGAACCCAAGGGACTAAATAACCAAACTGATTGACAAAGGAGATAGGGTGCACCTGGTGTGGGGAGGGGACAAACACAGACAGGTGAAACAAATCAGGACATGACACACACACACACACACACACACACACACACACACACACACACACACACACACACACACAGTGTAGGTAATTGATTACTAACTTAACACAATGAAAATAGGTCCCTAGTGGACTAACAATAGCATGACTGTTTCGTTATAAAAAGATGGAGGAATAGAGAGAGAGAGGAAAACGAGAGACAAATGGATTCAACTATCGTTACATTTGGAAGCTACGCTCATGGAAATAAGAATACTTAGCACCCTAACCACCGCCCATTCGGATAAGATATGCAATATATATATTTACGCGTAGCTGTCCTTGATCGTCGTCTATCTCTGTTGAACTCGATCACTCTAATGGGGAAGGTGTCGATTTGTGTAAGGCTCTGGTTGTCGATCGTTGTCCACCAGAGGTCACCATGTCCTTTGTAGAGCTTCTCTGGTGGTGAAGTGGTTGTTAGAATAGATACTTCAGATGTACCAACGGTTGTCTGAGATGGGATTGTCCTTTCCACCTCGAGTCTTTAGTCAAATGTTCTAGACTACTTTACATGTACAGTTGCAGACTGATATGATAAGGTCTAGTGAGTTCATCTTCTTCTTGTGTAGAGATTGAGAGGTTCAGAGTTTATATGAAAAACAACTATCTCATTTAGAAGGCTATAATCACATTGCTATCTTCACAAAAGTATTCTCATACTTCATCATATGTTGTATATTTATACTACATTTAGATGTTGATTACTAGAATGTGTACACTTTCAGAGTTACAGTTAATTAGTTATACCATCCTTAATGACAATAAACCATATGACACGATTATTCTTTGGATCCCCACTGACCATTCCAAACATTTGAATGTCAGAAATAATGTTCCAATGTTCAATCCATTCCAAACATTTGCCAAGCTGATCTGGTACCTTTGATCTTCACCCAGGAGAGAGAGTCATGACGCATGTCTTGTGGGGTATGCAAGGAGGCTAGTATTTTAAACAGACAGCTTGGTACATTCAGCTTGTCCACACCTCTTACAAAAACAAGTAGTGATTAAGTGAACTGACAGGGCGTGCAGCTCACTCACTCGCTTTGCAGACAGTAAAGTGGTCCTAAAGGAGATATATTTCTCCACGCTTTCCAGTGACTCAAAAGGCTGCTGTGAAATAGCATCAAGCACCATAGACAGGTCCCAAGATAGGAATAAGGGCTTGGAGATTGGGCGTAAGCGATGCACTTTCTTCATGAAATGACATAACAAAGGATGTTTCCCAACTGTATTATTGTCCAAGCTGATATAACAGGGCGTATCCCACATCTTGGTAGCACCTTGATGGTATCGCTAACGATGAACTTAGCCTTAAGATGTTTTTGGGAAACCGGGCTCTGGTTCTTTTGAGTCTCTTGGACCAGAGAACCTTTGCAGGTGGGGACTGTTGAGTAAGTAAGCACAAAAATGACTGAATGTAATGTGGTCCATGCGTTTAACAAGGTCTAAATTGGGCTAAGCAGACCCCGGCGTGAGCTGTGGTCTCGAATGGTTTAAATAAAACTTTAACGAAATCTACATACGAAGATAACATGTATGTGACAATTACCATGTTAAAACTGTGAATTTCAATTAGACAAGTCAGGATCCAGCACGAGCTGATTATACCACTTGGTATGAACTTTGAACACAGACAAACTCCGAAGGGATGAGGGTGTATCCCATGTATCCGCTATACAGACTGCAGCCATAAAGACTCCAAAGGACCCGAGTCTTCCATCCATTGAAGCCAAGCTCAATCGTATATATATCTATAATTGCATTCACTTTCCAATTGGGAGGTTGATAGTGCATGTGATATTGATGTTAGCCTAGCTTCAACCAGGTCGTATAGAAACTACCTTCCTTTGTCTTTCAATCTCCCCGCCCTTCCAAAACTCCTCCCCTCCCTTCCTTTGTGTAACCAGCCTTCATATTGGGGTAGCCCACTAGGGACTCCATGATCTGATCACTAACATGTATGATTTATCCTGTGTATATATATACTTAACTCTGTGTGATTCTTTAGCTAGTAAATAAATAATTAAGACAATTTGCTGATTCAACGTGATTCGCAGATTTAGATCTTACAATCTTCAGAATGAGACTGACTGATTTAACGAGGTAACGATTAAATAATTGACTGCTATTGATAGAGCGGATTCTGGAGATAAAAAAACTCTATATAAATTAATGCATCCGTGTTGCCCCAGGGTTATTAATGAGTTAACTGTTGCATGGTTTAATTAAATCACGTCATCAATTAAACGTGGAATAATCTATTTGATAAAATAGCATGCCTCACATTTAATCAAAGCCAACGTTACGACATATTGATTACCCCCGTGCGAGGATCTAAGACAGAATGAGGCTTTCATTGTGAATTCAGCCTATATAAAATTGAAAAGCAAATTGCATTGTATGCCCAGAGTATTTTATAGACCATAAGGAATTGTGGTGCGTGTGTGTCCCATTTGAACGAGTGCTCACGGGTCACTACCGTGCTGTTCTCTGATGTAGCCAGTGCTTATCATTAGCTATATGAAAAGTTTCTAAGAGCTAGGGCAGGACCCAGCTAAGTATAGACATTGAAATAGTAGAGAGGTTTGGCCAAAACGTTGTTCCATTTCCACCTCCCGCATTTCAGAAGCGGGTAGACTCATTATTAATTTCTCGAGCGAGGACACAGCATCCAGCCGACTGAAATTTGAGTAGATATTAAGCTTGACCAACGATAATTATCTCGGTCTCTCGCGTTCTCAGAATTGTGAGCAGACCACGGTGTATTTCTTGTTTACCGCGCGTTCCGGTAAAACATTGCGGAAATAACACCGAAAAGGGTTTGAACATACGTTTATAAGTAAAACCGTTCCCTTGCTGAAAGGAATCCTGTGTTTGTGCTTGTAAGTGAGACTTCTGTACAAATAGGACTAGCTGGCACGAGATGCTACAGCTAACAAAGGAAAAGCAGCCATTTTGTTTTCCCGGTGTCACTGCTAAAACCGCCATTGTAGTTCCGTTCGAGTTCAGCTTTGTGCGATCAGTGACCTCTAGTGGTGAAACAACTGCAAAAAATATATTTTCTATTTTAAAACATGTTCTCCTAGAGTAACCACGGAGAAATGTGTGATAATCCTGCCAATCTGAATTGACTGGATGTCATTGTCTCATTCAAATTGAATAAGTCAAATTGTTGAATATACCTTTTCAGGTTCTTCAAATTAAGACATTTTAAAACTATTGTTACATATTAACCTTGATGAATCAACCTCTCAGGTTAATTAAAGTTTTATACCCAGATAGCCTATACAAGTATAACTTAATCATTATCATTGACTAATAAATTCATTTGGTTGTAAAAGCTAATTAGAACCAAACCCCCAGTACTGTCCCAGTATTAGGAAGTCCCGCATGCACGGGAATCCCACGTGACTTCAGCCTTAGGGATCACTGACCTCTGGTGGTAGAAAATCAAATTTTTAAATTAAATTTAGGTCCACCGTTGTCGCTCACTTGTAGCAAGCGGCTACTCCAATGATAGCTAACCAGTCTCCACTGATTAAATATCATTGTCACATTTAATTAAACTAGGTTGTTCAATTGCCTTCCAACCCTTTTCAGTTGGAACTTTTGAATAACATCCTAATTGATTGGTTTTTACGAATGAGACATTTTTAAACTTTCTGTATTAACCTTCTGTATTAACTTCTCAGGTTAATTAAAAGTTCCAACTTCCACATTACTGATGCAGTAGTGATGGTTAATTAACATCTAGAAATAGATTGAAATCATTTTTGCAGCTTCCAAAGACTTCTAACCCAAAACTTTGAAAAAAACTGGAACAGTTTTCCACTCAATTTTTCGAATAACGTGCAAGCAATCAGAGGGGGTGATTCCATTCCACCTCTAAGCAGCGATATGAACCCTAACTATGCAATTAGGGGAAAAATAGTAGAAATCAAAACAAACTCTCTCCAAAATCAACCTTCGGGTGCAGGCCCTATGAAGGTTCTCTACAGTTTAGCCCTGATGTATCGCCATCAGACATTGGCATCGGTCCAATACCGCAGTGCACAGCTGAAGCACGAGCAAGAAATGGTTGATCTGAAGGAACAGGTGGAGAGAACCGGAAAACGAATGACAAAAGCAGATGAGGAAAACATTCTGTTAACCGATGAACTGCATTTGAAAACTGGTTTAGCCAACACTAAATATAGCGAAGTCCACGCCAAACTAGATAAATCTGACGAGTTATCTACAAACAGGAGCGTGCAACTTGATCACATGCATGTAGTTTTGTCGAATGTTACTCAAAGTAACAATGTTCTAGTCCAAATGCTTCAGACCATCAGTTAATGAACACATTGAACAAGTTGGATGACAAATCAGCGGAACTTATTGAAGTCACCGACCAATTGAATGATGAGAGAACTCAGATGATGGAGATGGAAATATTGATTTCTAAGCAAGCGGAGGAAATCTCATCACTGAACCTCTCGCTCTGTACTCGTGACCTCTGCCTACAAACCATGTCAGATAAGTACGAGGCAGAACGGAGTAAATGAGACACTCACGTGTCTGAAATAAGTACTGAAATAAGACTTTGCTATGCTGTGTCCAACAGCAACACGGGCAAAACAACCATTCTAAACTTGCCACAGCTTTGAAAATAGAATTCAGTGGTTCAGTGACTCGCAAACACGACAGCTCGCTGGCTAACAAGCTCGGAATGAACACCCACAAGCTTACTATCATAGGCTATGTTCAGCTTACTTTGGCCTACTCACTGAAACAGGAATGGAAGAGCTGTTACCTCGTCTCACTTCGTGTTTGTTTCCCACTCTGAGATAAAAGTGTTGATAACCGGGTTATATATGTGCCAGTTGAAGCTTAGCCGTGAGGCTTTTTTGTTAGCTAGCTAGTGTTTACCCATTGGGCTAATAGCCTAGCTATAGCTACCACCGCATTAGCCAAAGAAAACGGCGTGAATAGCTTGCTTCTTCAGTCTCGATAGTCTCTTTTGACCATAGCGCGTGAGGTGTAAAGAGCGAGGGGATTCAAGTGCCTGCCTCAGGCGGGGTAGCAGTGACCATAATTTGTTTAACCGGGGAGTCAGGTTGGGCCACGGTTACTCTTCCTATGTCCCTAACTCGTGAAAAAAGGCATGCCATCCCAGTAGTGCCTTCTGCGAATTAGCCTTGACAGGTGTGAGCTAGCTTATTAGATGCCTCGTGTCTAATGGCTAGCTCAAGTGAGCACTGTGTATAAACACAATAGCCGTGTTTGGATAGTGTAGGCGTTAGCTAGCTAGCACAGTGAGAGCTGAATGGAACAGCATTGGTATTCGTCTTCAGTAGGAAGTCTTCCACAACCGTAATACTGAGAGGCCAAACCGGTCAGTCTAGTCAGCACAAACGAGTGAGCGTAGGTTTTAGTATGCTATCATCTGGGCAGGTAAGCAATGCTTATGCAACAGTATGTGCTGGTATAAATGCTAGCATGGTTAGTTTGCTTTCCAGAGAGCTAGACAAGTTATTAAATCTTGCAGCGTGTTAGCTAGTGTGGTATTAATCTAGCTAGCGTTCGTTTGTGGTCTAAGAGCCTTGCCAACTAGCACAGAGCTATCCAGAGAAAGTGTGGGCTTTTCCCTATCTTTCGATGAGAGAAGAGCTAGCAATTCTACCTTTCCAGGTAGAACGTGCTAGTCAGAGCGAACCGTCTTGTGGCAGAGTTCAACAGCAAATGTGGCTAGCTACAGCGAGCTAGCCAAGTTAGCTTGAGCCTTGCAACGTGGGCTCACTTCATGGTTCGCCTGAGAACAGTTAAGTAGGAAAAAAGGATTCTAGTCTTGATTCTTCCATAAGGAAGAGAGGCGAGAAGGTCTAGAATAGTATGTCTAGAATAGTATGAGATTAGCTATAACCTGCACAAGTTTCTCGTTGCCTCATGGCAAAATATGTAAAATTGTAGGAAGCTTTTTTTCCACCCCAAAATGTCCTACATTTCGTTCCTCGCTCAGACCTTGCGGTCCGTCGGGGAGCCTAACGTCACTGAATCTGCATTCCTCCATTTAGTATGATATGTTACGTTTCGTATGGTATGTATTAATTTGTGTCCATCATCCATTTCGTATGATTTTACAAATTACAAATTACGTACAGTGGGGAGAACAAGTATTTGATACACTGCCGATTTTGCAGGTTTTCCCACTTACAAAGCATGTAGAAGTCTGTAATTTTTATCATAGGTACTCTTCAACTGTGAAGTATTCAGACTCCTTGACTTTTTCCACATTTTGATACGTTAGTCTTATTCTAAAATTTATTAAATCATTTTTTTCCATTCCCTTGCTAGTAGTAGCTAGCTGGCAGCTTGGCTGGCTAAAAACATAGCAAGCTAGCTAGCCTTTTTAGCTTCCCACATCTCCATGCAAAATAATCAGATTTAAAATAAAAAATATACAGTGGGGAGAACAAGTATTTGATACACTGCCGATTTTGCAGGTTTACCCACTTACAAAGCATGTAGAAGTCTGTAATTTTTATCATAGGTACTCTTCAACTGTGAAGTATTCAGACTCCTTGACTTTTTCCACATTTTGATACGTTAGTCTTATTCTAAAATTTATTAAATCATTTTTTTCCATTCCCTTGCTAGTAGTAGCTAGCTGGCAGCTTGGCTGGCTAAAAACATAGCAAGCTAGCTAGCCTTTTTAGCTTCCCACATCTCCATGCAAAATAATCAGATTTAAAATAAAAAATATACAGTGGGGAGAACAAGTATTTGATACACTGCCGATTTTGCAGGTTTACGTAATTAAGTAATTAATTTGCATTTTATTGCATGACATAAGTATTTGATACATCAGAAAAGCAGAACTTAATATTTGGTACAGAAACCTTTGTTTGCAATTACAGAGATAATACGTTTCCTGTAGTTCTTGACCAGGTTTGCACACACTGCAACAGGGATTTTGGCCCACTCCTCCATACAGACCTTCTCCAGATCCTTCAGGTTTCGGGGCTGTCGCTGGCCAATACAGACTTTCAGCTCCCTACAAAGATTTTCTATTAGGTTCAGGTCTGGAGACTGGCTAGGCCACTCCAGGACCTTGAGATGCTTCTTACGGAGCCACTCCTTAGTTGCCCTGGCTGTGTGTTTCGGGTCGTTGTCATGTTGGAAGACCCAGCCACGACCCATCTTCAATGCTCTTACTGAGGGAAGGAGGTTGTTGGCCAAGATCTCGCGATACATGGCCCCATCCATCCTCCCCTCAATATGGTGCAGTTGTCCTGTCCCCTTTGCAGAAAAGCATCCCCAAAGAATGATGTTTCCACCTCCATCCTTCACGGTTGGGATGGTGTTCTTGGGGTTGTACTCATCCTTCTTCTTCATCCAAACACGGCGAGTGGAGTTTAGACCAAAAAGCTCTATTTTTGTCTCATCAGACCACATGACCTTCTCCCATTCCTCCTCTGGATCATCCAGATGGTCATTGGCAAACTTCAGACGGGCCTGGACATGCGCTGGCTTGAGCAGGGGGACCTTGCGTGCGCTGCAGGATTTTAATCCATGACGGCGTAGTGTGTTACTAATGGTTTTCTTTGAGACTGTGATCCCAGCTCTCTTCAGGTCATTGACCAGGTCCTGCCGTGTAGTTCTGGGCTGATCCCTCACCTTCCTCATGATCATTGATGCCCCACGAGGTGAGATCTTGCATGGTGCCCCAGACCGAGGGAGATTGACCATCATCTTGAACTTCTTCCATTTTCTAATAATTGCGCCAACAGTTGTTGCCTTCTCACCAAGCTGCTTGCCTATTGTCCTGTAGCCCATCCCAGCCTTGTGCAGGTCTACAATTTTATCCCTGATGTCCTTATACAGCTCTCTGGTCTTGGCCATTGTGGAGCGGTTGGAGTCTGTTTGATTGAGTGTGTGGACAGGTGTCTTTTAAACAGGTAACGAGTTCAAACAGGTGCAGTTAATACAGGTAATGAGTGGAGAACAGGAGGGCTTCTTAAAGAAAAACTACAGGTCTGTGAGAGCCGGAATTCTTACTGGTTGGTAGGTGATCAAATACTTATGTCATGCAATAAAATGCAAATTAATTATTTAAAAATCATACAATTTGATTTTCTGTATATTTGTTTTAGATTCCATCTCTCACAGTTGAAGTGTACCTATGATAAAAATTACAGACCTCTACATGCTTTGTAAGTAGGAACATCTGCAAAATTGGCAGTGTATCAAATACTTGTTCTCCTCACTGTATGTTATGAATTTCAATTCATACAATATGCTACGAATTTTCAATACGTTTGACGTTACGAATAGGTGGCTAACGTTAGTTAGGCTAGGGGTTAGGTGTTAAGGTTAGGGGCTGAGGTTAGTGTTAAGATCGCTAGATGTTTGTGTTATATGCTAGACGTTAGTGTTACATGCCTACCAATTCTCCCTAACCAACTGCCCTCCTTTCATTTTTGGCTTAAGTAACCTTCTGTCTTAACCATACAAAACGTAACATATCATAATTAGTATTAGCCTTGAGTGTCACAGATTTATGTTTACTAATGTTACATCTAAACTTTGAGGCCAGGCTGTTACATATTTATTCAAAAAAAAAATAATTATCTCCTGCAGATAGTGTAAAGTAACTATAGAGGGCGATACAGCTCTATATTAACAGTGAATCCTCTCTGGGTTAGTCAAGGTAGAACAGTGAATACAATTCCTATCATATATCCTGTTTTGCGTGGGGAATTATGCTGTCGTACATATCGATCAAATAAAACACATCACTTTTCAGACCAATAAGGTCATTTGAACTGGTTACATCATAGCAAATGACGTCGTTAATTGAAATGACAATTGAACAGCTGGAAATATCCCAGACTGTGCCTTTTGAATAAAAGTTTTGTTCTTCCATCCTTTAAAACTTTGATAATCTGTGAAGTTCCTGCTTCCCCAGTTGGTTTTATAATACTGGGTAGCCATAGTTCAGCTTAATGACACTGAATATTGTTTACTGTACAGTATATTAGAACACCATAACACAGGATCACAGGATAATCAGTTTTCCTCTTGTCATGTCAGTCATTGCATACCTTAGAGAGCTATTTATAACTTTTCTGAAATGTCCAGATCAACTAGCCCATGTCAGCTAACGTTCTGTAGCTAGGGTTTTTAGCCCATATATTTTGTTGTAATGTTTGAATCACATGAATACACATTAGACACCACATTACAAAATGTGTAGAATAGCAGGAAATAATCTTTAAAGCTGCAAAATTGTCTCTACATCAACAAGAGGGGTGTGAATAGTTTGTGTCATGAACTGTGCTTGTGCCCATAAATCGAATCAAATCATATTGTATTGGTCACATACACATGTTTAGCAGATGATATTGCGTGTGTAGCGAAATGCCCGTGTTTCTCGCTCCAACAGTGCAGTAATATCTAACAATTCACAACAGTACACACACATCTAAAAGTAAAATCATGTAATTCAGAAATATATAAATATTAGGATGATCAATGTCGGAGTGGCATTGACTAGAATACAGTAGAATAGAATACAGTATATACATATGAGATGATTAAAGCAAAAATACGTAAACATTATTAAATTGACCAGTGATTTCTAGTCTTTGTACAGTTTAACCTTTATTTAACTAGGCAAGTCAGTTAAGAACAAATTCTTATTTACAATAACAGCCTACACCAAACTCGGACGACACTGGGCCAATTGTGCACCGCCCTATGGGACTCCCAATCATGGCCAGTTGTGATACAGTCTGGATTTGAACCAGGTTGTCTGTAGTGACGCGTCTAGCACTGAGATGCAGTGTCAGACCACCGCGCAACTCGGCCCGCCTAGTGAAGGCTATTTAACAGTCTGATGGCATTGAGATAGAAGCTGATGTTCAATCTCTCGGTCCCAGCTTTGATGCACCTGTACTGACCTTGCCTTCTTGATGACAGCGGGGTGAACAGGCCGTGGCTCGGGTGGTTGTTGTCCTTGAAGATATTTTTGGCCTTCCGGTAACATCGGGTGCTGTAGGTGGCGTACGCCGGATGTTCCCCAATGCTGGATGGGCGGCCTGAGTGAAAAAGTTTGGAAGAGGAAGGAAAGCACTGGGGAATACAATAGTTTGAAATAATGTAGTCTCTCAGAACCACACCTTAAAGCTACTGCACTCATCAGTGTAAGTCCCAATGGTTATTCTTTTTCATGAATGTGAGAATGCTAAGTAATTCTACTGATTTATCTATTTTGTATCTGAAGAGTTACATTAGGGAGACGGTGCTCTATAGGATTTAGGCATGCTGATTTGGGAAGATTAAATCCCCTTGGAATGCCTTTGAATTAATGTTTTGCATATGGATATGGTGGAAATTAGAAGACAGTGAATATGTAAGGTGTCCCTGGTGTGTGTTCTTCTGCGTGTGTGTGATTTGTCTATTTAAGCACGTGTGTGGAGGGGCGGGGAGTTGGGTCAGGCTTGCATATTTATGCATACTTGTCTTTTTGTCAACTTATCTATGTTTGTGTGTGTGTGTGTGTGTGTGTGTGTGGGTTTCTCTGTAGCACAATGTTAAGTAACACACACGCCTGCTGCTTGCTGTCTTACTGCATTTAACTTCTCTTTGATTTCTCTATGACTGTGAGATCCAAGAGAAGACTGCTTCAAAAACAGAGAGCTGGGGCTATGAAGTTCCAACCCAGTGTTGGATACACAGAGACAGAAGGATTGACAACACTGTGCTTAAAAATCTAATCTCATTCATATGACTTTCCCTGTTGAAATAAAGGTAAATAAATTCTCATCTAATCTCCGTCGAAAACAAAACTTCTTATCATCATGTTAATCATGGCGACTATAATCCACATGGTTTCCCTCTAGGAAGCTTTTCATTGGATAATATCTGGGAACCACAAATTAAGTAGTCTTACACGAGCCAGTTTTGACATGTTTTACTTCAAAAGGTCAAGGATAGGTTTGAAGTTGCTCACATCTCATTACTTCCTGAATGCAACGTAAGGGAAGTAGAGAAAGCATAGGCCCATTCCCTCAATAGGCTTCAGCTGACTGTATGGCTACATCCCTCCAGAGGGTTCACATTCCCACCAATAGGCTTCAGCTGACTGTATGGATACATCCCTCCAGAGGGTTCACATTCCCAGCAATAGGCTTCAGCTGACTGTATGGCTACATCCCTCCAGAGGGTTCACATTCCCAGCAATAGGCTTCAGCTGACTGTATGGCTACATCCCTCCAGAGGGTTCACATTCCCAGCAATAGGCTTCAGCTGACTGTATGGCTACATCCCTCCAGAGGATTCACATTCCCAGCAATAGGCTTCAGCTGACTGTATGGCTACATCCCTCCAGGGGGTTCACATTCCCAGCAATAGGCTTCAGCTGACTGTATGGCTACATCCCTCCAGGGGGTTCACATACTAAGGCATCAAGAAAATACATCTGTATACAGTAGGTCCCAATGAAGAGAATCGTGTGTCTATGTTTGTGTGTCTTTCAGGGAGTATTGGGTGTGGGGGAGGGGGAAAGGGGGAGTTGGGGGAAGGGGGACTTTTATCTATCATCCTTTGGATCTAGGCATTATAGCAGAAGAGGATAAAGTGACCCAGTGACATACATCCGTAACCCCCGCTTTACTGCTTTGTCCATCTGCTGTGGAGTCTCTTTGGCTCTAAAGGTCTCTCACTCACGCACCCACGAAAGGAAATTACTTTGCAGCTGGAAAAGTGCCTTCAACAAACACAACCACAAGTCGATATTGCTAGATCTCTACCTGATCAGTGAACGCTCACATGCCAGAATTCCTTTCTACACAAGGCTAATTGTGTAATGTGTGTTTAATGACAAAGTGATAATAATTGTAAGTGATAGCTTAATCTGATCCTTAATCGTGTCATTATAAATCCTAACACGATTAAGAATCATATTATTATTTGTCATATCTTTGGTATAAACTGTTGTGTGCAAGATAAGGGTTTCATATGCTTAGGCTTGGTGCCACTGATTAGTTAGTGTGCAAGATAAGGGTTTCATATGCTTAGGCTTGGTGCCACTGATTAGTTAGTGTGTAAGATAAGGGTTTCATATGCTTAGGCTTGGTGCCACTGATTAGTTAGTGTGCAAGATAAGGGTTTTATGTGCTTAGTTAGTCATTTGGGCTAATGATTTGAGCTGATCTGAATTGAGTTGTCGAGTCAAACTGAACTAACTTGAAGTGAACTGAGATGGAGACTGGCCTAATTGTCTACTGACCCACTTTAGCATCATGAATCACTTTCATGCGATAATAGTTCTGCCACTGTGACTGAGAATGAATACACACATTAAATGTCTGCAAATTTTAGCCTTGATACAAACACAAGCATTAGCATGGGCATTAATATGGAGTTGTTCCCCCTTTGCTGCTATAACAGCCTCCACTCTTCTGGGAAGGCTTTCCACTAGATGTTGGAACATTGCCTCAGGAACTTGCTTCCATTCAGCCACAAGAGCATTAGTGAGGTCGGGCACTTATGTTGGGCGATTAGGCCTGTTCGATGGGGTTGAAGTCACGTCTCTGTGCAGGCCAGTCAAGTTCTTCCACACCGATCTCAACAAACCATTTCTGTATGGACCTTGTTTTGTGCACGGGGGCATTGTCATGCTGAAACAGCAATGGGCCTTCCCCAAACTGTTGCTACAAAGTTGGAAGCACAGAATCGTCTAGAATGTCATTGTGTGCTGTAGCGTTAAGATTTCCCTTCACTGGAACTAAGGGGCTAGAACCATGAAAAACAGCCCCAGACCATTATTCCTCCTCCACCAAACTTTACAGTTGGCACTATGTATTGGGGCAGGTAGCGTTCTCCTGGCATCCTCCAAATCCAGATTCGGCCTGTCAGACTGCCTGAAGTGTGATTCATCACTCCAGAGAACACGTTTCCACTGCTCCAATGGCAGTAAGCTTTACACCCTCCAGCTGATGTTTTGCATTTTGCATGTGTGCAGCTGCTCGGCCATGGAAACCCCTTTCATGATGCTCCCAACGAAGTTACTGTCCTGATGTTGCTTCCAGAGGCAGTTTGGAACCCGGTAGTGAGTGTTCCAGCACTCGGCGGTCCTGTTCTGTGAGCTTGTGTGGCCTACCACTTTGCAGCTGAGCCATTGTTGCTCCTAGACGTTTCCACATTTTTTAGCAGGGCCCTACCTCCTTCTGGTGTCCTTGACCTCTAGCACAAATTCTTGCCACTGTATATAACCAAGAAAAACGTGTTTACGTGGTGGTGTCTGTCACAAAGTTGCCTGTTGGTTGGGGGAAGTTTACGACCCCCCAATAAATTCCTTTCTCTAAAAGTGTTCTACAGGAAAGGGACTCAGAAAGCTCTTTGTTACTACAGAGAGAGAGAGAGTTTGCAATACATTAACATTAATAGAAGGGACAATTAACAATATTTCCCATTCTTTTCCAGGTGAAAATATCTGCTGGTATTTAAAGAATATTATGTCCAATCAGTTGTTGTCTGGTACATGATATATGACCACAGGAGGACATAATCTTGGAAAGTGTAACCATTCTGGTTACCAGATTTACATGGAATTGTTAGGCAAATTATGTGTTTAAATGTGATAATACTTTTGAAAAAGATTACAATGTGATTTAAGCCTTTTTAAGATGAAAAATGTTGTTTTGAACTTTAATTGGCTGAGAGCTATGAAACACACCCTTCTCTTTCCAGTACAAAAGCCCATTGACGATAGTTATCGTTAGTTCCCGATGACGCCCGGACTGTGGTCCCTGCGTTATCAAGGGCTAAATTAGACTAAGCAAACCCCAGCGTGCGCTGTGGTTGCAAATGGTTCTTCTTTATCTAACGAAATCTACATCCGAAGATAACATGAATGTGACAACTGACATGTTAAAATTGTGAATTTCGATTAGACCAGCCAGTACATCGTGTGAGCCGATTATGGCAACTTGTTATGAACTTTGATTCACTACAGAAGAAGTGATTAGATCTTAGTGGTCGCTGTTATCAGACTGCGGTGGTGAACGTGCAGTCTGATAGAGGAACACAGACAATCTCTCTACAGGCGATCCAACCAGAAAGACCCTACAAAGGACCAGAGTCCTCCATCCATTGAAGCCAAGCTCAATCGTATATATCTATAATTGCATTCACTTTCCAATTGGGCGGTTGATAGTGCATGTGATATTGATGTTAGCCTAGCTTCAACCAGGTCGTATAGAAACTACCTTCCTTTGTCTTTCAATCTTCCCGCTCTTACAAAACTCCTCCTTTCCTTTGTGTGAACAGCAGTGATATCGGAAAAGACCACTAGGGACTGTTCATGATATGATCTGAGTAATCAATGTAAAATCTACTGTATGTGTGTATATAAATATATGTAGTTTTTTAGGTATTTAGGAAATAAATGATTAAGACAATTTGTATTGCTGATTCAACATGATTCGCCAGGGTTCTTGCAAATTAGACCTTAAGATTTTCAGAATGAGACTGACTGATTAGAGGTAACGACTAAACTAATTGAATGCTATTTGATATAAAGACCTTCAGATCTTTAAGAGTTTATTCGGAAGACAGCAGCTCTATAAACGCTTCCGTGGTGCCCCCAGGTTAGTAATGAGTTAATTGTTGCAGGATTTGTAGTTGTACAGTTTGTGTAACCATGCAAGTATTCACTTATCTGTAAATATAACTGTATACCTAACTGTACAGCTAATTTAACCATGCAAAATGTTCACTTACCTGTTCATTTAGCCAGTCTGTCTATTAAGTAAACTATTATTACCCTCGCTCATATCATATGCATTTTTAGCTACTGAAGTATTTCTCTGCCATCGACCTGTATAGTATAGTTAACCATCCAACATCCACCAATGTATAGTGTACATATTCAGCCAACCACCCATACTATGCAATGTCTTTTTATATATATATATTTTTTTTATTATTATTATTTTTTGCACTCCAGATATCTTGTATTTCTATACTTTTTCATACTGCCGCTCTATGTATCATGTACAGTGTATCTGTCTTTTGTGTACTTTCGTTGTGGCATTTTGCACCTGCCCTGTGTTTTTGTTGTTGTAGCTGCTTGACAAAGAAATGTCCCCCTCGGGGGATCAATAAAGTATCTATCTATCTATCTATCTATCTATCTATCTATCTATCTATCTATCTATCTATCTATCTATCTATCTATCTATCTATCTATCTATCTATCTATCTATCTATCTATCTATGATTTAATTAAATCACGTAATTAATTCAACGTTCAATTAATACATTTAAAAAAATAGCATGTCGCCAATTTAATCTAAGTCAAATACACAACATGGTCAAAAGCATTACAATCACAACCATTCGAATAATGCTTTGCATTTGTTCATTTTTACATATAGATTTATATTTAGTTAATTTAGCAGACACTCTTATCACACCATAGTGCGATCAGATTTCTGATACCAATGCAGGTTTATAGGGGGCCACAAAATGGTGAACCACATTAAAAAATGGTATACAAATATTTTGTATTTTGAGAAGTCGGACCAGAAGACCGCTCCGAGTACCTTTCCTCCGCCGGCGTTGTTTTGGATCAGCCTCTGGAATAAGTTAAATTGCTCTGGGGAGAGCAAACAAAGGATCTGCTCTCTGGAAGTCGTAATCCTGGTCGTAATGCTGGTAGTTCTGGTGAGTTACCGCAGCTCTAATATCCAATCGTTCTTCCCGGCTGTATGTAATGACACAAAACAATTCTAACATAACATAAAAAAAATTACATAAACAAACAAAATACTGTACAGTTTCCTAAGGGCTAGTAGCTGCCCTCTCCATCGGATCCATCTAAATGAAAGCACCACACAGTTTAAGTCAAGTCCACAGTTTTCTTAAATATCATGTACAGTGCATTGGGAAAGTATTCAGACCAGATTTTGTTACGTTACAGCCTTATTCTAAAATTAATTAAATAAAAAATGCCCCTCATCAATCTACACACAATTCCCCATAATGACAAAGCAAAAAAAAGTTTTTTAGAAATACCTTATTTTCATAAGTATTCAGACCCTTTGCTATGAGACTCGAAAATGAGCTCAGGTGCACCCTGCTTCCATTGATCATCCTCGAGATGTTTCTACAACTTGATTGGAGTCCACCTGTGGTAAATTCAATCGATTGGACATGATTTGGAAAGGCACACACCTGTCTATATAAGATCCCAATGTTGACAGTGCATATCAGAGCAAAGACTAAGCCATTAGGTCGAAGGATTTGTGTCGAGGCACAGATCTGGGGAAGGGTACCATAACATTTCTGCAGCATTGAAGGTCCCCAAGAACACATTGGCCTTCATCATTCTAAAATGGAAGAAGTTTGGAACCACCAAGACTCTTCCTAGATCTGGCCGCCCGGCCAAACTGAGCAATCGGGGGAGAAGGGCCTTGGTCAAGGAGGTGACCAAAAACCTGATGGTCACTCTGACAGAGCTCTAGAGTTCCTCTGTGGAGATGGGAGAACCTTCTAGAAGGACAATCATCTCTGCATGACTCCACCAATCAGATGTTTATGGTAGAGTGGCCAGACAGAGCAATTCCTCAGTAAAAGGAGTTTGCCAAAAGGCACCTAAAGGACTCTCAGACCATGAGAAACAAGATTCTCTGGTCTTATGTAACCAAGATTTAACCAATCTGGAGGAAACCTGGCACTATCTCTACGGTGAAGCATGGTGGTGGCTGCAGCATCATGTTGTGGGGATGTTTTTCAGCGGCAGGGACTGGGAGACTAGTCAGGATCGAGGGAAAAATGAACGGAGCAAAGTACAGTGAGATCCTTGATGAAAATCTGCTCAGGACCTCAGACTGAGGCGAAGGTTCACCTTCCAAAAGAACAACGACCCTGAGCACACAGCCAATAAAATGCAGGAGTGGCTTCGGGACAAGTCTCAGAATTTCCTTGAGTGGCCGAGCCAGAGCCCGGACTTGTTCCTGATCGAACATCTCTGAAGAGACCTGAAAATAACTGTGCAGCGACTCTCCCCATCCAACCTAACAGAGCTTGAGAGGATCTGCAGAGAAGAATGGGAGAAACTCCCCAAATACAGGTGTGCCAAGCTTGTAGCGTCATACCCAAGAAGACTCGAGGGTGTAATCGCTGCCAAAGGTGCTTCAACAAAGTGCTGAGTAAAGGGTCTGAATACTTATGTAAATGTGATATTTAAAAACTTGTATTGTTTTGTAATTTTGGGATATTGTGTGTAGATTGATGATGGGGAAAAAACTATTTAATCAATTATAAAATAAGGCTGTAACGTAACAAAATGTGGAAAAAGTCAAAGTGTCTGAATACTTCCCGAATGCACTGTAGCTGCCCACGTGACTGTTGTTATAAGTGTTTGCATACAGGCAGTGCCCTGGGTGCCATGGTGATTATCCATTAATCATAGCTGCATGTGGGAATGGGTAATTTCACAAGGCCACTGCAGGTTACCAGAGGCCGCTATGATACAGTAGCCTGCTAATATACTGTAAGAAGGGGGCCATATGGAGGATGATTATACTAGAATGTAGAAAAACATGATGCTGTCCAGAATGGTTGATATAAGCCTCATGTACAGAGATCTCAGTGCACATAGTGCAAGTAGGTTGGTTATTTCAGTTATTCCCTGATATTTCAAAATGTACAACAATGTCATATTGCTTTGAATTAAAGCTTTTAATTCCTGAATTAACAAAGTTAATTGGTGATTGACTGGTAGATTGTGTGCATTGCACCTGTGGAGAATTGATGGAGCAAGAAAGTTCCAGTAAACACTAGTAAATTATCATCACACGTGTGTGCACTGTGAAGATACTGTTTTAGCAGTACCCAGGAACAGTCCAGTCTGGAAACATGCCCTAATATGCTACTGTAAAAACAGGCACTAGCCTCCATGTAAATGAGACAATGAGACTCTGTGGACACATACTGTAACAGTATTACACTGTTATTCTATTGTAGTAAAACATTACATTTTTAGAGGGTTTTGAAAGTACAGTTAAAACCAATGTTGTCTTTGTATATAACACTCTCATCTATAGAATTATCTGAAACTATACCCATATGACCTTATAACATTTTGGGCCCCTTTATAGACCACAAAGTCAAGCGGAAAGACCATCCTTTCACATTCATCGGTGATACAGAGGGCATTTGTATAAAGGGTTATGCAATAACCGGGCCCCGTTGGGAGCAACGTTGCAATGACGGCCCCCCTGGAGCATCAGTCTTTCAGCAGGCTTCACTCTATAGGCCTCTGTTGGCCTGTCAAGGTAATGGAGCAGGCCTTTCTCTGAGGGCCCCAGTTCCCTGGTGATATGAGGAGCTCAAGCCCATCAATTCCTCACCGTCTTACCCTTATGATGCCGTGGAGGAAGGGGCTTTTTCTGCAACTTCGACCCCTTTGGATCGTAGAAGGTTGGCTTGTTAACTATGACATGGAAGTGGATTAATATAGAGATGCATAGGGACCAGTTAAACAAAAAATTCCACCCAAAAACTATTATTTGGTATAGATAGTTATTGGGTGGAGTTTTCCTACTGCCATCATCAGAACAAGTGAGATGTGAATCGATCCTCGGAGAAATAATGTGACGTTACTACGGTAATGGAAAGACTGGGTTTTAGTTCTCAGAAAATCCGTTTTAGACATTTGTGTTTGGAAACACTGAATAAGTCAAGTTTTATGCCAGTGCTTTGTTGTGCTTCAAAATACATAGGATCCATTGGAACGATTTATTAAATGAATATTTTGACAGAATTACACTTGAATAAAGCCCTCTTGAAATCCCCCATGAAGATGAGACAATTGCATGCATACTTTTGGTAACACTACTTTAACAGGGCCTTCTGAAATCAAGTGCATAGGTCTGCGGTAGCTGCTCTATAGCAGAAGCATCACACACACACACACACACACACACACACACACACACACATCTGTACACCCTAACTTCAAGATTCTCCATTCACTCATTGGAAGCCATAGGAGCTGGCACTGGAGCCGGGTGTACAGCTAAAGTTGGTAAAACACACAGACATAAAGAATAACAGACGCCCCATGGATCCCCGGGGTTGCATCACATGGTATAAGCTGCTAAACCAATGTGGCTGTAAGCCAAGCTGCTACATGATGCATACCTTCTACTTAACGAAGATGGAAGGACAACTGTTGCCATTGTGGACTTCCCCTGGGAAAAGACAGGAGGAGGCCCGGTAGTGTCTGTGTGTGTGTGTGTGTGTGTGTGTGTGTGTGTCTCCGTAATGTAATGCTACCTACCCATCTGAAAGTATGACTGAATTACTAACATGACCAAGATTGAAGGTTAAAAATAGGTCAAAATGACATCTTCTCTCTCATCTTGATACTAAGCATTATTGCTAAACAACATAATGAGTAGGAGCTGTCATGCATGAGACACGGTTGGCTCGGGGCTTTGGAAATGCTAGCTCGTTAGCTCATTAGCAAGGAGGAGAGGGGGAGGGCCTTGCATGATCACTTCAATAATAATCAAACAGCACGTAGGCCAAGCACAGGACACGCCTCCACACCCCCCTCTCTTTCTTGATCTAGTTCCAGTGGAGAAGAGGACATTCACCGTCTCCCTCTTGTCCTCCTCATTAGGGTCACAGCACTCCAAAGGATCTCCATCCATTAGCCATGAGACATCAAGTGTATTTTAAATTGAGGACCTGACACAACCCTCAAAGTAGAAGTTGCCCATAAGCACAGATCTAGGATCAGCCTACCCTCCCACAATCCTTATCATAACTATTAAGGGTGGGTCTAGGGGCAACTTCAGCTTACCTCCTGATTGGACAGGATAAACATGGTCATTTGCCGTCCTTTTTCCAAAAGGGAAAATCAGTTTTTGTCAGTGTTTTGGCATGTTTGTCACACGCCAACTTACTTGGGTGTGTGACTCCTATGTCTCCCTCTTGATTGGTTACAGACCACCAGTGCCTGCCTTGGCCGTTGCCCAGACGCCATAAAGAACCCCACACAAAGCACGGATTGTTCTCCCTCGACCCCGAGTCACACAGTGACACAAGCCCTCCTCTTTGTTTCCCTGTGAAGTCAGCAAAACGTCTCTTTTTGAATGAGCGAAAGTCAGTGTGTGCTTACTTTTCAAAACACTTACTATTATTTTCATTCCCATTTGATAAAGTAAGTGCTGGCTATTGAAATAGATCCACTCTTATTCGTTTACTCTGTCGTCCAGACGGTTATCCCAATAAAACTGTTGCCAGTCTACTATATAAACATTTCATTTTATTCAAAGATATCAACTGATATTACATGGCATATCTCATGCAGTGTTTGTGTCCTGTCAGAGTATTGTGATAGTTGGCGCAGGAGGAATTTATTGTCACCATTAAAGAGTGACATGGCTTCGATGCCTTAGCTGTCCTTTCTCTCTCTCTCTCCCTCTCTTCTCTCTCTCTCTCGCTCTTCTCTCTCTCTCCCTCCCTCTCTTCTCTCTCTCTCTCTCTCTCTCTCTCTCTCTCTCTGTTGCTCTTCTCTCTCTCTCTCCTCCTCTCTCTCCCTCTCTCCTCTCTCTCCCTCCCTCTCTTCTCTCTCTCTCTTCTCTCTCTCTCTGGCACAAATGCTTATACAGAGTGACAATGCATAGTTTGTAAATGCTGTGTTAGCCTTCATCAGCCATTTGGTTACTGGCCAGAGAGGGCTGCATTCTGTACCTCCATGCTTTAAGGTGTGGAAACAACTTACAGTGGACTGATTGATGATAGTTCCTCAACAGAGTAAATCTACATCATAATACACATGGAGTGACATTAAATATCATCTGAAGTATGGTTTCATTATGTTGTAACTTTTCATCATGAAAACAAGACCAAAGGCTGCAAACGCCAAATAAGGTCTGTATGAAGGTTTATGTTTTTCTCATATTGGCCTGTGGCAGAAGTTGTTTTCACCTTTTGTATTGTATTGTATTTGTCACATCCACAAGTACAGTGAAATGCTTAACTTGGAAGTGTCAGGTCCTGGCTGAGGCCAGGTCTCTTGAATCCTCTGTGGTAGTCTAGGCCACAGTCAGGACCTGACAACAGAGTTCTAGGGGACTCTATTCTGAGTTTGATTAATCCCCAATTAGAGGCAGCTGCCTTGAGTTGTCTCTAATTGGGGATTCTATTTATGTTCCAAGATTTCCATCTATACGACACACCAGTTTATGTAGCACACGTATGTACTCTGTTTATTGTTTTCATAACAGTAGCCACTCGTATGCCTTGTTGGTCTGCGCCTCGTTCCCTACCTCAGCTACGTGACAGAAAGCCTTACCGACAGTGCAGTATTCAATATAAAAAAAGTATGGCAGCAGCATGCTGGTGGGTGGGTGTGCATGCTGGTGAGTGTGTCTGAAAGAGTGTCATGGAAACAACGTTGAAAAGTGACAGGTAGCAGGAATATACAAATACTTGGTAATATACTAATGGTAATATATACATGTAAACAGCAGTAATAGTGACCAGCATTAGGATACATAGATATATACTAATATGTACATGTAAACAGCAGTAATAGTGACCAGTAGCAGGATAAATAGATATGTACTAATATATACATGTAAACAGCAGTAATAGTGACCAGTAGCAGGATAAATAGATATATACTAATATATACATGTAAACAGCAGTAATAGTGACCAGTAGCAGGATAAATAGATATATACATGTAAACAGCAGTAATAGTGACCAGTAGCAGGATAAATAGATATATACTAATATATACATGTAAACAGCAGTATAGTGACCAGTAGCAGGATAAATAGATATATACTAATATATACATGTAAACAGCAGTAATAGTGACCAGTAGCAGGATAAATAGATATATACTAATATATACATGTAAACAGCAGTAATAGTGACCAGTAGCAGGATAAATAGATATATACTAATATATACATGTAAACAGCAGTAATAGTGACCAGTAGCAGGATAAATAGATATATACATGTAAACAGCAGTATAGTGACCAGTAGCAGGATAAATAGATATATACTAATATATACATGTAAACAGCAGTAATAGTGACCAGTAGCAGGATAAATAGATATATACTAATATATACATGTAAACAGCAGTAATAGTGACCAGTAGCAGGATAAATAGATATATACTAATATATACATGTAAACAGCAGTAATAGTGACCAGTAGCAGGATAAATAGATATATACTAATATATACATGTAAACAGCAGTAATAGTGACCAGTAGCAGGATAAATAGATATATACTAATATATACATGTAAACAGCAGTAATAGTGACCAGTAGCAGGATAAATAGATAGATACTAATATATACATGTAAACAGCAGTAATAGTGACCAGTAGCAGGATAAATAGATAGATACTAATATATACATGTAAACAGCAGTAATAGTGACCAGTAGCAGGATAAATAGATATATACTAATATATACATGTAAACAGCAGTAATAGTGACCAGTAGCAGGATAAATAGATATATACATGTAAACAGCAGTAATAGTGACCAGTAGCAGGATAAATAGATATATACATGTAAACAGCAGTAATAGTGACCAGTAGCAGGATAAATAGATATATACTAATATATACATGTAAACAGCAGTAATAGTGACCAGTAGCAGGATAAATAGATATATACTAATATATACATGTAAACAGCAGTAATAGTGACCAGTAGCAGGATAAATAGATATATACTAATATATACATGTAAACAGCAGTAATAGTGACCAGTAGCAGGATAAATAGATATATACTAATATATACATGTAAACAGCAGTAATAGTGACCAGTAGCAGGATAAATAGATATATACTAATATATACATGTAAACAGCAGTAATAGTGACCAGTAGCAGGATAAATAGATATATACTAATATATACATGTAAACAGCAGTAATAGTGACCAGTAGCAGGATAAATAGATATATACTAATATATACATGTAAACAGCAGTAATAGTGACCAGTAGCAGGATAAATAGATATATACTAATATATACATGTAAACAGCAGTAATAGTGACCAGTAGCAGGATAAATAGATATATACTAATATACACATGTAAACAGCAGTAATAGTGACCAGTAGCAGGATAAATAGATATATACTAATATATACATGTAAACAGCAGTAATAGTGACCAGTAGCAGGATAAATAGATATATACTAATATACACATGTAAACAGCAGTAATAGTGACCAGTAGCAGGATAAATAGATATATACATGTAAACAGCAGTAATAGTGACCAGTAGCAGGATAAATAGATATATACTAATATACACATGTAAACAGCAGTAATAGTGACCAGTAGCAGGATAAATAGATATATACTAATATATACATGTAAACAGCAGTAATAGTGACCAGTAGCAGGATAAATAGATATATACTAATATATACATGTAAACAGCAGTAATAGTGACCAGTAGCAGGATAAATAGATATATACATGTAAACAGCAGTAATAGTGACCAGTAGCAGGATAAATAGATATATACTAATATATACATGTAAACAGCAGTAATAGTGACCAGTAGCAGGATAAATAGATATATACTAATATATACATGTAAACAGCAGTAATAGTGACCAGTAGCAGGATAAATAGATATATACATGTAAACAGCAGTAATAGTGACCAATAGCAGGATAAATAGATAGATACTAATATATACATGTAAACAGCAGTAATAGTGACCAGTAGCAGGATAAATAGATATATACTAATATATACATGTAAACAGCAGTATAGTGACCAGTAGCAGGATATATAGATATATACTAATATATACATGTAAACAGCAGTAATAGTGACCAGTAGCAGGATAAATAGATATATACATGTAAACAGCAGTAATAGTGACCAGTAGCAGGATAAATAGATATATACTAATATATACATGTAAACAGCAGTAATAGTGACCAGTAGCAGGATAAATAGATATATACTAATATATACATGTAAACAGCAGTAATAGTGACCAGTAGCAGGATAAATAGATATATACTAATATATACATGTAAACAGCAGTAATAGTGACCAGTAGCAGGATAAATAGATATATACTAATATATACATGTAAACAGCAGTAATAGTGACCAGTAGCAGGATAAATAGATATATACTAATATATACATGTAAACAGCAGTAATAGTGACCAGTAGCAGGATAAATAGATATATACATGTAAACAGCAGTAATAGTGACCAGTAGCAGGATAAATATATATATACTAATATATACATGTAAACAGCAGTAATAGTGACCAGTAGCAGGATAAATAGATATATACTAATATATACATGTAAACAGCAGTAATAGTGACCAGTAGCAGGATAAATAGATATATACTAATATATACATGTAAACAGCAGTAATAGTGACCAGTAGCAGGATAAATAGATATATACTAATATACACATGTAAACAGCAGTAATAGTGACCAGTAGCAGGATAAATAGATATATACTAATATATACATGTAAACAGCAGTAATAGTGACCAATAGCAGGATAAATAGATATATACTAATATATACATGTAAACAGCAGTAATAGTGACCAATAGCAGGATAAATAGATATATACTAATATATACATGTAAACAGCAGTAATAGTGACCAGTAGCAGGATAAATAGATATATACTAATATATACATGTAAACAGCAGTAATAGTGACCAGTAGCAGGATAAATAGATATATACTAATATATACATGTAAACAGCAGTAATAGTGACCAGTAGCAGGATAAATAGATAGATACGAATATATACATTCAAACAGCAGTAATAGTGACCAGTAGCAGGATAAATATATATATACTAATATATACATGTAAACAGCAGTAATAGTGACCAGTAGCAGGATAAATAGATATATACATGTAAACAGCAGTAATAGTGACCAGTAGCAGGATAAATAGATAGATACTAATATATACATGTAAACAGCAGTAATAGTGACCAGTAGCAGGATAAATAGATAGATACTAATATATACATGTAAACAGCAGTAATAGTGACCAGTAGCAGGATAAATAGATATATACTAATATATACATGTAAACAGCAGTAATAGTGACCAGTAGCAGGATAAATAGATATATACTAATATATACATGTAAACAGCAGTAATAGTGACCAGTAGCAGGATAAATAGATATATACTAATATATACATGTAAACAGCAGTAATAGTGACCAGTAGCAGGATAAATAGATAGATACTAATATATACATTCAAACAGCAGTAATAGTGACCAGTAGCAGGATAAATAGATATATACTAATATATACATGTAAACAGCAGTAATAGTGACCAGTAGCAGGATAAATAGATAGATACTAATATATACATTCAAACAGCAGTAATAGTGACCAGTAGCAGGATAAATAGATATATACTAATATATACATGTAAACAGCAGTAATAGTGACCAGTAGCAGGATAAATAGATAGATACTAATATATACATGTAAACAGCAGTATAGTGACCAGTAGCAGGATAAATAGATATATACTAATATATACATGTAAACAGCAGTAATAGTGACCAGTAGCAGGATAAATAGATATATACTAATATATACATGTAAAAAGCAGTAATAGTGACCAGTAGCAGGATAAATAGATAGATACTAATATATACATGTAAACAGCAGTAATAGTGACCAGTAGCAGGATAAATAGATAGATACTAATATATACATGTAAACAGCAGTAATAGTGACCAGTAGCAGGATAAATAGATAGATACTAATATATACATGTAAACAGCAGTAATAGTGACCAGTAGCAGGATAAATAGATAGATACTAATATATACATGTAAACAGCAGTAATAGTGACCAGTAGCAGGATAAATAGATAGATACTAATATATACATTCAAACAGCAGTAATAGTGACCAGTAGCAGGATAAATAGATAGATACTAATATATACATGTAAACAGCAGTAATAGTGACCAGTAGCAGGATAAATAGATATATACTAATATATACACATGTAAACAGCAGTAATAGTGACCAGTAGCAGGATAAATAGATAGATACTAATATATACATGTAAACAGCAGTAATAGTGACCAGTAGCAGGATAAATAGATAGATACTAATATATACATGTAAACAGCAGTAATAGTGACCAGTAGCAGGATAAATAGATATATACTAATATATACATGTAAACAGCAGTAATAGTGACCAGTAGCAGGATAAATAGATATATACTAATATATACATGTAAACAGCAGTAATAGTGACCAGTAGCAGGATAAATAGATATATACTAATATATACATGTAAACAGCAGTAATAGTGACCAGTAGCAGGATAAATAGATATATACTAATATACACATGTAAACAGCAGTAATAGTGACCAGTAGCAGGATAAATAGATATATACTAATATATACATGTAAACAGCAGTAATAGTGACCAGTAGCAGGATAAATAGATATATACTAATATATACATGTAAACAGCAGTAATAGTGACCAGTAGCAGGATAAATAGATATATACTAATATATACATGTAAACAGCAGTAATAGTGACCAGTAGCAGGATAAATAGATATATACTAATATATACATGTAAACAGCAGTAATAGTGACCAGTAGCAGGATAAATAGATAGATACTAATATATACATTCAAACAGCAGTAATAGTGACCAGTAGCAGGATAAATAGATATATACTAATATATACATGTAAACAGCAGTAATAGTGACCAGTAGCAGGATAAATAGATATATACATGTAAACAGCAGTAATAGTGACCAGTAGCAGGATAAATAGATATATACTAATATATACATGTAAACAGCAGTAATAGTGACCAGTAGCAGGATAAATAGATATATACTAATATATACATGTAAACAGCAGTAATAGTGACCAGTAGCAGGATAAATAGATATATACTAATATATACATGTAAACAGCAGTAATAGTGACCAGTAGCAGGATAAATAGATATATACTAATATATACATGTAAACAGCAGTAATAGTGACCAGTAGCAGGATAAATAGATATATACATGTAAACAGCAGTAATAGTGACCAGTAGCAGGATAAATAGATAGATACTAATATATACATTCAAACAGCAGTAATAGTGACCAGTAGCAGGATAAATAGATATATACTAATATATACATGTAAACAGCAGTAATAGTGACCAGTAGCAGGATAAATAGATAGATACTAATATATACATTCAAACAGCAGTAATAGTGACCAGTAGCAGGATAAATAGATATATACTAATATATACATGTAAACAGGAGTAATAGTGACCAGTAGCAGGATAAATAGATAGATACTAATATATACATGTAAACAGCAGTATAGTGACCAGTAGCAGGATAAATAGATATATACTAATATATACATGTAAACAGCAGTAATAGTGACCAGTAGCAGGATAAATAGATATATACTAATATATACATGTAAACAGCAGTAATAGTGACCAGTAGCAGGATAAATAGATATATACTAATATATACATGTAAACAGCAGTAATAGTGACCAGTAGCAGGATAAATAGATAGATACTAATATATACATGTAAACAGCAGTAATAGTGACCAGTAGCAGGATAAATAGATATATACTAATATATACACATGTAAACAGCAGTAATAGTGACCAGTAGCAGGATAAAGAGATAGATACTAATATATACATGTAAACAATAGTAATAGTGACCAGTAGCAGGATAAATAGATATATACTAATATATACACATGTAAACAGCAGTAATAGTGACCAGTAGCAGGATAAATAGATAGATACTAATATATACATGTAAACAGCAGTAATAGTGTCCAGTAGCAGGATAAATAGATAGATACTAATATATACATGTAAACAGCAGTAATAGTGACCAGTAGCAGGATAAATAGATAGATACTAATATATACATGTAAACAGCAGTAATAGTGACCAGTAGCAGGATAAATAGATAGATACTAATATATACATGTAAACAGCAGTAATAGTGACCAGTAGCAGGATAAATAGATATATACTAATATATACATGTAAACAGCAGTAATAGTGAACAGTAGCAGGATAAATAGATATATACTAATATATACATGTAAACAGCAGTAATAGTGACCAGTAGCAGGATAAATAGATATATACTAATATATACATGTAAACAGCAGTAATAGTGACCAGTAGCAGGATAAATAGATATATACTAATATATACATGTAAACAGCAGTAATAGTGACCAGTAGCAGGATAAATAGATATAAACTAATATATACATGTAAACAGCAGTAATAGTGACCAGTAGCAGGATAAATAGATATATACTAATATATACATTCAAACAGCAGTAATAGTGACCAGTAGCAGGATAAATAGATATATACTAATATATACATGTAAACAGGAGTAATAGTGACCAGTAGCAGGATAAATAGATAGATACTAATATATACATGTAAACAGCAGTATAGTGACCAGTAGCAGGATAAATAGATATATACTAATATATACATGTAAACAGCAGTAATAGTGACCAGTAGCAGGATAAATAGATATATACTAATATATACATGTAAACAGCAGTAATAGTGACCAGTAGCAGGATAAATAGATATATACTAATATATACATTCAAACAGCAGTAATAGTGACCAGTAGCAGGATAAATAGATATATACTAATATATACATGTAAACAGCAGTATTAGTGACCAGTAGCAGGATAAATAGATATATACTAATATATACATGTAAACAGCAGTAATAGTGACCAGTAGCAGGATAAATAGATAGATACTAATATATACATGTAAACAGCAGTAATAGTGACCAGTAGCAGGATAAATAGATATATACTAATATATACACATGTAAACAGCAGTAATAGTGACCAGTAGCAGGATAAAGAGATAGATACTAATATATACATGTAAACAATAGTAATAGTGACCAGTAGCAGGAGAAATAGATATATACTAATATATACACATGTAAACAGCAGTAATAGTGACCAGTAGCAGGATAAATAGATAGATACTAATATATACATGTAAACAGCAGTAATAGTGTCCAGTAGCAGGATAAATAGATAGATACTAATATATACATGTAAACAGCAGTAATAGTGACCAGTAGCAGGATAAATAGATAGATACTAATATATACATGTAAACAGCAGTAATAGTGACCAGTAGCAGGATAAATAGATAGATACTAATATATACATGTAAACAGCAGTAATAGTGACCAGTAGCAGGATAAATAGATATATACTAATATATACATGTAAACAGCAGTAATAGTGACCAGTAGCAGGATAAATAGATATATACTAATATATACATGTAAACAGCAGTAATAGTGACCAGTAGCAGGATAAATAGATATATACTAATATATACATGTAAACAGCAGTAATAGTGACCAGTAGCAGGATAAATAGATATAAACTAATATATACATGTAAACAGCAGTAATAGTGACCAGTAGCAGGATAAATAGATATATACTAATATATACATGTAAACAGCAGTAATAGTGACCAGTAGCAGGATAAATAGATATATACTAATATATACATGTAAACAGCAGTAATAGTGACCAGTAGCAGGATAAATAGATAGATACTAATATATACATTCAAACAGCAGTAATAGTGACCAGTAGCAGGATAAATAGATATATACTAATATATACATGTAAACAGCAGTAATAGTGACCAGTAGCAGGATAAATAGATATATACATGTAAACAGCAGTAATAGTGACCAGTAGCAGGATAAATAGATATATACTAATATATACATGTAAACAGCAGTAATAGTGACCAGTAGCAGGATAAATAGATATATACTAATATATACATGTAAACAGCAGTAATAGTGACCAGTAGCAGGATAAATAGATATATACTAATATATACATGTAAACAGCAGTAATAGTGACCAGTAGCAGGATAAATAGATATATACTAATATATACATGTAAACAGCAGTAATAGTGACCAGTAGCAGGATAAATAGATAGATACTAATATATACATTCAAACAGCAGTAATAGTGACCAGTAGCAGGATAAATAGATAGATACTAATATATACATTCAAACAGCAGTAATAGTGACCAGTAGCAGGATAAATAGATATATACTAATATATACATGTAAACAGCAGTAATAGTGACCAGTAGCAGGATAAATAGATAGATACTAATATATACATGTAAACAGCAGTATAGTGACCAGTAGCAGGATAAATAGATATATACTAATATATACATGTAAACAGCAGTAATAGTGACCAGTAGCAGGATAAATAGATATATACTAATATATACATGTAAACAGCAGTAATAGTGACCAGTAGCAGGATAAATAGATATATACTAATATATACATTCAAACAGCAGTAATAGTGACCAGTAGCAGGATAAATAGATATATACTAATATATACATGTAAACAGCAGTATTAGTGACCAGTAGCAGGATAAATAGATATATACTAATATATACATGTAAACAGCAGTAATAGTGACCAGTAGCAGGATAAATAGATATATACTAATATATACATGTAAACAGCAGTAATAGTGACCAGTAGCAGGATAAATAGATATATACTAATATATACACATGTAAACAGCAGTAATAGTGACCAGTAGCAGGATAAATAGATATATACTAATATATACACATGTAAACAGCAGTAATAGTGACCAGTAGCAGGATAAATAGATAGATACTAATATATACATGTAAACAGCAGTAATAGTGACCAGTAGCAGGATAAATAGATAGATACTAATATATACATGTAAACAGCAGTAATAGTGACCAGTAGCAGGATAAATAGATAGATACTAATATATACATGTAAACAGCAGTAATAGTGACCAGTAGCAGGATAAATAGATAGATACTAATATATACATGTAAACAGCAGTAATAGTGACCAGTAGCAGGATAAATAGATATATACTAATATATACATGTAAACAGCAGTAATAGTGACCAGTAGCAGGATAAATAGATATATACTAATATATACATGTAAACAGCAGTAATAGTGACCAGTAGCAGGATAAATAGATATATACTAATATATACATGTAAACAGCAGTAATAGTGACCAGTAGCAGGATAAATAGATATATACTAATATATACATGTAAACAGCAGTAATAGTGACCAGTAGCAGGATAAATAGATATATACTAATATATACATGTAAACAGCAGTAATAGTGACCAGTAGCAGGATAAATAGATATATACTAATATATACATGTAAACAGCAGTAATAGTGACCAGTAGCAGGATAAATAGATATATACTAATATATACATGTAAACAGCAGTAATAGTGACCAGTAGCAGGATAAATAGATATATACTAATATATACATGTAAACAGCAGTAATAGTGACCAGTAGCAGGATAAATAGATATATACTAATATATACATGTAAACAGCAGTAATAGTGACCAGTAACAGGATAAATAGATAGATACTAATATATACATGTAAACAGCAGTAATAGTGACCAGTAGCAGGATAAATATATATATACTAATATATACATGTAAACAGCAGTAATAGTGACCAGTAGCAGGATAAATAGATAGATACTAATATATACATGTAAACAGCAGTAATAGTGACCAGTAGCAGGATAAATAGATAGATACTAATATATACATGTAAACAGCAGTAATAGTGACCAGTAGCAGGATAAATATATATATACTAATATATACATGTAAACAGCAGTAATAGTGACCAGTAGCAGGATAAATAGATATATACATGTAAACAGCAGTATTAGTGACCAGTAGCAGGATAAATAGATATATACTAATATATACATGTAAACAGCAGTAATAGTGACCAGTAGCAGAACAAATAGATATATACTAATATATACATGTAAACAGCAGTAATAGTGACCAGTAGCAGGATAAATAGATATATACTAATATATACATGTAAACAGCAGTAATAGTGACCAGTAGCAGGATAAATAGATAGATACTAATATATACATGTAAACAGCAGTAATAGTGACCAGTAGCAGGATAAATAGATAGATACTAATATATACATGTAAACAGCAGTAATAGTGACCAGTAGCAGGATAAATAGATAGATACTAATATATACATGTAAACAGCAGTAATAGTGATCAGTAGCAGGATAAACAGATATATACTAATATATACATGTAAACAGCAGTATAGTGACCAGTAGCAGAACAAATAGATAGATACTAATATATAGTAATAATATGAGTAATAGTGACCAGTAGAAGATTGGTGCCGCCCTGTGTGGTCGCCTGTTAAGCAGCTCCCATTGTTCGTGGTTTAAATTATTTTATAATTTTTTTACTTTTTTGTGAGTTATTTTTGCAACTGTTGTACTATAATAGTTCAGGATTATGGAGTGCTACTGTTATAGCGGTCCTTTTTATCACTGAGGCACTTTTAATTTTTCTCAGTGCCGAACATACACGATCCACTCATACGAGTCCTCATCAATTTACAACTGAGCCCAGCTCCTGGATTTAACACACTCAGCGCTGTTGCACCCCATGGTAAAGTTAAATATTCCGGACAAGTTGAAAAGGCGACGGCGTGGACGCAGGGCGGGATTGAAGTGTAAGGCAAAGCTGAGGAAGTACAAGCTGGCTATAGCGTCTGTCATTATGGGCAACGTGAGATCGCTACATAACAAGGTGGATAAGCTTGAGGGGCTGGTCCATGGACAAAGAGACTACTGGGAAGCGAGCCTATTGTGCTTTACAGAGACATGGCTGAATGATAAGGGGGGCTGGCTTTATTAGTTAACAACAGATGGTGTAATCCAAGCCATATTACTGTTAAGGAACAGTTTTGTAGCCCGGACATTGAGCTGTTAGCCGTTAGCCTGAGACCCTACTATTTGCCGAGGGAATTCACGGCGACCATTGCTGTTATTGTTTACATCCCGTGTGACGTCATCCACTCTGCTATCGCAAGGTTACAGACAGCGCATCCCAGTGCCTTCTTTGCCATTTTGGGGGATTTAAACCATGCATCTCTCTCTTCAACGCTGCCCACGATCAAAAAGTTTGTGAAGTGCCCAACCAGGATTAATACAACTCTGGACTTGTTATATGCTAATGTGAAGGATGCATACAACTCCACTGCACTCCCTCCCCTTGGTAGATCGGATCACAGCCTTGTCCACCTCATCCCACTCTACAGGCCTATGGTCCAACAGCAGCCAACGACCACTAGGACCAGTAGGAGATGGTTCCCGGAGGTGAATGAGGCACTACAGGACTGCTTTGAAACAACAGACTGGGATGTGTTCTGTGAGGCTCATGGGGAGGACATTGATGGACTTACAGACTGTATAATGGACTATATACATTTTTGTGTAGACAACACTGTACCCACCAGGAAGGTACGCTGTTTTCCAAATAATAAACCCTGGGTCATCAGCGACCTGAAGGCCCTGCTGAATGAGAAGAAGAGGGCCTTCAAGGAGGGGGATAGGGACAAATTGAAAGGGAGCTGAAGTTGCGGATTGCTGAGGGGAAGAGAGGGTATAAGGAGAAGATGGAGGACAAGCTGAGGCAGAGCCAGCTGAGAGAGGTGTGGAAGGGTATGAGAAATATCACTGGCTTCAAAAAGTCAACCAGTGGGCAGACGGAAGGAACCCAGGACAGAGCCAATTTTTAACAGGTTCGATACTGGCCCTGTCCACCTCCCCTCCAGCTCCCCAGGCCACCCCCACTTTGCTCACAGCACCTCTGTTGAGACAATCAGCGACCCTCCCCACCTCCGTCCCCGCTCCCTCTGGACTGATCTGCAACACCTCCCTTCCCCCACCTCTGGACTGATCCTCAACACCCCCCTTCCCCCCACCTCCCCACCTGGGCTGGCTTTCACCACCAACCAAGTGAAGAGAGAGCCGGAGAGACTACATCAGTGGAAAGCGGCGGGCCCTGATGGCATCAGCCCAAGGGTGCTTAGGGTCTGTGCTGACCAATTGTGTGGAATACTCCAGTGACTCTTCAACCTTAACCTTAGCCTGAGCTTGGAAAGGTTCCCTGTGCTGTGGAAAACATCCGGCATGGTCCCAGTGCCCGAGAATGCACACTCCACTGTCCTGAAATACTTCAGACCTGTAGCGCTAACATCCCACATCATGAAGACCCTGGAAAGGTTAGTCCTCGCTCACCTCAGACCCCTGATGTGTACATCACTGGACCCCCTGCAGTTCTTATACCAGCGCAACATCGGGCCCTCTACCTTCTGCAGAGGGCCTACTCTCACCTGGACAACGCAGGTTGCACTGTGAGGGTTATGTTTTTTGACTTCTCCAGTGCCTTCAACACCATTCAGCCCCTGCTACTGGGTGGTAGGCCAAAATGTGTGAGGCTACAGAGCTGTGTGTCAGAACGGGCAGTGAGTAACACAGGGGCCCCCCAGGGAACGGTCCTGTCCCCCTTTCTGTTCACCCTCTACACCTCGGAAACATGCCACCTACAGAAGTTCTTGGATGACTCCGCAATTGTAGGGTGCATCAGGGGTGGGATGTACAGGAGCACAATCAATGACTTTGTGGTGTGTTGTGAGCAGAACCACCTTCAGCTCAACATCAGCAAAACAAAAGAGATGGTGGTGGACTTCAGGAGAACCAAGGCCCAACCGACTGTAGTCATACAAGTTCCTGGGAGTCAGGCTGGAATGGGCTGGTAACCCCGGGGCTCTGTACAAAAAGGGCCAGAGCCGACTCTACTTTCTGAGGAGGCTCAGGTCCTTCAACGTGTGCAGTAAACTACTGCATACTTTCTACCAGTCTGTGGTGGCCAGTGCCATCTTTTTTTGCAGTTGTGTGCTGGGGCGCCAACATAAAGGCTGGTGATGCTTCTCGGGTAAATAAGCTGATCAGGAAGGCTAGCTCTGTTCTGGGGATTAGCCTTGACACTCTAGAGGAGGGGGCAAAGAGACGGATCCTGGCCAAACTGCAGGCCATCATGGACAACGTCACCCACCCTCTGCATGCCATGGTTATGATGTAGAGGAGCACTTTCAGTCACAGACTGAGCCCACCACGGTGTGCCAGAGAACGCTACAGGAGGTCCTTCCTGCCGGCGGCTATTAGACTATTTAATGCTTCACCGGGGTGCCGTACCGTCGGCAACATAGACCTGTCTCGGGTGGCTGGAGTCTTTGGCAATTTTTCGGCATGTACTGCCTGGATGGCTGGGAGGTCACCCCCAGTGCTGGGCCATCTGCACCACCCTCTGTAGGTTCTTCCTCACATTGATGTGTGCTGTGGCCCCTCGGATCCATGGGGACAAAGCCTATAATAGAGCCTGATTCACTGTCACACTGCTTAGGTGTACTGACACATTAAGAAGGTGCCCTACCCCACAGTAGAGCTTTATTCCATGCCAAACTTTTCACTTGGGATTCTCCTCAACAAACAGCTAACCGAACCACAGACTAACATGTATAGGATGGTGTTGGTAAGATTACTGACATCCTCTCCACCCATTTCTGAGTCTTCTGTACCACAGTCAGCTGAATCTAGAGAAGCATTCCCAAGGATTCACACGTTGTGCTAACATTGTGCCGTCAGTACCCGAATCCTGTCGAGTCAAAATGTGTCTCAGTTCACCAAAGTTCCGCTCCACGTGCACTCACTCTTTGAGATTCCAACATTAAATGGACGAGTACGTTGCTTTATTTAAAAGGCAATGTTGTTTCACTACAGCAGTTCTGTGCTAAGCCTCACACCTGGGGCCAGTGGGGCATATGCCTGGTTGTAACTCTACGCCCAATAGAATGCGCTAACAAAAACAACAACAGTGGAGTGAATCTGAACATTTAAATTGGATTGTCTTAAACTGCATTTCACCATGGGGAAAAAAGGCCAAGGTTCATTTGAATGTTCTACTTGATAGCCACAGTCACAGCACTTCATTTGCTGCTGTAAATGGTGTGTAATTGCTGTGACTGATTGATTCAAGGCACAATTGGCTACGCAGAAGACTTATGGGACTTTATGGGTAGATTCACTTCCTCTGTGTTTGGGCACACCAAACAAGCTAACAGAGAACAACCGTTGGCCAACACTGTCCGAATTCACAACACTTCCCTTCATCTCTTAAGAGGGGGATCCAAATATCTTTGCAAAGCTACTTTAAAAAGGTTCAAAGCAGTCTTGTCAGGCTTGATGGTCTGAGTGCCAAAACCCACCTGCTCATGGCTTTTGTTTTACTGAATTCAAGATACATGCCACAATTATTTGTTGTTGATTCAAATCCTCCTTCTTGCACTACTATGGATGAATCATTATATTTTTTGGTCAATTTACAGCAGTGCTATCGGGGTGTATATCACAAAGGACAAAGCAGACCCTTGGTGCTTAGATAATGAATGTCTAGCATCAATACCAAACTGTCGAAGCCAGGTGTGAGCACTAATATGTGCTTAACCCTGCTATGACTGAAAATCAGGGTGATAATGATGTTGAGGACAGTGAATGGGACAAAACGAGAGCCTCAAAGAGGAGGGTTAGTCAATGGAGGAGAAGGCGGGGTGAGAGAGTCGAAGAGATCTGAAGGTCCTACAGAACACCAATTATTGCCATAATTAAGCCTTTGACGAAAGTCCAAGCGAACATCAACAAAGATTTTTTTGCGAAAGAGAAAAACAAATCAATCATTTGGCAGCTCATATAGCTATGCCATTGTAGATTCTGATTCTAGTAGAGGAGGTGTAGGGGGGATCGCTCGTTGTACCCCTAATGGCAGGCAGTCCCTTTAGCGCATTCACTAAAGGAGGAAAGGGGTGGGGCGGGGGGGGGGGGGGGGGGGATTCTCAGCGCGCAAAATAATAATTTATGCTTTCAAGCGTTCAATCACAGGCGGTGACCTAGAAATAAAGAAACAATCCAACAAAGAGCTGAGGCGAGACAACAAAGCCGTTGTCCTCCCAGGAGGGCCATCCGCTCCGTCAGATGGATCCGATTATACAACAACAGGGCTGAGCCGAGCCGACAGCCCCGACTGTGCCCGCACTCACAGGGCACTGCCCACAGGATGGTGTGACATGACATGTCAGCCATACCGTACTGTGCTGTGTATTCCTCCAAGGGCCTTTGGGATGTGCATGCAAACACACATTAGAGTAGACTTTTGAGGAACATCCAACTGGTCATGCAGACAGAGTCGTAGTGTTGTTTGTGCGGACGTATATAGGGGAATTTGACAGAGACTGGGGGACAGTCCTGCTTAACATGGACTCATATTGTTGCATTGGTGGATGAGCATGTTGACATAGCAACCATAATCCAGATATAGAACTGTTCATGTATATGAGAGAGTACCATCATCCATATACAGATGAATACAAAGTACACATCACATCCCAGACTCTATCCTTGTGGACCATCCATGTTGCCCTGAAGTGTCAGGTATTACATTTTCATAAGGCACTACGATGTGTGGGTTCGGACACATATGACAATCTTCTGCCAAATGCACATTTCAACGATGAAATAGTACATAGTGAGTAACACATCCAAACATAATGTTATGTGAGAATGTGTTTTAAAACGAACGGCAGACAAGTCAAGAACATAAAAAATAAATAAAGTGGAAGCTGTATTTCTGTATTTGTAAATAGTGTCTAGTACCCTGTTGATACTTGCTTTAGACTCTACTGTCTATATCCATAGTTACCGTTTTCTCATTTCACACTGTAGTTTACATGTGGCAGTATACTATCCCAATGGAGAATTTTGGTTGCCATGGCACCCTGGCTCCTTGCCAACCATGAGGGATACTGATCACATCTCTCTTTGGGCTTGTACAGAATGTCCTGCCCAACCCATGTAACCCTGAAAGGAGTTAGGCTAAGGTCACTGAGCAACTTGTTTAGCGGCAATGCGTCAGTGTACCATCTAGCTATTATTTACAAATGAATAGAAGAACCTCTAATTGCAACTAGGGAGCATGTCCAACCCTGCCTCACGGAGAAGAACTACTGTGGTTATACTGGCCTTCTTGTTTTTGATCATCATTATGAAAAGTGTGGCAGGATTGTTTTTTAGGGACGCTCAGTTGAAAATTAACACGCCTTTAAGATAACTTTGTGGATCCAACGGCCGACCGACAGATGCCCATCAATTTAGCATCGAAATCACATCCAGCTGCCATGTTCTGTGAACCTCTATAAGCTACATTCCTTACCAACATCAATGCCCTGCATGGACAACATGACCCCACTGTAAGACTGAGCATGGGAGGGTGAAAGCTTTAGGAAGCATTTTCTTTTCAGCTTTTGATCAGATTTTGCTTGTATAACAGCTGGACTCGGGAGTCATGCCGTTCTATTGAAAACACCAGTTCTATCTGCAGCAAACCTATAGCCAAGACGAACAATAGCACCAAAAAGCTCAATGTTGAGCAATGATGGCTAATTTCTGGCAATGTGTTGCCATGTACGAAAATTAAGAAAGAAAGTTGCACACTCTCCATATACTCCCAACAATTTAATGAGAAAACCTAAGCAATGTTTGTCTTGCCCTGTAAAATGTGTTGTTGTTCAATGCCCCCTCAGCTACAAGGAGGTAGCGGCAGGTAGCCCAGTGGTTAGAGTGTTGGGCCTGTAACCAAAAGGTTGCTGTATTGAATCCCTGAGCTGACAAGGTAAAAATCTGTCGTTCTGCCCCTGAACAAGGCAGTTAACCCACTGTTCCTAGGCCATTATTGAAAATAAGAATTTGTTCTTAACTGACTTGCCTAGTAAAATAAAGGTGAAAAAAAAAAAATATATATATATGTGCTGCCTTTTACTTCATGTGAAGAGAAAAAAAGTCACTATGCATATTACCATCAAGAACAGAGGGAGGGATTGAAAGTGAAAGACCAGCTCGGGATGACAGTGATGTGAGGAGAATAAGGTTTTATGTTATGTTACATACACGACCAGATCTGACAGCCAAATGATTTGGGGCAATCATGACTCTACACATGGATTATATACACTGAGTATACCAAATATTAGGAACACCTTCCTAATATTGACTGGCGCCCCCAGGTGTTCTTAATGTTTTGTATACTCAGTGTATATAACTCATCCACCATTTTGTTGCACTGTATAAAAGTGATGGCTGCCATGTTGTAGGCTGTTTTGCTACTGTAGTATTGCAAGTAGGCAATATCTTGCTAATGTATTACATATCAGGACCAGGAAGTAATACTGTAAAACACGTAGAATCTTGTTAAACAGAGACAATCCAGTTTATCCTAAAATATGATTTAGTCCATCTATGCCATTCCTATCAGCGCAGATGTTTCTTGGCCCTAATTTTTTTTAAAAGCTTGACATTCAAGTCGAGCATTGTTCCAGAAATGTTCAGTCTTCTTTCCACTGCCTCAGAAACGGGAAGGCTGAATTGAACCAGACAGAAACATTCTTGTTAGCAGTTAGCGAGGCTTACGTCTGGAATTAGCTCTAGGTTGCCAACAACCGACCATAGCAGACCATCTTCATGGAAACGCCTGAGTTGCACCATACCCTAGTTAAGTCTAATGCCGTGAACCCTTCTCTCCATCCATCTGACCTGACTCCCTGCCACTTGGCAGACCATGAAGTCACAGAGACAGCTGAGCAGATTCCTGAGATTTGCTTAGGTGATGAATAGGGATACAAGGGCTGCTGTGCGTACTCTGCGAGGTGGATAGTGATGATGTCACGGTGGCCAGATTAGCAGCTCCCCCTCTATGAGAGCTAACCGGACATTATCAGGAAACCACTCTCCTCTGGAGAATATTATCTCATATGTTTCCCAAGACAACGAAACGATAAAGTAGAATTATAAGTCATGATTAACAATTTTGATAGAGGGTATAAAAAAACCTAAATAGTAAGTGGGTTGTTTATTCCTTATATGAAGGTATCGAATAATTTACATTTTGTCAAAGAAACATTCAATCCAAATATTTATTTATTTATTTATTTATTAAAGTGAGATAAAAAAAAGCACCATTCCAGAAAGTTTACTGACTGACTGAAGTGTATCGTACAGTTTTCTGCTATCAAATACAGACTGAATAATATACTTACATAGCAAGGGAGCTAGGCATAACTTTGAACTGATTCACAAGAATCACCATTATCAGCGAAACACAATACACTACGACCAGCCATTTGCAATATATTGCTTTCCATTTGAGACACTTTGGAAGCAGAAAGAGACAACATATTATAAAAAATAGAAAAAAACAACAACAAACAAATTAACTACGGTAAGATTTCAGTGCAAATTCAAAAAGAGAAAACACTGGTGAGTTAATAAACAAATAGCTATACATTCAAAATGTTGAATTGAACTATTCATAAGTATTCCTTTCAATATGGTTTCTGTAAACAAACGGACAGTTTATCATATATACACAACTCTGCCTAAGTAGAACGAGACAGTTTACGCCAATTAAATTCAAAGTCAACTCAGGAAATTAAGTGAACATTTAGAATAGGGGGTGTCCTCTATCCGCAATATCGATTCAACTCCTAAATTGTTGGGAATAAAACATTTACTAATCCTAACTGGAAGGGTCTCCCAGACTCAGATTAAGCCTATACCCTAGGTTTACAGTCCACCCGCTTGACCTCTTCACAGGGCACTTCTGATGGATGGCCATGACCTTTTGACACTTCTTAGCAGTGGGTACCCACAGTGGTGTGGGAGGAGGATGCCTCCCTGTGGATGGTGCTGAAGGGCGATAGCTCCAGGTCGGTGGTGGTGCACTCGCGTTCGTTCTCCTCGCTGGCGGCAGACCTAGTCGGGCCACACTCATCACAGCAGCAGCAGCAGCAGTCCAGGAAGGCCCGGCTGAAGGGCTGGCACAGGCAGAACAGCAAGACGGGTGTCACCGCCGACTTGCAGAACAACAGCAGCTGGCTGACCAGGTGGAGAATGTCCAGGGTCCGTCTGGGCACCCCCGCCGCCATGTAGACGGTGACGATGTTGCACATGTTCTCAGGGATGATGCAGAAGCCATAGAGGATGGCCAACGCCACAACCGTGCAGTTCATCTGGGTCTCCAGGTGGATCTGCTTCTTGTTGCCGCGCACACAGGCCCTCTCAGCCTGCCGAATCTTACGGGCGGTCACCAGGGAGCTGCCGATGGTGAACAGCGTGGGCAGGCAGAAGTAGCAGCCAAAGTACCACCAGAGGCGAGCGCCATCATAGGTCAGGCCCAGCATGTAGAGCGTGTCGGGCAGCTCGGTGGAGATACGAACCACGCAGCGCTGGCAGGGCGTCACATCCGGAGGCTCGCCATCTTCAGTGACCAGCTGGCGGATCAGGAGCTCTGGCAGGGCCAATAGGAGAGCCCCGATCCAGATAACGGCCAGCTTGGCGGCCGTGGAGGCACAGTTCTCAATCATCTCGTAGTACATCTGGACGTTGGTGGCAGCGCGGAAGCGGTCGATGCATAAGGCGCACAGTGTAAAGGTGGTAACCCCGAGGGAAGCAACCTAGAAGGACAAAGAGAAGGTAGGAGAAGGTAAGATACTATCCAGTTGATGTGTCACTACTGCACATGAACAGTCGACGCACATTAACAATACAGCGAGAGTTATTTTGTTTCTGATAAAGAAACAGCTATAGAAAATGCATCCAGTCTCCTTATTGTAATCCACCTTGGGAAGTCTGGATAAAATACCAAGGCCCCAGAGCCATGTTGCTCTCTGAAAAGACCAAGATAATGTGTCCACAGTAAACCATCCATGCTTTAAAGACCGCTTGGAACAATTTTCAAATGGCAATGGCACAGTATACTAGACGTCAACAGGTTTAGAGAGAGGTAGAGAAGTTATCCATGAAGAGGTTCTGTTTTGAAAGCTCTGTTACTGGAGAACTCGAAGGTTCCACACTTGTTTTGTGTTATGAGTGACACTGTTTTAAAGAGTGGGGAGACTACAGTTGGATGCCAAAAGGGTGAACTCACATTTATTTTTAGAGCAACAGCTTTATAACATTGATGACTTTGTAATATGATAAAAAAGGTGCAAAGTATATCGTGCTCTGTACAAGGGAGACCGATTCTAGTCCTCGATGGTTACAGTATGCTCTTTTCTCATTCCTCAGCCTAATCGAGTTATGGACTTGGCAAGAGAGCCAGCTCATATTCATGATTAAATAACATGAATAGAAACTGCAGACCATGAGGCATGGAGATTAATATCTCAAGCAATATATCTATCCTTACACCCAGAACTTCCTGATGCTACATGTTTTTGCTATCACAATACAGCCACAAAAATGCTGCAAATGTGGTTGCTTTTTCACCCAAATCTTACACGCTAATAGACTCAGAGACAGTTTACGTTGAGCGTTAAGTTCAGTGTTGTGTTCTTCAGTTTTGTAGTAGTGCTATGTTGTTTTGTTGCCAGGCTTGATCATTGTGACTGCCTCCTTATGGGCCTTGGCAGAGGAAGGTGTAAACAAAGGAGCCAGTGGCTGAGCCAGAGAAGCCATGAGTACTGACAGACGTACAGGGGCAGGCTTTGATCTGTCTGGTCCTTCTGGCCTCAGAGAGCAAGAGAGAGAGCGAGAGAGATCTGTTTCACTTCACATACAGCATCATTTGTATGTAGCCCTTCACACTCCTACCCGTATATACAGGTTGAAAATGGCAGATTTGGGCACTGATAAGCTTTTAAATTTGAACGCAGTGGCTGTACAGTAACATGCTGTAAATTAGGTCAGAGCTCAGGCTCTGCAATTCACAGTGCTGAATGGGTTTTGACTGACAGCTGTTCTTAACTTGAGCACGCCTACTCGACAAGAAGTTGACCCCATTCCTCCCTCTAATTGGACAACTTTTGCAAAATAAATTGTTGTCTGAGTGAGGGAAATAGTGTAAATTAAGCTGAGACGTTGAGGATTATAATATTTACTTTGATGTCATACAAGCAAGCCAGACACCCTATGTTCAAATGTGCACTTCACATTTACTGTACATGTCATTAAACTCACGTCAAATCATGTCATGTCAACGTTTATGTTAAATGTACAGTTACAAGATGACATGGCGTCATACCCTGGGTTGTTCTGAACAGAATGAGCCTGTTTGTCTAGTGTGAAGAGAATTCTCTGCGGGACACACACAGCTTAATGCACTCATGACTCCTTTCTACAGTTCGGCCCACCAGAACTAAAATCGGTTTCTCTGAATTGCCTTGTGAAAGCCTAACACTGTAAGATCACATTTTATAACTTAGCTAGTCATGTTGGCAATAGAAAATAGAAGCTTTCAAATGAGTGTGAGTGAGTAAGTGTTTTTGGATCGCGTAAACAACAGTAATTGTGTCATGGCGGTGATGCAGGACTGTGTTCCAAACAAAACAACAGAAAGCTATGAGAGCTAAAAAAAAATACTTATAGTTGAAGACTTTTCTTTGAGTCATCTGCACACTTTGGAGAGGGAGGTGGCCACTTGGAGACACCAGATAGTCCTCTCACTCAAATCCTTGTTATTTTCTTGTCTTATGTTGCACCTACCCCACATTTACCAGGAATATCATGTTACTGAAAGTATAGAGTATTTTTTCAGGTTTAGTTATCAACAAATGCGATGAAAATTACCATAAATGGAAATGGCATATACAAATCAACAGTGAAATGTTTGGATTCAGTCTTGTGTCAGGTTGGTTGTGTCCTCAACTTTGGTCTAATAATTTTCCCATAATTTATAAACTGTTCCCTTTCAACTGCTACCATGCTTATGCTTTTAATACTTCTTCTGTAAGAAACATTTCAATTTAGCCTTATCTATACAGGCCAATTTCCATGAGTGTAAAGCGTTAAGCTGAGGGTCTTGGCCATTTGTTGTTGCTACATGTCGCTCCGCTGCATTGTCAAGACAAAGCGCTTTCAGCCAAACACTTGCCACTGGCCATAATCATCAACATGACAGCTTTCCCCAAGAGCTACTGTATGTCATTAGTGGCGGGCAGTACTTCAGTTGCCACAGGAACCATTGGAATGAATGTCCCCACTCTTTCTGTAATTACGCTCCATTAAATGCTTGATTACCGAGCCGCTTAGCATAACGAGGACGCCGCTGCCGCTATCCATTTAACGTTCTTACCTTGGAGACAGGCGACTCAAAGAGACTTCAAGTGCTAGGTCTGGGACTGTGGTTTTAAAATGGCCTACAGGGCGGCAGCTAGCCTAGCGGTTAAGACCATTGGGCCAGTAACCGAAAGGTTGCTGGTTTGAATCCTTGAGCTGACTAGGTGAAAAATCTGTCGATTTGCCCTTGGGCAAGGCACTTAACCCTAGTCCCTCTGCATGAGCGTGCTAAATGACTCAATTGTAAATGTTTGGCATAGGATTGGACTTACAAACACTGTCACCAAGAAGCTTACAGACATGTGCTAGCACTTTATAGAGCATTGTTTGGATCTTTGTGTGGTGGTTTATCTGTCTTGTTGTCATTATGTACAATAAGTACGGCCGTACAGATGAATTTTGCCACCCGTAGAAGCTTTTCAATCTAGGGGATTTCCTCTTCTTAAAGGAGTGTGCTTCCTTCTCCGGGTAAATAACTCACATATTTTCCATGAAAGGCACAGTATGATAGTGAACCCCTGCAAGATTCATCCATCTTACACATCAAATAAAATCGAATTGTACTGGTCACATACACATGGTTAGCAGATGTTATTGCGGGTGTAGCGAAATATAGCATACAGTTTATACATATGAGATGAGTAGTGCAAGATATAGAAACATTATTAAAGTGACTAGTATTTAATTTCCTTAAAGTGACCAGTGATTTCTAATCAACAGTACATTTCCGCGACTGAGAACAGACAGACTGGAAAAAGCCAGGAGATTAAATCAAAAAGGTCTGTAAAAGAGGAGAGGATTGGACTGTGTAAAACACAGGAGACAGATACACCCAGCCCTAGGGTTTTGCACTTGTGGAGATCTGAAAGGATTTGATAGGTGTTAGCAGAAGGGAACATTTTACTTAGCATATCAAGGACAAGCTGGGTCCATTTGTCACGCCTGCTCCCACTCTCCCTTCACACTCCTGCCACCATCATTACGCACACCTGTTACCCTCGTCACACGCAGCAGCGGCTCATTGGACTCACCTGGACTGAGAGTCTGTCTGTTCATTTGTGGTGTTCCTGGCTTCGGCATTAATTGTCGTCATGTCATTGTGTTACCTGGTTCCGACGCTGTTCCTGTCCTGTTTCGTGTCTGCTATTAAATGTTAACTCCCCGTACCTGCTTCTCTACTCCAGCGTCGGTTCTTACACCGTTAACGTGTTAATTAAACTCATCTCTCTACATACGTGCGTTTGTTCCAATCAAAGCTACTTTCACCAAGAAAAGTGCATAGTTATTGAGGTGCATAGTTTTAACGCTGTGACCTCAATCACAGTTTGTTTTGCAAACTGTATAAGGTGTTCCAAGTTCTTGGAATGCATAAGATCTATATCAGGGATCATCAACTAGTGGATGGTCAGGGGGCAGGAACATCATTACAAATAATCTGTAGACTGCAAATTGACAAGAAGCCTAAACACATATAATGTTTAAATAAAATCATTTTGAAACCTTGCTTAGATTTAAGATTACGTGTCTCTCAATTATGTGTGACAATACTTGGGAACAGATATCTTAGAGTAAAATCACTTGGAGCTGATTTTCTTGGTGTTTTTACAGTCTTTTATGTCCAAACAAATAAAAATAACTTAAACTCATTAAGAAAAGTGTCTCATATTAATCGTTAATGTAGAAAGGGATGCATCTTCATTATATCCTCCAACTCCAGTCCTGTGGAGCTAGTGGATGTGTAGGCTTTTGTTTCAACCCAGCACTAACACATCTGATTTAGCTTTATTGGGATCTAGATTAAAGACCGTGATTGGTTGATTATTTGAAACAGGTATGTTAGTGCTGGGTTGGAACAAAAGTTCTCGACGACGCCAGTTAACTGGGTACAACGTGTTCACTGTCTAAATAGACCCTAGGGTCAAAAACAGACTTTTCTCTTCATAATATGGTCTTGCAACATTCAGTATGTAGTGACAAGTGCGCTAATACAGGCCTTTCAGTTACCTATCCTATGGCTACAATATATATACTTTTTGTAACTCTGTAAAACATGTTATTTTAGAGGCTTTGCACAATGTCTGTGTGATCCCTCATCACCTAATTTGACCATTGTATCCTTTACAATAGATGGCTTACAAAAGAGCTGCCTTACAGCTGAAACAGACATGGTAAACTGATGCAACATTAGGTGTGGGTCTGCCTCATTGTTAAGACTAGAGGGATAGTAGGACTCTGAGTTTAGGTTGCCGTAGGGGCGTTCACTTCTGTATCTAGCCAGTGACAGGTCACCTAAGAGTTTGAAACAATAGGTTGAGGTGACATTGGAGAACAAGTAATCTAAACCTGGTACACTGCACACCAACCTGGTCTCAGAGCATTTTGTATTGTTCTGTACGAAAATGTCGTACGAATATGTATCGAATAACAATTTATGTGATATGTTACGAATTTGCTAAATGTACAATATGTTATGAATATGCAAAACTTATGATATGTTACGAATTCTAATTTGTTGTGGCTAATGTTAGCTAGGTGGCTAATGCTAATGTTAGCTAGCTGTCTAACATTAGCTAGGCTAGGGGTTAGGGTTAAGAGTTAGGTTTAGCTAAAATTGTTTTTAAGCTTTCAGCAGACACTCTTATCCAGAGCGATTTACATGAGCAATTTGAGTTAACTGCCTTGTTCAAGGGCACATCAACAGATTTTTCACCTAGCCGCCTCAGGGATTCGAACCAGCAACCTTTCGGTTACTGGCCCAATGCCGTTAACCACTAGGCTACCTGTGTTAAGTGTTACGGTTAGGGGAAGGGTTAGATAACATTCTAGTTGCAAAGTAGCTAAAAAGTAGTAAGTGGTTAAAAGTTGCTAATTAGCTAAAATGCTCAAATTGTCCATGATAAAAGATAACTTTTGGGTTGCTAAACATTTGCTTAATACACCCAACCAACAACCCTCCTTTTTTTGCCTTAAGTAACCTTCTGTTTTATGTGACCATACCAAACGTAACATATCATACTAAATTCTGTGTCCCATATTTACAATGACTATGTTACGTCTAGTTTATGAGAGCGGGCTGAGCACACAATTGAGTACAGATCATTGCATGTTGTATGACGTACCTACCAAGCAGAATAGAATGTAGATGTGACAAGGAAGAGAGTTATTGACAGCAGACTTTGAACCGGGACCCCACTTCAACATCCAATCATAACACTCACTCAAGTAACACAATAGATAGTGGACATTACCTCAATATAGGGGACGATTTTACAGGAGAACTCCCCCAACAGCCAATTATTGGTTAGTTCATGGAATATCACCAGCGGCAGGCAGAAAAAGATGATAACAAAATCCCAAAGGGCGAGATTGGCAAGGAGAGAATTTGAAATACTTCTCATATAGTAATTATGGCACACAATGCACATGATTGCTACATTCCCAATTATTCCAACAGTGAAAATGACGACCGAAATTATCATGATGGCAAATGCCCCATATGATTCTGCTGTTACGGGGAAAAAGGGGTTTTTGACATTTTTTCTCTTCGCTTGAGGATTGAGAGGAATCAGTGGGGTATTGTCCTGGAGGTCTGACAAAGTGAACTGTTCATAATCACTTGCATCAAATGGCAAATCTGTTGACTGGTTCTGGGCCATAGGTTTAGGCAGCGGTTCCCACGTGGCCAGCAGTGTATCCAAAGACGCACTTATTTCGTTATCTTTTTTACTGCCATCCTTCACATTTCTTCTCCGACGGCCTCTTTTGTGTCTGCAGATACGTTTGTGCTCGTCACGGTGGTGTCCTCCTCGCTTATGTCTCACGGAGGGCGTTAAATGACCATATACACCATCCCACGCTTCCATGGTTGCATGCTTCTCGGTGCCTAACTTTTCCACCTTGCGCCTCTCTGACTCTCCATCCTCGAGTAACGTAACAGAGTCGGTTCCATTTGACGAATTGCTTTTGCGCACTATTGTTCTTTCACTCATAACTCTTTTCATATTAAATGAAGTCCCGTTCATGTTATCCACCCATGTCCTAACCACATCCCAAAACGATGTATTTGAGGTATGAACCCTTTTAATGTTCATTTCGTTGACAACTCTGCCATACTTCGAGTGCCAGCTCTGGCTACTATTGGTTTTATTTACATTCCCGTTAGAGACGTCATACTCATGTCTAGGAGTAAAAATAGTCGGTGTCTTCTCCCCGTGTATGTGAGTGAAAACAACCTCGCTACTAAGTGAAAAGCACAGTAATCTCAATAGTAGTACTAGCATTGTTTATCCTAAAACACGCGACAATAGGGACTTGTATTCCAAATTGATGTATCCATTGATGTTCAGACTACCAAATCGTAGACGGCAGAACCAAGGACAAAACTCAACTCACAAGTTTGAAACATTCTTCTTTGACAACTTCATTCCATAGTTGTCAAACCCTCGTCCAAATAGATAAAGTGCACTAGGCAATTGTCAGGTGCTTCTCATAATTCAACGTGGTCTCAGAGCATTTCGTATTATTGCAGAATTGTGCCAAAGGAAAGTTCAACAACGGTTATTTCCTAACATGTGAATCTCGGCTCTGTCTCTCTGAAGATTGTACAGATTGTAAAAGATTTGTGGCCACAAGATCGCATTTCCAAATCCAAATCATACCCGTCTAAAGTCTGTAGTTCCCTGGTGAGCATGTCCGAATAGCGCCTGTGCAGTTAATGGTACCCTCAGGTCCGGGGCGCCCAGAGTCCGAGATGGAGTGCGTTATTGTCAGAGACGTGCCAAGCTCCGTCTTGAGCTGCACACCGCTTGTGATATGATCATCACGGAGAGAACAGAGAAGAGAAGGGCTCCCCTGGAGGCCTCCCGGATCTGTCCTTGCGCATAAAAGGTATTTCACGGTTGCGCGTATAGGGGCGCTAGGTTAAAGAACGCAAGCACTCATTGTCTTAAAAAAAAAAAAAAACTAAACAGGTGCCCCTGGTATCAGCGATTTCAGAAACACCAGAATACTATTCTACACTTCTACATTAATGTGGATGATACCATGATTGCGAATAATGATGAATGAATCATGAATAATTATGAGTGAGAAAGTTACAGAGGCATATACAGTTGAAGTCGGATGTTCAACCTAACACTTAGGTTGAAGTCATTAAAATTCATTTTCAACCACTCCACAGATTTCATGTTAACAAACTATCGTTTTGGCAAGTCGGTTAGGACATCTACTTTGTGTATGACACAAGTAAATCTTCCAACAATTGTTTCCAGACATATTATTTAACTTATAATTCACTATATCACAATTCCAGTGGATCAGAAGTTTACATACACTAAGTCGACTGTTCCTTGACTGCTTGGAAAATTCCAGAAAATGATGTCATGGCTTTAGAAGCTTCTGGTAGGCTAATTGACACCATTTGAGTCAATTGGATGTATTTCAAGGCCTACCTTCAAACTCAGTGCCTCTTTGCTCGACATCTTGGGAGAAAAAAAAATTGTTGACCTCCACAAGTCTGGTTCATCATTGGGAGCAATTTCCAAACACCTGAAGGTACCACGTTCATCTATACAAACAATAGTACGCAGGTATAAACACCATGGGTCCACACAGCCATCATACCGCTCAGGAAGGAGACACGTTCTGTCTCCTAGAGATGAACGTACTTTGGTGCAAAAAGTGCAAATCAATCCCAGAACAACAGCAAAAGACCTAGTGAAGATGCTGGAGGAAACAGGTACAAATGTATCTATATCCACAGTAAAACGAGTCCTATATTGACATAACCTGAAAGGCCGCTCAGCAAGGAAGAAGCCACTGCTCCAAAACTGCCATAAAAAAGCCAGACTACGGTTTGCAACTGCACTTGGGGAGAAATGTCCTCTGGTCTGATGAAACAAAAATAGAACTGTTTGGCATAATAAAAATGGGGAAGGCTTGCAAGCTGAAGAACACCATCCCAACCGTGAAGCACGGGGGTGGCAGCATCATGTTGTGGGGGTGCTTTGCTGCAGGAGGGACTGGTGCACTTCACAAAATATGTGGACATATTGAAGCAACATCTCAAGACATCAGTCAGGAAGTTAAAGCTTGGTCGCAAATGGGTCTTCCAAATGGACAATGACCCCAAGCATACTTCCAAAGTTGTGGCAAAATGGCTTAAGAACAACAAAGTCAATGTATTGGAGTGGCCATCACAAAGCCCTGACCTCAATCCTATAGAAAAGTTGTGGGCAGAACTGAAAAAGCGTGTGCGAGCAAGGAGGCCTACAAACCTGACTCAGTTACACCAGTTCTGTCAGGAGGAATGGGCCAAAATTCACCCAACTTATTGTGGGAAGCTTGTGGAAGTCTACCTGAAACGTTTGACCCAAGTTAAACAATTTAAAGGCAATTCTACCAAATACTAATTGAGTGTATGTAAACTTCTGACCCACTGGGAATGTGATGAAAGAAAAACGCTGAAATAAATAACTGACCTAAAACAGGGAATTTTTACCAGGATTAAATGTCAGGAATTGTGGAAAAACTGAGTTTAAATGTATTTGGCTAAGTAATATGTAATATGTAAACTTCTGCCTGCGGCTATGGAACCCTGACCTGTTTACCAGACGTGCTACCATGTCCCAGACCTGCTGTTTTCATCTCTCTCTCTCTACTGCAACTGCTATTTCAACATCTAAATGCCCGGCTATGAAAAGCCAGGTGATATTTACTACTTACCTCTTGCAACCTCTACAACCACTGTGATTATTATTTGACCCTGCTGGTCATCTATGAAATATCCAAATGTTTTTTTAATTTGTCAAATTCTAAAATACAGGGGAGTGTTCACTATTTAATGCTAACTCAAGAGAACTGGGTATTCAATAACAATGTTATATGAGAAAATAAGAATTGTAAATAAGATTTTGTTCTTAATTGACTTGCCTACTTAAATAAAAGGTAAAAAATGTTTTTAAATAAAAGTAAAAAATGTGTTGGTCAATGTGTCTCAGGTGTAGACACAAGTGCAGATAGCTGTAGCTACAGATTGTTACACCAGATAATGTGTTTCACCCAAAGATTTTTTCAGACATCTTGTCTATTTCAAGTCTTCTGTCACTGCCTCGATCAATGATTGAGAAGACTTGAAATAGACACGATAGCGGCACACATATTGTTGGATAACTTATGGAGCAAAAAATTACGGGGCATTTTCTGAATTAAAACTGGACACTGACATTTTATGAGACTCCGGTTTCCCGGAATTGAGGACGGTGTCACTAAGGTTGGTTGAAAATTCTCTGTGCTACACCAAACAGTACCTATCCTGTAACGCCTAGTAACGGATGACGAACTGGTGATCAGCAGATGGGAGAGGTGGTCATGATGAAATTGCCATTCCAAATAAACATAAGTTCAGTGAATACTTGTAAAGCTATGGGAGGAGTGTTGTAATTATCCTGAATTACAATCAGCTCCTTAACTAATTGAAATTCAGGATAATGTCTAATCCGTCGAGAGGGATACAGTTCTGCTACAATGACACAAGCAGGCAAAGGAATTATGTTTCTGTATCTATAATCCACTCCAGGAAGAAGCCCAGGCACCAAACGGTAATGTCTGTAAGACAACAAAAAATGTACTAAAGTATACTCTATTGTACAGTTTGAACAACAGTTAAACCGTGCCAGCATAACATCAACATTAGGGTAGACTAGTTGAACATGCATACATGTGCACAGGCACAGAGATCACATTTACAACAATATCTAGCCTAATAGAAATATGGCATAACCCTCAACCTTTGCAGTGACCAGACCATACAAATGATCCTAGGTAGGATTATTATTGTTTATAGTTTATATAATATGTTTTTATAGTTTTAGAGATTTTCAACAGTAGCATGTTATTTATATCTATCTCGTATCATGCCTATCATTTTGTGAGATTGAAATGCATCTACGGTCATAATCATAACCAGCTAGCTAGTCAAATGATTTACATGCTCGCGAACAAGTTACAAATGCGATGTGGCAACTAACTAGCCAGCCAACTCCAGTCATGTGCTAAAGTTTGCTGGCACACCTAGTTTTAGGTGGCTGGTTGTAACTCGCTGTTTAGCTGTCATATCTAACGTTGTAGTCTGGAAAGAATGTGTCTGCTTGTGTAGCAATGAATCCACCGATAGGAACATCGCTGAAAGACTTCCAATGGTTCTATCGAACAACGATAACCATATCTACACCCAGAAAAATGCATAGTGCAATCAGTATAACATAGAGTATACGCGAAATGCCACAAAGCAGGACTACATTCATTTTAAAATCTCAGCCCCTCCCCCCCATCAATGCACTGGAAGCCGTCATAGGGTGCATCATTCAGCGCACGAAGCCCTGACCTGCATTCCTCCTGGGCAATTATGTGTGTAACATTTCACTGTCTTAGAAATGCCTCAGACATGATGAAAAGCCCAGATTACCCCAGGGTGAAAATCCCTTTAACAAAAATCCTACAATTGATTTACGGCACAAACAATGAGTAAGATGAGATATGTACCACTTATGCTCTGTATAAGATTGTCTGCTAAGTCTTTGCCCGTCCCGTTTGTTTAGCTAAACAAATATATTTTAAAAAGTGTCTGTTTTGCATGTTATTCTTTCATTAATTCGTGTCACATATTAAGTTTCCAAACAATGTAAAAAAAGTTTCCTTTAGTTAATATAGCTACAAACATGGTCCCTTTCTTGAATAAGGCAGCTCTAAAATGCAGGTGTTTCAGCCTAGCTCAGTGCTTTCTGTGGTGGAGGGGCTGCCAGCGAAAGCACAGAGCCTAGGCATTGGTAATCTTCTCTAGTTGTGCCATGATTGGCTCAGTGTTCTGTCACTAATGGGGACACTACATCACCTCAGAGTCTACAGGGAGAGCTAGGCAGTTCAAGCCCCCTTGGGTGCTGCCATGGAGCGGCCATTGTAACAAAACGGGGTGACGGCTGGGGAAGTGGCAAGTCCTCGGCAGAAGCTTCCCCTGTGGTAACTTCAAGTATACCACTCTCCATAAGATTGGCCTTCAACATCACCCTAACAAACTTGTTTTGACATTTATTATTAATCTCAACCTGGTAGTGATCAGCGATCTTCAACAGCTGTTCTTTGGTACATCATTCTAACAGTTCCTCTGATGGAACTCAAATTAACTCGTCTACTTTAGACGCCAGTCACAAGTAACTAACTGCGAAAAGGAGTCTTGCTCTTCCCCTCACACTGGACACAACAGGAGAGATATGATATATATATGGAACTTCCACAAATCCTACAGTAACTCAACCCTAGTCTTAGGGCGGATTCCTGGAGGGTAATTATGCACTGTAGCCCGCTGGCGGATTCTCCCCAAGCCATGGATGTGCCCCAGAGACAACTGCTCCGTCCACAGACACTGCACAAAAATAACAAACAAAACCACGCCTAACTAGGGAAAAGAAAGGCTATAGCTCCAAGTAACAAATGGCACTACACTACCCAAATCTCCCACTGAGGTACACAGCCAATTGTGCTCACCTCCTGGGACTGATGTCCCAACAGCGAGTAGAGCAAGAGTTTCCAGCCTGGGCAGGTTTTTTTTGTATTAACTAAAGTAAACTATACACAATAAAAATGGTGTGTGTATAGTCAGTAATCAGTAGTGTAAGTGAGTGGTTGCGTGCATAGATTGTGATGTTGAGGGGTGTTGAGAGGTGCCAAAACAAACAAGCCACAAAATGCCACAACGAAAAATACAATGTGACTGCGTAGAGAGTCTCCTCAATGAATGGGGGAAAGGTGTATTTATCCCCGGGACACACCCGTGCCCAGGTGTGTCCCATTTCGCTGACGACCCTCCCGGCTCCGCCCACCAATATCCTATAAAGGAAAACAAGAGCAAAGAGAAAGAATTCGGAGAATTCGTTTTGGGGGTGTGAACGAACGCAAACGATTCGGAACAGGGCACCCCTCAAGGGGGTTATATCTGGCGTTTCGTGGGAAGTTGATTTAGAAGAGATGAAAAATATTCCTGGAGTTATTGAAGGACGTCGGATGAATTGTGTGGTGAATGGGGAAAAAGAGAAGAGTCTATCTGTCCTTTCGTTTTTTTAAATGGAGTCTCTCCCTAATGAAATATGGTTAAGGTATATTAACTACAGACTTAGAGCATTTATTCAACGACCAATGCAGTGTGAAAATTGTAAAGCATTTGGTCATGTAGAAAGTGTATGCAGAAGGGAGAAGCCGATATGTCCAAGTTGTGGAAAGGATCATATTATGTGTTATAAAAGTGAAGAAAATGTGTTGTAATTGCGGTGGGAACCATGAAGCCACGTCGTCCGAATGCCCCACAGGGGTAAAAGAGAATGAGGTGGCCAAAGTCAGGGTTGTACAGAACATTTCATATGTAGAAGCTGTGAAAAGGGTTGAGGGTTTGACTGTTGCACCAGAAGAGTCCATGGTAGTGGATAGGCCTTCACTGCAGGCTGCAGGGGTTGTCTTACACCAAGAGGATCCTGAGGTTAAAAAGGTGGATTTTATGGCCTTTATTGCAATGGTGATTAAAGGCACTGCCAAGGTGGAGAAAAGATCAAAGAAGATAGAAATAATTGTTATTGCGGCGGAGCGGTTCCTGGGGCTGAAAGATTTCACAGCAAATTAGTTACATGGAATATTGGCAAAAGCCGTACCACCCTCTCAGGTCCTAGAGCCTGAGAAGAGAGATATGGAGAACTGAAAGAAGGAAGAAGTGGGAGTTGATTGTTTTGGCAATGTACTATTTATATTAGGATGGATTAAGTTAGTATCACTATTAAGTATGGATCTATTTATTGAATTTTTTTGGGGAGTTGTTTCAAACTGTCCAGTTGGTGGTGGCAATACACCTTTCTGGGTGTAGTCCACCATAAAATCCACAGAAGAAGAAGAAGAAGAAGAAGAAGAAGACAAGGGTGGGAGGGTCGTCACAGCATAACGGATGTAAAAATGCCAGGGAGATATGTACACTGTTGCTAAGAAAGTTATACTAAATGTATGTTGTATAGTAAGCTGTTAGTAGTCTGTGTCTCACCCTAAGAATTTGGTCCTTCTCCCCCTCAGAACTTAGCCTACTGTTCTGACTTGGTGGTGCACATGTAGCCTGTTTTAGAGAAATGTTATCATCAAATATTATAAGAGCTTTCATGGTCTGCTTATATGCCCCCTTTATTTATCCTACGATTCTGACATGGTGTATACAGGGAGAACACTGTAAGAACGGCCCATGTTCTGAATTCTGTCACTGTACATTTCAAAAGTGCTGAATGAATAGGCATATCGACTACGTCCGTCTTAGGTCGCTCATTAATGTCTTAATAGAAATTACGGCTTGCCTCTTATCCGCTTGTTGTTCTCTTATGCCATAGTTTGTACATCTCGGTTGTTATACTGCTTATATACTGTAGGTCTATCTAATTAGTACTGTATCTTATTCATTGTTTTAGTCAACGTTGGCATGGATGCATTTCCTTCTATTGCTTACTTTGTGTATTATAATTGACCAGCTTGACATAATCTTTCAATCAATGCTCACAGAAAATTAACTGAATGAACAGAAAGAGAAAAGGTCCTTACCTGAAGTAGTTTCTCACACGCTGGTTGTTTGTTGCTCAGTTGGTAAGAGTGTGACACAAGCAAACGTCATGGTTGTGGGTTCAATTCCTGCAGGGATCACATACAAATACTACAAATATTAACTTTACTGTAAGTTGCTTTGGATAAAGCATCTACTAAATGGCACATTATCATAAATTATATAACACTCTCAAACTATACATCTCATAAAGAAGGGAGTTATAAGAATGTCAGTCCCAGAAACCTCACTATGCTAAACAAATCCCTCATAGGATTATTTATAATAGACTGATAGTCACCTGTGTAGGCCTCCAGAACGACCACTACACCAGCAGGCCAAGTTCTCTTTCTACTGTAGCCCCTCCCTACCACCATGTAGTGGTGTATTGCATACATTTACTTCACTGTGTGAATATCCATTTCAGGGACATTGAAATCCCATTTTGAAGCTTTGGTTGTGAGAAAGGTAAGCCTGGGGGGTTGGCTCTGTTGCGCTCTGCTCACACAAAGAGAGGATGCTTCACTGAAGTTACAGAGCAGATTTTCCCCAAGCGAACATTGGGTCCTCACAGCAGCATAGATGATGTATACGGTACAAAACCAGGGCTAAGGATATCAAACTAAAGCAGACACATCAAAAGTCCCCTGCCAACAGCATTACTGCACACACACCAACCTCTCTCCAGACCCTTAAAACCAATGGTCTATATAACCTGTTGTGGGCCTTATTGATTCCCTGTACAGGACTTGATAAATACTCACGGTTACAGAAATAAAACAGTGCATTCAGTAATTAGGCACAATTTTGTCACCAAAATGTCCAATTTTGTTACCAAGACTGCTGACTACACTCACTTAGGACTAAAACCTGCATACAGTGCATTTGGAAAGTATTCAGACCCCTTCACTGTTATATTACATTCTTAATCTACACACAATACCCCATAATGACAAAGCAGAAACAGATTTTTTGAAATGTTAGCAAATTTACAAAATATAAAACAGAAATACCTTATTTATATAAGTATTCAGACCCTATACTATGAGACTAAGTTGAGCTCAGGTGCATCCTGTTTCCATTGATCATCCTTAAGATGTTTCTACAACTTAATTGGAGTCCACCTGTGGTAAATTTAATTGATTGGACAAGATTTGGAAAGACACACCTGTCTATATAAGGTCCCACAGTTGACAGTGCATGTCAAAGCAAAAAAACAAGCCATGAGGTTGAAGGAATTGTCCGTAGAGCTACGAGACAGGATTGTGTTGAGGCACAGATCTGGGGAAGGGTACCAAACTATTTCTGCAGCATTGAAGGTCCCCAAGAACACAGTGGCATCCATCATTCTTAAATGGAAGAAGTTTCAAACTACAAAGACTCTTTCTAGAGCTGGCTGCCCGACCAAACTGAGCAATCGGGGGAGAAGGGCCTTGGTCAGGGAGGTGACCAAGAACCCGATGGTCACTCTAACAGAGCTCCAGAGTTCCTCTCTGGAGATGGGAGAACCTTCCAGAAGGACAACCATCTCTGCAGCACTCTACCAATCAGGCCATTATGGTAGAGTGGCCAGACGGAGTGGCCAGATGGAAGACACTCCTCAGTAAAAGGCACATGACAGCCCATGAGAAACAAGATTCTCTAGTCTGATTAAACGAAGATTGAACTCCTTGGCCTGAATGCCAAGCGTCATGTCTGGAGGAAACCTGGCACCATCCCTACGGTGAAGCATGGTGGTGGCAGCATCATTGCTGTGAGGATGTTTTTCAGCGGCAGGGACTGGTAGACTAGTCAGGATCGAGGGAAAGATGAACAGAGCAAATGTACAGTGGTTGCTCGTTTAAAAGTTGCAGCATACTGCAGCATGGCTTGCATGATGCTGCTGTATGGAACAGCATAGTATTTTACTGTCGGCCATTTTTGCCGTTAATGCTGTTAATGCTCGTTGAAACCACCAGAGGGCGTCTTTGAGGGCGTCTTTATGAAGCTTGTTGCGCTTGCTTTCTTTCCCAAATAATCCTACAGTACAGATGCCCATGCAGGCCAGACATTTTGATTGCTATACACTCTGAACAAGCATAAGAAGTTAATTCATTTTGTTGACATGAAGCAAATAAAGGTTAAATAAAACCATAGCCTCAGCTACTACAGATAAATACATCTTAAAACATGCTTTTCTGTTATTTTGTTAAAATTGTCTATGGCCTTCCTAAACAAAATATTTATGGATGTCTTTGTGACTATGTGTATTAAATTGATTGATTATACTGGCGGCTATTGGTAGGCTACTCGTTGAGTCCCGGATATTATACTGTTAATAAGCATGCTGTACATCAGACCTTCATGGCGCGCTGGGCTTTGGGCCCAATGGTTGATGTTTTGAAACCTCCCTGCCTGCCTGCTTCTTTACAATATTTATCTTAATGTTTTAAAACTGTTTGAAAATGTATATGCTTATTAAGATTATTGTAACCACAATGTCACAAATAATTGAAAACAGCCTTTAAATGCTTTATGATCCAAATGTTTAAAGTGCGTCAGCGACGGAGAGAAACAAAACCGTCAGTCCACATGCATTTTCCGGTCTGTGATATTGAGTATAGACTAGTATAGTATTAGTCATTTTGCAGACGCCCTTTTCCAGAGAGATATTAAGCTTATGGTCACGGAATGTTTTCAAAATGCCTCCAGCTGTCCATCACTACTGTAAATAAAAACAGTGGTACAATTATATAATTTAATTCGATTTTTAAAAAATTCACATAATGCTTTAAGCATTTTTCGTTAGGGCAAATCTGGTATTTTATTAATGAAAGCATAAAGATGTTGAACAAATAACGACATTTAGTATACCTGTGTAGCTCAGCTGGTAGAGCATGGCCCTTGCAGCGCCAGGGTTGTGGGTTCGATTCCCATGGGGGACCAGTATGAAAACAATAAAGAAAATGTATGCACTCACTACTGTAAGTCGCTCTGGATAAGGATGTCTGCTAAATGAGTAAAATATAAATGTAATTTAGTTTTAGAGCACTTAAGCATCTCTACAGACCCAGCCTGGCCCCTCCCCCTCTATGCTAGAACACAGAGGTGTGTCATTGAGATCACCAACAGTGAAAATCATGCTTTTCTGTTATTTTGAAAGAAAATTGTGCCACTTCTCTATGGCCAGAGCAAGACAGTACCCCCCACCCCCCCCTTCCCCAACCCCCCACCGAAAGCGCGGACTCCCGACCGCAAGAAACAAAAACACAATTACATGAGGAGGTTTTTAGGGAGGAGAAACATAGTCAGTGGCGTCTCTGGCCCCGGCGAAGTGGACAGCTTCCTCCCTGTATCCAGTCTGATGACCGGTCCTGGAATGGGCACCGGTGTGGCGAATGGCTCCGGCCAAGGAACATGGCCGACCACCAGTCCTGGAATGGGCACCGGTGTGGCAAACGGCTCCGGAGATGGATCGTGGCAGACGACCTGGCCCGGACTGGGCACCGGCACAGCGGAAGGCTCCGGGCTGTGGACCATCACAGGAGGTCGAGTGCGGGGAGCCGGCAATGGGCGTACCGGACTGGGGAGACGCACCGGAGGTCGGGTGCGTGGAGCCGGCACTGGGGGCACCTGGCTCGGCGCACGCACTGGAGGTCGGGTGCGGGGAGCCGGCAATGGGCGTACCGGACTGGGGAGACGCACCGGAGGTCGGGTGCGTGGAGCCGGCACTGGGGGCACCTGGCTCGGCGCACGCACTGGAGGTCGGGTGCGGGGAGCCGGCAATGGGCGTACCGGACTGGGGAGGTGCACTGGAGGTCGGGTGCGTGGGGCCGGCACTGGAGGCACTGGGCTGGGCGCACGCACTGGAGGTCGGGTGCGTGGGGCCGGCACTATTTATTGAAACTAAATATACTATACAAACTACACAAAACAAGAACAACGTATAAACAAACGTAAATACACTTCCTCTTCTCAGACTGACATACAGGACAGTGAACCACACTAAGGTTTGGGACATGACACTTAATATAGGATCCCCAAACAGAGACAACGCATAGCAGCTGCCTCTAATTGAAGACCCAACACAACACAGAACTAGACTACTAGATCTGTCAGGCTCTGGCCATGGCCAAATAGAGTAGCAAAAGGCTTCGCTATGGCCAGAGCCTGACAACGGCAGGCAGGCAGGCTCAGGGTCAGGGTCAGGGTCAGGCAGAAGGGTCGGATCCGGGAAGACTAGAAAACAGAACTAGAGCGAAGGTAACACACGGAAAACACACTGGGACGACTTGACGAGACAAGATGAACTGGCAACAGACAAACAGAACTAGAGCGAAGGTAACACACGGAAAACACACTGGGACGACTTGACGAGACAAGATGAACTGGCAACAGACAAACAGAAAACGCAGGTATAAATACACAGGGGATAATGGGGAAAAATAGGAGATGGGGGGTGGAGACAAGCACAAGACAGGTGAAACAGATCAGGGTGTGACAGTAATGGTACACTACAATATTTATCTAAATCTTCTATTTTGACAGGAATTGTGTAGGTCATTGTTAATAAGTGCAGCATTTATTCCAGTTCACAATAGTTAAGCAAAATACTTTACTCAGATTGTGCTGCCTTCCCTTCTTCTTGTAATAATTGCTCAATGAGTCTGTTACCATGGTTGTGGAATATTTTTTGGGGGACGTGCCCTTTTTTTAGCACATGCCCCCCAAAAGGTCTGTGCACGGCCCTGCCTGCCACAAAGCCTATATAATAGGGGTGGTTTCTGGATTGGGCCTTGAATGCCTTATCTATGCTACTCCCTGGTGGGCAGCTGCGTCTTCAGCTGATACGTGGAAGAACATTTCTTGCAATGGGGTTCATGGAGTTAGCAGTTTCACAACACTTAGAGCCTATAGACCCACGCAGAACCTGTAGGTTCCCCTCCCTTACTGCATCTCTCCAGAGTAGGGCTTCCAGTGAGCCGGTTCCCATCCTACATCAGTAGGCCTTACCGCAGCAGCTGCACCCCCAGAGCTGGGCGAGGGAAGAGAGCCGAGAGGAGAGCCATAACATTAAAACCACATGATTTAAGAGCGAGACCTGTAACTTTACAACCCGAGGTGCTGCTGATTAAGGGGGAAAGCCATAACATAAAACTGAGCATTGGTGGGGTGAGAGACACAGCAGACGGAGACATAACGTCAAAACAACTCAGGATTCAAGAAAGGGGCAGGAAGCTAATAACCCCAAATGACAGGGTGAGAGAGAAGATGATACCGTACAACGAAAAGCTCACTAGCCGGGGCGGAGAGAAGGGCAAGAATGGCCAGTGCGTTTAAAAGCAAACAGAGATGAAGGTAGTCCTAACATGATCAAAAGGAGACTACAACCGTAACATTAACAGCTTGAGACATCACAGACCAACACAACAGAGCAACGAAATGGAAAACACAGCCAAGTCAGAATACCAACATATAGAGAGAGCACAGTCATAATGGACGGCAACAACAGAAACAAAAGCCCAGGTCAGAGGTCATAGTGAGAGATTTGGCCAGATGTCAGGTGATAATACCACTCAAGCCCTTAAACCGTTAATTTCATTACTAACTACACTACTAATTAATCTGATTAATCTGACTGATGTCATTAAACCGAAATCATGTGTCCGTGAAGTCCAGGGTCATGTTCAGTAGGCACAAAAACGTTTCAGCATTTCAACTAATCAAGGGCTTGGTGAATAGTTGATGATTTGAATCAGGTATGTTAGTGCTGGACTAGAGGATTGTACACTCCCTTGGGGTCCCAATGGATTGAGAGAGACAAAAAATGTAATTTCCTTGGAGAAATAATGTGCGATGTATACGAATAAGCATGGGTAACACGTGACATCAAAAGAATGGGTATCACATGACAGGAACTCCTGAGGGGGGCCTATGCTCTTCACTTCACATGCTCCACAGTGTGGTAACACGTCCTCTACACGAACACACATAAAAGTGTCAGAGAGGACTGCAACAATACAAAGACATTTACATCCACGTATACTGTACATCTGTGATAGAAGTCTATTAGTAGTGTAGTGGGAGTAATCTGAAACCCAGTTACCATTATACTGGCGGGGTGTGTTAATTATGTATAGACTGTGAAGTGATTTTGTTTCTTGAGATGCGATTCAACCCTTTGGTTTTTGGCTCGCTCACACATCCTAATATCGTACAATTGTAGCTATATAAAAAAACATTGCACCACAAATATGTGCTCATAATTTGCCCTCAAGTGTCACAAAATAGGGACAAACTTCTCATTTCACACCTTGAGCAATTTCATCTGGAGCAGGGTCTAAAATGACCGCCAATACTGTGGTGCCATATCATATCCAGCCATCACCATGTCTTGAGACCAGTCTTAAGATCTGCCTTAGAAAATGAAGACGTCTTTAAGACAGTCTATAGATATGTCTTGGAAATACCAATGTCTTAAAACATTTTAGAATGTATTGTTCTTTTCATGTTTTATTAGTTATAAATAATAAATCACTCACTCCAGAACCGTCATGCATATCCATAACAAACTGTACTACACACCAAATCAAAGTAATTACATTTTATTGACCAAAATAACAATTTCAGATGCAACAAAATAGCTTTTGGTAAAGGCGGTATAGAGCTACAAACAACTCCTATCTTTAAATGTCATTAGGTATCATATACATAAATACAGCAGCATCGATAACAATACCACCTCTACCCAGCCTGCTACCCAGTACCTTAATTATAAATAGCTCACCTGAAGCAGAACGCCCTACTGTCCATCAGGGCTTACTGTTTGACACCAGCTTTCCTCTGTCACGTCTAAAAATGTCTGTTCTCATGGGAAGAAATGTGTTCTCACTCGTATTTTCTAGGTGCTAGCTTACCTTAATTGAGTTGCTGACTTGTCCTCCATCCTCATATCCTGACAAGAGAAATAGGCCACGTTCATTACACTAACTATCAAAGCATTTGAAAACAAAAAACTGATACAAACGTCCAGTCATAACTTACCTCATCAGCCTATCAGCATAGAGGTCAGCACCCAGATAAGTCCATTCTACTCTGCAGCACGTGATGTTGGCATTCCTGATTAGTAAAACATTCCCGATGTTGGGGTGTAACATTTAGATGTATTCTCTGTTGATTAAAACTGCACAGGAAAGACCAGAATTGCAGTCACCTGTTAACAAGTGTAGATCAACTTTATGGCACGAGATGATCGGTGATGATGGCTGAGCTATCATCGAGGTTGAGACGCTCGTTTTTCATGTCTCTGACATGCGGTAGCCTAATGATAAATACTGATGTTATAGCCTACAGTTTTCTTCACATTTAGTTTGAATTATTGTGATAGTGTCATGTTTTTTTTTATTTTTTATTAACCCCATTTTTCTCCCCAATTTCGTCACATCTGATTCCTTCCAAACCACTCATTGTTGAATTTGCTATTTCCAACTTGTTGTGTAATGTTTATGTCCAATGGCCGATGAGCACTGATATGTTTTATCTATAATTTCTCTTCATTATTTCTCTTCATATGACAAGGATTAAAAAGGATTTGCCAGTAGATTGTCGACTTGATTCATGATGATGACTGCTAACCAAGATTTTGAAAGTATGATGTTGACATGATCAGTCCAATCAAAGCTACTGTAGATATAACGTGATTTGACGTCATTTTATCTGTGGCCAATGACCTTGAGCCTTCTTGGATGGGCACTTCTAATGTAACTCTAAGGCAGCAGCCAAAGGACTTGAATTATCAAGCTCTGACGTAGTGTCCCCATGAGTGACAGAACACTGAGCAAATCACGGCACAACTAGAGAACATTACCAACCCCTACGCTCCGTATTTTCCGCTGGCTGCCCCACCACCACAGAAAGCACTGAGCTAGGCTGAAACACCTGCATTTTGGAGCTGCCTTACTCAATAAAACAAAAAAAAGAGACCATGTTTGTATGTGGCTTTATTAAACTCAATGATATATACTCAGCAAAAAAACAAACGTCCTCTAACTGTCAACTGCAAACTTAACATGTGTAAATATTTGTATGAACATAACAAGATTCAACAACTGAGACATAAACTGAACAAGTTTCACAGACATGTGACTAACAGAAATTGAATAATGTGTCCCTAAACAAATTGGGGGTGAAAATCAAAAGTACCAGTCAGTATCTGGTGTGTCCACCAGCTGCATTAAGTACTGCAGTGCATCTCCTCCTCATTGACTGCACCAGATTTGCCAGTTCTTGCTGTGAGCACTGATGGAGGGATTGTGCGTTCCTGGTGTAACTCAGGCAGTTGTTGTTGCCATCCTGTACCTGTCCCGCAGGTGTGATATTCGGATGTACCAATCCTGTGCAGGTGTTGTTACACGTGGTCTGCCACTGCGAGGACGATCAGCTGTCCATCCTGTCTGTAGCGCTGTCTTAGACGTCTAACAGTACGGACATTGCAATTTGTTGCCCTGGCCACATCTGCAGTCCTCATGCCTCCTTGCAGAATGCCTAAGGCACGTTCACACAGAAGAGCAGGGACCCTGGGCATATTTCTTTTGGTGTTTTTCAGAGTCAGTAGAAAGGCCTCTTTAGTGTCCTAAGTTTTCATAACTGTGACCTTAATTGCTTACTGTCTGTAAGCTGTTAGTGTCTTAATGTCCGTTCCAGATGTGCATGTTCATTAATTGTAGATGGTTCATTCAACAAGCATGGGAACCAGTGTTTAACCCCTTTACAATTAAGATCTGTGAAGTTATTTGGATTTTTATGAATTATCTTTGAAAGACAGGGTCCTGAAAAAGGGACGTTCCTTTTTTTTGCTGAGTATATATATTTTTATTGTTTGCAAACTGATATGTGACACGTATTAATTCCCAAATAACATGCAGAACAGGCAAGCCTAAAAATGTGGGGCTCAAAACAGGTGCCCTGAATGACGGGTCGCCGCTGACCACGTTGCAAACCTAATGCCCAACTTTACATTTTTGGATTCCATTCATATAGCAAATTTTGTGGCTTTGGTAACTAGTGGAAATGGCAGACAGCCCCCTCTTACATTTTGCGTTCCTGTATATCTGGGCTGTAGTCAGGCAGCGGGTGTAATCCCCCAATCAACTGGCCAGAGTGGTTGCCAGGCAACCGACTGGTCCCAGGAACTGCGTGTAGGTTGTATATCCAAAAGGTCCCGGGCTAACAGGATAAACTGGGTTCAAAGACATGTTCGAAAACATGTCTCACTCCAGCTCCTCTCATCTAATGATGTATGTCGAATGCTTTGGTTCAAAATAACATCTGTACATTGGAAATGGTTGGGCTGAGTCAGGATCAGATATCAAATGTTTTCCTTTTCGCATCGCCTGATTGTTAAAAAATAAAATGCAGTTGCAGTCTTCGCATCAGACAGAAATCAGCACCAGACATCTGTGACAGGGACCATTGCTCCCATGGTGGTCATTTAATTACTTCACTGTTGCTGAATAACAAGTAGCAGGGATGCATCAAATTAACTTCACACTTCCAGCCAGAGGAGGGCGATATGGTACCTAATCTAAACCTTTCTTGCAAGTATAGCTCATTGAGGGTAAACAAATCAACTAAATGTTTTTTAACACATGAGCTTTACTGTCACGACCAGCTTCAGGGGGACAGTAACCTGACTTCACCTCTCATGCTCCATTGGTGAGAGCACATGAGTACATGGTAGTATGGTAGTAGCAGGGCACTGTTTAACTTGATTACACATCAGTATCTTGTACCTATATAATACCCTGGTCATGTTTACACGTCACTCAAATATCTTTCATATCTTGTTCATGTTTTTTATGTAAAGCGACCAAGCAAGCATTCCAAAGAACATTTATGGATTTGTGAGAAACTACGTATGAATTGTATCCTCGACAAGGAGAAAAAAGCTAACCCACCAGGCATGGGGGAGCAGCAGAGGGAACGGTCCGATTTCAGTCTTTATCGTCAACTGCGTCGTCTACAACCAAAAGACATTCCTTTATGTGTAGACAGACAGAGGTAAGCAAGGTTTGCCTGATGATCCCCCCCCCCCAAAACCCTAGTTTCATTAGCAAGGGGGTCTAAGGGGCTCCTGAGGATTCCAACAGTCAGGGCTGACTTGAGCACGCAGTGTTGATTATGGGCCCGGGAGGGGGCGACAAAGAGACAGGAATAACACATCCGTCTGTACCAAGACCGTCTTAAAGCAGGGGTGTACAACCTCCAGCCCTAAAAGAACACCAAGATGTCAGCACATTGAAGACATTTCACAGAAACATTATCAGAATATCATAAGATTTCCTAAAAGGAAAAGTGATCAGCAACTCCACTTGCAAATATGGGGGCAATGTTTAGTAAGACACTGGCATTACATTTTATTTGAGAGGCACAACAGTTCTGTGAGTTGGCTTTTGTTTGTGTTTAAATGCCAAAGATAGAAGCAGGTGTTAGAGCCGGAGTGTAAATGATTAATGCTCCGAGACTGGTGAGGGAACGCAGGATATTCTCAGTGAGACGGTAGAGAAACGGGGGTGATGCTGCATGGCTCTGGTTCAAAGCCAGCCAATCCAAGCACTTCTGCTAACCCCAAAGCTGTTCCTGCCTTTGCTACGGCTATTAAATCTGCCATCCTCTTCCCAAAGTGGCCAGGTGTGCTTATAATGAGAACACATACTAAGTCAAGAGATGGGGGGCTTTCTTTTGGCCCGTGTCAGCCCTGGTTCGTGATATATTTTTGTTGAAGCTTTAGGGTGACGTTTTCTATCCTCTTAAAAAGACATCGTCTAAAAAGACATGTTCAAGTGGGTCTGTGTGACCAAACATCAGACCATCGACCGACATTGTCTCATTCTCTGAGTGATGCAAACATTTCTCAGTACTAGATTCTCCAAATTCAGAAGATTGCTTTGGGCTTATCAGTAAGGCTCAATAAACCAGACCAATCCCTGCTTTTTATAATAGAATGAAAGAAGCTGTTGCGTTGCTCGGTCTGCAGGATTCAGGGTTGTGGGTGAGGAGAAGGGGCAAAGAGTAGCACAGTAAGTGTGGTAAACTGAGATCGAGCACCTTGATTGAAGTACAATCTTAGGGCTTTTGGCAAACATTTAACACTTTTCTAGAAGGTAGTGTTCCCTAAACTACAATATTAAGTCAAATGAGGAAACAAAATAACACTTTTTTTTTAACAAGGGCCTCTGTAGTAATGAAGGTGGTTTCAGACTCATGTGACAAGTAACCTTTTTTTATATATAAAACATGTATTTAATTTATATTGATAAAGGGGTACAAAGAAAACAAGACAGAGTAAAGAAATGAAATTAGCCAAACACCCAAGGCATAGGCTCTCTGCTACCGCACGCAAGCAGTACCAGAGAAGCAAGTCTTGGACCAAAAGGCTCCTGAACAGTTTTTACCCTCAAACCATATGACGTCTTAACAGATGGCTACCCTGACTATTTAATTTTGTGGGGACACACAATTCAGTTCCATTCAAAATTCTATCTCCCCTAACCCTAACCATAACCTTAACCCGTAACCTGAAAACCTAACCTTAACCCTAAAACTAACTCTAGCTAACACTCACACAGACACTCTTTCACACTCTTCACATACTCTGCTGCTACTCTGTGTATTATCTATCCTGATTGCTTAGTCACTTTTACTGTACATACCGTATGTGACCAACCGGATTGATTCGGTCTTATGTAGCAACATTTTAAATGTATTTTTTTTAAAGTAGAGACAGAGCTAGAAAATGGTCTATCATACACTACAGTTGAGGAACAATGGGAAAGTAATTCTGCTTTGAAAGTTGATAAACTTTTGAGAAAATGGCCTTTGAATGTTTTGGTACACCTACTGGAGAGCCCTTCTTTGTCTACACCTATTCAGCATCGTTCACACCCTCTTAAGCCTTAGCCCCACCCATCTCTTTAAGGATTAACATGCATGACATCAGCAGCCTGGTGGTCCAAAGTAGGATAATAGCATCCGTTTAAAAATGAATTTAGTAAATGTCAATTTAGCAAACCAGGTAACTAAAAGCAACTTTCTAATCAATATTTTGGTTAGTTTCTAGCTTGTTAGCTGGCTAGCCAGTTCAAATAAAGACCAGATCATATGGCTGACTACGTCTTAACTTGATCTAATTTGCATTAATTATTACAGAAAAATGAACTCACAACATTAACATAATTTACAAGTTCATGGAAAACTAATTACAGAAAATAGCTTACTGTTGTGAGTGTGATGAAATAAAAGCAGGGCATTCTACCGGATATTTTTTTTACTTGGACACTGACTCGTTTGCCTACCGTTATATCCTAATTTGACTTTGGTGCAGGTCATGTTGTTCTTCACATTACCGTCTCTGGTAAACAGCTGGCTGGAGTGTTTTCACGGACATATTCAATCTCTCCCTATCCCAGTCTGCTGTCCCCGCTTGCTTCAAGATGTCCACCATTGTTCCTGTACCCAAGAAAGCAAAGGTAACTGAACTAAATGACTATCGCCCCGTAGCACTCAATTCTTTCATCATGAAATGCTTTGAGACGCTAGTTAACATTAGGCTATAACTAGCAATGCAAATGGCTCTGAGATACGAATAATATTATTACACTGATCATACATGTAACATTAGCTAGCTAGCTATGTTTACGCTTTAACTTGCAAAGAAACTGACTTTCTAACAAAATAAGTAACTTATAATATCAGAAAATGTAGCTAGTTAGACTCTCTTACCCGTATACATGGATGAACACTTCTCCCTCTCTGTCACGGATGGCATACAAGTTTGTTATTAAGGCACATGAATGTTAACATGTTCCAGAGGGCATTTCTGACCCAGAAAATACTGTATTATTTTATTGTGTTCCTATTTCCTTATTTTATTTAGCAAATTGTTCTTACTTTTTAATTCTGCAATGTTGGGAAAGGTCTCATAAGTAATGTGACGACCCTCCCACTATGTCTGCCAAATGATTTATCTTTGCTTGTTTATCCTTAATAGGATGTCGGTGGGCAGAGCAGGGAGGGTCGTCAGTGAAACGGGACACAACTGGGCTTGGGTGTGTATCGGGGGTATAAATACACCTTCCCCCCCCATACATCAAGGAGGATCTCTCCACACAGGCACACTGGTGTTTTTTGGTTGTGGCAATTTGGGGCTTCTTTATGTTAATTTGATTTGGCACCACTCAACAGCCCTCATTATCACAATTTATGCACGCATCCACTCACTTACACTACTGACTACACACACCATTGTTACTTGTATATAGTTTACTTTCTTTATTAAATATGCTTGTTATTTCTCCATCTCCACGTTGTCTCCCTCTTTGTTTATTAAATACGCTTGTTATTTCTCCATCTTCACGTTGTCTCACTCTTTGTTTATTAAATACGCTTGTTATTTCTCCATCTCCACGTTGTCTCCCTCTTTGTTTATTAAATACGCTTGTTATTTCTCCATCTCCACGTTGTCTCCCTCTTTGTTTATTAAATACGCTTGTTATTTCTCCATCTCCACGTTGTCTCCCTCTTTGTTTATTAAATACGCTTGTTATTTCTCCATCTCCACGTTGTCTCCTCTTTGTTTATTAAATACGCTTGTTATTTCTCTCTCTGTGTTGTCTCCCTCTTTGTTTATTAAATATGCTTGTTATTTCTCCATCTCCACGTTGTCTCCCTCGTTGTTATGGGCTACGAGCCGGTTCTTAACAGTAAGCATTTCACGGTAAAGTATACACCCGTTGTATTCGGTGCATGTTACATAACATTTTGATTTGATTCTCTGTGCTTCAATAACACTGACCATTCCTGGTCCAGACACCAGGATTCACTTCCTATGAAGCGCTGGGAAAAAAAGAAGGTAAAAAAAAAAAGACAAAATGGGAATTGTGAAGGTGATTAAAGGCTTGTAATTGTCTTCCCCTAAAAAAGTCACAGTATACACCCTTTACAAGTGGAGTATCTAAACAAACACAGACCCACGCAAAGCGTTGATCCCAATTTGTACTTTTTTCCCCTTCAAAAGAACTAAAAAAAAAAATGGTACTAGGATAAAAATTATTCATCTCACTGAAGGAAAGTATGGGAGATCATGGTGATTTCGAAGGGAGGGAGCAGATTAACGAAGCAGAAGTGTGAACACTATTCTTTCTCAGAAATCTTGCGCCAATGCGCAATTGCTTTTTAAAGCATGAGGAGAAATGGCTTTTGACACTAATGTGCTTTAAAAGGACACTCGCCCACAGCGTCATTTTCATCATCATACACTGTGTTCAATCAACAGGAAGCAGGGGCAAGGAGGGAACTGCATCCAGTTAGTGCAGGGTCATAGCTGTAAATACTCACCATGGGTTCTCCTCTGCATGTGCATGCGTGTGTACATGAACATGGAAGGTCACTATGTATTATAGGAAAAATCCACTCAAACTATATTTTTGTATTTTTTCATTAGTCCACTGTTATCAAGATATAGGAATTTCAAGAAGCAAAGTGTCATTTGCCATCAGGATGATTTGGGAAGTGACACTTTGTTCCTTGAAAGTCTTGACTGCTGACATGCAAAATAATTAAATATAATATATAGTTTTTGAGTGGATTTTTTTTACGTTAAGGAACTCTACTCTGCCTATTTATTTTTTACTAAAAACCATTGAACATAATCAAGACCTTTACATTAACTTTCTGAAGTTTATTTAGAATACATTGAATCCAGAAGTATGTAGCCTGTAGAAATTACAAAAAAATAATAACTAGGTTTGTGGCAAGTGGTGGAATTGGACCAAGACAGTTTCAGCAGGAAGGGAAATTGGGAGATGGAGAGCAGAGCACTAATACAGTGTTTGGGTAAACATCTGTGTGAGAGTTTGTGCTGAGAAAGAGAGAAAGGGACAGGAGGAGATGACAAAAATAAAAGATGAGATATATGGAAAAAGAGAATTATGGAGAAAACTAGAGAAAAGACAGAGTGATAGATGGAAAGGGACAAAGGGAATGGTAAAGACGAAGAGAGAAAGACATAACAGATGGAAAGTGATGGGACAAGTGCGCCTGGTGCAGTGAGATGGAGAGAGAGGGGGAAGAGAGGAACAGACAATACTGGATAATACTTTCTGGTCTAAAAAGGTTGAGAAGACACAGCATGAATTTAAAGTTATATTTGTATGAGCCCCTCACAATGTCATGACTTTGTGGTCAAGGTCATGACTTTGTGGTCAAGGTCACGTGGAAACGTAGTCACACTCCTTCTATAAAAACGTCCATACAGGGCATTCGGAAAGTATTCAGACCCCTTGACTTTTTCCACAGCCTTATTCTAAAATTGATTAAATTGTTTTTTCCCCTCATCAATCAAAAAACAACTTTTACTCAGTACTTTGTTGAAGCACCTTTAGCAGTGAATACAGCCTTGGGTCTTCTTGCGTATGACGCTGCAAGCTTGGCACACCTATATTTGGGTAGTTTCTACTATTCTTCTCTGCAGAACCTCTCAAGCTCTGTCAGGTTGGATGGGGAGCGTCGCTGCACAGCTATTTTCAGGTCTCTCCAGAGATTTTCGATAGGGCCAATCAAGGGCATTCAGCGACTTGTCCTGAAGCCACTCCTGCATTTTCTTGGCTGTGTGCTTAGAGTCGTTGTCCTGGAAGTGAACCTTCACCCCAGTCTGAGGTCCTGAGCGCTCTGGAGCAGGTTTTCATCAAGGATCTCCGTTAATCTTGATTAGTCTCCCAGTCCCAGTCACTAAAAAACATCCCCACAGCATGATGCTGCCACCACCATGCTTCGTTTTAGGGATGGTGCCAGGTTTCCTTCAGACGTGACGCTTGGCATTCAAGCCAAAGATTTAAATCTTGGTTTCATCAGACCAGAGAATATTGTTTCTCATGGTCTGAGAGTCCTTTAGGTGCCTTTTGGCAAACTCTTTTACTGAGGAGTGGCTTCCGTCTGGCCACTCTACCATAAAGGCCTAATTGGTGGAGTGATGCAGAGATGGTTGTCCTTCTGTCCATCTCCACAGAGGAACTCTTGAGCTCTGTCAGAGTGACCATCTGGTTCTTGGTCACCTCCCTGAACAAGGCCCTTCTCCCCAGATTGCTCAGTTTGGTTAGGTGGCCAGCTCTAGGAAGAGTCTTTGTAGTTCCACATTTCTTCCATTTAAGAATGGAAGCCACTGTGTTATTGGGGACCTTCAATGCTACAGAAATGTTTTAGTACCCCAGGTCTGTGCCTTGACACAATCCTGTCTCAGAGCACTACAGACAATTCCTTTTTTGCTCTGACATGCACTGTTAACCGTGGGACCTTATATAGACAGGTGTGTCTTTCCAAATCATGTCCAATCAATTGAATTTGTAAGCTATAAAAGTAAAGAAAGAGTCGAACACTGTCTATATGGTATAACTTCCCAGTAATTTATTGGGTAAAAAAAAACCACCAACGCTGTACCTTCTTCAGGGTAATGTCAAGAATGCTTGAACCAGGTTATGTAGACAAACAACGTAGACCAATGAAAATAGTGAGTGGTGTGTCATAATTGCTAGGTTGTTCAGAATTATTTGAGCGAAGTATTGAATTTACTTTATTATGCCATTGTTATCATTACATTAGTATCAACATACATTGTTTCATTTAATTTCCCCTATATATTTAAATATTTCCAATTTCATTAAATGTTTTTGTTACATGTCATCTTTTGGTTCAACCATAATACATAATAAGCATCATTAACTGAGGGAACATATTGGGCGTACGCTGATAAGCTGTAGAATGAAAACATAAATTTTACAAGACCTGTTCACAGAAAATAAAATAGGTCATAAGAAGGGTCTGAGATCAAAGTCAATATTCAGAACACTAGGAGTTAACATGCTCAATGCCTGTGTATTTGAGGGAGGAGATGGGATGGTTAGCTTCAACAAAGTGAGCTGCTACTTATAGTCAGTGTTCTAACACCTGATTGAGCTGTGGTGTGCTCAGCTTGGCGTTTTAATTGTCTTTTCGTTTGTCCTACATAGGCTTTACCAGGTACAGGTGATGAGATAGATTACTCCCTTTGTCTTGCATGAGAAGATACCCCTAACAGGGGTATTGAATTTAACAGAGGTGGACTCCAATGAAGTTGTAGAAACATCTCAAGGATGATCAATGGAAACAGGATTTACCTGAGCTCAATTTTGAGCCTCATAGCAAAGGGTCTGAATACTTATGTATACAGGTGTGCCAAGCTTGTAGCGTCATAACCCAAGAAGACTCAAAGCTGTAATTACTGTTTTTTAATATGTTACATTGGCATTATATTTTTTGACACCCCTTCAAATTAGTGGATTTGGCTATTTCAGCCACACCCGCTGCTAACGGGTATATAAAATTGAGCACACAGCGATGCAATCTCCATAGAAAAACATTGGCAGTAGAATGGCCTTACTGAAGAGCTCAGTGACTTTCAATGTTGCACCATCTTAGGATGCCAACTTTCCAACAAGTAAATTCGTCAAATTTCTGACCTGCTAGAGCTGTCCCGGTCAACTGTAAGTGCTTTTACTGTGAAGTGGTATTCTGTAGGAGCAACAACAGCTCAGACGCAAAGTGCTAGGCCACAAAAGCTCACAGAATGGGACCGCTGAGTGCTGAAGCAGGTAGCGCGTAGAAATAGTCTGTCCTCGGTTTCAACACTCCAAACCGAGTTCCAAACTGCCTCTGGAAGCAACATCAGCACAAGAACTGTAAATGGGTTTCCATGGCCGAGCAGCCACACACAAGCATAACATCACCATGCGCAATGCCAAGCGTCGGCTGGAGTAGTGTAAAGCTCACTGCCATTGGACTCTGGAGCAGTGGAAATGCGTTCTCTGGAGTGATGAATCACGCTTCACCATCTGGCAGTCTGACTGACAAATCTGGGTTTGGCGGATGCCAGGAGAACGCTACCTGCCCCAATGCATAGTGCCAACTGTAAAGGTTGGTGGAGGAGGAATAATGGTCTGGAGCTGTATTTCATGGTTCGGGCTAGGCCCCTTAGTTCCAGTAAAGGGAATTCTTAACACTACAGCAGACAATGACATTCTAGACACAAAGTGAGTTCCATACAGAAATGTTTTATTGAGATTGGTGTGGAAAAACTTGACTAGCATGTACAGAGCCCTGACCTCAACCCCATCGAACACCTTTGGGATGATTTGGAACTCCGACTGTGAGCCAGGGCTAATCACCAAACATCAGTGCCCGACCTCACTAATGCTCTTGTGGCTGAATGGAAGCAAGTCCCCCCAGCAATGTTCCAACATCTAGTGGAAAGCCTTCCCAGAAGAGTGGAGGCTGTTATAGGGGACCAACTCCAAATTAATGCCCATGATTTTGGAATAAGATGTTCGATGAGCAGGTGTCCACATACTTTTGGTCATGTAGTGTATGTAAGGTACCGCAGTCAAGTATTGAATTATAAGCACAGATTCAACTACAAAGACCAGGCAGCCTTTCGAAAGCCTCATAAAAGGGCAGTGATTGGTAGATCGGTAACAATATCAAATCAGGCATTGAATATCTCTTTAAGCATGGTCAAGTTAATAATTATTCTGTGGATGATGTATTTAAACCCCACAGACACATCAAAGATACAGTCGTCCTTCTGAACTGAGCTGCAGGACAGTAATGAAACTGCTCAGGGATGTAACCATGAGTCCATTAGTGATTGTAAAACAATTACAGAGTTGTATGGATGTGATGGGAGAAAACAGAGGATGGATCAACAATAATGATTTAAAATGACAGTGAAAATAATAAAACAAATATACACCATCAAAATATTACAAGGCAATAATGCAAAACCAAATTTTTTGGGGGCAAATCCAACAAAACACATCAAAGAGTATTTCACCTTTATTTAACCAGATAGGCCAGTTCTCATTTACAACTGTGACCTGGCCAAGATAAAGCAAAGCAGTGCGACAAAAACAACAGAGTTACACATGGAATAAACAAACATACAGTCAATAACACAATATAAAATCTATGTACAGTGTGTGCAAATGTAGTAAGATTAGGAAGGTAGGACAATAAATAGACCATAGTGGCAAAATAATTACAATTTAGCATTAACATCGGAGTGATAGATGTGCAGATGATGATGTGAAAAATAGAGATACTGGAGTGCAAATGAGCAACAAAAATTATAACAATATGGGGATGAGGTAGTAGGGTGGGCTATTTACAGAAGGGCTGTATACAGGTGCAGTGATCGGTAAGCTGCTCTGACAGCTGATGCTTAATGTTATTGAGGGAGATGGTAGTCTCCAGCTTCAAAGATTTTTGCAATTCGTTCCAGTCATTGGCAGCAGAGAACTGGAAGGAATGGCGGCCAAAGGAGGTGTTGGCTTTGGGGATGACCAGTGAAATATACCTGCTGGAGCGCATGCTAAGGGTGGGTGTTGCTATGGTGATCAGCGAGCTGAGATAAGGTGGGGATTTACCTAGCAAAGACTTATAGATGACAAATATGTAGTGAGGGCCAGCCAACGAGAAAATACAGGTTTCAGTGGTGGGTAGTATATGGGGCTTTGGAATCAATACGGATGGCACTGTGAGAGATTACATCCAATTTACTGAGTAGAGTGTTGGAGGCTATTTTGTAAATTACATCGCCGAAGTCAAGTATCGGTAGGATAGTCAGTTTTACCAGGACATGTTTGGCAGCATGAGTCAAGGAGGCTTTGTTGCAAAATAGGAAGCCGATTCTAGATTTAATTTTGGATTGGAGATGCTTAATGTGAGTCTGGAAGGAGAGTTTGCAGTCTAACCAGACACATAGGTATTTGTAGGTGTCCACATATTCTAAGTCAGACCCATCGAGAGTAGTGATGATAGTCGATTGAAGAGCATGCATTTAGTTTTACTAGCATTTAAGAGCAGTTGGAAGCCACGGAAGGAGTGTTGTATGGCATTGAAGCTTTTTTGGAGGTTTGTTAACACAGTGTCCAAAGAAGGGCCAGATGTATACAGAATGGTGTCATCTGCGTAGAGGTGGATCAGAGAGTCACCAGCAGCGAGAGCGACATCATTGATATACAGTATACAGAGAATAGTCGGCCCAAGAATTGAACCCTGTGGCACCCCCATAGAGACTGCCAGAGGTACGGACAACAGGCCCCGATTTGACACACTGAACTCAATCTGGGAAGTTGTTGGTGAACCAGGCGAGGCAGTCATTTGAGAAACCAAGGCTGTTGAGTCTGCCGATAAGAATGCTGTGATTGACAGAGTAGAAAGCCTTGCCCAGGTCGAAGAAGACGGCTGCACAGTACTGTCTTTTATCGATGGCGGTTATGATATCGTTTAGGACCTTGGGTGTGGCTGAGGTGCACCTATGGCCAGCTCGAAAACCAGATTGCATAGCAGAGAAGGAACTGCGGGATTAGAAATGGTCGGTGATCTGTTTGTTAAGTTGGCTTTCGAAGACTTTAGAAACGCAGGGCAGGATGGATATAGGTCTGTAACAGTTTAGGTCCAGAGTGTCTCCCCCTTTGAAGAGGGGGATGACCACGGCAGCTTTCCAATCTCTAGGGATCTCAGACGATATGAAAGAGAGGTTCAACAGGCTAGTAATAGGGGTTACAACAATTGCAGCAGATCATTTTAGAAATAAAGGGTTTGTCTAGCCCAGCAGATTTGTAGGGGTCCAGATTTTGCAGCTCTTTCAGAACATCAGCTATCTGGATTTTGGTGAAGGAGAAGGGGGGGGGGGCTTGGGCAAGTTGCCGCGGGGGGTGCAGAGCTGTTGGCCGGGGTAGGGGTAGCCAGGTGGAAAGCACGGCCAGCCGTAGCAAAATGCTTATTGAAATTCTCGATTATCGTAGATTTATCGGTGGTGACAGTGTTTCCTAGCCTCAGTGGGAGGCTAGCTGGGAGGAGGTGCTCTTATTCTCCATGGACTTTAGTGTCCCAGAACTTTTTGGAATTAGTGCTACAGGATGCAAATTTCTGTTTGAAAAAGCTAGTCTTTGCTATTCTAACTGACTGTGTATATTGGTTCCTGACGTCCCTGAAAAGTTGCATATCGCGGGGGCTATTCGATGCTAATGCAGTACGCCACAGGATGTTTTTGTGCTGGTCAAGGGCAGTCAAGTCTGGAGTGAACCAAGGGCTAGATCTGTTCTTAGTTCTAAATTTGTTGAATGCGGCATGCTTATTTAAGATGGTGAGGAAAGCACTTTTAAAGAACAAATGTTGTACTACACACAGGACCTGAGTTCAGAGCTGAGGCTTAACAGATAAACAGAATGAGGTACCGTGGAAGGGAACAATCCAGAAGGCATCAGCTGTGTAGCCGAGTGATCATAAGGTCCAATGAGCAGCAAGAGGTGAGCCAGGGAGGAGTTCGGTGGCCGCTACTGCACTAGGCGAGCGGGAGGCACGGCGTTCAGAGTGCTAGCGGGCCGGGGCTAGCAGATGGGTCTTCTGCGACATCGCAACGGAAAAGCCTGTTGAAACCACGTTGGATGATTACGTTGGCAGACCAGTCGTGATGGATCGTCGGGGCTCTGAATAGGTCTAGGCCGGTTGACAAAGAGGTATTGTAGCCCAGGAATTAGCTAGTACACGTCAGCTAGCCGGGAGATGGGCCTAGCTTGAGGCTAGCTCAAGGCTAACTGGTACATGCTTCGGGACAATGGTGTTAGCCAACAACAGCCACTAGGTTGCAGCTAGCTAGCTGCAATGATCCAGTGTAATGGTCCAGTAATTTCAGCAGAAATCCGGTGATATGGTAGAGAAAGCAATCTGATATGCGCTGGGTTGGTAGCGCGCTGTGAAGACTGGCCGATATTGTCCGAACTAAAGCTGGCTGGTGCTGGCAAGGGCAGTGGTGAAGACCGCTAGCAGTGGCTAGTAGCTAGTTAGCTTCTGTCAGAAGTTCAGTTAAATGGGATAAAGAAATAGTCGATCCAATCCACGTGTGTCAAGAAGCAGTGTGAAAATCCTAGAGGAAAACCTTCTTCAGTCTGCTTTATAACAGAGAGGAATTCACCTTTCAGCAGGACAATAACCTACAGCACAAGGCCAAATATACTATGAAGTTCCTTACTGAGAAGACTGTGAATGTTCCTGACGGGCCAAGTTACAGATTTGACTTAAATCTGCTTGAAAATCTATGGCAAGAGTTTACAATTGCTGTGTAGCCATGACAGTGGCGTTGTGTCATTCAGGGCAGGTGTGGCAGAGCGTCACCGCAAAATCTATGGGTAGAGCTCGAAAATTCAAGCCCCTTGGTGCTGCCATAGACTTACATTAGAAGTGCCCATCCAAGAAGGCTCAAGGTCATTGGCCACAGATAAAATGACGTCAAATCACATTATATATTTTTTAGCTTTGATTGGACTGATGTCAACATCATACTTTCAAAATCTTAGCTAGTAAGTAGCCATCATGCATCAAGTCGGCAATCTACTGGCAAATCCTTTTCAATCCTTGGTATTTGAAGAATAATTATAGATAAAACTTATTGGTTCTCATCTGCCATAAACATTACACAACAAGTCGGAAATTGCAAATTCAACAATGAGTGCTAACTGCAGCCCCGGCTACGATCCCAGGCTGTGTCACAGCCGGCCGTGACCAGGATACCCATGGGACGGCGCACAACTGGCCCAGCGCCGTTTGGATTAGGGGAGGCTTTGGCCGGCCGGGATGTCCTTGTCTCATCGTGCTCTAGCGACTCCTTGTGGAGGGCCTGTCGGTCGACTTCGGTCATCAGTTTCCTCCGACACATTAGTGCGGCTGGCTTCCTGGTTAAGCGAAGTGTGTCAAGAAGCAGTGCGGCTTGGTTCTCGACCTTTGCCCCATGATTACAACATCTTGACCTGCTGTAAAATATGAGTTTTTTAAACAGCAGGTCAAGATGTCGCCACTGGCGCCCTGTGCTCTTCAAAGATGAAAGCAGGTTCACACTGAGCACGTGACAGACGTGACAGAGTCTGGAGACGCCGTGGAGAACGTTCTGCTGCCTGCAACTTTCTGCTGCCGGCGCCAGTGGCGAATTTGCCAATGTTGGTGTTCTCTGGCAAATGCCAAACGTCCTGCACGGTGTTGGGCTTTAAGCACAACCCCCACCTGTGGACGTCGGACCCTCATACCACCCTCATGGAGTCTGTTTCTGACCGTTTGAGCAGACACATGCACATTTGTGGCCTGCTGGAGGTCATTTTGCAGGGCTCTGGCAGTGCTCCTCCTGCTCCTCCTTGCACAAAGGTGGCGGTAGCGGTCCTGCTGCTGGGTTGTTGTCCTCCTACGGCCTCCTCCACATCTCCTGATGTACTGGCCTGTCTCCTGGTAGCGCCTCCATGCTCTGGACACTACGCTGACAGACACAGCAAACCTTCTTGCCACAGCTCGCATTGATGTGCCATCCTGGATGAGCTGCACTACCTGAGCCATTTGTGTGGGTTGTAGACTCCGTCTCATGCTACCACTAGAGTGAAAGCACCGCCAGCATTCAAAAGTGACCAAAACATCAGTCAGGAAGCATAGGAACTGAGAAGTGGTCTGTGGTCACCACCTGCAGAACCACTCCTTTATTGGGGGTGTCTTGCTAATTGCCTATAATTTCCACCTGTTGTCTATTCCATTTGCACAACAGCATGTGAAATGTATTGTCAATCAGTGTTGCTTCCTAAGTGGACAGTTTGATTTCACAGAAGTGTGATTGACTTGGAGTTACATTGTGTTGTTTAAGTGTTCCCTTTATTTTTTTGAGCAGTGTATTTAACTTGAAACACCCTGAATTCTTTATATTATTTCTTAAATTATTCCTGACTGTTTGAAATGCAGTGTATTGACCTTTAAATTGTGCTACAAAGCTTATATAGAGAAAACATTTGAATAAAATCCAGATATACAGTATATCGTGAATCAAGATATGATTTTAAGGCCATATCTCCCATCCCTAACTTGTGCCAGTTTCCAGTTTGAGAAAAGCAGAATATTGTTTTCCTTTGTGACAGAGAGGTTTTGTCTCGTCATCATTATGAACCACATAGGTTATAAAATAGCACAATGTTAAATCAAGAGAGCTACACATAGCACTACATGTTACTCATTGCATTCATCTAGGGGCTGGTGATGGTGTTAATCCTAACGTGTTCTACAGACGAGAGGTTGAGTGGGTGTGGACAGGCCTAGATACCAACCTGGTGACAAGAAGAATCTTGTCGGAGTGGGTTAACAAATTATACATTTACGCAAATCGTATGCTAATAGCGCCTATGTCCACTGATAAGGATGATTGCTAAGGCAGAGGATCAAAGCTTTGCTGCTTTTCTGTGAACCAGAAAGCCAGAATTATACATTCAAAGGAGAAAGAAAAATAAGTAAATATTCACAACTATTATGTCAGCTGGGAAATTTGCCTGAGGCGCTGCAAAGAGTACAGAACTCAAGTGTTTGTGTTTTTGAAGGAGAACACGGTGAACTATTAGAAGATGAGAGAGAGAGAGAGGGAGAGGGAGCTAAGTCGAACTGCGTCGTTCCCTCTCTTTCTCATGTAGCCTACCGTCACTGACTGATAGGCCTATATTTCAACGCAAAACTATTTGGTCAATAAGTTGTAGTGTCTCTCGACTATCATTAAAAGTTAAGACTTATTATCAAATTGATTCTCTAGGCTTAATTATGTGATTAAACTAATCATATAAACATTATGGAAGGATTGTATGTTTATAGAGCTGCTATCGCCCAAATTCAGCTCTTCAGATTATTTTTATCTTGTGATAAATCATTTATTTAATGAATTTTACCTCGTCCAGTATAATTCTCAAACATCGTAATTTCCTGTGGTCTGCGCGAACCTTAATCATCCATACACAAATTGGCTCAATTATTTATTTACCATCTAATTAAACAATTACAGAATATATAAATACAATACATAATAACATTATACAGTCAATACCGTCCCTAATAGACTAAACAAAACAGTTTGATTATAACACGATAGATTCAGAGAGGAATGGGGGAACGGGAGGAAGACAAAGGAATTTGTCTCTATCGGACATGGGAAGCTCTGCTCATCTAAATACACATACAGTACATGTGCCACTAACACCCGCTCATTAGAAAAAGCAATGCATTGTATTTACGTGAAGTTGGCTTCGATACAATGGCTTGCGAATGTATTCACCCCCCTTGGCATTTTTCCTATTTTGTTGCCTTACAACCTGGAATTAAAATTGATTTTCGGGGGGTTTGTATCGTTTGATTTACACAACATGCCTACCACTTTGAAGATGCTAAATATGTTTTATTGTGAAACAAACAAGAAATAAAACTTAACTATTTGCAGCTCCTTCAGGGTTATCTTTGGTCTCTTTGTTGCCTCTCTGATTAATACCCTCCTTGCCTGGTCCGTGAGTTTTGGTGAGCGGCCCTCTCTTTGCAGGTTATTTTTGAAGCAATATTCTTTTCATTTTTTAATAAATGGATTTAATGGTGCTTCGTGGGATGTTTTTTTTTATAACCCAACCCTGATCTGTACTTCTCCACAACTTTGTCCCTGACCTGTTTGGAGAGCTCCTTGGTCTTCATGATGCCACTTGCTTGGTGGTGCCCCTTGCTTAGTGGTGTTGCAGACTCTGGGGCCTTTTCAGAACAGGTGTATATATACTGAGATCATGTGACAGATCTTATTTAGGGGCTTCATAGCAAAGGGGGTGAATACATATGCACGCACCACTTTTCCGTTATTTATTTTGTATAATTTTATGAAATAAGTAATTTTTTTCATTTCACTTCACCAATGTGGACTATTTTGTGTTTGTCCATTACATAAAATCCAAATAAAAATCAATTTAAATCACAGTTTGTAATGCAACAAAATAGGGAAAACGCCAAGGGGGATAAATACTTTTGCAAGGCACTGTACAGGGATCGATGAGGTAAGACTCTGGTTTGCCCAGTCAAGGTCGCCATTGTCCTTTGTAGAGTCTTCCGGGTCATTGTGGTGCGAGATGTTCATCTCATACTTTGTAGATGCTTCCACGTCGGTCAATGTTCTTACTAGATGTGCGCACCATTCCAGGTGCAGACTGTAATCTAGGACTCACTTTTCTTGAGTGATCAATAGTTCAGAGTTCATACCATCTCACGTGTGGAGCAAGCTCTCACGTTTTCTGGACTGTAGAGTTGTAGTTGAAATTCGCCATTTTAAAACGTGTTGAGCTTGTCCACCTCGTTCTTTGGAACTGGGGTGACTTTCATCACAGGGGGCTTTTATACAACTCTAGCAAAGGGGGTTGGTTCATCATTTCCAACCAATGTATGTTCACTTGGTTGTGGCCACTGGCTGGGCACAAGTTAGTTTCATTTTAGGAGGCTAAATCACATTTGTTATCTTTTCAAAAGTATTCTTATACTTAGTTAAACATTTTAAACAATAAGCTATGAGGCTTGAACCGGAATGGGTTGAAATAATGGAAAGAAAGTGCTTGAAAGTGAGTGGGCTGTATTGCCCCCAGACACCCTGTGCAACTGGGTCTTGGACTTCCTGACGGGGCGACCCCAGGTGGTGAAGGTAGGCAACAACACCACCGCCAGGCTGTTCCTCAATACGGGGGCCCCCACAGAGGTGCGTGCTCAGCCCCCTGACACAAAAGTGGTAGGCCTGATTACCAATAACGACGAGACGGCCTACAGGGAGGAGATGAGTTCATTGGTGGAGTGTTGCCAGGAAAATAAACTCTCCCCCAACGTCAACAAAATGAAGGGGCTGATCGTCCTTCGCCACATCGACGGGGTCACAGTACAGTCAAAAGCTTAAAGTTCCTCTGCGTGCAGATCACTGAGGACCTGAAATGATGACTTCACACCAACAGTGTGCTGAAGAAATTCGGCTTGGTCTCTAATACCCTCACAATCATCCTGGCGGGCTGCATCACCGCCTGGTACGGAAATTGCACCGTCCACAACCTCAGGGCTCTCCAGAGCCTGCCTTCAGGAGATCTATAGCACCTGGTGTCACAGGAAGGTCAAGAAGATCAAGGACCTCAGCCACCTGAGCCATGGCCTGTTCACTCCACTACCATCTAGAAGGGGAAGACAGTACAGATGCATCAAAGCTGGGAACGAGAAACTGATAAACAGCTTCTATCCCCATGCAATCAGACTGTTAAACAACCACCACTAGACAGCCTCCACCCAGTACCCTGCCCTTTGCCCAGTACCCTACTCTGTCCCTCAGTCACTGTCACTAGAGGGAACTCTACCCTGAACCTAATCACTTTAATAATACTATTTATATACTTTATCTACTGCTGTACTACATTTCATTATTTTAAAATGTTTGATTATTGTGTGCTTGTTGACATTTACTGCATTGATTGATAGGAACATAAGCATTTCTCTCCACCCACCATAACACCTGCTAAACTGTGTAAGCGACCAATAAAATTGTTATTTCATTTGATTTGTAATCTTTACCTAAAGTCCAAAAGCACATTCTGATCATCAAAGCAACTTTCATGTGTATTTGACTGACTGGTCAAATTGAGCTCTGTGTAAAGTTCGAATCTCACATGACTGCCTAGCCAACAGCTTGAAAATGAAGATTCAATTAATTTAATGGCTTTTTCTTTGCAACTCTGCCTAGAAGGCCCGCATCCCGGAGTCGCCTCTTCACTGTTGACGTTGAGACTGGTGTTTTACGTGTACTATTTAATGAAGCTGCCAGTTGAGGACTTGTGAGGCATCTGTTTCTCAAACTAGACACTAATGTACTTGTCCCCAAACTACCCCAAACTTTTGAACGGTAGTGCCCATGTTATTTGACTCAAAGGATGAGCATTACAATGTGTACAGTAGGTAGTTTGCAATCTCGTTATAATCCTACAGATGACAGTATTGCAGTTATTTTAAAGTTTTTTTGTGAGTCTGCAGGACTCAAAATCAAGTCTTAAGGTAGGAAGACAGTTGTCATTATTATATTCATATATATATACAGTATATTATAATGTAACCGCTATGCATTATTATAATAATCCACTTTGTTTGGAATCGAGCAAAAGGACTGGCAGTCCAAAAGCTTGCTGCAAGGGGGACCGGGGCTCGAACCCACTGTTAAAATGTACAATCTATTGCAGGTCAACCACTTTAGCAATGTGTGCCACTGAGAAGCAATGATAGCCCACAAGACCACTATTACAAACAGTTTTATTTTGTTTATAATGTATGATAAACTTACATGTTGTAAGGACCTAATTCATCTTTTTCCCATAAAAACACAAAAAATGTTGAGTAGCTAGTAGCCTAGTAAAGCATGCATCAGTGCAATATTGCCACAAAACATTGTTTTACAGACCAATGGAACAAGTATACCTTGAAATTGTACGTTTAAAATATCCATCTAGTGGCCAGGGTTGACCCATTTTAATGCCATTGGTTGGTGGATATAAAGTCGAAGATCTTTCATAGGCTGATGAGGAAGTTCTGCTAGGATATAATCAGTACCACTTGTTGAGATTAGCATAGGGCTAATGTGTGCCATGTTATTTGATGGGACCAGCTACAATTCAGTGTTCTGTCACAGCAAGTAAATCAAAGCTTTTCATTAGCTGATAGGCATTTTGATCTGGAGAACCCATTTAACTTCAAATGGATGCTTATGTTCTTAAGTATGGCCCCAAAGATTCTTAAATAGGACGTTGGGCCACCACCAGCCAGAACAGCTTCAATGCACCATGTCTGGAACTCTATTGGAGGGATGCGACACCAGACTTCCACAAGAAATTCCATAATTTGGTGTGTTGTTGATGGTGGAAGACGGCCATGGCTTTACATAATTGTCATGCTCATCAAACCATTCAGTAACCACTCGTGCCCTGTGGATGGGGGGATTGTGATCCTATGGGGGCATAGCCATGGTAGCCAAAATAATGGCCTGCCCAGCATTTTTATACATGACCCTAAGCATGATGGGATGTTAATTGCTTAATCAACTCAGCAACCACACCTGTGTGGAAGCACCTGATTTCAATTAACTTTATATCCCTTATTTACTCAAGTGTTTCCATTATTTTGGCAGTTACCTGTACATTGCAGGTTAAACTGAGTGCAGTAACATCCCGATGAGGACACAACCCATGAGGGTAGACACAGCTCCTACCTCAATGAGTATGTTCTTGGGCAAAAACTGTCAACACGCACAAAAGCATCACTGCTCTAAGCTCTGTCTTTTTTAAATCCATATATACAGTCATATATATATATACACAGTGGGGAGAACAAGTATTTGATACTGCCGATTTTGCAGATTTTTATCATAGGTACTCTTCAACTGTGAGTGACGGAATCTAAAACAAAAATCCAGAAAATCACATTGTATGATTAAGTAATTAATTTGCATTTTATTGCATGACATAAGTATTTGATACATCAGAAAAGCAGAACTTCATATTTGGTACAGAAACCTTTGTTTGCAATTACAGAGATCATACGTTTCCTGTAGTTCTTGACCAGGTTTACACACACTGCAGCAGGGATTTTGGCCCACTCCTCCATACAGACCTTCTCCAGATCCTTCAGGTTTCGGGGCTGTCGCTGGGCAATACGGACTTTCAGCTCCCTCCAAAGATTTTCTATTGGGTTCAGGTCTGGAGACCCAGCCACGACCCATCTTCAATGCTCTTACTGATGTGCCATCCTGGATGAGCTGCACTACCTGAGCCACTTGTGTGGGTTGTAGACTCTGTCTCATGCTACCACTAGAGTGAAAGCACCGCCAGCATTCAAAAGTGACCAAAACATCAGTCAGGAAGCATAGGAACTGAGAAGTGGTCTGTGGTCACCACCTGCAGAACCACTCCTTTATTGGGGGTGTCTTGCTAATTGCCTATAATTTCCACCTGTTGTCTATTCCATTTGCACAACAGCATGTGAAATTTATTGTCAATCAGTGTTGCTTCCTAAGTGGACAGTTTGATTTCACAGAAGTGTGATTGACTTGGAGTTACATTGTGTTGTTTAAGTAGTGTATATATACACATACACACACAGTACCAGTCAAACATTTGGACACACCTACTCATTCAAGGAGTTCTTTATTTTTACTATTTTCTACATTGTAGAATAATAGTAAAGACCTCAAAACTCTGAAATAACACATATGGACTCATGTAGTAACCAAGACTGTGTTACACAAATAAAAAAAAAAATTATATTCTTCAAAGTAGCCACCCTTTGCCTTGATGACAGATTTGATTCAATCTATGGGAGATAGATAGAACAGTGTGGAATGGAATTGTGTATTTTTGCATATCTCAACTCCCCCCTGAGACACCCGTAGGGAATGGGGTCACAGCCAGGGTTACTATTATACAGTATCCCTGGAGCAATTAGGGTTAAGTGTTTTGCTCAAGGGCACAGGAACAGATTTTGTTCACCTTGTTGGCTCCGGTATTCAAACCAGTAACCTTTTGGTTACTGGCCTAACACGCTAAAATCGAGGCTACCTGCCAGATACGGCCTCCCAACATGACATTCTACTGAATAATGAGACGGGTCATAGTGTGCAATGCTTATTACAATGCCTTGCAATGTGATTTGAGACATCCCAAAATGGTTTCCTGCTATACAAATACTTTGACCTTGGCTTTCAAAGGCAATGTTAGTTCTCAACCTTCTTATGCTCCATAACAAAAGCCCTTCTAATGCAGTGTTTCTCAACTCTGGTCCTTGAATACCTGCATGTACCAACATGTACTTTTGGGGCTACTCGAGGACAGGAATGCTGAAAACACTGCTCTATTGGAAGGGATTTGGCTAATTTAAATGAGTCTGTGCGTACAAGGGCCATTGAATGCTTGTAGGGCCATTGAATGCTTGTAGGGCCATTGAATGCTTGTAGGGCCATTGAATGCCGCTTAGTAAGATATACTGTATATATCATTAGTCAAGATGCAAGGCTTCTTAACCGAGGGGTGGTAAGGGGTTCATTCTAGGTGTGTCTCAACAGATGGATTCTCCTAATATCTCAATAGGTATCAAAATAATGTATAAAAAAAGGATCTGATAAAATATTGATTTTGGCCTTTAATACTAAAGCCCATAGAAACGCATTAAATAACACATTCATAAATGGAAAAAGGAAAGTCAAAAAATACATCATAATAAATGGTTTTGAAGTGTCTGTCTAGGAGATATAGAAAAATAAAAATCAGGAAAATATGTAGGCCCAAAACCACCTTCGTACTTCCATTAGTTTTCTTTTTAACCGGTACTGGTTACCTTCAGACCTTACCCGTGACACTCGTGGGAGAACACCATCGTGTTCGTGCAAACCGCCCCTTTCCACAGTGGGGTCCCATTAGTTTGTAGCCCTAATGGTTTGGACACTACAGACATTTACTTTAGAAGACCGATTTTCGGGATGTCTCATGGTCTGACAAACACCACTCTAGCTCTGCCACCATGCTCCGCAGATGCGGAAGTGCGACAGATGCATCCAATGCAAAAAAAAAAACCACAGATATCTCTAGCTTAAACTGATGGATTTTGATGGGTATTTTTTTGTTATCTAACTTACATTGACGCAACGGTGCGTCAATCGACTCTGCATATGAAACATATGATCCCTAAATACATTGGCTTGAGTAGAAACAGAGGAAAACTGTTTTAGGAATGAGTAAGAGTGATTTAACTGAGAGGCCCAATTGCCAGGCCAAAGGTCAGCTAGCCTACACGTATTCAGTGCCACAATATCCTGCATAACATGACACACGCAGGGTCACATTGGAATAAGCATCTGATGACATGAGATGTTCTGACAGGCACAAGATGGACTCAGAAAGCCTCCATAAAACAAATGTCTTTCAGCTAATGAGGTCGCAGACTGACCTCAGTGACGGGTGGAGACACTTTTTCTGTGTATGGATGCTCTCGGGCTTAGAGTAGATTACGGGCACAAACCATGGTTAACAAACCATGTAGGAACCCCTCCCTGGCTAGGTACTCACATAGACCCAGGCATCAACTCCAGCCGGCTGCAGGTTACAGGCATTGAGCTTGTCTTTGTGAGCAATGGGAGACTTGCCCACAGTGAAGCCAGCCCCCAGCAGCACATTCTGGGGAAACAAACAGATGCAACAGAGACAGAGAGAGTGATGTAGTGTGGTGAGAAAGTGTGAGGAGAGATAAACCACCCCGAAAAAGACACAAGTGTAAAATAGGTTTAATTTACCAGATGTTGTGGTAAGAAATACCAGCTTGTGAGTAATATGGTACACTTAAAATAGATAAGCCAGTTCTATTTTCTTAGGGTAGCAGATGGCCTCAAAATGATTTAAAAGTGTTCTCTGACACAACTTGTACTGCAGACAAAGGGAAGGCAGCGATACAATGTAATCATGTTACAGTGGATTACACAAACCACTGTTTGACAGAGTATTCTAAAGCAGGGTTCCCTAAAATACTGTACAAACACTAGGAAATGGGCTCCAAGTTATTTTAATTTAAGAAATCTGTTCAAGTATTCTCACGCATAATAGATAGAAACATGATCGTATACAAATGTAAGCAAGGTTTGAAATTATTCTGTTTAAGTCTAACGTTATATCTGTTTGGGCTTCTTGCAGTCTATTTGCAGTCTACAAATGTGTAATTATAAACTGGGTGGGTTCGAGTTCTGAATGCTGATTGGCTGACAGCCGGGGTATGTCCGACCATATACCACAGGTATGACAAATCATGTATTTTTACTGCTCTAATTACATTGGTGACCAGTTTATAATAGCAATAACGCACCTCATTGGTTTGTGACCAATATACCATGGCTAAGGGCTGTATCAAGGCACTCCGCTGAATGTAGTTGATGAGCCCTGATCTACAGCCATGATAGCACATCCATTTTGATGATTCTTCTCTTCTCAGAGTTGTTCTTCCTGTTTGTATTCCACTGACACTAAAGTATAGAAAATAGACAAGATGCTACGCTTGTTCATATTTAACTCACCGACTGCACCCGTTTCCTGACTTCCAGCGTCTTCGTTACAGAATACTGCCTCACAAAATAGAAGCAGCAGCCAACATCTCTACCAGATGATCGACGAACAGGAAGATCTACTTCTCCAACACCACGACCAGCTGGCGCAACTGGGGACGGCGATGGATGAGGTTCTTCAACGTCTAGATCTTCCTCAAGAGGCTTTACCTCCAACAAGCGGAGGATCCTCTACCATGAGACGAGCCAGCACTTCAGCCCATTCAGCAGTCCGCCCAGGTCAGTGATGTCCGTTTGTCCCTCCCAGACAAATATGACAGGACTCCATCCAAATGCAGAGGCTTCCTCCTCCAGTGCTCCCTCTATTTCACTCATCAGATGGGAGCCCCACCACCGATAGGTCCAAAGTTGCCATGGTCATCATGGACAACATCACCCACCCTCTGCATGCCATAGTTATGACGCAGAGGAGCACCTTCAGTCACAGACTGATCCCACCACGGTGTGCCAGAGCGCTACAGGGGGTCCTTCCTGCCGGCGGCTATTAGACTATTTAATGCCTCACCGGGGTGCGGTGCCGTCGGCAACACTGACCTGGAACTGTTGGGGTGTTAGGACCTAGTTTAACAATTATATATCCATCCGTGAGTAACTCTGGTCCGTAATCACTCATTCACTCAGGACTTATTTATTAAGGTAGTGTGCACTGCAATCAGCATCTCTGAAGTTATCTGTACTCACAGTACCAGTACCAGAACAGAGAAGAACTTGGACTGGGCTGAGCATGAGCGTGAGCTGCCCATCTCTTCATTCAAAGCCTCCATCATAGACACTCTTACTGGCCGTTGTGGCTGCTTTGCGTGATGTATTGTCTCTACCTTCTTGCCTTTGTTCTGTTGTCTGTGCCCAATAACTTTTGAACCCTGTTTTGTGCTGCTACTATGTTGTGTTGCTGTCATGTTGTGTTGCTACCATGGTGTGTTGTCATGTGTTGCTGTCATGTTGTGTTGCTACCATGGTGTGTTGTCATGTGTTGCTGTCATGTTGTGTTTCTACCATGCTGTGTTGTCATGCGTTGCTGCCATGCTAAGTTGTTGTCTTAGGTCTATTTTTATTTGGAATCCCAGCCCCTCTCCCCACAGGAGGCCTTTTGCTTTTTGGTAGGCCGTCATTGTAAATAAGAATTTGTTCTTAAGGTTAAATCAAAAATATAAATACAATTCCTGTGTGAAGTAGGGTCATATTCTTATGGATGTTGTAGAGCATGAATCTGTAAAAGCGAGTCACTGCTTTGATGTTTGCAGAAAAGGACAGGGTGTTGTCCAGGGTCACGCCAAGGTTCTTTGCACTCTGGGCGAGGGACACTATGGAGTTGTCAACCATGATGGAGTGGTCTTGCAACCGGGCAGGCTTTCCCCGGGAGGAAGAGCAGCTCTGTCCTGTAGAGGTTGATTTTGAGGTGGTGGGCCGACATCCAAGCTGAGATATCTCCCGGGCACACAGAGATGTGTGTCGCAACTTGAGTGTCAGAAGGGAGGAAGGAGAAAAGCAGTTCAGTGTCATCCACATAGCAATGATAGGAGAGACAATATGAGAATATGACAGAGCCAAGTGACTTGGTGTATAGAGAGAACAGGGCCTAGAATCGAGCCCTGGGGGACACCAGTAGTGAGAGTACGTGGTGCAGACACAGATCCTTTCCACATCACCTGGTAGGAGCGGCCTGCAGGGTAGGATACAATCCAAGAGTGTGCAAAGCCTAAGATTACACAGCCCTGAGAGGGTGGAGAGGAGGATCTGATGATTCATGATGTCGAATGCAGCGGATAGATCTAGGAGGATGAGAAACAGAGGAGAGAGCGTGACTCATCTTGTAGTCTGGTTAGGGTCAAGAAGATCGTTCTGAGAGATACAGCAAGAGTGTTGATCAGAGACGGCATGCTCAAGTGTTTCGGGAAAATAAAAGAAAGAAGGGATACCAGTCTGTAGTTTTTGACGTCAGAGGAGTCGAGTGTCGCTTTCTTGAGGAGGATAGCGACTCGGCCCATTTTGAAGTCAGAGGGGTCAAGCGGGCAGGTTGTCGGGCGGCTGGGCATCACTAGTTGCAGGATTTCATCTGGAGAGAGAATGGAGAAAGGTCAATGCGTAGGGTAGTTCTGTGGGACCAGTGGACTTAATAAGCTGAGTGAATGAGGAGCAGATGTCGTCAACCTTCTTTTCAAAAGTATTCCGCAGAGAGGGAGGGGATGGAGTATTAACATTTTCACCTTTTCAGAGTTTCACCCTAAAATATAATGAAAGTTGTGGAAATCAGCATTTGCCCTACCTCTTTTGAAAGGAGGTGATCCCACTCTACTGAATGACTATCCGTCCATATCTAAATTGTCTGTTTTGGCAAAAGTATTTGAGTCATTAGTCAATAAGCAGCTTAAGGCCTACCAACAAGAATACCCTATTCTGAGTGATATGCAATCAGGTTTCAGGTCAAGCCACAGCACTGTTAAAGGTTTTGGATGATATTCACTGTGCTCTGGATAAGAAGTTGCATTGTGTATCTATGTTCACAGATTTGTCAAATTCATTTGACATTGTGTACCATACTGTATTTGTGCAGACACCGACGTGTATTGGGATTACTGGTCATGCTCTAGAAGGGTATGTGAACTACCTGTCAAATAGAACCCAGTGTGTTAAGGCAGGTGGTTGTAAGTGTGACATCATAGAACTGCACTCAGGTGTTCCTCAAGGATCAATTTTAGGTCCCCTGTTGTTTATTATCTAGATCAACAACATTGGGAGATATACATTTTTATGCGGATGACACTTCTCGATGAATTCAGCTTTTAATATAATTCAACAGAATCTGCACGATGTAAAGCTTGTTCTGAGTTCCTCTAAAACAAAATGCATTGTATTTTCCAAGAAACACTCATGTCATTACTTGGAAGGAAATTCCATAGAGCAAGTCAAGACATACAAATATCTGGGAGATTGGGTGGATGAGAAGCTGAGCTTCACTAATCATGTCAGAAATCAGCTGGTACGGTATACATTCCTGTCTGTCTTGGACTACAGTGATTTATATGTAGACCTCAAGCACTACCCTGAATTCATTTGATTCCATGTATCATGCAGCTCTTAGGTTTATTACCAACCAAAAGCTTCTGAAACACCACTGCGATCTCTATAGTGCTGTTGGCTGGTCTTCGTTGACTTTACGTAGGCTTAAAAATGTGTATATTATGATCTATAAGGCCATTTTGGAAAAACTGTCACTTTATCTCTGTTTTTCTTTGACAAGGACAGAAAATCAGGGAGGCAGGTAGCCTAGCGGTTAGAGCTTTGGGCCAGGAACCAAAAGGTTGCTGGTTCGAATACCTGAGCCGACAAGGTGAAAAAATCTGTTGATGTTTCCTTGAGCAAGGCACTTATCCCTAATTTGCTCCAGGGGCTGGCCCTGTAGGTAGGCTGTCATTGTAAATAAGAATTTGTTCGTAACTGACTTGCCTAGTTAAATAAAGGTACAAAATCAATACCAGTTACAGTCTCACTCCTACTTACTTTCAACAGTTCCTGTTTTAAATACTCAGCACCGTGGTCTTGGAATTCTCTCCAGACCAGCTTGAAACTCCAGCATCTTGTCTCCTTAGAGGAGTTTAAAAGTGGTTGAGTTACTGAGGAATGTTATTGTCATTAGGATTTGATGCAGTGATACATATAGATTTGATCTATGACACTTGTCTGTTTTTGTTAATTGAAACGTATGCACGGGTGACATTTTCTTATGTATGTTTTATGATGTGTCTATGTCTGTAAGTTGTTACTGTATGTCTGTTATTTGATATTTGTCTCAAACATTGTTCCCTTCTGATGCTGTCTTGGTTGGACCAGGTCTCTCTTGAAAAATGTATTTCATCTCAATGAGATTAACCTGGATAAATAAAGGTTAATTAAAATAATAAATAATATCCCTAAGAGTTTTCTTATGCGCATGATGTCAGAATTCGCTCAACTTGTTCTATATTTTTATTGTAACAGGACAGTTAACCCGCGCAACCCTCAATCCAAAGCATGCTGCCTGCTAATTATCTATAGGCCTGCTAATTATCTATAGGCTATGTTTCAACTAGTCAATTGTACATGATTTACTAACAACATTTTGGAAATTAGGTGCGTTTCGCCTCCTCATTAATTCACAATTTACGTTTGAGGCATGCTATGCTAATGTAGGCAACGATTAGCTAGATGAGCCCAAGCACTCCCCCAGTGTTTCCAAACCTTTCTCCTCTATTAGAGCCCAAGCACTCCCCCAGTGTTTCCCCCAGTGTTTTCCCCAGTGTTTCCAAACCTTTCTCCTCTATTAGAGCCCAAGCACTCCCCCAGTGTTTCCCCCAGTGTTTCCAAACCTTTCTCTTCTATTAGAGCCCAAGCACTCCCCCAGTGTTTCCCCCAGTGTTTCTAAACCTCTCTCTTCTATTAGACCCAAGCACTCCCCCAGTGTTTCCTCAGATCATTGTTATTTTCCTTACTAATAATTACTGTGAAAGTAAGTGCCTTATTACCTTAGAATCCAGTTTCTGCATATCGTGTTATATCACTTCTACTGCAACACATCATATTTATGTATGGAGCATAATGTATTCTGTGTGTATTCCTTTATACCAGCAGACATGAGGTACTGATTTCATAACCTTTATGGTGTTATACTCAGTTGTGCTTATGTAGTTGTAAAATTTATTATGTTACTTTATTGTAATATTTATTATGTTACTTTATTGTAATATTGGTTATGTTACTTTATTGTAATATTGGTTATGTTACTTTATTGTAATATTGATTATGTTACTTTATTGTAATATTTATTATGCTACTTTATTGTAATATTTATTATGTTACTTTATTGTAATATTGATTATGTTACTTTATTGTAATATTTATTATGTTACTTTATTGTATTATTGATTATGTTACTTTATTGCTATGTCCTGATATTTTATTCTGTACTTTCAGAAACCACACATACAGTATTGAACATAACTTGCCAACATCATAACTGGAACTGGACATCTTTCATTCCGAAGATTGAGGACAGCTTTTGTATGCTAGCAACCTACTGTTTGGAGTGGGTGAGGGGATGGAGAGGATGATGAGGGAGTGGGGAGGTAGTGAGAGCTTGTCAATATAATTGCATAATGGAACTGTTCACATTTGTATGTAAACTGTATGTCCAATTACAAAAAAACATATTCAGTAATCATCTCACCTGTTAGCTGGTGGTGAACTATGTGGTCATTAAGGACAGCAGTGTCGATCAGATGGGAAAATATCTTCTTATAACACTTGGTGGTTTTCCGAGCGCATGCCACAAAGCTGTTCATCATGTCCTCCTTATCCACTGCCCCAATTTCGAGGTTATAGTCAAGCACAGAGTCTGGTTTGATCTTTCTCTCTCCCGTCAGGTGGTCCACCTTCCCTGCGGCTCTCACCACAGTATTCAGACCCCTTGACATTTTCCACATTTTGTTATGTTACAGCCTTACTCTAAAATGGATTGCAATATTATTTTTCCTCATCACAGTAACGCATAATGACAAAGCAAAAACAGGTTTTTAGAATTTTTTGCAAATGTATTAAACATTAAAAACAGAAATACCTTATTTACATAAGTATTCAGACACTTTGCTATGAGACTCGAAATTGAGCTCAGGTGCATCCTGTTTCCATTGATCATCCTTGAGATGTTTCTACAACTTGATTGGGGTAAATTCAATTGATTGGACATGAGCTCCGTAGAGCTCTGAGACAGGATTGTGTCGAGGCACAGATCTGGGGAAGGGTATCATCAGCCTCCATCATTCTTAAATGGAAGAAGTTTGGAGCCACCAAGACTCTTCTTAGAGCTTGCCGCCAGGCCAAACTGAGCAATCGGGGGAGAAGGGCCTTGGTCCAGCTCCATGTCTGGAGGGAACCTGGCACCATCCCTATGGTGAAGCATGGTGTTAGCAGCATCATGCTGTTGGGATGTTTTTCAGCGGGAGGGACTGGGAGACTAGTCAGGATCGAGGTAAAGATTAATGGAGAAAAGTACAGAGAGATCCTTGATGAAAACTTGCTCTCAGACTGGGGCGAAGGTTCACCTTCCATCAGGACAACGACCCTAAGCACACAGCCAAGACAACGCAAGGAGTGGCTTCGGGACAAGTCTCTGAATGAAAAACCTGTTTTTTCTTTGTCATTATGGGGTATTGTGTGTAGATTGATGAGGGGAAACAAAACAATTTAATCAATTCTACAAGGCTGTAACGTAACAAAATGTGGAAAAAGTCAAGTGGTCTGAATATTTAAAAGTACCCAATTGTCATGCTTAAGTAGAAGTAAAGATACCTTAATAGAAAAGTGAGTCACCCAGTAAAATACCACTTGAGTAAAAGTCTAAAAATATTTGTTTTGACATTTTCTTAAGTATCAAAAGTAAATGTAATTGCTAAATTATACTTACGTATCAAAAGTTAAAGTATAAATCATTTCAAATTCCTTATATTAAGCAAAACAGACCGTATCATTTTCTTGTTTTTTATTTATTTACGGATAGCCAGGGGCTCCAACACTCAGACATCATTTACAAACAAAGAATGTGTTTAGTGAGTCCTCCAGATGACCAGGGATGTTCTCTTGATAAGTGTGTGAATTGAAGACCATTTTCCTGTCCTGCTGGGCATTCAAAATGTAACAAGTACTTTTGGGTGTCAGGGAAAATGTATGGAGTAGAAAGTACATCATTTTCATTAGGAATGTAGTGAAGTAAAAGTTGTAAAAAAAAATAGTAAAGTACAGATACCCCAAAAAACTAATTTACACCACTGCACGTTCGAATAACTCTGCAGAACAACCCAGCAGAACCGTCTTAGTTTTGCGACGAGACCGCCGCTGATACGGTTGCCGCTGAGAAAACATGGGAGACTGAAGTACTAACACTAATTGACTTGCAGAGGTGAAGAGCACACCTCCCGGTACTAATTATGCATTTCCTAGGAGAGGAGAAACCACACCCCCTCCAATACAGACACTGATTACAAAATCAACAACAGCCACAAATTGCCCTGCATATTAATCCTGGTTGATGAGTCAACAATCATCTCCAGGTTATGAGTAGTCAACAGTTCACACACCAAGTAGACTACTGAGAAGACAGGCAGCACTTAAATTAGACGGTGCTAGCTATCAAAAAGACAGTACTAGACAACAACAGATTAAGACACAAATTATACTCATCACTTCTGGAGATATCAGGAGTTCTCTAGCTGTAGAAGGAAGAGCACTGAGATGGAACCTGAGAAGCTGGTTACATACTCAGAAAAGAGGTGAAACCATTCCCCCTCCAAGACAGCCACTGATTACCAAAACAACAACAGTCCTAAATTGCCCTGCCTCTTAATCCTGGTTGATGTGTCTACAATAATCGGCAAGTTGTTATCAATCAGCAGTTCAAATACCAAGTAGGCTATTGGGAAGACAGGCAGCACTTATATTAGATGGCACAAGCTAGCAAAAATACAGTACTAGACAACAACAGATTAAGATAACAATTCTAATTATAATTCCTGGAGATATCAGGAGTCCTCTAGCCATAGATGAAGCCCAATTAGCACTTCCAAAATTAGCACTTCCCTATTATTTGACCGCTCTGGGTTGTGGAAATGTCAGCAAAATAACACATAGAAAGTGATAATTCTTTGTCACAATTATTACATGAGAAGGAAACAATGCGTATTTCCCACTTGCAGCAGAGAAAGAGGAAAGTATTCAAGTGTTGCTCAATGCATGTTAATTATAACACAGAGAGAGCTGTAGCATGGATGACACAACAAGGAAGAAAGTTGCCTTTTTCGACAATCCTATTAAACTCCATTCCAGCTCAACGGCTTACAGTGGGAGTGAGACAATCAAGCCAGCTGAAATCTAACACAGCCAGCTACATGCCCTCCAAAGAAACTCAACCAATATGTGTTGGGCAGTCGCTACATCATTGTACAGGGCTACGTCTTTTTTCTCATGTAATATCTTGAATCACAGTCTTCAGGACAAAGTCGTCTTCTCCAATGGATACCAACGACTCTTTGTGAACTACTCTCCCCCTGGCAGAATGGCAAAAAAATACTTTGGACGAATGGTGTTTGTTTGATTGTGTGTTTTAAATGATGCCGCTATATCCATGTCCCCAAGTCCAATAGTGTATTTGGAAGAAAGATGTGGGTTTTTTTTTTAAACACTGGAGAAATGAAAGAGAGGGACATGGATAAATAGACACCAGAGAGAAGAGACACCAGAGAGAAGGGAGAGTGAAAAAGAGAAAGCAGGCACCGGATGATAACAGCAAAAAAACAGAGGAGATATAAGAAAGGAAAGGAGGTTGGATGGCAGGGTTTGACCTGACCGAGACCGAGACTTGCCAGTGCAGTCTGAGGTAGGGCTGAGGAGTGAAATGGGGATCCTCTGGAGTTGAGGGTGGCTGGGTGCCCGGGACCACATTGACGGGTATGACTTCAAGAATGCCTGATGAAAAACATACAGACACATGTAGAGAAATCTGTAAAAACAATACAAATAGGCCTACAACAACAATGGCTAAACTTCAAAGATGAACGGTGCTCATAACCAGGCATCGAGAAGCAAAAAGGTGTGATGCGTAACGTATCACCAAAGCCTATGAAAGGGACTCTGAAGGGGTGTTTTGGATGCAGTTCCAGCTGCTGCTAGATCGTTCCCTGATGGTGCTTGTAGGTTTTTGGGGAGGGGGGATCGGTGGGGGGATTTGATTGGTGCGTCCGACTACCACAGTGCTACATTGTGTGGCTACGGATGGCATAATAATAAGCCTTCGAGAAAGCACATCAGTCAACCATTCAGTCAGGTTAAATTCAAAAGGTATTTTGATAAGGGTGGTGTTAGACAGGGGGGGGTGTTAGACAGGGGAAGGGTCATTGTACTCAGACCTTTGATGTAAAGGGTAGGTAGCATAAACGTAACCACATGTACCATATGGATTGGCATTAGTACTGTATATGCATCAAAAGTCCCAATGTAAAGTTAGGTTACTTTTCTATTTTCTAATTATTACATAAAACCAATCACAATTCAGTCATGGAGGACCCGGCAAGCCAGCCTATTCCCTATAATGTAAAATCTAACTGAAGTAACTTCAAAATGTTTACTGAACAAAAATAATACGCAACATGCAACAATTTATAGATCACATAAGAAAATCAGTCAATTGAAATAAATAAATTAGGCCCTGATTCATTTATGACTGGGAATACAGATACCTTAAAATAAAAGGTAGGGGTGTGGATCAGAAAACCAGTCATTATCTGGTTTGACCTCCATTTGCCTCATGTAGCACAACACGTCTCCTTAGCATAGAGTTGATCAGGCTGTTGATTGTGGCCAGTGGAATGTTCTCACTCCTCTTCAATGGCTGTGTGATGTTGCTGGATATATTGGAACACGCTGTTTTACTTGTCGACCCCGAGCATCGATCCCGAGCATGCCCTTCACGGACTTCCGTTTTGAGCCCCCGGCAAGAAGACACCAGAGCCTGCAATGCTAATGGGTTCCCACTAGATAACACAGCCACAAACTCTGTGAAGGGCATGAGGATGCTGCATGGACACAAGTGCTCCATCTGTTCCTTATTTACATCACACTTCCTTGTGATTGGTGGATTAGAATTCACCACCTCCAACACTTGGTCTGGAATGTAATTACATGCTAGCATGGCTAGTGGCTGACGTTAGCCAGCTTGAGCTAGCTACCGAGCTAGCATACAAACTTGGTAGCACAGCGCAGATTCTCCGTATGACGCTGAGAAATAGTGCATTGTTGGTTGTTGATATATCCAGAAATAGATGAAAACATATGTAATTACCCTAAAACATAACTATGTTTTTAGTTATAGGTAACCAGATTGTTACTACAACTAAGTTACTAACACTTTGACCACTCTGTGTTGTTACTTTGGTGAGTTAAAAACTCATGCTTCCTACCGTTTAACCAATAACATCTCCATCTCATCTACAATCCTTCACTGTCTCTCTAAGGTCTCTGTCATTCTCTCTCAGCTCCATGTAAAACTAAAAGAAGACTGTCTGGGTCCTGGCTCTCCTCGTGTGCACCGTACCCTCAGAACCACGGCAGCAACACAGTGGGGTTAAAGACGGGTGGAGAGGCACCAGCTGTAAATACCACCCACAGCCCTGGCGCTTGTTTCCAGCCTGTACCCTGTGAGGCGCTAGCCTAGGCCCTGCGATGGAGAGACAGATGCCTTACCCGTTTCTCAGTACCCAACACCCAGCCCTGCACAGCTCCTTCAAACCATGAGGCGCTCATTAAGTAAGAAACTACTTCAGCAAAACAAATGATTAATGGAGGGGAAAATGTGTGAAAAATATGGGCTACTATGGGTTTTGTAGATTACCACATTCCAGTGTTCTGTAGTGGTTGACCAACTGAGTCGTGTTGTGGACTAAATTATGCATTAGCTACAATGCATTACATCATGCTCGCCTGAACTGAACATTTTCAAGCAGGACCTCAATATTGAGTTCCCCAAAAAAGGTCCCAGGTTTCCATTATCATTGGCCAATGATTAGGCTATATTAGTAATGCATATAAACTTGATTTCTTGATCACAACATCTAACAGCCTCTGGAGCTACCATCTTCCAGGGCACCCAGTAGAATACATACAGCATTGTTTTCCTTCCCTGCTTCATGCCTCCCCTGAATCCTAGCAAAGGAGTCATTTATCAAGGGGTCCAATTAAGTCACTTGACCTCTAATGATGATGATTATAACAATCTCTGAGCCTTAATGTTAAAGTGATAGTTTGGGATTGAGGGTCAGATTAACTCAGATTCCCCAGAGTCAGATTAACTCGTAGACACAACTTTTAAGTATCTGCGTGAAGGAAGTTAGATATAGTTTAGCGAGCCAATGCTTAAGCGCAATGACTGGAAATCTGTTCCCATATACTTCCAGTCATTGCGCTGACACTAGTTAGCAATAGCGCTAATGCTATTTAGAAACATCCTTCAAACTACATGCAGAGACATAAAAATGGTTCATCTGACTTTGGGGAAGAAGATAAAAATCCCAAACTCTCTCTTTAAAAACCCAATTGCCTTGACATTAGCCTGTAAAGGCTTGGACAGACCAGTAGTGTTTGCCGGCCGAGAGTACTTGCAAACCGATCTAAATGTAGAATTAGCTAAAATGTCGGAGGGAGGTCTGTAAAACACAGTGCGCCTAACAATCGGAAGATGAATGGCAGATCAACATTCGGTGTGATTTGTGTGGTTCTTCACAAAGGTTCTCTTCTTGGATTAGGGATGTGAACATTTAAATGTTAAAACGTTTCAACAAAATTGCGATCCTGAATATTAAGAAATAAAGTTAAGTTTTTAAACACATGCTTTGTTTGTAAATTATATCTGAGTGTTGTAGTGTGCCCCTGGTTATCCAAAAGAAAATGGTGCGGCCTGGTTTGCTTAATATAAGGAATTTTAAATGATTTATAGTTTTACTTTTAATACTTAAGTATATGTAAAACTCAATATTTTTTTACTTCTACTCAAGTGTGATTTTACTTGGTGACTTTCACATTTTCTATTAAGGTATCTTTACTTATACTCAAGTATGACAATACTTGGTACTTTTTCCACCACTGGTCCCGAGTGGCGCAGCGGTCTAAGTTACTGCATCTCAATGCTAGAGGCGCCACTACAGACCCTGGTTTGATCCCGGGCTGTATCACAACCGTCCGTGATTGGGAGTCCCATAGGGTGGTTCACAGCTGACCGGGTTAGGGGAGGCTGGGGTAGGCCATCATTGTAAATAAGAATTTGTACTTAACTGACCTGCCTATTTAAATAAAGGTTAAATAAATAAACATACAAGAGCCTAGTTATGCGCCATTGGAGCCGAGGCCATTCTCTCACAGACCCAATTTAAAAGTCAGCGTCATTCTGTTCCTGAGTCAGACTGCAGACGAGTGGAGAGAGAGATGACTAACTGCCCGTCTGACAGACACTGCCTCAGACACTTGTCTTTGGGTTGTCTCCCCTCTCACCCCTCATGTTCTTGAGGAAATTGGGCTGGGGACAGACATGAGGGAGCAATGGTGATTCAGTCCGCTCACTGCTCCTTGAGCATGACAGCATAGGAAGGGATTATCATGTAGTCAATGTCCTTAGACGGAGAGTGTCACAGAGGATACTTTAGGACATTCACAAAGCTACGCTCCACTGCTGCATGATAAGAAAAGCAGAGAACAAGACACTTCCTTGACACCAAATCTATTGCTACAAACCTTTGAGTGTGAATGGGTACCAATCAAATCTTGACGGATTAATTCAACCAAAGGAAACATTTTCAATACTCAAACGCATCAATCAATCTTGCAGGCTCTAAGTGAAGTGGTGTGTAAATGTAACACTAACAGCAATCTGGAGGAATATTCCTTCAAGATATTGATTCTCCAAGCTTTTGACAACGCCATGGTTTCTGTTTTATCCTCTGCCACATATGGACCCGTTCTTTGCCTCTGGCCATTTCAATTTTTGAACAGTGTGGAATATAGCCTAGTAATGGCTTAGGGAAGACATTTGTACACGCTGGTAACTCTGAGAAAAAAGATACTGTCCAATACCATTATGCCATAGGCTATATTAAAAACAGGGATAGGCTTTATGTTCAGCAAGCCTTAGGCATTCGAAAACAATTGTTGACTACCAATCTTTTCCTTTCCTTTTTCACTTCACATGTGCCATTCTAATAGCTTTACAAATTCCAAGTGGCATGTGTCTCTTTGCTGTGTGACTTAAATCGGGCTGTGCTTGAGATGGGCACAACTCACACAAATGCCATACGAAGAAAAAAGCTTGAAGACAATTTCACAATAAAAAGGTTTAAACTATATAATGTCCTCAAATCTAGATACCTTTTGTTTCATTGTCTTTGTTTAAGAATAGGATGTGAGGTGTTGCTCTGACTCCTTTGAACAGGGTTTTACGGATTAGGCCTAGGCTACACCTTTCAGAGAGACTGGTAATGAAATGAGTATGAAAGCAATGCAATAGTTGTGTTTATTCAACCGAATTAACCACACAAATATTTCAACATTGGTGCTGAATAGTCATTTGATTTTCGGTTTGTTTCAATTCTTTCATCCACCAAGGCCTTTGCAAATCGGCTTGATGTCACGAATCTTGCCAGCGAGGGCTTAAGAATCACGACACGATGAACATGTAAATAATATGCTGTACCAAATCTCTTGCTGCAGCAGAGTGTAAATGTGGGATTGAGGGAAAGCGTAGAGAAAATAAACATGTTGGACAAAGAGCACAGCTGGCTTACCCCAAATAGGTTTTCAAAGGGCTTGTCCAAATATAACAACACCCATTGCCAAGGGAATCTTTGTGTTCCTGTATCTCTACAGTGCATGGGGAGATACTGCTGCTGTTTATGTAAGAAGTGTGCTGGGACGGTGTTGTTCCAGAATGTCATCTTCTCCATCTTTCTCACCTCATCAACAGTCTCCTGTTAAGGTTTCACAGCACTCTGGTGGCATTTGTCTCTCTGCTCTTGGTCCATAGATTGGAGCTTGTTCCTCTTCTGTGCACCTACGGAGACAAAGGCTACCATCTTAGCACAAACACCTGTCTTTAAGGCCTCCATATTGGCTCCTGGGCCAATCCCTTTCAATGCACCCAAAGGAAGAATTTGTAGCAGCCACATGAAACTGTAATGGTAAAAAGCTTCACACCTTTGCCCTGGGTGGGGAAATACCAAGGTCTTGCATTGCGTGATGCACAGCATGCAGTTTCCACTTCAAACGGGAGGAGCACTGAACAAACGATCACAGGCAAGAGGATGAATAGGCTAACCTCACTGGTGCCAAGGTTTATATTCTCACACTCTTTCACTGGGCATTCCAGCATGAAATTGCAGCCTCTGGAGCGTATTGGAGAGTAAAACACACATGGTGAATTAATTGCCCAGTGATGCAGGGAGATTTGAACAACAAAAGGGGGAAAAAAATAGACAAAGAAAGAATATAAGAACCTGTAAACAGTGATAATTTTATATATCATTACATTCCCCTGGACCTGAACCATTACTCTAAAAAATTAATGCTTTGATTCTAGCCGCCACCTTTCCAATGGCAAAATTAATTTGGATTATGAAAAGAATGGCTCTGGGCAATTTAGCCAAACAAATCTATTAAATTACATTGATCAGATTAAAGTAAACAGGGATTTTGAAAGAAAATAAATTAAAATGACACTGAGCCAATTTAAACATGTAATGAACCTTAAAAGCCTTTGGCGATAAGCTTAGCACATTAATAACTTCTATAATTTAAAATGTAGCCTCACTACACTTCAGCTAAAATGTATTTGGGCTACTTCGGCTAGGCCTATCTTAAACCCTGTTTATGCCTGAATTAGCATAAGGTCAGAGACACCTTGACCTCAAACTAGCTAACATGTTTCACCTGAACAAGGGCTTGATAATTAAATGTCAATTTGAAATCAGATGTGCTAGCTGTAGCTGCAGGCACCTCGATACCCTGGTGCACTGGTCATTTGCACCAGCTTTAGCGGCTTGCGAGTAGTTTAACGACCACGACTTAGTTTATGTGTAAAATGCGGCCCGTCAATCACCCCCAAAAGTTTTGCTAGCAACAAGCCATTTTCTCTGTAGTAATATTGAAGACATAACAGTCAAGAATGTTCAGTCTATTCTCTATGGCACTCAGAGGCTGATGTACAGCCTATATAATCACAACAATTATTATCAGCCTTTCAAAGCACTTCATGGCTGCCGACGTGAGTGCCAAGGGGCGGTTATCATTTAGGCAGTTTACTTTCGCTTCCTTGGACACAGGGACTATGGTGATCTGCTTGAAACATGTAGGTATTACAGACTCGGTCAGGGAGAGGTTGAAAATGTCAGTGGAGACACTTGCCAGTTGGTCCGCGCATGCTTTGAGTACACGTCCTGGTAATCCGTCTGGCCCCGCTGCTTTGTTAATGTTGACCTGTTTAAAAGGTCTTGCTCACATCGGCTACCTAGAGCATGATCACACAGTCATCCGGAACAGCTGGAGCTCTCATGCATGTTTCAGTGTTTCTTGCCTCGAAGCGAGCATAAAAGGCATTTAGCTTGTCTGGTAGGCTCGCGTCACTGGGCAGCTCGCGGCTGGGTTTCCCTTTGTAGTCCGTAATAGTTTTCAAGCGCTGCCACATCCGACGAGCGTCAGAGCTGGTATAGTAGGATTCAACCTTAATCCTGTATTGACGCTTTGACTGTTTGACGGTTTGTCTGAGGGCGTAGCAGTTTTTTGGGGATATGTACGTACGGTCACTGTGGGGACGACATCGTCAATGCACTTATTGATGAAACCGGTGACTGAGGAGGTATACTCCTCAATGCCATTGGATGAATCCCGGAACATATTCCAGTCTGTGCTTGCAAAACAGTCCTGTAGTGTAGCATCCACGTCGTCTGACCACTTCCGTATTGAGTGAGTCACTGGTACTTCCTGCTTTAGCATTTGCTAGTATGCAGGAATCAGGAGGACAGAATTATGGTCAGATTTGCCAAATGGAGGGCGAGCTTTGTAAGTGTCTCTGTGTGTGGATTAAAGGTGGTCTAGAGTTTTTTTTTCTCTGGTTGCATATGTGACATGCTGGTAGAAATGAGGTAAAACGGATTTGAGTTTTCCTGCATTAAAGTCCCCGGCCACTAGGAGCGCCACTTCTGGATGAGCATTTTCGTGTTTGCTTATGGCCTTAGTGCCAGCATCGGTTTGTGGTGGTAAATAGAAGTCTATGAATAATATAGATGAGAACTCTCTTGGTAGATAGTGTGGTCTACAGCTTATCATGAGGTACTCTACCTCAGGTGAGCAATGCCTTGAGACTATTTTAATATTAGACATTGCACACCAGCTGTTATTGACAAATAGACACACAACCACCAACCCCCCCCCCGCCAGTCGTCTTACAGTCATTGGTCTCACACGACAGCATGAGGTTGGCGCCTGAAACTGATCATTTAAATCTACAGTAGGCATAAGTTATTACTGTAAATAAATACAGTATGTTAGAGTAATTTTTACAGGAGGCTTCCAATTACAATTAATAATATTAATAAGATGCATCTGGATTTGAATATAGGGTACATTTAAAATTACGAAGTGCAATTAGGAACCATTAATATGCGCATTATGTTTTTACTAACACATTTGCCGATGTTCAATTTATTGGCACAAAACGTATAAAAGAAAGCATTCACTGTGAAAGTTGATACATCCCTTCACATGCGTTTTCTTGCTCAAACTGTAAGCAATACCCGGTGTCCATAATCTCAGTAAGATTTAAGTAATTAAGGAGTTAAGTTATTCTCACAAGAAGTTCAGTCATTCTCACAAGACGTTCAGTCATTCTCACAAATATTTGGGTCAATAGGGGTTGAGTCATTTTCACAAGGATTTGAGTCACTCGAATGGAGTTTAATCATTCTCACAAGGAGTTTAGTAATTTGTTGCAGAAAGTTACGTTTAAACAGGCTAGTCTATTTCGTTAAATAAAACAAATATTTGGGTGTATTTACCGACAGCCTGTATGAATCCAGAAAAATACATCAGTTGTCTTTAATTTATAAATTAGTCTTTATAAATCATTATCTCTGCCGGCGGGCTCCAAGTCGGCGAACCAGAGGGCAGGCCCCGCATGTGAAAGGTGGAGAAGGCAAGGCTCAGACCGGATCTCCCAGTGCCGGTGCCCAGAACAGAATCTCCAGTGCTGGCCCAGCACACCTTGGCTCCTGGTGTCAATCCCTAGCCCGGTACCTCCAGTGCCAACTCCTCGCACCAGGGTCCTGGTGTCGAACCCCAGCCCGGTACCGCCAGTGCCAGTCCCCAGCCCGGGACTATGAAAAATCTGGGAAACCAGGCCTGGTATTCATAGCTGACTTTGAAAAGGCTTTTGATAAAGTTTTATACATTTATGGATATTTAAATTTAGGAGAATCTCTTCTAAAATGGGATAAAGTATAGTATAGTATATAGTATATATAGTATAGTATGTATAGTAACCCGAGGTGTAAAATAATGTATACTTCTCAAATGTTTAAACTGTCAAGAGAAGTAAAACAAGGTTGCCCATATATCTATTTTTATTGCCATCGAAATGTTAGCTGTCAAAATCAGATCCAACAATAATATCAAGTGGTTAGAAATCCAGGGCTTAAAAACAAAGGTGTAATTGTATGCTAATTATTTATGTTTTATTTTAAATCTACAATTTTGATCCCTCCACAACCTCATAGAGGACCTAGATACTTTTTCTAACCTCTCTGGATTAAAACCAAATTATGTATTATGTTATGTATTGGATCAATAAAATCTATGGAAAGAACTGAAGATCAAGATTCATAGAAGAGGCCCACGGAACCTTCAAGATTTGAAGACTGTTTGTGTGGAAGAATGGGCCAAAATCACACCAGAGCAATGCATGCGACTAGTTTCTCCATACAGGAGGCGTCTTGAATCTGTCATTACCAACAAAGGCTTTTGTACAAAGTATTAAATAAATATCAGTAAGTGTGTTCAATACTTTTTCCCTGTGTCATTTCACATTATTACACATAACATTTGTTTTGGTTTCTTTGTACAGTGGGGAGAACAAGTATTTGATACACTGCCAATTTTGCAGGTTTTCCTACTTACAAAGCATGTAGAGGTCTGTAATTTTTATCATAGGTACACTTCAACTGTGAGAGACTAAAACAAAAATCCAGAAAATCACATTGTATGATTTTTAAATAATTCATTTGCATTTTATTGCATGACATAAGTATTTGATCACCTACCAACCAGTAAGAATTCCGGCTCTCACAGACCTGTTAGTTTTTCTTTAAGAAGCCCTCCTGTTCTCCACTCATTACCTGTATTAACTAAACCTGTTTGAACTCGTTACCTGTATAAAAGACACCTGTCCACACACTCAATCAAACAGACTCCAACCTCTCCACAATGGCCAAGACCAGAGAGCTGTGTAAGGACATCAGGGATAAAATTGTAGACCTGCACAAGGCTGGGATGGGCTACAGGCCAATAGGCAAGCAGCTTGGTGAGAAGGCAACAACTGTTGGCGCAATTATTAGAAAATGGAAGAAGTTCAAGATGACGGTCAATTGCCCTCGGTCTAGGGCGCCATGCAAGATCTCACCTCGTGGGGCATCAATGATCATGAGGAAGGTGAGGGATCAGCCCAGAACTACACGGCAGGACCTGGTCAATGACCTGAAGAGAGCTGGGACCACAGTCTCAAAGAAAACCATTAGGCAAATCGAGACAAATTTATGGTGAAATGATTGTCTTTCCACTTCCTTATTATGGCCCCAACAGTGCTCACTGGAACATTCAGAAGCTTAGAAATGTGCCTATAACCAATGCCATCATTATGTTTTGCAACAATTAGGTTGCGAAGGTCTTGAGACAGCTCTTTGCTTTTACCCATCATGAGATGTGTCTTGTGTGACACCTTGGCAATGAGACCTTTTTGTAGGCCATCAGTTGGGACTGAACCAGCTGATATTAATTTGCACTGACAGGGGGCTGGATTGCTTTTTAATTACTGATAGTTTTCAGTTGTTGTCTTGGCTTTCCATGCCTTTTTGAACCTCCCTTTCTTCATGTGTTCAATACTTTTTCCCTGTGTCATTTCACATTATTACACATAACTTAATTTCTGAACTTATTTGTTTTGGTTTCTTTGTATGTATGGATTACTTGGGTTGTTACCAACATCTGGTGAAACTTTCATGTCAATAGCACCTTTGGAAATATATTTACTGAGAAAAATGGTGACGTGTTCAATACTTATTTCACCCACTGTATATACAGTATATATATATATATATATATATGTACAAACATGAGGCGCTGGACCATTACAGTTTGTCAGTGATGTGTAAGCCTTCTCCACTGCGGTCCCGTCGATGTAGATAGGGTTGTGCTCCCTCTGCTGTTTCCTGAAGTCCAAAATCAGCTCCTTTGTTTTGTTGATGTTGAGTGAGAGGTTATTTTCCTGGCACCATATTCCCAGGGCCCTCACCTCCTCCCTGTAGGCTGTGTCGTCATTGTTGGTAATCTACTGTTGTGTCGTCTGCAAACTTGATGATTGAGTTGGAAGCGTGTGTGGACATGCATTCATGGGTGCAGTCATGGCAGAGAAATACTTCAGTAGCTAAAAATGCATATGATATGAGCGAGGGTAATAATAGTTTATTAAGTAAACTATTATTACCCTTGCTCATATCATATGCATTTTTAGCTACTGAAGTATTTCTCTGCCATCGACCTGTATAGTATAGTTAACCATCCAACATCCACCAATGTATAGTGTACATATTCAGCCAACCACCCATACTATGCAATGTCTTTTTATAGCTTTTTTTGCACTCCAGATATCTTGTATTTTTATACTTTCTCCATACTGCCGCTCTATGTATCATGTACCGTGTATCTGTCTTTTGTGTACTTTCGTTGTGGCATTTTGCACCTGCCCTGTGTTTTGTTGTTGTAGCTGCTTGACAAAGAAATTTCCCCCTCGGGGATCAATAAAGTATCTATCTATCTATCTATCTATCTGAACAGGGACTGCATGAGGGGGCTGAGCACGCACCCTTGTGGGGACCCAGTGTTGAGGATCAGCGAAGTGGAGGTGTTGTTTCCTAACTCCACCACCTGGGGTTGGCCCGTCAGGTAGTCCAGGACCCAGTTGCACAGGGCGGGGTTCAGACCCAGGGCCTTGAGCTTAATGATGAGCTTGGAGGGTACTTTTGTGTTGAATACTGAGCTATAGTCAATTAACAGCATTCTTACATACTGTAGGTATTACTCCTGTCCAGATGGGATAGGGCAGTGTGCAGTGCGATGGCGATCGCATCGTCTATGGATCTATTGGGGCGGTAAGAAAATTGAAGTGGGTCTAGGGTGTCAGGTAAGGTAGAGGTGATATGATCCTTGACTAGTCTCTCAAAGCACTTCATGATGACAGCAGTAATTGCTACTGGACGATAGTCATTTAGTTCAGTTACCTTTGCTTTCTTTGGTACAGGAACAATGGTTGACATCTGGAAGCATGTGGGGACAGCAGACTGAGGTAGGGAGAGATTGAATATGTCCTTAAACACTCCAGCGAGCTGGCCTGCTCATGCTCTGAGGACGCGGCTAGGGATGCCATCTAGGCCGGCAGTCTTGCGAGGGTTAACATGTTTGAATGTCTTACTCATGTCGGCCATGGAGAAGGAGAGCCCACAGTCCTTGGTAGCGGGCCGCGTCGATGGCACTGTGTTATCCTCAAAGGTAGCCTAAACTGTGTTTAGCTTGTCCTGAAGCAAGACGTCGGTGTCTGCGACGTGGCTGGTTTTCCCTTTGTAGTCCGTGACTGGCTGTAGACCCTGCCACATACCTCTCGTGTCTGAGCCGTTGAATTGCGACTCCACTTTGTCTCTATACTGACGTTTGCTTGTTTGATTGTCTTAGGGAGTGAATGCGGTGGTTTGTGCTTTCAGTTTTGCAAATGCTGCCATCTATCCACGTTTCTGGTTATGGTAGGTTTTAATAGTCACAGTGGGTACAACATCTCCTAAACACTTCCGGATAAATGCTGTCATCGTATCAGTGTATACGTCTATGTTATTATCGGAGGTTACCCGGAACATCCCAGTCCACGTCATCAAAACAATCTTGAAGCGTGGATTCCGATTGGGCAGACCAGCGTTGAATAGTCCTTAGCACGGGTATTTCCTGTTTGAGTTTATGCCTATAGGATCAGATTTGGGAGATCAGGGAAGGGCCTTATAGGCATCCCGGAAGTTGGAGTAGCAGTGGTCGAGTGTTTTAGCAGCGCGAGTACTACAGTAAATATATTGATAGAACTTCGGCAGTGTTTTTCTCAAATGCGGCCTCAGGATATGTGGTTTCCAGTTTTCTATAAAGTCAAGTGGAGTTCTTTGAGGGCCGTCGTGGTAACGGCGATATGATACAATCCCTAATGTCTCTCTTTAAGGATAACCTTAAATCCTTATTATCCAGAGACTGAACATTAGCGAGTAATACACTTGGAAGTGGTGGGTGGTGTACGCGCCTCCTGAGTCGGACTAGAAGACCACTTGGAATACCTCTTCTGTGCCGGCGATGTTTTGGGTCAGCCTCTGGAATCAGTTCAATTGCCCTGGAAAGTCATATTCCTGGTCGTAATGCTGGTGAGTTACCGCCGCTCTGATATCCAAAAGTTCTTCCCGGCTGTAAGTAATAACACAAAACATTTCCTGCGCTAATAATGCAAGAAAATAACAAATAAAAAAACAAAAAACTGCAAAGTTGACTAGGAGCTAGGGGAATGGTAGTATGTGCCAGGCGCACCGGCTTGAGAGTGTCAATTTGTCAAATCTGATCATAATTCTATCCTCCTGATTCCTGCTTACAAGAAAAACCTAAAGCAGGAAGTACCAGTGACTCGCTCAATACGGAAGTGGTCAGATGACGTGGATGAGGAGTACACAACCTCAGTCACCGGTTTCATCAATAAGTGCATCGACGACGTCGTCCCCACAGTGACCGCACGTATATATCCCAACCAGAAGCCATGGATTACAGGCAACATCCGCATCGTGCTAAAGGCTGGAGCAGGACACTAGTCCGGACGCTTATACGAAATCTCGCTACGCCCTCAGACAAACCATCAAACAGTCAAAGCGTCAATACAGGATAAAGGTTGAATCTTACTATACCGGCTCTGACGCTCGTCGGATGTGGCAGGGCTTGAAAACTATTACGGTGTGAGCAAGACCTTTTAAACAGGTCAACATTCACAAAGCAGCAGGGCCAGACGGATTACCAGGACGTGTACTTAAAGCATGCATGGACCAACTGGCAAGTGTCTTCACTGACATTTTCAACCTCTCCCTGACCGAGTCTTTAATACCTACATGTTTCAAGCAGACCACCATAGTCCCTGTGCCCAAGGAAGCGAAGGTAAACTGCCTAAATGATTACCGCCCCGTAGCACTCATGTCGGCAGCCATGAAGTGCTTTGAAAGGCTGGTCATGGCTCACATCAACACCATCATACCGGAAACCCTAGACCCAGTCCAATTCGCATGGAACTCAAAAAGATTCTGCCTGGAACCAAAAAGGGTTCTTCAAAGGGTTATCCTATGGGGACAGCCGAAGAGCTCGTTTAGGTTATAGATAGCATATTTACTTCTAAGAGTGTAACTGGATCATGGACGTCCTGACGGGCCGCCCCCCGGGGTAAGGAACAACACATCTGCCATGCTGATCCTCAACACTAGGGTCCCTCAGGGGTGCGTGCTTAGTCCCCTCCTTTAATCCTTGTTCACCCATGACTGCATGGCCAAACACGACTCCAACACCATCAAGTTTGCTGACGACACAACGGTGGTAGGCCTGATCACCGACAACGATGAGACAGCCTATAGGGAGGAGGTCAGAGACCTGGCAGTGTGGTGCCAGGACAACAATCTCTCCCTCGAGCAAGACAAAGGAGCTGATCGTGGACTACAGGAAAGGTGGGCCGAACAGAGTTTCAAGTTCCTTGGTGTCCACACCACCAACAAACTATCACGGTCCAAACAAGACAGTTATGAAGAGGGCACAACAATGACTATTCACCCTTAAGAGACTGAAAAGGTTTGGCATGGGTCCCCAGATCCTCAAAAAGTTCTACAGCAGCACCATCGAGAGCATCCTGACCGGTTGCATCACTGCCTAGTATGTCAACTGCTTGGCATCTGACCATAAGGCGCTACAGAGGGTAGTGTGTATGGCCTAGAACATCACTGGGGCCAAGCTTCCTGCCATTTAGGACCTATATACTAGGCGGTGTCAGAGGAAGGCCCAAAAAATTGTCAAAGACTCCAGTCACCCAAGTTATAGACTGTTCTCTCTGCTACCGCACGACATGGCGCCTTAACAGCTTCTACCCCCAAGCCATAAGACTGCTGAACAATGAATTAAAATGGCCACCCAGACTATTTACATTGACACCTCCCCCTCCCTTAGTTTTTACACTGCTGCTACTCACTGTTTATTATCTATGCATAGTCACGTTACCCATAACTACATGTACAAATTACCTCAACTAACAAATTACCTCGTTACTGTATTTTATTGTTACTTTTTATAAAACATTTTTTTTTACTTTAGTTTATTTATTTAGTAAATATTTTCATAGCTCTTTCTTGAACTGCATCGTTGGTTATATTTGGCACATGTGACAAACAAAATTAGATTTGATTTGAACTGCAACACTGCTGGGACTTTCACGCTCAACAGTTTCCTGTGTGCATCAAGAATGGTCTACGACCCAAAGGACATCCAGCCAACTTGACAGAATTGTCGGAAGCATTGGAGTCAACATAGTCCAGTATCCCTGTGGAATGCTTTTGACACCTTGTAGAGTCCATGCCCCAACAAAATGAGGCTGTTCTGATGGCAAAAGAGGGTGCAACTCAGTATTAGGAAGGTGTAGCCTACAAATATAACTCAATTGACTGAACATTATATTTTTCAATATAGGCCTATACTGTAGTTTTATTATGCAGTCATCTCGGTTCTTAATTTTAAGAATCTTTTTATCTTTCGCTTGTTCAATTGCAAGGACATTGTCAACTTTGTATTTGTAGTCAACTTCTTTCCCAAGTTATCGGGTGTAGAGAGACAGGTAAACACCTTGATTATATGTTTAGCAGAGATCTTCTGTGCATAAAGTGATGTGGAAGGGCAAAAAAGCATCTAAAGCCGCACTTAGCTGCGTCTGAGGCATTCAGTAAATAATAAGTGTTTTCAAGTGCATCTTTGCTAATGATGGTTTTGGGAAACAGCTCAGAGATGTAACAATGCTCCTATGAAGGTTATAATGATTAACTCAGCCTTAACCTTTTGAAATGTACAAACACACACGTGATCATTCTACAGTGGTCCCTGCAGCGTACGCTCAAACCGGTGTGATTAGAACACTTATTTAGAATGTCCAGTTACAATTGACACTACAGTCAGTGTTTGAGCTGGCCACACTGTTTATTTACAGAAACACTTTGAACAAACACAGTCTTTACAACGTTACGTCCTCAATGTGAGCAGTGTATTTTTGGATGCAATGTTCAGACATTCACAGTAGTAGTGACATCATAACACAATTCTCATCCAAACTGGAAAATGTAGGCTACATTAGTCCCAGCGCTAAATGAGGAAAGAGTGACCTAACACAAGTGGCCATATTTAGCCAACTCTGGGCTGTCAGAAAGCATAATGTGATTTAGCTAATAGCAAATACTATTTACAATTCATCACATCACGGGTGAGCTCAACAGTGATCTAAATAATTGAGTAAAACACTTTCTAAAAACCGAAAGTATTCCAACGATGGGTAGTTTGATAAGATAAGAGGTTGGGTCTGTTTGCAGTATGCAAGTGCAACTTGTGCAAGTTCTGAAGGTCTGTTCTGACTGTAGATGAGCAAATGTCTCCATACTTGATCTGGGGAAACACTGGGAAAGTGCTTGGGCTCTCAAACTTATTGTCGTCAACAGTGAAATGGGCTACTTCAATGTGAATTAATGAGGAGGCAGAACACACCTCAATTCAAACGGTTAGAAAATACATATTTTAAAAATAATACTGGCTAATTATTGTATCGTCACAGTCGTCCAAAAACAGTGGAAAACAATTGAATGGACTTCTATCTTATCAAACATAAGTTGCCTCCTAACAAAAATATAACAAAGATTATCATAAATCCTGTGGCCGATGCCAGCACCTCCAGGGCATGGAAGAGGAGGCAGAGTGATTTACTCTTCCTGCCCAGCCTCCCGACGTCTTCCATCAACACCGTGAGAAATGGAGCCCGGGACAGGGCTGTCTCCTGCAGTACCTGACAGATGTGGTGTTATCCCACCGAGTGCTGGTGCCGCCTATGATAGATACCGGAGCACACCCACATTACTGCCCTGTCTAAGTGCCATGTGTTAATCTGACAGGGCCTGTTTTGCCCACCTTCAACAAACTACAGTGCATTCGGAAAGCATTCAGAGACCTTGACTTTTTCCACATTTTGTAACGTTACAGCCTTATTTTAAAATGTTTTAAATCGTTTCCCCCCCCTTATCAATCTACACAAAACACCCCATAATGAGGTTGTTGTCTTGTTGGAAGGTGAACCTTCACCCCAGTCTGAGGTCCTGAGCACTCTGGAGCAGGTTTTCTTCAAGGATCTTTCTCTCGATCATGACTAGTCTCCCAGTCCCTGCCGCTATAAAAACATCCCCACAGCATGATGCTGCCGCCACAATAATTCACCGTAGGGATGGTGCCAGGTTTCCTCCAGACGCGACGCGTGGTATTCAGGCCAAAGAGTTCAATCTTGGTTTAATCAGACCAGAGGATCTTGAGTCCTTTAGGTGCCTTTTGGCAAACTCCAAGCGGGCTGTCATGTGCTTTTTACCGAGGAGTGGCTTCTGTCTGGCCACTCTACCATAAAGGCCTGATTGGTGCAGTGCTGCAGAGATGGTTGTCCTTCTGGAAGGTTCTCCTATCTCCACAGAGGAACTCTGGAGCTCTGTCAGAGTGACCACCACCCTGACCAAGACCCTTCTCCCCCGATTGCGCAGTTTGGCCGGGCGGCCAGCTCTAGGAAGTGTCTTGGTGGCTCCAAACTTCTTCCATTTAATAAAGATGGAGGCCACTGTGTTCTTGGGGACCTTCAATGCTGCAGACATTTTTAGATACCCTTCCCCAGATCTGTGCCTCGACACAATCATGTCTCGGAGCTCTACGGACAAATCCTTCGTCCTCATGACTTGGTTTTTGCTTTGACATGCACTGTCAATTGTGGGACTTTATATAGACAGGTGTTCTTTCCTAATCATGTTCGATCAATTGAATTTACCACAGGTGGACTCCAATCAAGTTGTAGAAACATCTCAAGGATGATCAATTGGAACAGGATGCACCTGAGCTCAATTTCGAAGTCTCATAGCACTTACTTATGCAAATAAGGTTCTGTTTTATATTTTTTATACATTTCAAAAATGTCTAAACTTGTTTTCTCTTTGACATTATGGGGTATTGTGTGTAGATTGATGAGGGAAACAATTAATTTAATACATTTTAGAATAAGACTGTTACATAACAAAATGTAGAAAAAGTCAAAGGGTATGAATACTTTCAGAATGCACTGTATAGAAGGTTTCCCTAACTAAAATCTGTGTCCGTTTTGATTGGACAACTTTAGGTAATACTTCCACATTTCAAAATCTGAACATGAACCAGGGGTGACCAATCCTCCTCCTGGAGGATAATCAGCTGTAGGATATTTTTTTCTTCCAGCTTTAATCTCACACAGCTAATGTGCTAATCAAATCAGCAGCTTCTCATCAGGACCTTGATTAGTTGAATCAGGTGTGTTTGAGTAGGGCTGGAGCAAAGGTCGGCATACTCAGTTGCGCTCCAGGAGGAAAGTGTGTCACTTTTCTACAATAATTCAAGTGTAGGGGGACCACTTTACTGAAATCTAAATTAGCTGGAAAATATTTTCCCCCGAAACAATGTTGATCAGTTTTATTACAATACATAGTGTGGGAATAATTGTGATGATCAATGAAAATATGTGCAATCACATAATCAGGTTTTGTCTGATTTGCTTAATTAAAAGCAATTTCAATGCTGTCACTAAAAGAACAAAAACCCAATCAAGATGACTGAGATTTATTCACATTGATTCTGAAAGATTTGCTCAGAAGACAATTGGGGGCAACAACTTCAAAAACAACACAATTGATAGCCTTTAATCACTTTCAAGGTATTTTGATGAATTATTAATGTAGGAATTTAATATAGAATTAGGCATAACGATTATGGCTCTAGATTGCAGGAAAAAGCCGTACTTCATGACACCCCTACTTTAAGCTGTGCCTTCCACAGGACATTTGTTTTCGATAGCAATACATTCATATACATGTGTCCTAGCACAGTATAGACAGATGTGATCAGTATATTAATGAAAATCAAGAAGATGAAGAGGATGTTATTGGTCTTGGAGGTTGGTGATGTAAGAATAGAGGAGGATGCAGACTTTCCCGATTAATAAGAGAAAAAGACTTATCTGATAAGTAAAGGAAAGGCATGGACTGACCAGGTCCAAGGCCAGATAGCTGGAGAAATATGAGAAGAAGAACACTGGCAACTAAAGAGAGGGAATAAGTGGCATTATACGTCTGCACTTGTTCCCAAACCCATTAATCACTTCGCCCTCTACTCTATCCTTCTCCCCCCTCAGAATTCCACCACCATTCCACTCTACCTGTGATGGCGCTAAGTGCACCTGTTAGGCAGCCATCTGTGCAGAGTGAGACGGTGAGTACCTTGAGACGGTGATGAGGAGTGGCAAGGTGGAGAGAAATTACCCTGACCCCATCCTGACCCCCCACCCTTTACCCCCTGGTTCACCTCCCTTTTTAAAAGACTCCAATCCCTCCTTCCATCCTGGTCTCATAGAATAGACATAACATAGTAGGTATAAATCCGGGTCACTCAAAATACACTGAACTAAAATGTAAACGGAACATGCAACAATTTCAAAGATTTTACTGAGTTACTGAGTTACAGTTCATATAAGGAAATCAGTCAAATAAATTAGGCACTAATGTATGGATTTCACATAACTGGGAATACAGATATGTATCTTTTCTTTACAGATACCTTTAAAAAAAAGTCAGGGGCGTGGATCAGAAAACCGATTCAGTATCTGGTGTGACCACCATTTGCCTCATGCAGCACAACACATCTCCTTCACATAGAATTGATCAGGCTGTTGATTGTGGCCTGTGGAATGTTGTCCCACTCCTCTTCAATGGCTGTGAAAAGTTGCTGGATATTGGTGGGAACTGGAACACGCTGTCGTAAACGTCAATCCAGAGCATCCCAAACGTGTTCAATGGGTGACATGTCTGGTGAGTATGCAGGCCATGGAAGAACTGGGAAATATTCAGTTTCCAGGAATTGTGTACAGATCCTTGTGACATGGGGCCGTGTATTATCAGTCAATTGCACGCTCCCTCAAAACTTGAGAAATCTGTGATAAAACATTTAGTCTGTGATGCACATTTCACAGTGACCTTTAATTGTCTCTAGCACAAGGTGCACCTTTGTAATGATCATGCTGTTGAATCAGCTTCTTGATATGCAATACCTGTCAGGTAGACGGATTATCTTGGCAAAGGAGAAATGCTCAGTAACAGGGATGTCAACAAACTTGTGCACAAATTATGAAAGAAATCATATTTTTGTCCATATGGAAAATGTCTGGGATCTTTTATTTCAGCTCATGAAACCAAAAACAAAGGCAAAAAAAGTAGGTTGGTGGGTGGGGATATAACATGAACGTCTAACAACCCAAAGGTTTTGAGTTTGAAACTCATCATGGACAACCTTAACATTTTAGCTAATTAGTACCTTTTCAACTACTTGCTACTTTCTAACTACTTTGCAACTACTTAGCATGTTAGCCAACCCTGTTTCAGCATAACAAAGCCAGTTCCATACAGAAATGGTTTGTCGAGATCGGTATGAAAGAACCTCAATCCAATCGAACACCTTTGGGATGAATTGGAATGCTGACTGCGAGCCAGGCCTAATCGCCCAACATCAGTGCCCGACCTCACTAATGCTTTTGTGGCTGAATGGAAGCAAGTCCCTGCAGAAACATTCCAACATCTAGTGGAAAGCCTTCCCAGAAGAGTGGAGGCTGTTATAGCAGCAAAGGGGGAACAACTCCATATTAATGCCCATAATTTTGGAATGAGATGTTTGACGAGCTGGTGTCCACATACTTTTGGCCATGTAGTGTATAATACGTTTTGCAAATTCGTAACATACCGTACTAAATGGAGTGTCTTGGATTTACAAACAGAATAATTATCTGAAACCAGGTCGCTCCTTCAAGTGAATGATCCATGTATTAAGCATTTGTTAGATTCCCTTCTGTCACATCGTCTCATTCCAGGAATGCTAGAGGGAATTTACAGGTTGATTACTACAGGTTGGGAATTGAAACAGTGCTGTTGCCCTTGGGAAAAAGCGTTTTGTAATGTAAACATTCTGTAGTGTGTGTGTGTGTGTGTGTGTGTGTGTGTGTGTGTGTGATGTTGTTATTGATCAATGTTGATATACAATCCTTAGCACTGTATTTAGATCAGAGGACTATACCTCCAATCAGTATGACTGTTTGACGCAAATGTACAGTGCATTGGGAAAGTATTCAGACCCCTTGACTGTTTCCACATTTTGTTACGTTACAGACTTATTCTAAAATAGATTAAATACTTTCCTCATCAATCTACACACAATACCCCATAATGACGAAGCGAAAAAAGGTTTAGACCTTTTTGCAAAGTACATAAGTATTCAGACCCTTAAATGTGATATTTCAGTTTTTATTTTGTATAAATTTCAAAACACCTTTTTTTCCTTTGTCATGTGGGTTATTGTGTGTAGATTGATAAAACAATTTAATAATGTAATCCTTTTTAAAATAAGGCTGTAATGTAACAAAATATGGAAAAAGTCAAGGGCTCTAAATACTTTCTGAATGCACTATATATTACCTGTATATCTGGACGGCAGGTAGCCCAGTGGTTAGAGTGTCGGGCCCATAACCGAAAGGTTGCTGGATCAAATCCCCGAGCTGACAAGGTAAAAAATCTGTCGTTCTGCCCCTGAACAAGGCAGTTAACCCACTGTTCCTAGGCCGTCATTGAAAATAAGAATATGTTCTTAACTGACTTGCCTAGTAAAATAAAGGTAAAAAAAATAATATCTATAGCAAAGTCTGTAGAGGCTTTAGTTGTGCATCTCAGGCTGCTGTCTCTACTGTATCCTTTTAGGGCTGATGCTGCATTCAGTTTCCTCTCCACCAGCTTTGTGAATGAAATATACAACAAACTGTGGGAAAAAATACAATCAGCAGGAATTTGTGTGGATGTGGTCAGTCCCAGTCCGCCAGCGTATCCGGAATTTATAATCATGTGTCCCCGGGTGTTAGGGATTAGCCTCTTTAATGGAATACTGAGTGTACTCATACTCTGATATGCAATTTGAAAAATAATCCATTCCTTGCTGCTGATTCTTGAGAAATACCAGTAAAGGTATCCAAAAAAACGTTCCCATAGTTTTGGCAGTTTGCAACAATACATTTGAAAAACTGAAGAGCAACTTCAAACACAGAGAATGTTTACTTATTCATATTATTATCCTAGACAGGAGAGAAGCAGGTAGAGAGATAATACATTTTTCACCAACCAAAAAAAGTGTTTTAGCTAACTATAATTGCAGGTTTGGGGGCACGGTCAGAAAATAGGGTCACATTTAATTGAAAAGGCCGTTCTTGCATACATTGTCTTTTTAACTTTCTTGACAACCTTTAATACATCTTATTGAACAAAAACAGGTTGCTTGAACATTTATTAAAATGCACTCAGCAGTGATGTTAGAGTCTTGGAAGCAGCAGTCTCACCAGCGGTCCTTAAAGGTCCCTCCTGTCAAAGGACATGACCATAAACACTCTGCCTGGTTACTGGGCTCCTCAGAGGTGTCATTATAAGGACTTTTGAGGGTTGTTAGCTCTGAGCTCTGGGCAGACTCAGCCAAAACCTCCAGACAGATGACTCCAGATCAAATGCCCTCCACATTACCAGATGTAATTCAAATGAGGATACAGATATAATTTAAGGGACTGTTTGACTGTCCAGACTGGTTAAATATGTCAATGTTCCATGAGTGTCCCAGCTCGGTGCTGGAGTAAAGGTTCTGCCTGGGCCACAGAGACTGTAGGCTCTGACTGAGGTTTATAGGTCCTAATTGTCCCCCTGTGGACAGAATGTACTGTGTGCTGCTGCAGTAATTGGTGCTTTGTGGGTTGCCTGAATGCTCAACACAGTTTTGTAATGGACAACTCTTGAAATGATATGGACACCTAGAGAGATGTGAAGTATTTTAAAGAATATTGCACACGATGCAGTGCATTATTGTGGCTATCTTACGATACGATATGCTTTATTGTCCATTTATATGAAGTGACGTGCTGTGACGTCAGCAAACAAATATACAAACAACACAAGCAGTGCAGAAAAACTGGAAAGTTAGTACATTTCCATTCAATATCTTTAAAAATATAACTGGCCATTCAACTTTTAAACAACTTTTAAACAAAAACTTTTTATTCACAAAGAGGGTTTCCCAAATTGCTCTTAGTTTGAAAACAACATTTAACTTGCTTTGCTTGTCTGCCCCAAGTAATTGCATATTCACAGCAACAGACGGGACTGATTTGGGCATTTCCATCACTGCCATCATTGGCCCGTTTACAGCAGCAGAGATATTTGTTTTGCCTTTAATTAAAATCCACTGTCTGACAGGACTGCTCTTCTCCATCTGATAGACCTTTGATGAGATGCATATTTTTAATGTGAGGAAAGAGCTTATGGAAATATGAGACATATTCACCTGAAATGACTCTCTCTATTCAAAATTATGAAAATATTCATATTTCATGTGACATTAATTAAGATGGTCATTTATTAATGAATAACCATCATCTGGTCATAATTAATTATCCCAACAGCAATGATAGGATGTTTGCTTGTGATAATAACATGTACACTATACAGATGCAATATGTTGTACAATATCTCAAACTACCTCCATTTGCTTCATTTCCAAATATCTAGCATTAAAATGAGACATCAAATCATGCATCTACATTTCTATGACATTCATTCACAATGGGAGCAGCATTATGCTGAAGCCATGGGGAATTTCCAGAAATGTAATATGTCAAAACTTCAAAGATAGCATAATTAATATTTTACAGTTAATAAAAACCTTTTAAATGGAAGTGATATGCCAATTTTCAATTCCGAGAGTTTGCTGTTCAATTCTGAAACTCAGAATGTTACTGTTACTCAAAACATGTTTGCCAGCATTTTTATATGGAGAAAAGTGTACAGATCCTGTCCACTTACCTACATTTCCCACCTGACTGAAATTCTCTCAACCAGCATTCATAATTTGGAAGAGACATGGGAAATCAGGAACTTCTTGCAGTCAAGATGGCGCTGGAGGAGTGGAGACACTGGCTAGAAGGGGCGGAAAATACATTCTCAGTGTGGACCAACCATAAGAATCTGGATTATCTCCGCACCGCCAAGCGCCTCAACTCAAGGCAGGCTCGTTGGGCTCCGTAATTCACTAGTTTTAATTGTAACATACAGTGGGGAGAACAAGTATTTGATACACTGCCGATTTTGCAGGTTTTCCCACTTACAAAGCATGTAGAAGTCTGTAATTTTTATCATAGGTACTCTTCAACTGTGAGTGACGGAATCTAAAACAAAAATCCAGAAAATCACATTGTATGATTTTTAAGTAATTCATTTGCATTTTATTGCATGACATAAGTATTTGATACATCAGAAAAGCAGAACTTAATATTTGGTACAGAAACCTTTGTTTGCAATTACAGAGATCATACGTTTCCTGTAGTTCTTGACCAGGTTTGCACACACTGCAACAGGGATTTTGTCCCACTCCTCCATCCAGATCCTTCAGGTTTCGAGGCTGTCGCTGGGCAATACGGACTTTCAGCTCCCTCCAAAGATTTTCTATTGGGTTCAGGTCTGGAGACTGGCTAGGCCACTCCAGGACCTTGAGATGCTTCTTACGGAGCCACTCCTTTGTTGCCCTGGCTGTGTGTTTCGGGTCGTTGTCATGCTGGAAGACCCAGCCACAACCCATCTTCAATGCTCTTACTGAGGGAAGGAGGTTGTTGGCCAAGATCTCGCTATACATGGCCCCATCCATCCTCCCCTCAATACGGTGCAGTCGTCCTGTCCCCTTTGCAGAAAAGCATCCCCAAAGAATGATGTTTCCACCTCCATGCTTCACTGGTTGGGATGGTGTTCTTGGGGTTGTACTCATCATTCTTCTTCCTCCAAACACGGCGAGTGGAGTTTAGACCAAAAAGCTCTATTTTTGTCTCATCAGACCACATGACCCTCTCCCATTCCTCCTCTGGATCATCCAGATGGTCATTGGCAAACTTCAGACAGGCCTGGACATGCGCTGGCTTGAGCAGGGGGACCTTGCGTGCGCTGCAGGATTTTTATCCATGACGGCGTAGTGTGTTACTAATGGTTTTCTTTGAGACTGTGGTCCCAGCTCTCTTCAGGTCATTGACCAGGTCCTGCCGTGTAGTTCTGGGCTGATCCCTCACCTTCCTCATGATCATTGATGCCCCACGAGGTGAGATCTTGCATGTTGCCCCAAACCGAGGGAGATTGACCGTCATCTTGAACTTCTTCCATTTTCTAATAATTGCACCAACAGTTGTTGCCTTCTCACCAAGCTGCTTGCCTATTGTCCTGTAGCCCATCCCAGCCTTGTGCAGGTCTACAATTTTATCCCTGATGTCCTTACACAGCTCTCTGGTCTTGGCCATTGTGGAAAGGTTGGAGTCTGTTTGATTGAGTGTGTGGACAGGTGTCTTTTATACAGGTAACGAGTTCAAACAGGTGCAGTTAATACAGGTAATGAGTGGAGAACAGGAGGGCTTCTTAAAGAAAAACTAACAGGTCTGTGAGAGCCGGAATTCTTACTGGTTGGTAGGTGATCAAATACTTATGTCATTCAATAAAATGCAAATTAATTATTTAAAAATCATACAATGTGATTTTCTGGATTTTTGTTGAAGTGTACCTATGATAAAAATTACAGACCTCTACATGCTTTGTAAGTAGGAAAACCTGCAAAATCGGCAGTGTATCAAATACTTGTTCTCCCCACTGTATCTCCTACCGCCTTGGGTCCAAGAATGTGAAGCCAGATGCCCTCTCTCTCTTGCATAGCTCTGCAGCTACACCGTTTGACCCAGAGACCATACTCCCTACCCACTGTCGGGCAGCTACAGTCGTCTGAGGTATCGAGAGCCTGGTCCGCAAGGAGCAGCATTCCCAGCCGGACCCCGGGGGGCACAGCTAACCGGTTGTTTGTCCCTGATTCTGCTCAGTCCCCGGCCCTTGAATGGGCTCTAACCTTACCTGCCATCCCAACTCCCGCCGGATCCTGGCTTTCCTCTGACAACGATTTTGGTGGCCCACCATGGTTACTGACATCTCCACGTTTGTCGCAGCCAGCACTGTGTGTGCAAAGAATAAGACTCTGCGGCAAGCTGAGACTCTTCCTCACCGCCCCCGGTCCCATATATCCCTGGACATTGTCACTGTTCTCCCTGGCAACATCACCATCCTTACAGTAGTGGATAGGTTTTCCAAAGCTGCCCATTTCATTCCCCTTCCCATGTTACCCTCAGCCAAGTAGACGGCCCAGCTCATGGTACAGCACGTCTTCCGGTCGACATGGTCTCCGATCACGGTCCACAGTGTTGTGTCTTGACAATCATTAAAATGAAGACTGTTATATTATCAAATCGATTCTTTAGGCTTAATTATTATGTGATTAAACTGACTATATAAACATTAACTAGGAAGTCAGGGCACCACGGAAGAATGTTTGTTTATAAAGTTGCTATCCCCCGAAAATAACTCTTTGGATATTTGATCTCTTATCATAACAGTTGCTCAATTATTTATTTACTAGCTAATTAAACATTATACAGTAAATGCCGTCCCTAGAGGACTTAACAAAACAGTTTGGTTTTAACACGAAAGGTTCAGAGAGGAAGGGGGGTTTGGAAGGAAGACAAAGGAATTGGTCTCTATTGGACATGGGAAGCTACGCTCACGTAAATACAAAATCATATGCACTTTAACAATCGCTCATTCAGAAAAATGTATGCAATTTATATTTTTACGATTGAGCTGGGCTTCGATAGCTAAGTTGGTGATGTAAGACTCTGTCAGGCTCTGGCCATAGAGAAGCAATAGGCTTCTCTATGTAGCTATGGTCAGAGTCTGACAGTGTCGTTCTTTTCTGTTTCTTTGTGGGTGTTGGGTGGATCTCTAATTAGAGGCAGCTGCTACCCGTTGTCTCTAATTAGGGATCCAATATATGTTGAGTCTGTCCCTCACGCGGGTGTGGGTTGTTATCGTTACATGTAAATGTATGTCGCTGTCACGGGTGAAGTAAGTGTTCTTTTTGTTACGTCCGTTCATTGGTGTTTTGTGTGAGCGTGACGTTAGTCTATTCGTGTTTGGTTTTGTGTTTTCAGTAGTTCGTCGTTTGGTCTTGTTATACATAGTATAAAAAAAATCTATACATAGTATAATAAAGATGTCTAACTACTATCCCTGCGCTGCGCCTTGGTCATTCCCACACCCACATCGTGACAGACTCTGGTTTGCCCAGTAGATGTCGCCATTGTCCTTTGTAGAATCTTCCGGGTCGTTGTGGCATGAGAGGTTCATCTCACTTTGTAAATGCTTCCGCATCGGTCAGTGTTCTCGTACTCGTACATTTTCAGCTGCAGACTGACATAGGCTGTAGTCTAGGATTCACTCCTTCTTTAGTGATCAATAGTTGTAGTTTAAACCATTTGCAAACTACACCGTGGTCTAGTGGAAATTCGCCATTTTAAACGTGTGGAGCTAGTCCTCACGTTCTTTGTAACTGAGGTGACTTTCGTCACGGGGGCTTTTATACTTGAGTAGAAAAGGGGTTGGTTCATCATTTCCAACCAATGTCTGTTCACTTGGGTGTGGCCACTGACTGGGCACAAGAGACTCTGCCAGGAATTTATGACCTGTCGTAAAGTCATAAAACTGCCCCCCGCCTCCCCTCCTAACAGAGGGGGGAATTGTTCACATCTTTGCCCAGCCGACTCACCGAAAGGCCGAGCGTAATGACAACAGTTTTCATCCCGATTCTGGAAGGCTTTTTGCACCCTCATTGGTCATCGACCGGCCTGCCCTCGGTTTCATCACCAGTTTAAAGGCCTGTCAGAGCAAGCCAATCAGGACCTGGAGACGACTCTTTGTTGCCTCGTCTCTGCTAACCCAAACACCTGGAGCCAGCAACTCGTGTGGGTGGATTGGAGTACGCCCGCAACACCCTTCCCTGCTTGGCTACTGGTCTTTGGCCCTTCGAGTGTTCCTTGGGTTACCAGCCTCCACCCTTCCCTGAGCAAGAGGAAGAAGTCAGCATACCCTCTTCCCAGATGTTCGTCCGCCACTGTCGGTGTACCTGGAAGAGAGCCCGGTCCGCTCTTCTTAAGACCACCTCCAGATATTGGCGACAGGCGGACCGCCACCGGACCCCGGCATCGTCTCGGGCAGAGGGTATGGCTCTCCTCTGGGTGGAGTCCTTAGCCCTACTGCTGTTTGTCTTCTGTTGTCCCGCACCTTCCGTATACATCCCACTTTCCATGTGTCTAGGATTAAACCTCTGTCTCATTTCCCTTTGTCTCCTGTTTGCATCTGGGTCATATCCAGAGTTGTGATAGGAATAGTCTGTTCCTTTCTGTCACTGTCTATCTGCTGACCTCTCAGCTCACAGTTCTGAACAAATATGTCTCTATTTTCACCATCTGACCATTTGTTTACTCCATGCTTTATGTCCTTTTTTTCACTCCCATGCTCATGTGTTATATTCTTTTAGAGTCAGTGGGTATATATCATACATTTCTATGTGAAAAAATGTGCTTTGTCAGTACAGGTAACTAGAGGAGGAAAAGGAGGTAGGCGCAAATTAGTTGAGATGAATGACAGCTAGCAGCGACCAACCAGACAGCAGCCAGCCAGCAAACAGTGGCATTTATTCCACGTCACAAATAAACCAACTTGTACACTGGACTGAAAATCACCATAGACCCCACAAACCAGGGATTCTGTAATCCTTTCTTGATAGAATGTGCAAACTGTTCCATTTATTGCTATTGACATTAAAGTGCCACTTTAAATAATAATATTATAATAAATAATATGACCCTGAGTGACTGGGCTGTCTTGAGCTGTTATTCTAGTGAGACAATCAGCAGCTGCCAGCTGACAATTATTCCAGTAGAGTCGCAACAATATGCATGCCTTTAACTCCCGAGACGCCATCACGGGGGTTCTCAATAGCTGGAATTACCAGCCCATTGTGATGTGATCATAAAGAAGTCCCGTCATCCATCCATGACTCTATGGTATACTGTGTGCACCTTATCTCTTTTCATGAACACTTCTCAGTCGCCTTTCCGTCTCTCTCAGGTTCACACGCACACAAATTGTGTAGGTCTTTAATTCTGTACCCCTGTGGCTTACAACACCATTAATTTCTATTCTATAACTCAGGGTATGTTATAAAAGGGAGAAGACTGAGGAAAGCAACAGCCAAGTGAGCTATTACCTGAAGAGATAGAGACATATTTGGGCTATTTTGATAGTTTACTACATATTTTATCATTTCATGTCCCTACTTTGAGAAATTACTTAAAAAGAGACATCCAATAGACTATATACTATATATATGTATATATATGTGGCATGGAAAAGATAATTGAGCCTAAATGACACATTTTCTAATCAATAAGTGTTTTGGTTCTGACATGGATACATCCACTTAACAGAACGCTCATCTGATCCTGCACTACGTGTTAAGAATCTCTGACAGAAATCTATTTGCATCCTGCTACAGCCTGTAAGTGAAATTGATGTATTGCCTCATTGATTTAAATATGTTATCCCAGCAAAAGTCACATTCATTTAAGATGCTGTAACAGGATGCCAGACATAAATAGGTGACCGCCAAGTCTGCTGTCTTCTGTAATGTTTGGTCAAATCTGCGGTCATTTGCGACCAAGATGTACCACCTCTGCCCAAGATGATAGATATAATGCCACCACAACATTGTTATTGGCATGTCATGACACTTCACAGTTTGAGCCAACTCATTTCGCTAGAGGACATGTCTGTGATCTGAACTGTCATGAATGGATTACAATGTTATGCAGGAGACAGTTTCATGAGAACATTGTGATAAGGCTCCAAGTAGAGTGTCACCATTTTTGCAAACTCCATCTTTTTAGTGGTACTAAAGACTGAGGTAGGATATCTAAACAAAGCCAATAATGATTCTGGCTTTCACACTCATTTAGTGGATAATTTAATCAACTGGATTAAGGGCTATTATTGATTATCCATTGAGCAAGATATAGTGATATGTTGAACATTGTAAAGTTGCACCACTGTCTGGAGCAGCGGATAGTGGACAACCTACTACTTAAGAATAGATAGAGGCTTCTACAAAGTCTGGACCATGTCCAATTGTAGTTCCAAAAACACAATTGTAATCCTACGTGCCCTAAAGGTATTTTACAACTTTGTGCAGTCAATTCCAACCCCCAGGAGGACAATATCCCCAAGCATCACATTATGAAGGATTTATCTAGTCAGGCACATGCACCACTAAATTATCAGTGCTGGCATCCTGGCATCAGACACTGTTACCAAGTGATTCCCTCTTTGAGACAAACAACAGATGGTACCGTTTGTTGTGGCGATGGCTCCTTGCTTTTTTTTCTTATTTATGTACCTTTAATCAGGGAGTCACCATTGACATGAGGATTCCTGGAAACGGGTGATCTTACAACCAGGAATTTTTGAAAATCTAATTTGCAAGCATACTTGCAGGCCTGATGTGGCCTGTAAACCATGAGTTTCAGGCCACTGTATTACGGTAAAACTAGTCCTCAAAATAAGGCCTTATGAGATATGTATTGTCATAGAGTTTCATTTGAATGATATATGCCTAGAAATTCACCTGGTGAAGGCCACAGGACTGAAAATGACCAAATTCAACAATGTCTCTGTCACTAACAAATACAGTCATGGGTGGTAACTCTACAATTTATTTAAAAGGGCAAGGCACACTGGAAAACTATATTGGAGTTATTTCTTGGTGGTGGCGTGGCTTTCAGATCATTATTTTTGTCCACCTGTGAGTGTTAGCGTTATACCAGTGTTAAGTGGTCTATGGTAGAGGTACATTTTTGGCACTTATAACAAGCAAAAGGCTTTGTCACTGTGGCAGTACTATATAAAAGGCAAAAGCATGCTTTTGTACCTCGGGAGAAAGGTACTATCTGAGGTATAAACTGGTGTACAATTATGTACCTATAAGTAAAGGAGGACCTTATAGGAGGACCTTCTTATTTCCGGAAAGTGTAGTGACCCTCTGGAACAACCACACGGACGTGACAGAGAAAAGAAAGGAAACTAACGGTGTAATCGAATAATGCAAATTGAAAGAAACTAACAGTCACTGCACTAAAGTGACAGTTATTATGTGTTTAGGTATTACTGATGTTGGCTAACGATAGTGAATAATATTTTAGATTATAGAAATAAAAAAAATAAAAGTCTGGGCAAATAATTCAAACATTCTAGAGCCCATAAAACAACTTGGTAGTATCAATGCACATGGTTTTCCATAGGCTAAAACCTCGGCTTGGGTCTCCAAATTTCACCCCCACAAATGATGAAGCCATAGGCCTATAATAAAGAATTCTGAATAACGATACATACAGTGGGGAGAACAAGTATTTGATACACTGCCGTTTTGCAGGTTTTCCCACTTACAAAGCATGTAGAAGTCTGTAATTTTTATCATAGGTACTCTTCAACTGTGAGTGACGGAATCTAAAACAAAAATTCAGAAAATCACATTGTATGATTTTTAAGTAATTAATTTGCATTTTATTGCATATTGCGTATTTGATACATCAGAAAAGCAGAACTTATTATTTGGTACAGAAACCTTTGTTTGCAATTACAGAGATCATACGTTTCCTGTAGTTCTTGACCAGATTTGCACACACTGCAGCAGGGATTTTGGCCCACTCATCGATACAGACCTTCTCCAGATCCTTCAGGTTTCGGGGCTGTCGCTGGGCAATACGGACTTTCAGCTCCCTCCAAAGATGTTCTATTGGGTTCAGGTCTGGAGACTGGCTAGGCCACTCCAGGACCTTGAGATGCTTCTTACGGAGCCACTCCTTAGTTGCCCTGGCTGTGTGTTTCGGGTCGTTGTCATGCTGGAAGACCCAGCCACGACCCATCTTCAATGCTCTTACTGAGGGAAAGAGGTTGTTGGCCAAGATCTCGCGATACATGGCCCCATCCATCCTCCCCTCAATACGGTGCAGTCGTCTTGTCCCCTTTGCAGAAAAGCATCCCCAAAGAATGATGTTTCCACCTCCATGCTTCACGGTTGGGATGGTGTTCTTGGGGTTGTACTCATCCTTCTTCTTCCTCCAAACACGGCGAGTGGAGTTTAGACCAAAAAGCTCTATTTTTGTCTCATCAGACCACATGACCTTCTCCCATTCCTCCTCTGGATCATCCAGATGGTCATTGGCAAACTTCAGACGGGCCTGGACATGCGCTGGCTTGAGCAAGGGGACCTTGCGTGCGCTGCAGGATTTTAATCCATGACGGCGTAGTGTGTTACTAAGGGTTTTCTTTGAGACTGTGGTCCCAGCTCTCTTCAGGTCATTGACCAGGTCCTGCCGTGTAGTTCTGGGCTGATCCCTCACCTTCATGATCATTGATGCCTCACGAGGTGAGATCTTGCATGGTGCCCCGGACCGAGGGAGATTGACCGTCATCTTGAACTTCTTCAATTTTCTAATAATTGCACCAACAGTTGTTGCCTTCTCACCAAGCTGCTTGCCTATTGTCCTGTAGCCCATCCCAGCCTTGTGCAGGTCTACAATTTTATCCCTGATGTCCTTACACAGCTCTCTGGTCTTGGCCATTGTGGAGAGGTTGGAGTCTGTTTGATTGAGTGTGTGGACAGGTGTCTTTTATACAGGTAAGGAGTTCAAACAGGTGCAGTTAATACAGGTAATGAGTGGAGAACAGGAGGGCTTCTTAAAGAAAAACTAACAGGTCTGTGAGAGCCGGATTTCTTACTGGTTGGTAGGTGATCAAATACTTATATCATGCAATACAATGCAAATTAATTATTTAAAAATCATACAATGTGATTTTCAGGATTTTTGTTTTAGATTCCGTCACTCACAGTTGTAGTGTACCTATGAAAAAAACTACAGACCTCTACATGCTTTGTAAGTAGGAAAACCTGCAAAATCGGCAGTGTATCAAATACTTGTTCTCCCCACTGTACATCACTGTGGAAAAGAAGCGGAAATACCTGTCATGTTGACATGCTTTTCAGTTTGCTGGAATATGACTGGTTTATGCTTTTCAGTTTGCTGGAATATGTCTGGTTTATGCTTTTCAGTTTGCTGGAATATGTCTGGTTTATGCTTTTCAGTTTGCTGGAATATGTCTGGTTTATGCTTTTCAGTTTGCTGAAATATGACTGGTTTATGCTTTTCAGTTTGCTGGAATATGTCTCCGGCGATCATAAGGTCAAATAGATCAAAAAAACAATATTTTGATTTATAATTCCCTTATCCAAACGGATTACTAATTTACCTAGCTCTTATCAATAGCGCTTATCAATTTGTAAATTACAATAAATGGATAATGGTGTTATTTCTATCGGGGGCGGGGGGGGGGAGTAGATGTTGTTCAACCTTATTCAAGGTGGTGGAATTATGAAGGAATTAAGTCAGAATACGGCACATCTGTAGACACACCCCCGCCACGCCTTCATTTATTTGATCTCCACCCCAAACGAAGAGCGGGTGAATAGCATGCTAAAAGCGGGTGAATAGCATGCTAACAGCGGGTGAATAGCATGCCAAAAGCGGGTGAATAGCATGCTAATAGCGGGTGAATAGCATGCTAACAGCGGGTGAATAGCATGCTATCCTCGTGCTTAAAACCTTCTACTGCAGTGGGCTAAATCAGGGTCACACAGAGTGTCTCTTGGTAATCTTAAACAAATCTACTTTGAAACAAAAGTAAAAACCTCACACAAATGGTTATGGGCTTTAAAAAAAAAGATTAAATGTTTTCAACTTTGAATTTGCATCCCACTTCATTATATACACATCACAGAAGACTGAAATATATTTTTTAAAAAAAAGGTTTGTTGAAACAATTAATATGAAATTAATATGAAATATTAATAACGTTCCACCCACCAGGTAATTTGACTGCAGGAAAAGGCTACTATCAACGTCAGAACACACAGAGAGAAAAGTGCATTCAAATGGATGCCATATTTGGCTGAGTAGTTGAGGGAATTAAACGCCATGGTGCTGAAATGGTTTGCGCCCAGTAGAGACTGGGCAACACTTGAGGACAGCGACATGGTGCTGAAACTGGACAAAACATGGGAAAAGGTAGGAAAGGTTGAATGTAGAACCCCATATTACATCACTGGCTCATTGACATTGCCCACCTCTGCTCAGTTGAGTCTATAATGCTTTGGTTCCTCTCACAGACATAATTGACGGAAGTGCAGGTTTCCACAATTTCGTTTGGGAGCAAACCAATCTGGGAGCTGTACAGGTTCCAGTTTGGACTGTTCTGCTACAATCATGAGATACAAACCCTCATCCAGCTGGAAAGCAGAGAGAGTGGAACTAATGGAGGTTGTTATCGCAGGGTAACTCATTTCTCTCATGGCCGAGGGCCTGTCTCGGTTGTGAAGTAATTGTACCAAATATGAAAATGTTGATACACTTTGTTCGCTAATGAAACAGCCCCAGTCTGCAGAGGGTCTAATTGAGGCAACATTATACAGAGGACCTTGGGTTTGCATCACTGTGGAAGCCAGGATGGGAGGTTGAGATACCAGATAGACTTTTTTGAGATCTCCTAGAGAAAGTGCTCAATTCTGTAGGCCTATGTATCTTTCCCAGATTCATATAAGGATAGGACCTTTGATTTTATTTTATTTCTGAAGACAGAAAATCCACCTCACGACTTTATCTCAGCATTTAAAAAGTCCAAAGAGAACATCTTAGATGACAGGAGAATACAACTCATCACGGAGATACAAGATTCTCCATTAAAATGCACATCATAACATGACAAAGAATATGATTCGAAAATTCTGAATCAACAAAGTACTTTTGGTGATATGAAATACACATCCTTCACACAATTGTCTATGCTAGGTTTCCACAAGTGCATAAGGGCAAGGGGTTGGTTTGGGATTTGCAGCGGCCTCTAATTTATTAAGACTTTGACACATCTATGCTGTCAAAGCCTTTGAAGAATTTGGCTTAGTAATCATCACTTCATGATTTTGGTTGCTCTTATTTTCTCAGAAGAAAATGTATTTCAAAATCCATTGTTTGACATGGAATTTTAAAGACTTTAGACAAATACAGTACGTGTAGGCTATATTTTTACATACTTGATTGGATTCAAATGTGCCTCACTACACAGCTTATTCTTCTCCCTTGTTTATTGAGAAGTTGGCAAGGTAACAACATAGAAATTGCTTTGATAAAAACATTTGTGTATGGAGTATGTATCCGTCTGTCAGGCTCTGGCCATAGAGAAGCCTTGCTTCTCTATAATATTCTATGGTCAGAGTCTGGCAGTTCTATAAGTTCTATTTCTGTGTGGTGTTGTGTGTGGGATCCCTAATTAGAGGCAGCTGCTATGCATTGTCTCTAATTAGGGATCCTACTTATATGTGTTTGTTCCACTCCTTAGGTGTGGTTCATTGTCCTATCGTCCGTGTCGAAGTAAGTGTGGTTCCTTTTGTATCATTGTTATTTTGTATAGTTACCGTTTAGTTTAATTAATAAATAATGTCGAACTATCGCTGCGCTGCGCCTTGGTCATTATACACACCCGAACGTGACAGAATGAACCACCAACTGACCAAGCAGAGTAATTTGGGAGTTAAGGAGAGAAATAGAGGACAGCGGCGTAATCGGGGAACAGGAGGTAACGGAGCCCGTAGGCAACCCCAAGAAAATTTCGGGGGGGGGCTATGGGGGTGGTCTGGCCGCGAAGAAGACGTGCCAGTACCACTCCCCATGTGGAATCTACAGAGGCCAATGTACCACTGGGGGGCGCAAAGCAAGGTGGAAGAGGAGTATTTAGAGGCATACTATGGAGGAATATTAGAGGAGATGAGGCAAAAAGAGGAATATTTGGAGAAATATTTTGGAGAAGTTGTGGGAAATGTGGGAGATAGCAGAGGAGGTTGAAGAGCAGTCCGCTCCACCGGTGCCCAGTCCGGGTCCGGCCGTCTGCTACACTCCAGTGCCAGAGCAGTCCGCTCCACCGGTGCCGGCTCCACGCACCAGGCCTCCAGTGCGTCTCTCCAGTCCGGTACGTCCAGTGCCGGCTCCCCGCACCCGACCTCCAGTGCGTGCGCCCAGCCAGGTGCCTCCAGTGCCGGCTCCACGCAACCGACCGCCGGTGCGCCTCTCCAGTCCGGACCTCCCGTGATGGTCCACAGCCCGGAGCCTCCCGTGATGGTCCACAGCCCGGAGCCTCCCGTGATGGTCCACAGCCCGGAGCCTCCCGTGATGGTCCACAGCCCGGAGCCTCCCGTGATGGTCCACAGCCCGGAGCCTCCCGTGATGGTGGTGGAAACATCATTCTTTGGGGATGCTTTTCTGCAAAGGGGACAGGACGACTGCACCGTATTGAGGGGAGGATGGATGGGGCCATGTATCGCGAGATCTTGGCCAACAACCTCCTTCCCTCAGTAAGAGCATTGAAGATGGGTCGTGGCTGGGTCTTCCAGCATGACAATGACCCGAAACACACAGCCAGGGCAACTAAGGAGTGGCTCTGTAAGAAGCATCTCAAGGTCCTGGAGTGGCCTAGCCAGTCTCCAGACCTGAACCCAATAGAAAATCTTTGGAGGGAGCTGAAAGTCCGTATTGCCCAGCGACAGCCCCGAAACCTGAAGGATCTGTATGGAGGAGTGGGCCAAAATCCCTGCTGCAGTGTGTGCAAACCTGGTCAAGAACTACAGGAAACGTATGATCTCTGTAATTGCAAACAAAGGTTTCTGTACCAAATATTAAGTTCTGCTTTTTCTTATGTCATGCAATAAAATGCAAATTAATTACTTAAAAATCATACAATGTGATTTTCTGGATTTTTGTTTTAGATTCCGTCTCTCACAGTTGAAGAGTACCTATGATAAAATTACAGATATTCACTGTATATGTGTTTGTTCCACTCCTTAGGCGTGTTTCATTGTCCTATCGTCCGTGTCGAAGTAAGTGTGGTTCCTTTTGTATCATTGTTATTTTGTATAGTTCACGTTTAGTTTAATTAATAAATAATGTCGAACTATCGCTGTGCCTTGGTCATTATACACACCCGAGCGTGACACCGTCGTGAAACAAACGGAAGCCACCAGAAACATTAGACCCCAAAGTGAACATTCTGGTTATTCCTTCGGGTCAGTCAAATGAACACCTGAGTGATTGTCCATGAACACCTGAGTGAGCATACCATCTAGTATGGGAGAATGCAGAGTGCTTAAAATCAGTCAAATTTGAAAAGTACTTGACCTCTAACCTAAGCAGGAAACTGCCTCATCACGCAGCCGGCGTCAACAAAGCTAGCTTTTACGCTAGCTAGCTACGTCTGTTTACATTGTACCCAATGAGCAGCGCGAGCAACTATTGCTAGCAATTCAGTGAACAACTATCCCAGAATGGAAATATCTAACTCGACTAACAAGTAAACAAGCAATAGAATCAATATTCTCAGTACCTGTTAGTGAATTAGGCTGACACCGATCAGAATATTTTACGTGGGGTCCTTCTCTCACAAACTGCTTAGTCTTCTGCTACATCGTTGTGGACATATAAGGTAATCCTTCATATATTGTACAGAGGCTTAAGCAAAACAAAAAATATATATAACAAGTTAAATAAGCTATTTTGCTTACCGTTTACAAATGATAAATAGCCAGAATAGTGGTGTTTCAAGCAATAATATTGCATTACGACTGCAAGCTTGCATTATGATAAATTCATACATCTATAACGCCCATGCATATTATTAAATTACACTGATGTTGAAGATAGCTTCACATTATGCATTGATAATTAATTGATAGGCGATAAGATGCAATGCAACTAAACCAACACAGGCGAAAAGGAGAACATGTCCAATTTAATTAAACGCATGCATATCAAACAGGAATAATATATTATGGTAATGTTATTAATGCTTTTCTCTCTCCTTGCAGGGGATTAGACAGATGAACTACAGCCCCTAGATATCCAACCCTCAAAACCAGAACTGAGGGGGAGACACATTTTTAATAAATATTAACCCTTTTATTGGTTTTCCTGTATCTGTGCATGAATCCTTAGAACACAGCCCATCGTACAAAAGAAGTCACGTTTCAAGTTGTATTAGTCGTCCAATGAAATGCTTACTTGCAGGTTCCTTCTCAACAATAAGGAACAATGAAAGATAATCGGAGCATAAAGTAAACGGCTCCGTAGAATAAACCTTTTAGAACCCCCAAGTGAAGGACATCAAGGAGACTAACGTTCAAAAGCTTTTTTAGTTAATGAGGGCAAATTGTGTCATGACAGCCACGTGTTTTTTATTCACAGAACAGTAGTTCACAGGTTTTTGATCCAGCCATTCGCTAACATCTCATTCAACCAATTGTGGTCTAAGTTGTAGACAATGAATAGTTGAACATGGTGTTTGCAGTACACGTACACAGTGCAGTAACCTGGGGCAGTCTGTATTTCAGAATGAGCTTCATATGTTACAGTGAGCTGACAATTATGCAAGATAGAGAATAACGTGTGGATATACTATACTTCTGACAAAGTGACTCTACAGAATAAACTCCTGACTAAACTCCTAGGATAGGGTGATTTTCCTGGTGGATGGGAGGTTCCCAAGATCTTTGCATTTGTCTGGGTGATGGGGTGGGATGGGCTTCAACCTGAGGAGAACAGAGCAGAAACACAAGGCCAAGGGAGGGGATATAAACCTCACTGATCCAAAAACTACCTTTGCAATGGTTTTGTAAACATTTTTGCATATTCATAGGCTTGATCATTGATCGCTTTTAATTGATGATTTCATTATTCAAAAATGTTTCTTTATATGCAATGGTGAAACGCATCAGTTGCCATATGTCCCTAAAAAAAGGGTTTTGCTACATTTGTTGTTAGCTGGATAGCAAGTTCACTAATTCAAGATAAAAATAAATAAAATGTCCGGGTCTTCACAATTGACACTGCTGATATTACGATTAGTTTGTTTATGTCCATAAACAGCTGATAACCAGCAGGACGAGGTCGCCTGCTAGATAGCCATCATCACGTCCGACGAGCTTAGCTTGGCTAGCGGGCTGATAAACAGCAGTGACTCATCATTTTAATTCAAAATTCATATGAAAGTAATTTGTTGAATATCTTAACATCATTTGGTGAATAAATAAACCTAACACTTAGATTTTACAAAGTTATTCCTTATTCCTCTGGAACATTTTCCCCCAAGTGGGACTTCAGTCTGTCATTAATTCAGACGTTTATTTAATTTTTGATGTGTCGCAAGGTGTTATGGGATAGCCTCCCCGGCAAAGGGAATTAAAAAGTATGCTCCCATGCTTGCCTTTTTGCGTTCTTATGTTTAGAATCGCACTTGAAAAATGACAGTTGACTTCCGTACTCACTATACACTCTACATAGAACACAAGTATGCATTTTGGAACACAGCCATGGTTTAATCTTTCATATTTGAACATACTGTACATGTTTGTTTATCAACGCAGAGGCTTCTTTGATCCCCACTCCTCAAAGTATTTAGCGACTGTCCCTGGGATGGGGATTTTATATTATTATTGCAGACAAGCACACATGATGTAGTGGTGTTAGACAAGTACAGACAAGCGTGAAGTGTTCGTCAGAATAGAAATGTTCAAGAATCTATGGGTGGTATGTTACATCAGTTGAATTAATCCAATGAATATTTGCAAAACACTCCGTTGTTGTCAGGCTCTGGCCATAGGGAGCCCTTTGGCTCCTCTAGATAGCCAGGGTCAGAGCCTGACAGATCTAGGTCTCTAGATCTGTGTTTTATGTTTCGTGTTGAATCCCCAATTAGAAGCAGCTGCGAAGCTTTGTCTCTGATTGGGGATTCTATTTAAGTTGTTCTGTCCCACACTGGTGTGTGGGTCATTATCAAAGTCTGAGTAAGTAAGTAAGTAAGTAAGTGTGTTTCTGTTATATTTGTATCGTTGTTCTTTTGTGTAGTTCGGCACATTTTTGTGAATATTCCTAACAAGAATTAAAACCATGTCGAAGTATGATTGCGCTGTGCCTTGGTCTCTGTTAACACCAATCATGACAGTTGTGTATGATTACATTGGAGAATGTTCACATGGTGCATACATCATCTTGCTGTACTGACTTAAATATTTATTTTTGGGTTAATTAATTTGCAAATTACAGTATTGTAGCCAACACCACATGGAGATGTCACAATGAATATACAGGGCAAAAACCCACTGTACACTGCACATTTCTCTCAAGCAGGCTTTGGTGGCTGGCAATCATTTATCAAACCTTTGGGGAGCATATGGCTGCTAATTGTGACGCTGTAATCTTGGAAAAGCACGCTGTCAGTGATGACCCATTAATAAGAGGGAGGGGTTAGTTTCTCTTTCAAAAGTACACAAATTGAGTAAAACAGTCAAATTAGATTTGTATGCATGACAAAACACTGTGGATCAATAATTCAGGCACAGGCCATCCAGCGATGGTTGTCTTCGCCAGGATTCCTCTTGGGGATTACAGAGCGGAATGGAGAGGGAGTGTGGTATGTGTGTGTGTGTGTGTGTGTGTGTGAGAAAAAAAACAAGCTTCTTTTGTGGGTTTGGTCAGCAGTCGGTGGCCACAGCAAGTTGTGTGAGAGGGAGAGATCAACACAAGTTAGTACTCCTCTACACAGAAATACTGGGCTGCTTTCGGTGTTAAATCAAATCATCAAATTGTATTGGTCACATACACGTGTTTAGCAGATGTTATTGTGGGTGTAGCGAAATGATTGTGCTTCTAGCTCTGACAGTGCAGTAATATCTAACAAGTCATATCTAACAGTTTCACAACATATACCCAAATACACATACATCTAAGTAAGGAATTAATTAAGAATATATACATATGGACGAGCGATGTCAGAGCGGCATTGGACTAAGATACAGTAGAATAGTATAGAATACAGTATATACATATGAGATGAGTGATGCAGGGTATGTAAACATTAAAGTGACTAAGATACTGTAGAATAGTATAGAATACAGTTCATACATATGAGATGAGTAATGCAAGATACGGAAACGTTATTCAAGTAGCTAGTGTTCCATTTCTTAAAGTGGCCAGTGATTTCTAATCTATGTCTATAGGCAGCAGCCTCTAATGTGCTAGTGATGGCTGTTTAACAATCTCTTGGTCCCAGCTTTGATACACCTGTACTGGCCTCGCCTTCTGGATGATAGCGTAGTGGCCTTCCTGTTGCATCGGGTGCTGTAGGTGTCCCAGAGAATGACAGAATTTTCAGATACAAATAAATCCTGTAGAACAGACATGCTTCTAGAATCTATATATCATATAGAAGTCTGCTACCCAGCATTACTATCAGCAACGTACAGAGCAACCCTGGTCTGCTCTGCTACAGATATCTGCACATCTGAGTGTTCCTGCTACTGCCTCAGTCTCAGGGGACAAAAGGTCTGTGGGGGAATTGAGTGGCTCTCAGTCACGGCCATTGAGATTCATGGTGAGCTGTACCCTCTGACTTATCAGCATTCCTAACCCTTACCATAGATTAATTCCCACACCGATCAATAAGGAGACCATACGATTCATAGAAAATGAAAGTGAAAGACACTGCTAATGAATGAAAGACCCTGCTAATACAAGCTGGGAGGAGTTGTTACTCCCATCAGATTTGTTTCACTCTTTCTCCCCCTGTTAACCCCTAAATAGCTAGGAAATACAAAACAGACTGCCCTATTGGGTTTGTCACACGTTTAAAATTATACACTGTCAGTCCTTTGTATGAATTTGAGAGCGGTTACGTATCCAACCCCATCCGTCAGTTTACCAAACAAAGTGGCAGGGTCAGGCTGTTGAAATGGCAGATTGTGGCTTTAACTCTCTGAAAATGTAAAGTATAACTTGCCAACAATAGTGACAGATGCCAGTGAACTGGTGGTGACAACCTGTGGTAGAGCATAAATAAGCAAGCTGTCACTTTCCGGCAAAAGTGTCCTTTTTCTAATTTGAATGCAACGAAATCATCCTTCATTTTGAGACATGGCATACTTGTGAGAATGTGATAGTTCACCCCAAACTGAGCTTTCCTTCACTGTTTTAAACAACTGGATGTGGCATTTTGGGTTAAGATTTAAACTATAAATGAATAGACAACAAATCTTCAGTAATATATAATACTTTGTTGCGGTGATTGTGGCAGATGCTTCCATCGTGGCATAAGCAATTAGGTTTTGTCCTTATGGCGTCAACTAGAGGCCCATTCCTTCCCAGTTATGAGACTGCGCAAGACCTGCAAAGTAGGGATTAATATTTTCCCAGAAATCTACAAAATGTCAATATTGGGAGTAATTAATATTTAACCCGAGAGTCCCGGGAAATATCGCAAAAATCAGAAGTGCCCATTTAAAGCATTTAAAACCCAAGATATGGTCGCTATGCCATGGTTCTCCCCAAATAAGAAAGGCACTGCACCACATTGTCAGCTTGGCTGCTCCACTACGTAAGATGAATATTTCACTGCAAATTAAACTGATATTTAGTCATGATCAAGTCATTATCTTTGATTGCCTATGACATTGTTGTGAATTGCGAAACAGTCAGTTCATAAATTCAGAGAGATCAGCTCATGAATAACTGGGAGATGGAGAGGACATTTTTTTAACAACAAGGTATCCTATGGATCGGACCCTTTCCCATTTTCGCCTAACATGAAGGAACCTGAAGCAAGGATATGCATATTCTTGATACCATTTGAAAGGAAACGTGAAATTAATTTAGGAGAATATAACATTAGATCTGGTAAAAGATAATACAAACAAAAACATGTGTTTTCTTTTTTATCATCTTTAGATTTTGCAGTGTGTTTGTGCAAAGTTCCAGATTGATCCAGTGAAGCATTGCAATACTGGACTATTTTGTATCAAGTCTGCCCAAACTTGCCAAATTGATACATTTTCAAGTACATAACTATAGAGAACATACAAAAATGATATGTTATTACAAAATGTAAGTTTACACACTCCCAGGAATGTCATACATGATGGATCATTAACTTCCCTATAGAAAATACACTAACCTTCACACATCTAGATGGCCGGGCCGGGCAGGGTCGGTGTGGAGCCAGAGACAGCAGGGGTTCAAACTGTAGAACCCAGTTCCTACATTTTAATATAAAATTGATTTTATCAAACAAAACTATGCTACATTTTTATCTCTGGGACCCTCAGGATGACAAATCGGAGCAAGATTACTGAATGTAAGTACATTATTTACCTTCAGAGGTGAATGTATCAAACCAGCTGCCTTGATAAGTGTTTTTTTGTTGTGCACTATCCTCAAACAATAGCATGGTATTTATTCACTGTAATAGCTACTGTAAATTGGACACTGTAGTTAGATTAACAAGAATTTAAGCTTTCTGCACATATAAGACGTGAATGTCCTGGAAAGTTAGCTTACAACAGTCATGCTAATCACCGTCGTACTAATCACCGTCGTAGAGGTTAAATAGCACCTGGGCCAGCACAGGTGAAACACCTTCCCACTAACGAGATGGCAACCAGCACATGTGTAACAAATACTGACTAATGAGGTGACACCAATCGGTGCGCCCAGCGTGCTAACGAGCTATACGTGCTAAAGTCTAACCTCAAAATGTAAATGGAAAAACCAAAGCCTGTAACAATAGACAGCGTAGAGAAATGGGGGAATTGTTATAGCGGTATTTTGACATGCATAGGCGAGACTTGCTTTGATAATGCAATCTATGTGTTAAATAATAACGTTTTTTCATGTGAGACAGGATTTTGAGTTTCAGTTGGATTGGGATGATAGAAAATAGCCTAGGCTCTATATAAGGCTACTAATTGAGTCCATATGAAAATAATACACTTGATTTAGGCTACATTATTGCATGCTACATGTATCTGATCAGTGATAGATGAGCAAATTAATAACTGATCTAACACTTCCACTTATCCAGCCATAGATCAATTAACCAAATACACAGACAGAGATTCAGTGAAACAAAATCACATTGATGGATTTTCAGACAAGTCATAGGCTTGTATAACATCCACTTGTATAACATGCTTGCGAAATGTTCTGATCAGCTAATATATGAGCAAACTGGAATAAAGATGATCATCAGCCCTCAACTCAATTTAGCTAACATTTCCCCAGCCTAATTTGGACAAAAAAATAGATTCAGTGAAAAGAAAAATCTGACGATTGATTGATTTATCTGGAGTCCCCCACGCTTGTCTCAAAGCAGCTTGATGGCGCTGTCCCAATCAAAACGGTGCTGAAATGATCCTCTAGGTGACCAAACTATTGATTTAAATTAGTATAATGGTTGGATATGACTTTGGGAGTTTCAGTATAAGCAAAAATTTGATTATGCCTTAAATTGCATTAGCCTACTTTATTCCAATATTTTCATCATTCAGTGGATCATCATTCCTCTCTTTGAACTTCTTCTAGGCTCAATGGCTGTTTCCTCCTCTCCTCTCCTCTCCTCTCCTCTCCTCTCCTCTCCTCTCCTCTCCTCTCCTCTCCTCTCCTTCCACTGCCACCTGCCTCGTTCTCAACACCAGTTTGAATTAATGAGACCTACTGTTTTCTAGAAATCTGTATTTGTTTCGGGGTTCGGGCTCATTTTATTTTCTGTGATGTTGGACCAGGCCTGGGCTCAGGCTTCGGCTCACCATGCTTGGGTCGGACATGGATTGAGTTTCCTGATGAGAACTCAACTGCATTCGGGTCTCCTGTGCAGTCTAGCAGTGTCAATTATGCGTGTGCTTTGAATTTACGGCGACTTTTGTGGGAAATAAATACACTAAGCTAAAGGCTTCCACGTGACAACCTGCTTGGATAACGTGCTATTAGATTTGTTGCCAATCTGCTCCCAGAACAGTCCCGGGATCCCAGTTACCGGTGTTAATCCCTACTGCAGAGGCTGCGTTGTTAGTCATTGTGAATTACCCCAATGCATCATAGCGGTTTGCCTTTAAGCCATCCTGAGGTTTAACCTCATTTAGCTCAAACGTCAACCCATCAATTCAATTCAAACACATCAATAATACCTCGTTGCATTCACGTGTTCAGGAGAAAAAAAAGGTCTGAAGCTAAGTAAGAATGTACCAGTAAGAGAGGGCAATGTTTGATGTTTGAGATAAAACTGAGGATGCCCAACCTTTTCCAGCCAAGCACCACACTATCAGTCACAGTGCAGCAAAAGATGCCATCTGGGATTTCCTAGGCCTGATGGCTGCTCAGCCAATTGATCCGTTAAGAATTTAAAGAGAGGCTGTGACCCTTCCCCAGCCTTCCTTCTCAGTCTGGGCTCAGACATGAAAGAGCTGTGCTCCAAAGGACTGTGGCCAGAGTCCACCATAAATCGATAACTCAGAATATCGGCAGAAGGTCAAACATAAACTTTAAAATCAATCATGGCAAAATGTCTGTTTCTAATGGTGGCATAGAAAGAACTGGGGATCTTATAAGACTTGTAAAGCTTCTGAAATACGTTGACCAATTAGAATTATATAACAGTTGAGACGGGTGGTTTTACTGGATAAAATGCATTTGTGGCTTGAATATTGTTTTATAGTTAAGTTGACGGTAGAGAACTTGATAGAGCGCTTGGGGCTACAATGTTTAGTGAATGCTTAGAATGTCAATAACATTTCTGATTTAATGGCATTGGAACTGAAGGCGAAAGTGTCAGGAGATTTTGTATCATTTAATTTATGTAAAGCTATTTTTGATGTGTATTTAAAAATAAATCTCCATTCATCTCATCTCTATTCAACAACCCCGGACTCCCAAGGAACTGCTCTTATTTTTCTCAACTCACAGTAGATTTTAAGTTACAAAATGGATGCAATTTATTTCAGGGAGGAAATGCTTGTTTTTAAGAAAAGGTTGAAAAAGCCAAAGCACATTGCATGTCTAATTGATCTCTATTCACTCAGATCTCTCTACTCCCAAGAATGACACACAGAGTGTCATTAGAGTATTGTAAGCTCTCAGTGGATAATTGGCTGAGTGGCCACCCATGCAGGATCATAGAGGAAGTGCTTAGTAACAGGAAACCTCCAGTATGTCTGTCAAGAGCCCATTTAGCTTATGGTGCAGGATCCTCTGTCTTCCTCACTGAAACAGCTCACTTAAGGTAAAGAGAGGGACAAGAAGATGAATCCCAACACTGCACTGTTAAGTAACCCCCTAACTCCTTCTTTGTTGTTGTCACTGGTATAAAAGCTCACCATGGGGGTTGTCTATATAAAACCCATTCCATGAAGCTCCCGATGAACAGTTATTGTGCTGACGTTGCTTCCAGAGGCAGTTTGGAACTCGGTAGTGAGTATAGCAACCGAGGACAGACGATTTCTACGAGCTACTTGCTTCAGCACGGTCCCGTTCCGTGAGCTTGTGTGTCCTACCACTTCACGCCTGAGCCGCTGTTGCTCCTAGACGTTTCCACTTCACAATAACAGCACTTACAGTTGACCGGGGCAGCTCTAGCAGGGCAGAACGTTTACGAACTGACTTGTTGGAAAGGTGGCATCCTATGGTGATGCCACGTTGAAAGCCACTGAACTCTTCAGTAAGGCCATTCTACTGCCAATGTTTGTTTATGGAGATCACATGGCTGTGGGCTCGATTTTATACACCTGTCAGAACTGGTGTGGCTGAAATGGCCAAAGCCACTAATTTGAAGGCGTGTCCACATACCTTTGTGTGTGTGTGTATATATATATATATATATATATATACAGTGGGGAGAACAAGTATTTGATACACTGCCGATTTTGCAGGTTTTCCCACTTACAAAGCATGTAGAAGTCTGTAATTTTTATCATAGGTACTCTTCAACTGTGAGTGACGGAATCTAAAAAATCCAGAAAATGACATTGTATGATTTTTAAGTAATTAATTTGCATTTTATTGCATGACATAAGTATTTGATACATCAGAAAAGCAGAACTTAATATTTGGTACAGAAACCATTGTTTGCAATTACAGAGATCATACGTTTCCTGTAGTTCTTGACCAGGTTTGCACACATTAGAACAGGGATTTTGGCCCACTCCTCCATACAGACCTTCTCCAGATCCTTCAGGTTTCGGAGCTGTCGCTGGGCAATACGGACTTTCAGCTCCCTCCAAAGATTTTCTATTGGGTTCAGGTCTGGAGACTGGCTAGGCCACTCCAGGACCTTGAGATGCTTCTTACGGAGCCACTCCTTAGTTGCCCTGGCTGTGTATTTCGGGTCGTTGTCATGCTGGAAGACCCAGCCACGACCCATCTTCAATGCTCTTACTGAGGTAAGGAGGTTGTTGGCCAAGATCTTGCGATACATGGCCCCATCCATCCTCCCCTCAATACGGTGCAGTCGTCCTGTCCCCTTTGCAGAAAAGCATCCCCAAAGAATAATGTTTCCACCTCCATGCTTCACGGTTGGGATGGTGTTCTTGGGGTTGTACTCATCCTTCTTCTTCCTCCAAACACGGCGAGTGGAGTTTAGACCAAAAAGCTCTATTTTTGTCTCATCAGACCACATGACCTTCTCCCATTCCTCCTCTGGATCATCCAGATGGTCATTGGCAAACTTCAGATGGGTCTGGACATGCGCTGGCTTGAGCAGGGGGACCTTGCGTGCGCTGCAGGATTTTAATCCATGACGGCGTAGTATGTTACTAATGGTTTTCTTTGAGACTGTGGTACCAGCTCTCTTCAGGTCATTGACCAGGTCCTGCCGTGTAGTTCTGGGCTGATCCCTCACCTTCCTCATGATCATTGATGCCCCACAAGGTGAGATATTGCATGGTGCCCCAGACCGAGGGAGATTGACCGTCATCTTGAACTTCTTCCATTTTCGAATAATTGCGCCAACAGTTGTTGCCTTCTCACCAAGCTGCTTGCCTATTGTCCTGTAGCCCATCCCAGCCTTGTGCAGGTCTACAATTTTATCCCTGATGTCCTTACACAGCTCTCTGGTCTTGGCCATTGTGGAGAGGTTGGAGTCTGTTTGATTGAGTGTGTGGACAGGTGTCTTTTATACAGGTAACGAGTTCAAACAGGTGCAGTTAATACAGGTAATGAGTGGAGAACAGGAGGGCTTCTTAAAGAAAAACTAACAGGTCTGTGAGAGCCGGAATTCTTACTGGTTGGTAGGTGATCAAATACTTATGTCATGCAATAAAATGCAATTAATTATTTAAAAATCATACAATGTGATTTTCTGGATTTTTGTTTTAGATTCCGTCACTCACAGTTGAAGAGTACCTATGATAAAAATGACAGACTTCTACATGCTTTGTAAGTGGGAAAATCTGCAAAATCGGCAGTGTATCAAATACTTGTTCTCCCCACTGTATATATATACAGTGGCCTGTAATTTTCATCATAGGTACATTTCAACTATGAGAGACAAAATGAGAAAAAAAAAAATCCAGAAAATCACATTGTAGGATTTTTTATGAATTTATTTGCAAATTATGGTGGAAAATAAGTATTTGGTCAATAACAAAAGTTTATCTCAATACTTTGTTATATACCCTTTGTTGGCAATGACAGAGGTCAAACGTTTTCTGTAAGTCTTCAGGTTTTCACACACTGTTGCTGGTATTTTGGCCCATTCCTCCATGCAGATCTGCTCTAGAGCAGTGATGTCGCTGGGCAACACAGACTTTCAACTCCCTCCAAAGATTTTCTATGGGGTTGAGATCTGGAGACTGGCTAGGCCACTCCAGGACCTTGAAATGCTTCTTACGAAGCCACTCCTTCGTTGCCCGGGCGGTGTGTTTGGGATCATTGTCATGCTGAAAGACCCAGCCACGTTTCATCTTCAATGCCCTTGCTGATGGAAGGAGGTTTTCACTCAAAATCTCATGATAAATGGCCCCATTCATTCTTTCCTTTACACGGATCAGTCGTCCTGGTTCCTTTGCAGAAAAACAGCCCCAAAGCATGATGTTTCCACCCCCATGCTTCACAGTAGGTATGGTGTTCTTTGGATGCAACTCAGCATTCTTTCTCCTCCAAACACAACGAGTTGAGTTTTGACCAAAACTGGACATGTACTGGTTTAAGCAGGGGGACACGTCTGGCACTGCAGGATTTGAGTCCCTGGCGGTGTAGTGTGTTACTGATGGTAGCCTTTGTTACTTTGGTCCCAGCTCTCTGCAGGTCATTCACTAGGTCCCCCCGTGTGGTTCTGGGATTTTTGCTCACCGTTCTTGTGATCATTTTGTCCCCACGGGGTGAGATCTTGCGTGGAGCCCCAGATCGAGGGAGATTATCAGTGGTCTTGTATGTCTTCCATTTCCTAATAATTGCTCCCACAGTTGATTCACACCAAGCTGCTTACCTATTGCAGATTCAGTCTTCCCAGCCTGGTGCAGGTTTACAATTTTGTTTCTGGTGTCCTTTGACAGCTCTTTGGTCTTGGCCATAGTGGAGTTTGGAGTGTGACTGTTTGAGGTTGTGGACAGGTGTCTTTTATACTGATAACAAGTTCAAACAGGTGCCATTAATACAGGTAACGAGTGGAGGACAGAGGAGCCTCTTAAAGAAGAAGTTACAGGTCTGTGAGAGCCAGAAATCCTGCTTGTTTGTAGGTGACCAAGTACTTATTTTCCACCATAATTTGCAAATAAATTCATTAAAAATCCTACAATGTGATTTTCTGTTTTTTTTCTTCTCATTTTGTCTCTCATAGTTGAAGTGTACCTATGATGAAAATTACAGGCCTCTCTCATCTTTTTAAGTGGGAGAACTTGCACAATTGGTGGCTGACTAAATACTTTTTTGCCCCACTGTATATTTAGGCTTGACTTAACATTCCATTAATATATACTTAGACTTGTCTTAACTGTATATATATATGTTCTCCCTGTGGAAGAGTGGAATAGTGTGCAAAAAGATCAATATGCCGGGACTATTTTCCAAGCAGTGATGATACTTGGGACGGCTGGGCTGAACTCTAATAAATCTGAAATGTATAAAAGAATATAGCAACTATTGAGCTGAAGAACAGTGTGTGTCCACGAACTACCATCATCATAACCAGTAAACTCTTGTGAGACAGAAGTTGATATGTTTAGTTAATGTGATATTCCAGTCTACAGGTGTAATGAATGCCCCACGTGGAGATGCGGGAACTCCTCCTCTCCGGCGCTCCTCCTCGCCGGTGTTCTAACCGGCGGCAGAAGGACAATGGCAGCAACACCCTTCTCATCCACACCTATGTTGCGTTAGTTAATTATGTTCTGTGTGTTTTTTGTTACCCCTCACGGTTATTGTTTCATGCCTTGCCTGTCAGTTGAGGTGCTGTATTACCTTTTTTGCTCATTAAAGAAGCCTTTTGTTTATTTCACTACGCAATTTTTTGCCTCTTTTTCGCGATCACCACTTGCACCGTCACAGAATAAGCCGTCGACACGAGGCACTTTTTCTTTTCCACCAGTTTAGTTTTTTTGTCGAAAGTTAGTTTTTTTCCTTTTTCCACTCATCCCCTGTGATGAGCATGGACGAGCGCGGAGAGGGATCTGGACCACCCGGTCGGGCACCCACGCTAGAGGAGAGACTCCGAGCCATGGAGGAGCAGGTTGCCGGTCTGATGACCGCGCTTGGGGAGATGATGTCGCTCATGGCACCACGATCAGGCGGGGATCGCCCGGTGGGTCCAGCTGGAGCCACAGCGTAGCCAGCACCTGATCGTGTGGAGTCTCGACATGTTCCGAGGGGAGTACTCCGGAGAGCTGTTCCAGACAAGTAAGACGGTAATCCTGAGGGATGTCGTGGATTCCTTCTCCAGTGTGAGCTGTACTTGGGCGATCAGCCGGTGCCGGACTCGGAGAAGGTATCCACGATGATCACTCTCCTCACGGGGCGTGCTCTTGAATGGGCAACGGCACTGTGGGAGGGCGGTACTGAGGAGTTGCGGCCGGTTCCCCGGTTCATCTCTCAGTTCCGTGACCTGTCCTATTACTCTCACTATCCACGGCTGCCATCGAGAGAGACTGGAACTGTTGGTGATCTCATCCTCCATACATCCGGTCATCCTGGGACTTCCATTGCTCCAGCAACATGATCTCAACATCGTCTGGAGTGCACGAAGGATCCTATGGTGCTCGAACCGATGTCGGAGGACCTGCTTGACCACTACGTGTTGCAGCCACGTTGGTGGAGAGTCCAGAGAGCACCCTCAAGGGGAGCATTCCGCCAGAATACAAAGATCTGAGCAGGGTGTTTTCTCAAGAAAAGGCCAGGTGTCTCCCTCCTCACCCCCCCTGGGACTGCGCCATAGACCTCATACCTGACGCCACGCCCCCCCGAAGAAGAATCTATCTGCTCTGTATGGCCGAGACGGAGACGATGGAGACCTACATCAAGGAGACGCTGGGGCAGGGGCACATCTGCCATTCCACCTCTCCTGCTTCAGCCAGCTTCTTCTTCGTCAAAAAGAGGGACGGAGGTCTGAGGCCGTGCATTGAATAAATGAGGTAACGACGAAGTTCCGGTATCCAATGCCCCTCGTCCCTTCAGGCCATAGAGCAGCTGAGGGGGGCACGCTTCTTTACCAAGCTGGACCTCTGGAGCGCATACAACCTTGTGCGTATCCGGGAAGGAGACTAGTGGAAGACCGCATTCAGCACAGCGTCGGGTCACTATGAATACCTTGTGATGCCATATGGACTCGCCAATGCCCCAGTGGTATTCCAGTCATTTCTGAATGAGGTATTTTGAGATATATTGGGGAGGTATGTGGTAGTCCATCTGTATGTCAAGGAGGAAAAATGCACCTCTCACCAAACAGCCGTTTCCTACCGCATTGCTCTGGAGGGGGCCAAGATGGAGGAACCAAAAGTGGAGGCGGTGAGGTCATGGCCGGTCCCGAAGACCGTCAAGGCACTACAGAGCTTTCTCGGGTTTGCCAACTTTTACCGCCGATTCATCAAGGGATTCAGCTCCATTACGGCTCCACTCACGTGGTTGTTGAAAGGACACCCTCAACGTCTCAACTGGACCTCTGAGGCCGAGCAGGCGTTCCTCGACCTGAAGAGCCAATTCACCACGGCACCCCTCCTACGTCACCCAGGCCCGTTTAAGCCCTTCGCGGTTCAGGTCGATGCGTCAGAGGTCGGGGTAGGGGCGGTCCTCTCCCAGCTACAGGGGATCCCGCCGAGGCTGTACCCCTGTGCCTACTACTCCAAGAAGCTGAGCGCTGCGGAGAGCAACTACGACGTGGGTGACCAATAGCTCCTGGCGGTAAAGTTGGCATTAGAATAGTGGAGACATTGGCTGGAGGGTGCTCATGAGCCGTTCATTGTCCTGACGAATCATCGGAACCTGGAGTACGTCAGGGCAGCCCGGCGCCTTAACCCCCGTCAGGCCAGATGGAGCGCTTCAGGTTCACCCTGACCTATCGCCCGGGGACGAATGGCAGGGCGGACGCACTCTCCCGTATCCAAGACCGGGGGGCTGATCTGGCTAAAGACACATCCATCCTACCTCCGTCCTGCATCGTGGGTCCCCACCCCAGCTACATGCCCCCCTGGGGAAGACGTATCTACCCAGGAGAGTGCGGGGAAGGTTGGTGACCTGGGCCCATACTACACAGGCTACTGGCCACCCAGGCATCAGCCGGACCCTGGAGGCGCTCCGAGAAAAGTATTGGTGGCCTGGGATGGGGAGGACTGTGCAGCACTATGTACAGTCCTGTGTTGTGTGTGCACAGTCCAAGGGTCCGAGAACGGCTCCTACGGACAAACTCCACCCCCTTCCAGTACCTCAGCGGCCTTGGTCCCACATCGCGGTGGACTTCGTCACGGACCTACCTCAAGCAGAGGGGAAAAAGACCATTGGCGTAGTAGTGGACAGGTTTTTGAAGATGATGCTATTCCTGCCACTGCCCGGCCTCCCCTATGAGCTCCAGTTCGCTGAGGTGCTGTTTCAGCAGGTCTTCCGTCTGTATGGACTTCCGGAGGACATAGTGTCCGACCGGGGCCCCCAATTTACATCATGAGTCTGGAAGGCGTTAATGTCAAGACTGGGGGTCGTGGTCAGCCTCACATCCGGGTACAACCCACAGGCTCCTCCGATCCTATTGCATGGAACAGCCAGATGAGTGGACCCGCTTTCTTCCCTGGGCGGAGTACGCTCAAACTCCCTACACCATTCCTCCACAGATCTAACCCCTTTCCAGGTGGTACCCGGTTTCCAGCCTCCGCTGTGCCCCTGGAGGAGGGGTTCCAGCGAGGTACAGGCGGTGGAGGAGTGGTCCTGTAAATGTATTTCAATTGACTGATTTCCTTATATGAACTGTAACTCAGTAAAATCTTTGAAATTGTTGCATGTTGCGTTTATATTTTTGTTCAGTGTTTTTGCTTTGTGTACCTTTTTTATAGGGATCTTTTTAATATCAGCATCAGAAAAAGCTTCAAAAGTCAGTCCATCCCCAATTATTTTTTATCAAGTTTTGGTGACGTGCGCAGTTCAAACTTAACAGGACAATTCATGAAATACTTTTGGCACGACTGTATAGAGTTTTTCTCAGGGGAAACCTACGGCAATGTTGTTTGTTTTCCTTTGAGACCATGGGGTTTGCTTTAAGACTTCTTAATATAATTTGCCTACTTACCATCCTGGTATATTTTTGGTGTCCAAATTCAGGTCAAGGCAACGACATTACTGTTATGCCTTATTGATGGTGCATTTAGGATCACCTCCATCTAAGATAAACTACATAAATCATATCCCACTCTCATATTTAACATCATCCAACGATCCTCAACATTTACAAAACATTCCTTTATTATATATAAAGTATCTTTATAAAAATTAGCATGCTTAAACCAAGGCATTTACAGATTTCACAACTCAAGGCTACAATTCAGTTAGCCGATACAGAGAGAAACTCATCTCGTAATGCAGGTCAGACGACATGAGACAAGAATGAGAAATCTTCACAACCACAAAATACGTATAATTAGAATAACTAACTAACTAACTAACTAACTGACTAACGGTTGATCCCAACAATTTGTATTTAAATTCACCATGCTCATTTTGTTAAGTCTCTTGAATGGTTTGTTTAGTGACCATTCATTTTGTTTTGTCTGCTCCTAGCAGGCCCATTAGCTCTGTCTGTGAACATGAAAGAGCAGACATATTTATGTTGACTGCCACGCTCTCAGGTGTCATTTTGACTCTGAACAATATCAATTTCTCATGCATGCTTGTTGGAACCCCCCCCCCCCCCCGTCATGTGTTAATCTGACACATCCAAGTCTGCATGTAGAATTCCTCTATTCAGTGCTTCTCTCTTCAGATGGCGTGATTGGTGTAGCTGACATACGTTGTTTTGGATGATGGCACTGTAAAGGCAAAGAATAGAGAATATGTTAGTTTCCTGGAGTGTAGTGATTCCCTCTGTACTTAATGTATTGTTTCAGTCCTTCCCTCAATGCATTACCCCATAACTGAACAGTCTTGATGGAATGTTGAGGATACTATGTCTTTCTACCATCAACCTAAACTAGTACATTTGGCTATGTGGACTAATCACTCACAATCAAGTTACATTTTGAGATGTATTCATGTTTTCATATGAGAAATTCTGCATAATTAGGCAAAATGGCAACAGTTTAGCGGTTCAGTGAAATGAGAACCTGATGAAGCCCAATCGTGATAAGTAAACAACAGAATGCTTGCCCGTATGAAACCTCTGCTAACGGAATCTGAAAGGACTTTGAAGTCTAAATCTTCGTGATGAACAGCTGTGGCTAATCTGTTCTCAGGTGTCATTTTCTTTACAATTTTAGATGAGAGCATACAAATTATTTTCAACAAGCTAATTTCAACAACAATATTTCAGATACTGTAGCTATAGCTGAGGAACTATGGTTTATTTTACTGTATGTAGGAAGCCTGTTGCCTGTGGTTGTACCTAACATGCAGTGCATTCGGAAAGACACCTTGACTTTTGACATTTTGTTATGTTACAGCCTTAAATTGTTTTTTTCCCTTATCAAACTACACACAATACCCCATAATGACAAAGCAAAAAGAGGTTTTTAGAAATGTTTGCAAATGTATTAAATATAAAAAAGTTAAGACCCTTTACTCAGTACTTTGTTGAAGCACCTTTGGCAGCGATTACAGCCTCGAGACTACTTGGGTATGACGCTACAAGCTTGGCACACCTGTATTTGGGGAGTTTCCACCATTCTTCTCTGCAGACCCTCTCAAGCTCTGTCAGGTAGGATGTGGACCGTCGCTGCACAGCTATTTTCAGGTCTCTCCAGAGATGTTCGATCGGGTTCAAGTCCAGGCTCTGGCTGGGCAACTCAAGTACATTTAGAGACTTGTCCCGATGCAACTCCTGCATTGTCTTGGCTGTGTGCTTAGGGTTGTTGTCCTGTTGGAAGGTGAACCTTCGCCCCAGTCTGAGGTCCTGAGGGCTCTGGAGCAGGTTTTCAAGAAGGATCTCTCTGTACTTTGCTCTGTTCATCTCTTCCTTGATCCTGACTAGTCTCCCAGTCCATGTCACTGAAAAACATCCTCACAGCATGATGCTGCCAACACCATGCTTCACTGTAGGGATGGTATTGGCCAGGTGATTAGCGGTGCCTGGTTTCCTCCAGATGTGACGCTTGACATTCAGGCCAAAGTCCAAGCGGGCTGTCATTTTACTTTTACTGAGGAGTGGTTTAAAACTTAAAGGGATTGGTGGAGTGCTGCAGAGATGGTTGTCCTTCTGGAAGGTTCTCCCATCTCCACAGAGGAACTCTGGAACTCTGTCAGAGTGACCATCGGTTCTTGGTAACCTCCCTGACCAAGGCCCTTCTCCCCCGATTGCTCAGTTTGGCCGGGCGGCCAGCTCTAGGAAGAGTCTTGATGGTTCCAAACTTCTTCCATTCAATAATGATGGAGGCCACAGTGTTCTTGGGAACATTCAATGCTGCAGAAATGTTTTGGTACCCTTCCCCAGATCTGTGCTTCGACACAATATTGTCTCTGAGCTCTATGGACAATTCCTTCGACATCTTGGCTTGGTTTTTGCTCTGACATGCACTGTCAACAGTGGGTCCTTATATAGACAGGTGTGTGCCTTTCCAAATCATGTCTAATCAATTGAATTTACCACAGGTGGACTCCAATCAAGTTGTAGAAACATCTCAAGGATGATCAATGGAAACAGGATGCACCTGAGCTCAATTTCGAGTCTCATAACAAAGGATTTTTTTTTTTTATACATTTGCAAAAATGTCTAAAAACCAGTTTTCACTTTGTCATTATAGGTATTATGTGTAGATTGCTGAGGATTTGTATATTTAATCCATTTTAGAATAAGGCTGTAACTTAAAAAAATGTGGAAAAAGGAAAGGGGTCTGAATATTTTCCAAATGCACTGTATATGCTATACTACCCCCCAAAAATAAACGTATTGGTGAAAAGAACGAGGGTGGTGGTATAATATGTTTCGAAGTGAAGGGATCACGTCTTTATACTCACTGCTGGCATCCATGCCCTCACAGATTTCGGTCTTCACCTCTCCGTTGGGTCGCTCGGAGGCCAGCTGGGACAGCTTGCTGGTCATAGTGGCGACGGTGACGATGGCCTTGAAGCTGCGCTTGTGCTTGGGGACATTCTGCTCCGGGTGGAAGATGATGATGTAGACCTTGGGCATGTAGAGCATTCCCAGAGAGACGGAGGCGCTCAGGCTGAGGGAGATGGTCAGTGTGGCTGTTTGGATGTACATCTGACGAGAGACAGATTGAGAGAGAGTGAAAGGAGAGATCAGTCACTGAGTCTGAGGTTCTTCAAAGGGAGTCCTGGGGAGAGGAACCTTTGTGATCCCTGACACAACACACTCTTTGAAAAAAGGGTTCCAAAAGGGTTATTCGGCTGTCCCCATAGAACCCTTTTTGGTTCCAGGTACAACCCTTTTGGGTTCCATGAAGAACTCTGTTTGAAAAGGGCTCTACACGGAACCCCAAAAGGTTCTACCTGGAACCAAAAAGGGTTCTTTAAAGGGTTCTCCTATGGGGACAGTCAAAAAACCCTTTTAGGTTCTAGATAGCACCTTTTCTAAGAGCAGCTTGAATTAATTCAATCACATTGCATCACATTAGAGATTCGATTTGTATTTTTATGCACATGCTCTTTTCTGAGGACATTTGTTGTCAGTGAGCGCATAATAGTGAGGTCTTTTGAACGTACCGGGATCAAACTCAAACCACCAGTACACAACCTAGTTGATGTTCACTTGTCATGCACAGTGTGTTACAACCTAGTATCACAGATTATTGTGAAATGGACACAAATTGCTTATTGGAAATTTGTGACAGGCACACTTTTTGTATTCAGTGCTTTTCAATCACAGATAAAGAGAGTAGGTTACTTAAGACAGAAATGATAGGCCAGAGGTTGGTCGGGGAGGATGAGTGGGCATATAATGCAACCGTCTATAAACCCAAACGTTGCGTGTTTGAATAACGTCATGCACAACTTTAGCATTTTAGCTAATTAGTTACTTTTTAACTACTTATCTAGCATGTTAGCTAACCCTAACCCTCACCCTAACCTAACCCTTTAACTACTTAGCTAACATGTTACCTAACCCTAACCTTAACCCCTAACCTTACCCCTAGCTTAGCTAACATTAGCCACCTAGCTAGCCTAGCTAACTTTAGCCACTTAGCTAATCTAGTTAATATTAGCCACAACAAATTGGAATTTGTGCAATGCAATATACACAAAATGCGTTTTGAAGTATATAGTGTAATACGCGTGAAAAGGTTTTGTGTGCCTGTCACAAATTTCAAATAAGTCATTTGTGTCTATTTCACAATAATCTGTGATAGTGTTGGTGTGTTCACATGGAACATTCAAACTTGCAGTACACTACTCAGGTTTCTCATAACCACTTAAAACAAACCCATCCAACCACTGATAACCCAGGTGAGGTACCCAGACCGCATGTACACACATTCTACTCTTCTCCCACCTGTTGAGCTTAAACAGGCATTACAAGCTCATGTTTCATTGACTCCTTTCCAAATGTTATACCTGAATAGTCATAGCAATAGCGTATAGAAACTTCAACACAACTAATGGCGCTCTCATTGAGCGGTAAACTGACAGTGAATTCTCAGAGAGTATTTGCTCAGCCATATCTGTACAATTAGTGTGGTAGAGAATGAAGAGGAGCTGGCAACAGGTGGCACATCTCCCTTGAGTCTGAACATCTCCACAGTGGAAGCCATTCCATTATACGTCAAGGTATCATTCTGAAAATATATGGCAGACATTCAAGCATAAAGCCATTTTGAGGGCCTCTAGACAAACATCTAGGAATGATTCATATTGTGAGAGCAAAGCTTATATTATTCATTTTCTGCCGGGTGTAGATTTCAAGGTCAGCCATATTGGTGCATGAAACGAAAGCCACTTATAAAGGTGATATTATTATCTTGTGGCTCAAACCACTTAAGGTTATCTTAAAGGTCCAGTGCAGTCAAAAACACAATTTTACTGTGTTATATCTTTCCACAATATGAGGTTGGAATAACACTGAAATAGTGAAAATTATGATAATGCCCTTTTAGTGTAACTGATACATTTGATATACATTCCAACATATATTACGGAATATATTGAAATTGTATAATGTATATTACAAAAAATGTATTTAATGTATTTCTAAATATATTCTGAAAGTTACACGTGTTGATCAATATATTTGGTAATTATATTTTATGTATTTTTAAATGTTTTGTAAAATCTAAAATAATACTTGGAAGATATGTTTAAATACAACATAAAACAATCTGGCACGACTATACTGTACATTTCATGGGAGACCAAAAAGCACTAAGAGAAAGCCACGCCCTCCACAAGCCACGCCTCCAAGTCTTCTAATAGCCTAGTTTACCAGTTGGAGGGCCGTTCGAGTTGGAGGGCCGCTAACCATCCACTGTAGAGCTGTATAATATCACTTATTGGAAGCACAAGACCTGACATGTTGTGGAGCATTGTATGATGTATGGTTTTTGTTTCAATCAATAAAAACAAAGATATATAATAATAGAGGCACTTACTATAGTATGTATTTATATTTTTTACCTCTCGAGATGGGATAACTAGTCATGCTCTTTATGAGAGTATGTAAAAATGAGGTGAAATCAAGTTTAAAATTCAGCATCACAATCTATATTATATCACTGCCAAAGTTTTGGCTTGGTGGCCTAAAAAATGACCTCATAAGAGTCCCCCGGCAAAGTCTAATTATCATAATTAATAATTAGACAAACATATTATATAATTAATATAATGGGCCTCTGTACCCCTATGTAGATATTCCATAAAAAATCTGCCGTTTCCAGCTACAATAGTCATTTACAACATTAACAATGTTTACACTGTATTTCTGATCAAGTTGATGTTATTTTAATGGACAGAAAATGAGCTTTTCTTTCAAATAAACAAGGACATTTCGAAGTGACCCCAAACTTTTGAACGGTAGTGTATGTGATATGATATGTGTACGCTATAAAAAATATATGATTTGTTTTGCTCCTTTCACTCCTGTCAATTTATTTTTATAGCTCTGAAGTCTCTGAAAGTGTCGATTAGCTTCGGCCCACTGCATATTGTTCTTATACGCCTTGAACTTGTCGAAAGTCAACACGGACCACATTGTTATTGCCACCGTCCATAGCTATTATTTAAGCTCCGGTTTTCATTTTCACTGAAAAGGACGGGTTGCCCTGGGTCAAATGAGAGAGAACATATTATTCGTTTTCACTGAGAAGAATTTAAGGAGTTGAAACTTTACTTTCAGCAAACGTGCTCTTTCCCACAAGTTTGAGGACAAAACGCAAGGAATACTAATGCCAAACATGATAGCTTATGATTAAATTATCATATTTTGGCATTGCTACACTTCATAGGGCTTTGAAGACTTTCCCAGCGGAATGTCAGTTCAATGATAATGGGTCTGTTGGTTCCGTGTCATGCTCAACCAAACTCGGTATCTTGGTGGTTAGAGTGCCCGTCCTGAGACTGGAAGGTTGGGTGTCTGATTGGTCGAGTCGTACCAAAGAACCTAAACCTGGGAGTCGATGCCTGGCACTAAGCATTAAGAAGATGAATTGGGTGTAAGGCCCTGTGACAGACTAGCGGTGTATACTTGTACATCGAGCTGCGTCATTGCTACAGAATCAGGAGTTAGGCTCTTGCCCTATGGACCCTTCTGGTTCGGACAAGGCTTACTTGTCCAAAGCTTATTTACTTATGTAAATCTCTGCGCACCGGTGAGATTTAAATATAACAACATACTTGTAAAACTCATAATGTTATGGAAATCGGGATGAGAAAACTAAAATATCATATCCGGTCGGTATTCAGCCATGATTACTACAAATTTAGATAACTGGCTAGACTAATTTAATTTATTTGTCATGACTGCCAGAGAATAATAGGATGCTCCCTCAGGACAGTGCAACCTTAAGCACAATGATTAAGCATTTTCTAAAATATGAATGAGACACAATGAGTTGCTCCCACTTTTTTTGATGTGAGGTGATTTTTCAAGGGCCAGTAAGGGAAGTAATTCTCTAAAAATGAATACCGTAAAAAACGCTAGACTGTTTAAGACCTGGACATCTATTCTTGAGGCAAAATAATAAACTATCAGTCTATTGATAAGTGGTGAGTTTCATACATCCTGTCCAGAACCTACAGCGAGGATGTGCACGATGCTAGTAATTGAAACAAAGTTTCAGGAAGGATGATATTTCATTCATAAGTAGACTTGCAATTGAATTCTGAATTATTCTGGACATATCTAGTCATTAATTGTTTTTTGTACGCCTGTGTCATGACTTGAGTGGGTAATGGGTAAACTATAAACTCCAGTGGGTGATCGAGATAAGACGAACAACCACCATTATAAACAAAAAGGTATGACAATTTTAGAACTGTATTGTTTGAATTTTGATTGCATTTTAATACAGACCTAGGTCATCTCGAGATGTTCATATTGAAACATATATATCTATATTTTTTAGTTCCTAACCTGTTTGATAGGATTAGTCCAGATTTTCTCAGGGGATCCCACATAGGGCCCCAACCCCAAGTTTGGAAACCAACTGTAATAACCGATCTCTCTACTTGCTTCCTATCTCTGTCTCCTCTGCTTCCTCCAGCATGTATTGCAGCCCGCCTCAGCCCACCACTGAGAGCCACATTACTGACTGTCTCAAGAGCCTATGCTCTGTAAAGCAAAGTTAATATGAGAACTTAGTAGGCAATTTTTTTAGCTCCTGCTGAAGTAGTCTCAGTTGAATGTTAGATTTTTACTTCATCCTTCTAGTTATACTAACCAGAGCCCTTTATTGCAATATCAGTATTCCGCCAGCTAGGCAGCTGACTAACATATCTAAAAGTGACTATTTACCAGTTGTGCACTCATTCTCTGAGAGTCGGGTTTTGTTTGTTTGGGGGATATCTGTAGACAAGGCAGTAGTCGTGGGACAGTTTTAAAATTGCCCTTTGTCCGGCATCTCGCATACACACTGTCAGCAGTGTCTGTAGTTGGCCTTTGAGCGTGGCCATTAGTGAGAGAGGTGAATGTGTTACTAAAAAGGCAAATCGGAGGGGAGGCAGGTGAACATAACAAACAAACCACTGTTCACGATTCAACTTGGAGCAATATTTAGATGTTGACTCGTCATTGAACATTAAGGATTGTAAGCCATTGTGTTTGACATTAAATTGATACAACATTACACAAATTGATTAGGACTACTTATGGCTTGGCTAGTAAGGATCTTCTATAACGCAATCATAGTTTTCAATATTTGTGATCTATGTAAGCCAATGTTTAGCTATTAAACGCATGGCCAAGCTGTAATTTCCTACATTTTCCAGTCACACTTTTAATGTGGAAACGTAGAGGTCTACACTTTCTGAATGTATTGGAGGCTGTTTGTGTATAGTAAAAACATAACAATATGCTACATTTCTGTCATGGTTTCTGTGTTAATTATTAGAAATGTCTTAAATTGTTGCAGACCACCCGTTGTTTCACACCGTAGTGAAATGAGAAGAAAACAAAGCCTTTCTTCGCTAAAACCAGATGCTCAACTCACGGTCTCAATATAATAGACTGATGCAGCTTCCAGTAGAAAACTTCAATGGAAAAATCACTCTTTTCAAATTCATCCATCCAGACTATATACTGCGGCCTATGACGTCATTTGAAATTGTCAATTTTGCTGCAGCATGTGGACCAATTGAAAGTGTTGTATTGCCAGGTGATTTGCTAGATCATGATGTGTGGTATGACACAGACTGAAAATGTGCATTGTAATCCCATGGGAAGATAAAATAGGCAACATGAAGATTGAGGTAGAGGTTGTAATCCCATGGGAAGATAAAATAGGCAACATGAAGATTGAGGTAGAGGTTCCTCAGCTTATTCACAGATACCATGCTTTCCAAGTGTGACTGATGACCTACTGTATGTACTTCCCGGAAAATCATATTCTAAATGGTGAAAATAGTTGAAACAACCATACCATTAGCAATTTAATTCCACATGTCATTACATGGCCACCATTCAGTGAGGAGAACTGAAGTGATGGTACTTAATTAAGTTGATTGGCTAGTAAACAGCAGGTGTCCAAAATAATGACTGACCTTAAAGGGTGATTGAACATGACACAGACTCTGTCCATTGCCTACCACCTCTATCACCAGACGCTGAGGTTCAAATGAGACATGAATTCCACATAATGGATGACTGACAATTACACTGTAGACAACACATGTTTGCGTTCCAATTAGTCATAGAACTGATGAGGATTACAACTGTCTGATGACAAGCCTCACACCTGAGCCAGCACGTAATATTATAGACCACATCTATGCATGAGTAAGCCATCCTTTTCTGTCCAATCAAGAGCTAAGAACCCTCACCAGCTCCTGTCTCAACAGCAACAAGGATCTCTAGGTAAAAGAGCATTTTATCAGATCGCATCTTATACACTTGTGTATGAGGTGCATGCGCCAGTCAATGCATACAGAACAAGATGAACAGAATATCTGACTGTGTTACATAGCCTTGACATGTAGGTCTACAGTTTTAATATCTGACTGTGTTACATAGCCTTGACATGTAGGTCTACAGTTTAATATCTGACTGTGTTACATAGCCTTGACATGAAGGCCTACAGTTGAATATCTGACTGTGTTACATAGACTTGACATGAAGGCCTACAGTTGAATATCTGACTGTGTTACATAGCCTTCACATGTAGGCCTACAGTTGAATATCTGACTGTGTTACATAGACTTGACATGTAGGGCTACAGTTGAATACCAAAACGACACAATCAAAGCACACTCACCCTTTCTGCTGACTGTGCCGTCCCGAAGAAGATGGGTATAAAAGCTAACCAAATTATACAAGTCGTATACATAGTAAATCCAATAGGCTTAGCCTCGTTGAAGGTCTCTGGCACTCCCCTGGTCTTGATGGCATAAACAGTGCATGTGACCATCAAGAGAATACTGTATCCAAGTGAGCAGATGAGTGAGAGGTCCGAGATGTCACACTTGAGCACCCCACGGGCGTTCTCAGGGTCCTGCGTGCGCTGCTCACTATAGTCCACCACCATGTGCGGCGGGTCAGCGGCGAACCACACAAAAACACCCAGCAACTGAACTGAGATCAGGCTGAAGGTGATGACCAGCTGGGAGGCCGGGGAGATGAACCGCGGTGCCGTCACAGCCTTCTTGCCCTGCTCGAAGATACGGTGGATGCGGTTGGTTTTGGTAAGCAGAGCTGCGTAGCTGAAGCACATCCCCAGGCCCAGGAAGATGCGCCTGGTGGAGCAAACGGCAACGTCAGGGGCTGCGATCATGGGGAAGGTGATAGCATAGCACAGGAAGATACCTGTGAGCAAAACATAGCTCATCTCCCGGCCCGAGGCTCGGACAATGGGCGTGTCGTGATAGCGCACAAAGGTGACGATGACGAAGGTGGTAACCAGAATGCCCAGCACAGAGATGAAGACTGGCACCACTGCCCAGGGTGAGTGCCACTCCAGCTTGATGATGGGGATAGGTTGGCACCCGGTGCGGTTCTGGTCGGGTCGTTGCTCATATGGGCACAGCTCGCAAATGAACTCACTGGCCTGGAAGTGGTAGCCCTCACAGCGCTCGCAGTGCCAGCAACATGGTACTCCCTTCACCACCTTCTTTCTCTCACCCATCTTGCAGGGCAGACTGCACACAGAGGTGGGAACAGAGGGGTCTCCACTGGTCCACTGCATGGCATCCATCTGAGTGGGGCAGAACATGTTACATTGATCTTAAAAATGGGCAAGAACTAAAAGAAGACTTTATTGATGCAATACCAGGGTTGTGGGTTTGATTCCCACGGGTACGACAAATACAAGTATGAAAATGTGTGCAGTCCCTACTGTAAATTGCTCTGGATAAGAGCAACTGTTAAATGACTGAAAATGTTTTATTACATTTCAAATAGTATTTTTTCAACGTTGGCAAAATAGTTAAATTGATTGTATGACAGTTATTTGATAGGTGGAAAATGAGTCCCCATGGATGTTAATGTGATTTATTAACAAGTAACATTATTAAGAGTTGCATACAATAACAAAACAAAGCAGGTAGTAACTTCCATTCGTTCTTACATTTAGGTGTAGCTGGTCAGTCCAATGGCCGATGACCTTGTACTCTGCTGTTGACCTGTTGTTGATCTGGTACTGAAAGATGTCGTAGCGTCCTGGAGCATCGCCATTCTCATTAAATGTGACAGGAGTCCCAGCACTTCCTGTAAAACAGGAAACACTATTAACATTACTGAAAAATATACATACTTTTAGAAAAAATATTGCTGAAACAATGAACTTGGCTTGTGGTGTTGTCACAACATAAAGTGTCTTCAGTGTTAACCCATGGGCATAGTATCTCAATTTAAATTTGTGACAAAACAGAGGGAGAATGCACTGCCATTGTAATATGCAAGTATCTTTCGAGGTTGTTTATCAGTGTACTTGTCACAGATACAGCGAACAAAATGTATTAAATGTCATTATTGACTACAATCTACAAGTTCGAGTTTGGTGTAGGTTCCAAATTCCTTTCAAGTAGCTATCTTGTCTCTCAGATGACCTGCTTACAGTAACATTGCTCACGTACCCCCTCGGGTCCTTAAAACCTGCCAAATCCAACACAGTTGGGAAGCAAGAGGAGAGCATTATTAAAATATATACATCTCAGGAAAGCCATGTATTATAGAATGTGCTGCAGAGAAGTCGAGAGGATTGGGCCTGAAGTAAAGAGATGCGACTCGTCTCCAAAACAGCACCCACAGCTCCGTGCAGATGTTTCGCTTCCTGTGTCTGTCTATGATAAATCAATCCATTCACACACCAAGATGCTGCACGCACCTATCTCCCTCTTTCCTTCGTGCAGCAGCTTGACAGAGAGATGCAAATTTAACAGGAAGAATAGCTCTGATTGTTTGGCCATGCACAGCACATCTAGCTGCCTCTTGCTGCAGCCCCAAGTATTAATTAGACACAGGAGGAAATTCTCCAGTCTGAAGATATCCCTTCATATTTTGGGGCCCTTTCAAATCAGCACATACAGTACTTTGTATCACTGATAGAGTTCACAAGATGAGATTGGTATTTTAATGACTAATGAAGGTTGTAAAATGCATTAGGGATTGGCGGCTTGCAATAACCAAGAATCCACAGTGATATGTTACTGAAATACCCACACTATACTTTTATAGTCATATACATAAACATCTAGCTGACTAATAAACCAGCAACTATTAGCTTGCCTTGTGTATTACTGCATTTTACATGATATACTTTCATATATAAAGTGAACCAATATCTCGCACCAACAAGATATGGCTGTGCATCGTCCCATAGGTTCAAGTGGTGCTACAGAACGGAACAATGACTCATAATGTCCTGGTCAAAAAACAACAACAGGCATCCTCATTCCTAACCATTCTGCACTCCAATCAGCCCCTTGATTGTAACTTGAACAAACGTGACTCAGTTTCTTTATAGTGCGATTCTATGGCTCTTTACATAGATGATTAGGTGGTTGGGCCATGTGTTGATTGAACCAATCCCAGACATAATCACGGGTTGACCCACTCTCAAGCCTCCAATTACCCATGCAGCCTCCAAAGTAGATTCATTTCGAAACTAAATCCAGAGCAACAGCATATTGCAATGAAAGAGCAGACACCCTCTGTAATGTATGATTAGTGGGTGGGTGCAAGTTTTGATTATATCCAAGCCCTACTTTCTACAACATGAATAAATGCATGGCAAATCACATCTGCACAGCGATGAATCACCACACCATCCTCGGGATCCATATCCCCCGAGCAAAATCATGTTGATAAAAATATTCCCAAAATATTTCTCGATATGATGATGGCGTGGGCAATCTGGCATCATATTTGAGTATCTAGTATTTTTTAGCTTCCCTAATAGCTGCTACCAAGGCAGCCTCTACTCTTCCTGGGGTCCAAACAGGAAAAAAACAACACATCACATCACGCACGCACGCACACTTTAACTATCTCTTCAAATGGCTGTCACAGCCATGGGCACTTGTTAAGCTAATACAAGTGATAAGTGATTTACAAGCCAAATACAAGGGTTTTATTGTTCAAGATCAACCATGGTGTTTATCTTGAATTCAGCAATTCGTCATCAATGCGCCTTTCTGCCTCAAGGAATCTCAATCCAGAATGCTAAAAACTTGACTTTATGCCAGGGTGGAAGATAGAGAGGCATGCCACCAACCAGAGGGTTGCCAGTTTGAATCTCGGGTCAGACAGAAAATATCTGGGGGGGGATTGAGCTGGCAAACAGAGGATTGCTAGATCCTAGATGTCGTTGCCTGCTGTTGTACCCTTTAGCAAGGCACTTAACACTGCTTCACGGGTGTTCCTTTTAGGAGGAGTTGGGATAAAGTTCAAGTCAAATTTCTGTTAGACCTTACCTGAATAAAGTGATTTTTTAAATCTTAATCTAAAGATAGGAAGAAGAGCTTTGGTTAAAGGAATAAATTGACAGATGGCACTGAACTGGGCTTAATGATTTATTTATTATAAAAAAAAAAATAACATACAGTTTGTGAATGGTATACTGAGTTATTGTCACGAGAGGGTGCATATACAGACCAATGCGCAGCGCAGGGATAGTAGTTTGACATATTTTATTTATATTAAGTAATAATAAACACCAATGACGAACTACTGCACAAAACAAAACACGATATACAAACGTCACATTTACAAAAACAAACACGAATGAATAGACGTAACGAATGTGGCACACTTACTGTCACCGTGACTGCGAAATAATCGACAACGACCCACAACCCAGTGTGAAAATTACAAGCCTATGTAGGATCCCTAATTAGAGACAATGCGCAGCAGCTGCCTCTAATAAGGGATCCAACCCAAACCACCACCAGAAACAGAAAGAATAAACCTCTCAGACTCTGACCAAGGTTACATAGAGAAGCAAATAGGCTTCTCTATGGCCAGAGCCTGACAGTTATGCTTCATAAATAGGTTATTGTAACAAGGCCTTTCAAAACCCTGGCAATCTGACTTGTGCAGTCACGAGGCTATGGCAGACATACTCTCCTTACAAAACTGTTCCGGATAACACTATGAAAACAATATTTTTTGTTTGGTTGAATGAGCTCTACAGCTACATTGTCAATAGAAATGATGGAAGGATGTTATTGTACAGTAGGTCATGTAGACACTCTGGCTCCGGTGACACGTTCACATTTCATATACCTCTAATGGAGGTGAATGTCCACACATATTTCATTTCCTCTATTGGCAGTGCAAAGCCATGGCACATGGGGGGAAAAGGTGATTTCAAGTGCTCCCAAAATAGAGGAAACACTTGAGGAAATGAGAGATACAAAGTATATTGAAAGCAGGTGCTTCCACACAGGTGTGATTCCTGAGTTAATTAAGCAATTAACATCCCATCATGCTTAGGATCATGTATAAAAATGCTAGGCAGGCCCTTATTTTGGCTACCATGGCTATGCACCCATAGGATGACAATGCCCCCATCCACAGGGCACGAGTGGTCACTGAATGGTTTGATGCGCATGAAAACGTATGCCATAGCCGATAAGGGTAAGAGATGCACAAAACCTACGTCATCAGAGTGCACATTTCGTTAAATATAATTACAAAATGTGAGGTTAGCTTTGAACAGCTAGGATGCTATTTCTAGTCCTGGAAACCCACTTAACAGACAGGTTGAAGCCTGCTTGACAGAGCTGCTAAGCTGCTAGCCATCAAGCTAACGAAGTTTGTCCCAGATGAGTTTTGCAATGGAGCCCTCTCTGTCTGAAGAAATAAATGAACTGTTCCAGCACCATAGGAGCTGTATCTACTACGCTTGGTACATTTGCTGAAGCATTATGACTTTGTATCTAAGCCGCAGTGCCTACTCCTACGATCTCGAAGTCGGCAAACATTCCGTCACTGCTCTGGATCTTGTGAGGGCTTGGTTGTGGTAAGGCCTCTTACTCCCACCTAGGGGAGGAGAGAGGCACACAACCAAGCTCTCACACATTATTAGGGAGATGATCATCCCCAATCAGAGACAACGCTATACAGCTGTCTCTAATTGGGGATGATCATCTCCCTAATAATGTGTGAGAGCTTGGTTGTGTGCCTCTCTCCTCCCCTAGGTGGGAGTAAGAGGCCTTTAAGAGGATAGCATTTAAGCTCCACACAATTCCACCTATGTGTGGATCATTGTTCTTTTGTGTTTGTCTGCACTGCCTGCAGCTTCCAAAGTAAGTCACTGTGTTTTTGTTTGTAATAGTTTTTGTTTGTTCTCTCCTTTGGTATTTTCGTGCTTCGTGATTACACCTCCGAAAATAAAAAGGATGACACTTCACCAGCGCTCCGTCTATAGTCCCTTATATCCGACGCACCGTGACAGAATGATCCACCACCCTGGGACGCAACGGGGGATTACATTAGGAGATATCCTCCTCGGTATGGGGAAAATTACCGAGGAGGAACATTCCTATTATCGCTCGGTGGAGGAAGGCTGGGGTCCGGAGCAGCCGAGGCGCCGGAGACGGAGGACACGTCACCGGGCTAAAACTGAGGACCAGCCTGGAGCCCAGAAAAACCCCCAAACTGATTTTGGGGGGGGGCTATGGGGGTGGTCGGGGATCGAGGGAGAAGAGCCCCGACCACTGCACTCGTGGGGGTTCCAGGAGGAGCCCCTACAGCCGTGGGAACGGGAGTACAGAGAGGAGTCGGAGGAAGACGACGACGATGTGCTTCTGTTCCCTCACTCGTGGGGGTTCCCGGAGGAACCCTCACAGGATGGGGATTGGCGATGGAGTAGGCACGACAGGGACAGTCGTGCTCCAGCGCCAGTTCCCAGTCCGGTGCCTCCAGCGCCGGTCCAGAGTCGGAGGAGGAGGAGACCGACTCAGCGCACCAAACCATCGGTGCGCAACAATAGCCCGGTACGGCCCGCGCCTGCTCCGCGCACCAGCTCTATGGTGCGTTTCCCCAGCCCGGCGCGACCTGTGCCAGCTCAACGCACCGACCCAACGGTGCGTTTCCCCAGCCAGGTACAGCCCGTTCCAGCTACTCGCACCAGACCAGTGGTGCGTTCCCCCAGCCCGGTACGGTCTGTGCTTGCTACTCGCACCCAACCTATGGTGCGTTTCCCCAGCCCGGCGCGACCCGAGCCAGCTCAACGCACCGACCCAACGGTGCGTTTCCCCAGCCAGGTACAGCCCGTTCCAGCTACTCGCACCAGACCAGTGGTGCGTTCCCCCAGCCCGGTACGGTCTGTGCCTACTCCTCGCACCCAACCTATGGTGCGTATCTCCAGCCCGGTGCGACCTGTGCCAGCTCCTCGCACCAGACCTATGGTGCGTGTCCCCAGTCCAGTACGCCCCGTGCCTACCCCTCGCACGGAGGCTACCGCGACGGTCGCCACCACAGGGCTGGAAACCCTCTCTGCGTCGGTGCCCAGGGTGGGCACGACGTTCAGCCCCGCTGTGGAGCAGGAGCTCCATAGCGTGTCGGTGCCCAGTCTGGGGCCGACAGCCAGCCCAACCACAGGGCTGGAAATCCTCTCCGCATCGGTGCCCAGGGTGGGCACGACGTTCAGTCCCGCTGTGGAGCAGGAGCTCCATAGCGCGTCGGTGCCCAGTCTGGGGCCGACAGCCAGCCCAACCAGAGGGCTGGAGACCATCTCTGCGTCGGTGCCCAGGGTGGGCACGACGTTCAGTCCCGCTGTGGAGCAGGAGCTCCATAGCGTGTCGGTGCCCAGTCTGGGTCCGACAGCCAGACCAGCTGCAGGGCTGAAGACCACCTCTGCGTCGGTGCCCAGGGTGGGCACGGCATCCAGCCTGAGGTCTCCGGAGAAGGTCAGCAGCCCGAGGCCTCCTGTGACGGTCAGTAGCCTGAGGTCTCCTGTAAAGGTCAGCAGCCTGAGGCCTCCTGTGAAGGTCAGCAGCCTGAGGTCTCCTGTAAAGGTCAGCAGCCTGAGGCCTCCTGTGAAGGTCAGCAGCCCGAGACCTCCTGTGAAGGTCAGCAGCCCGAGGTCCCCGGTGACGGTCAGCAGCCCGAGGTCCCCGGTGACGGTCAGCAGCCCGAGGTCCCCGGTGACGGTCAGCAGCCCGAGGTCCCCGGTGACGGTCAGCAGCCCGAGGTCCCCGGTGACGGTCAGCAGCCCGAGGTCCCCGGTGACGGTCAGCAGCCCGAGGTCCCCGGTGACGGTCAGCAGCCCGAGGTCCCCGGTGACGGTCAGCAGCCCGAGGTCCCCGGTGACGGTCAGCAGCCCGAGGTCCCCGGTGACGGTCAGCAGCCCGAGGTCCCCGACGAAGGTCAGCAGCCCGAGGTCCCCGGCGAAGGTCAGCAGCCCGAGGTCCCAGGGGAGGGTCAGCAGCCCGAGAGCTCCGGGGAAGGTGAGCAGACCTGAACCTCCACCGGTGCCCAGTCCGGGGCCGGTCGTCTGCGTCGCTCCAGTGCCGGAGCAGTCCGCTCCACCGGTGCCCAGTCCGGGGCCGGTCGTCCACGTCGCTCCAGTGCCGGAGCAGTCCACTCCACCGGTGCCCAGTCCGGGGCCGGTCATCTACGTCGCTCCAGTGATGGAGCAGTCCGCTCCACCGGTGCCCAGTCCGGGGCCGGTCGTCCACGTCGCTCCAGTGCCGGAGCAATCCGCTCCACCGGTGCCCAGTCCGGGGCCGGTCGTCTACGTTGCTCCAGAGACGGAGCAATCCGCTCCACCGGTGCCCAGTCCGGGGCCGGTCGTCTACGTCGCTCCAGAGACGGAGCAGTCCGCTCCACCGGTGCCCAGTCCGGGGCCGGTCGTCTACGTCGCTCCAGAGACGGAGCAGTCCGCTCCACCGGTGCCCAGTCCGGGGCCGGTCATCTGTGTCGCTCCAGTGCCGGAGCAGTCCGCTCCACCGGTGCCCAGTCCGGGGCCGGTTGTCAGCCCCTCTCCAGGGTCGAGGGCTCCCGCACCAGGGTCCAGACAGGACTTGGTGACTGGCGGGAGTACTGAGGGGGGAACCACCGCGCCGGGGTCCGGACCGGATCGGGCGTGCAACGGAGAGGTAGGAGGGAGGCTACTCTCACAGCCTGTGCCACGCCCGGAACCGGAACCGGAGCCCCCACCAGCAACCACCTCAGTACCCCGCCATGTCCCCCCTAGTTTTGGACATTTTTTCTTTTCAGGAGAGGGGGGATTGTATGTGTGCGGTCGGGAGTCCGCACCTTAGGGGGGGGGTACTGTGAGGGCTTGGTTGTGGTAAGGCCTCTTACTCCCACCTAGGGGAGGAGAGAGGCACACAACCAAGCTCTCACACATTATTAGGGAGATGATCATCCCCAATCAGAGACAGCTGTATAGCGTTGTCTCTGATTGGGGATAGCATTTAAGCTCCACACAATTCCACCTGTGTGTGGATCATTGTTCTTTTGTGTTTGTCTGCACTGCCTGCAGCTTCCAAAGTAAGTCACTGTGTTTTTGTTTGTAATAGTTTTTGTTTGTTCTCTCCTTTGGTATTTTCGTGCTTCGTGATTACACCTCCGAAAATAAAAAGGATGACACTTCACCAGCGCTCCGTCTATAGTCCCTTATATCCGACGCACCGTGACAGATCTATTGCGGCTGCTCCATCTGTCGGAGGCCAGCACCAGGCGCAACGGGCTCAAGTTATCTCGCCCGTCCATTTAGGGTTCTACGAATCCTGTGAAGCGTGGGAGTGGGCGGATTTCCTTGTACTTCTCGTCAGCCGTGATTTTGGGCAGCTCCATGGTAAGAAATGTGACCGTTCTTGGTACAAAAACAATGTCCTATCCTGGAGCTCACGTAAATTACATTACTAAGCTGCTCCTGGACACGGAAATTGATTCTATAGTAGTCCATGTGGGTTTTAATGACTTTATGAAGGGTAGCTCTGAACAGTTGAAACTGATTGAAACTGAGCTGATTGACTCTCTGCTAGACACTAATAAAAGACCCATCATATCTGGCCCATATCGTGGCATTGAACACTTTAGCAGGAGTCTTTCTCTTCACAACTGGCTACGTGATTATTGCAGCTCAATGGGTGTAACTTTTGTTGACAATTTCAATACCTTTTGGGAACAAAATTAGTGTTATAAGGAGGATGGGATCCACCCAAATCATTTGGGTTCCTGGATCCTTTCACAACATTATAGGGCTGTGTTGAGACAATGACTTATCAATGACCCAAGCCCAGCTCAGTTAATCCTTACCATTGTGATGCTGAGTGGTCATAATGCTTCAGCAAATGTACATTATACCAGGGGTGATGGTAGACACAATGTAAGTAACCTAATGTATGTCCATCTAACTGCCCTGAATACCTCTGCTGAGCATACAGCTATTGTACGCAGTAATCATATGCGGATGAACAAGATGTATACTGTCAGCACTAAGGTGGTGTGCCCTAGTAGGAAGTCCACTGTGTGCAGCTCACCCTGCACTAACATAAATAACATGAGCATATCTACTTCTGCTGAAAAAAGTAAGCACCCCAGCTCAAAATAGCCCACGTTAAATGTATGTATGTTAAGAAACAAGGTTCATGAAATCAATAATTTGCTAGTAATAGATGACATTCATATCTCTGAAACTCACTTAGATAAAACCTTTGATGATACAGTGGTAGCAATTCAAGGTTATAACACTTACAGAAAAGACAGAAATGCCAATGGTGGAGGTGTTGATGTTTATATTCAGAACCACATTCCTGTAAAGCTTAGAGAGGATCTCATGTTAAATACTGTTGAACTAATATGGCTACAGGTTCAGCCTCACCTAAAGCCCATTCTGGTGGGAAGCTGCTATAGACCACCAAGTGCTAACAGTCAGTATCTGGATGACGTGTGAAATGCTTGATAATGTATGTGAATCAACAGAGAGGTATATTTTCTGGGAGATTTAAATATTGACAGGCTTTCATCAAGCGGCCCACTCAAGAAAAAGCTTCAAGCTGTAACCAGTCAACCTACCAGGGTATTTACGAACAGCACAGGAATTAACATGTATTGGTCACATATTTACTAATGCTGCAGAAAGTAGCTTTAAAGCAGTATCCAGATCCATCAGATGTAGTGATCACAATATAGTAGCCATATGTAGGAAAACATTCCAAAGGCTGGGCTTAATATATTGTATAAGAGTTCATACAATAAGTTTTGTAGTGATTCCTATGTTGTTGATGTAAAGAATATTTGTTGGTCCGTGGTGTGTAACGAGGAGCAAACACACGCTGCACTTGACATATTTATGAAATTGCTTATTCCAGTTACTAATAAGCACGCACCCAATAAGAAAAATACTGTAAAAACTGTTCAATCCCTGTGGTTTGATGAGGAAATTAAAAATTGTATGGTTGAGAGGGATGAGGCAAAAGGAATGGCAAATAAGTCTGGCTGCACAACCGATTGGCAAACATATTCCATATTGAGAAATCATGTGACTAAACTGAATAAAAATAATTAGAAACTACACTGTGAAACAAAGAAATTACATAAAGAATGATAGTAAAAAGCTTTGGAGCACCTTAAATTACATTTTGGGCAAAAAGGCAAACTCAGCTCCATCATTCATTGAATCAGATGGCTCATTTATTACAAACCCGACTGATATTGCCAACTACATAAATAATTTTTTCATTGGCAAGATTATCAAACTAAGGCATGACATACCAGCAACAAACACTGACACTACACATCCAAGTATATCTGTAAAAATTATGAAAGACAAGAATGGTCATTTTGAATTCCGTAAAGTGAGTGTGGAAGAGGTGAAACGTTTTTTTTATTGTCTAACAACAATGACAAGCCACAGGGAAAGAAATTGAGAGACATTGATGATAAACAGATTGTGGGGGCTGTTTTGTTAGACTTTAGTGCGGCTTTTGACATTATCGATCATAGTCGGCTGCTTTTATTTAACTAGGCAAGTCAGTTATGAACAAATACTTATTTACAATGACAACCTACCCAGGCCAAACCTGGGCCAATTGTGCACCTCTAGCACCAACATAATCCTGGTTGAATCAGGAATTTGTGGTAGTAATGGAGTAGGGGCCTGAGGACACAGAGTGCTTTTTGAAATCTGTGAATGTATTGTTATGTTTTTAAAATGGTATGAACTGCCTTAATTTTGCTGGACCCCAGGAAGAGTAGCTGCTGCCTTGGCAAATGGGGATCCATAATAAATACAAATACCTCAGTCACCAGATCTCAACCCAATTCTGGAGCGGCGCCTGAGACAGCTTTTTCCATCTACAAAACACCAAGTGATGAACTTTCTTGCGGAAGAAGGGTGTCACATCCCTCCGATAGAGTTCCAGACACTTGTAGAATCTATGCCAAGGTGCATTGAAGCTTTTTCTGGCTTGTGGTGGCCCAACGCCCTATTAAGACAGTTACCTGTATATTATCAGCTACAATTTCCCCATTAAGTGCTTCAAGTATCCAATGACAGCCCTACTGTCAGCAAATAAGGTAAGAGTCGCCATTGCCAAGAGGCTTAATGTTCTATTAAGTCACAGATTGTGATTTAATAGATCCCAGACTGAAGCTGCATTCTTTAGGCCACTGACAGGCAGCTGGTATTAGGCCTGAGAAATGACAGTGGGAGATTTCTAGCTTATTGAATGAATCTCCCACTATTGATAGTTTCATGGCTGCACAGAGGGCTCAGGGGTGGGAGAGGAAATGTGTTGTTCATTCTGCAACATGCTCCATGGGGTTAGCAACCGCTCAGTGAATTAATTAATGTGTTTGTTCGGTCATTCATTCTTCAAAAGGAAAATGTGAATAATATGGTAAAGTAAAATGCCCCAAAAACTGCACATGGACTTTTATCACCCTTTAGTTCAAATGTGTGTAAACTAATGCAATAAATCACCCTGATGGCTATTCTGTTTTTCTTTGCTCTAGTAAACATGTTCAAAACAAGGCACAAAAGGCTTTATATTCCGAGGGTTTCATAATAGCAAATGTTAGCATTAGAGAAATGTTAATTCTCTATTATCCTCTCAACACTTATCTAAAAGTTGTTGGGTTAGCAACTAGCTCTGGCTAATAGTCAGTCACTGTCAAAGTGCTGCTTGGAAGTCTGATTGGTACATTTCAAACTCTAACTATGGGTAACCCTTATGCTCTGCTCACATAAAACCAGTTTGGGGAAAAAAAACCCTCTGATGCTCATATGTGATGTGTGTGTGTGTGTGTGTTCACATGGCACTCATACAGGCTAAATCAAGCAAGGAATACACAGGCAGGAACAAATACAGACTATATGTAGTCCTGTGTAGCTCAGATGGTAGAGCATGGCGCTTGCAACACCAGGGTAATGGGTTTGATTCACACGGGGGACTATTACGACCATGTACGCACTAACTAACTAAGTTGCTCTGGATAAGAGTGTCTGCTAAAATGTGAATGTATAAAATACCCAAATGCATCCTCCTGGAATATTGTATGTATTTTATACACTGAGGCACCCCTGCAGGCTCAATCAAGCATAGCACACACAAACACACACTGTATTCCCACATCCCTTTCCCCTCTTCTCTTGAACCTATCAATATGCATTATTTATTAAAAGATTATTCATCCTACATTTTAGAGTTGAAAAGCATGCATCAATTTTTCCTCTTTTTGTTTCCGTACTTTTCATTTCATTTAATGATCAAGATATATAGTGTTTCCTCATTCAATGTAGCAGTAACGTGGGTTTGACTGAACACAGGCTTGCAACTTCAGCCCTCATTGCTAATTCAATGTCATCAAGCTTGGCAGAGATATGAATCCCTTCAAGGTCTGAAGATTGTTCAAAAATCAACTGATGCTTTACTAGTTCTGCATGTTTACCAATGAAGAAAGTGTGCCTATTTCCCTGCTCCACATCACTCCCTAGCACATTGCCTGAGAATATATATATTTTTTTCAAATCTGTCACTTGGATATACAGTACCAGTGCTTGGATACACAGTACCAGTGCTTGGATACACAGTACCAGTGCTTGGATACACAGTACCAGTGCTTGGATACACAGTACCAGTGCTTGGATACACAGTACCAGTGCTTGGATACACAGTACCAGTGCTTGGATATACAGTACCAGTGCTTGGATACACAGTACCAGTCAAACGTTTGAACACACCTACTCATCAAGGGGTTTTCTTAATCTTTATTATTTTCTACATTGTAGAAAACTATGAAATAACACATGGAATCATGAAGTAACCAAAAAAAAATATATACAGTGGGGAGAACAAGTATTTGATACACTGCCGATTTTGCAGGTTTTCCTACTTACAAAGCATGTAGAGGTCTGTAATTTTTATCATAGGTACACTTCAACTGTGAGAGACGGAATCTAAAACAAAAATCCAGAAAATCACATTGTATGATGTTTAAATAATTAATTTGCATTTTATTGCATGACATAAGTATTTGATCACCTACCAACAAGTAAGAATTCCGGCTCTCACAGACCTGTTAGTTTTTCTTTAAGAAGCCCTCCTGTTCTCCACTCATTACCTGTATTAACTTCACCTGTTTGAACTCATTACCTGTATAAAAGACACCTGTCCACACACTCAATCAAACAGACTCCAACCTCTCCACAATGGCCAAGACCAGAGAGCTGTGTAAGGACATCAGGGATAAAATTGTAGACCTGCACAAGGCTGGGATGGGCTACAGGACAATAGGCAAGCAGCTTGGTGAGAAGGCATCAACTATTGGCGCAATTATTAGAAAATGGAAGAAGTTCAAGATGACGGTCAATCTCCCTCGGTCTGGGGCACCATGCAAGATCTCACCTCGTGGGGCATCAATGATCATGAGGAAGGTGAGGGATCAGCCCAGAACTACACGGCAGGACCTGGTCAATGACCTGAAGAGAGCTGGGACCACAGTCTCAAAGAAAACCATTAGTAACACACTATGCCGTCATGGATTAAAATCCTGCAGCGCACGCAAGGTCCCCCTGCTCAAGCCAGCGCATGTCCAGGCCCGTCTGAAGTTTGCCAGTGACCATCTGGATGATCCAGAGGAGGAATGGGAGAAGGTCATGTGGTCTGATGAGACAAAAATAGAGCTTTTTGGTCTAAACTCCACTCGCCGTGTTTGGAGGAAGAAGAAGGATGAGTACAACCCCAAGAACACCATCCCAACCGTGAAGCATGGAGGTGGAAACATCATTCTTTGGGGATGCTTTTCTACAAAGGGGACAGGACAACTGCACCGTATTGAGGGGAGGATGGATGGGGCCATGTATTGCGAGATCTTGGCCAACAACCTCCTTCCCTTAGTAAGAGCATTGAAGATGGGTCGTGGCTGGGTCTTCCAGCATGACAACGACCCGAAACACACAGCCAGGGCAACGAAGGAGTGGCTCCGTAAGAAGCATCTCAAGGTCCTGGAGTGGCCTAGCCAGTCTCCAGACCTGAACCCAATAGACAATCTTTGGAGGGAGCTGAAAATCCGTGTTGCCCAGCGACAGCCCCGAAACCTGAAGGATCTGTATGGAGGAGTAGGCCAAAATCCCTGCTGCAGTGTGTGCAAACCTGGTATAGAACTACAGGAAACGTATGATCTCTGTAATTGCACCAAATATTAAATTGTACCAAATATTAAGTTCTGCTTTTCTGATGTATCAAATACTTATGTCATGCAATAAAATGCAAATTAATTATTTAAAAATCATACAATGTGATTTTCTGGATTTTTGTTTTATATTCCGTCTCTCACAGTTGAAGTGTACCTATGATAAAAATTACAGACCTCTACATGCTTTGTAAGTAGGAAAACCTGCAAAATTGGCAGTGTATCAAATACTTGTTCTCCCCACTGTATATATAAAAGTTAAACAAATCAAAATATATTTAATATTTTTCAAAGTAGCCACCCTTTGCCTTGATGACAGTTTTGCACACTCTTGGCATTCTCTCAACCAGCTTCACCTGGAATGCTTTTCCAACAGTCTTGAAGGAGTTCCCACATATGCTGAGCACTCTACGGTCCAACTCGTCCCAATTGGGTCGAGGTTGGATGATTGTGGAGGCCAGGTCATCTGATGCAGCACTCCATCACTCTCATTGCTGGTAAAATAGCCCTTACACAGCCTGGAGGTGTGTTGTGTCATTGTCCTGTTGAAAAACAAATAATAGTCCCACTAAGACCAAAGCAGATGGGATGGAGTATCGCTGCAGAATGCTGCGGTAGCCATGCTGGTTAAGTGTGCCTTGAATTCTGAATAACTCACAGTGTCACAAGCAAAGCACCATCACACCTCCTCCTCCATGCTTCATGGTGGGAACCAAACATGCAGAGATCATCCGTTCACCTACTCTGCGTCTCACAAAGACACAGCGGTTGGAACAAAAAATCACTCATCTGACCAAAGCTCAGATTTACACCGGTCTAATGTCCATTGCTCGTGTTTTTTGGCCCAAGCAAGTCTCTTCTTCTTATTGGTGTCCTTTAGTAGTGGTTTCTTTGCAGCAATTCGACCATGAAGGCCTGATTCACGCAGTCTCCTCTGAACAGTTGATGTCGAGATGTGTCTGTTACTTGAACTCTGTGAAGCATTTATTTGTGCTTATTTGGTAACTTTAATGAACTTATCCTCTGCAGCAGAGGTAACTCTGGGTCTTCCTTTCCTGTGGCGGTCCTCATGAGAGCCAGTTTCATCAAAGCGCTTGATGGGTTTTGCGACTGCACTTGAAGAAACTTTCAAAGTTCATGACATTTTCCGTGTTGATTGACCTTCATGTCATAAAGTAATGATGGACTGTCGTTTCTCTTTGCTTATTTGAGCTGTTGTTGCCATAATATGGACTTGGTCTTTTATCAAATAGGACTATCTTCTGTATACCATCCCAACCTTGTTACAACACAACTGAATGGCTCAAACGTATTAAGAAGGAAAGAACATCCACAAATTAACTTTTAACAAGGCACACCTGTTAATTGAAATGCATTCCAGGTGACTAAATCATGAAGCTGGTTAAGAGAATGACAAGGGTGTGCAGAGCTGTCATCAAGGCCACTTTGAAGAATCTCTGTTTTGGTCACTACATGATTTCATATGTGTTATTTCATAGTTTTGATGTTTATTATTCTGAAAATTGTAGAAAATAGGTGTGTCCAAACTTTTGACTATACAGTATATAGAAACTTTACAGACCGAGATACTACGATTTTGAGGCAGATCAAGGCAAAGCGTGCCTAACAGGATACAACACAGTCTGGTCTTAGTTTAAGGACTGAGAAATATTACCATATTGAGGTAGGGCATTTGTGCTGAAAGGATGGGCCACATTCTTGAAAAAAATGTTAAGTCTTTGATTGTGTGCCTATAGTACAATATAGACAGTTGGCTAGGGTTGAAAATATGAAATAACACTCATTCAGCATCGCAAGTATAAAGAAAGCCATTTCAAAACCTTAGCTTCCACAGAGTCAGAGCATGGGGAGATATGTGAAGTGTGTATTATTTATTTATACCTTTTATCTAAGCAAGTCCATCTCCCCACACACTTTAAAAAGGACGTCAACCTTGAAAATCTATGCAGAAATAATAGGCAAGAGATGAAGGTGTGCCGGCTTTATCTTGCCTCTCATCAAACCCATTCAAGAGGTACTTTGGTGTGGAATTACAAAAGTACTGGGCCAACATTAAATGAATCACATTGTTATCTCACACCACTGAACAGGAGCTGTTCCAAGCTGGAGAGATAGAGGGACATATAGACGACTGTATCTGTGAATCATCAGTCACCGCATCACAGTGCTAGAGGAGTCACTACAGACCCCGGGTCGATCCTAGGCTGTATTCACCACTGTCCGTGATCGGGAGTCCCATAGGGCGGCACACAATTGGCCCAGCGTCGTCCGGGTTAGGGGAGGGGGCAAATTATTGTGGCCCTGGTGGCACAAAATAATCAAAAGGTCTGACTGGACAGAGATGCTTGGGAAAATGGTCACAACGGGGAACCAGAGTGTGTGCTTCAGGGTAGCAGTGTATTGGAACTCCATCAGCTAGGACTTGACATTTATTTCAACCTAAACTTTACATGTTGCATTTATATTTTTGTTCGGTATAATATATATATATATAGTTTACAGGAAACAAATAAATTAATCTATAAGGTCCAAATAATGATGATCCACACTTCTTTGAAAATACATAAAATAATTTACATATACATTACTCTTACAGAATTTCCACATGGGCCACGATATTAGACATTTTAATCAAAGCCTATTGGATGACAAATTGTTTTTAACCAGGACAGAATAATTCATAACTTACTTTTTCTACACACACAAAAAAGCCAAATAATATAGGTTCATCAGATCTCCTTATTGTATGTGTCACGGTCGTGAGGAAACAAGACCCGAGGCGACCATGAACCAGCGTGACACAAAACCGAAATGAAACACACAAAACTCACAAACACAGGTGTGAAAGCTGAACATAAATAGGCTCCCCAATTAGAGTCAATGTGGCGCAGCTGATCTAACTGGGGACCAACTCCAAAACAGAAACAGAGAGTTTTCCAGAGAGTTCTCTGGACACCAAACCTGAAAACCATAAAGGTTTCCAGAGACCTCTCTGAACATAAACCTTACAGTAAACATAAATGTGCCTTTTAGCGGTCACGCAATTCAATAATCATCTTCAGCAATTTCGGTCAAAATAATTCAAATGAACAAAAGGAAATAGAACAGAATACGTTAGAGGAAAATCAAACTTATTCAAGAAGGATTGAAAGAGTGTAATATATTATAAAATAAAGCCAGCTGGATGAAATATTGGGGAAAATGCACCAATACCAGTATATTTTATCTTCAAAATAATTGACTGAAAACATCTTAGAAATGACTGAGTCACCAAACAATATGTTTTCGTTTCAGTCTCCACTAACCATAGTTAATTGTAAGGATTATTTGTCAATTAACAATGTAAAATTAACAGCTGTACAGTATAATTATGTTCATCATTATTGAAACAGGACCCAAGTGGTGAATATAAAGATCCAGTACATAAAAAAAAATTGGAGAGTTGTGATGCAAAAATATGATCTCTCTCTCTCTCTCTCTCTCTCTCTCCTCTCTCTCTCTCTCTCTCTCTCTCTCTCTCTCTCTCTCTCTCTCTCTCTCTCTCTCTCTCTCTCTCTCTCTCCCTCTCTCTCTCTCTCTCTCTCTCTCTCTCTCTCTCTCCTCTCTCTCTCTCTCTCTCCTCTCTCTCTCTCTCTCTCTCTCTCTCTCTCTCTCTCTCTCTCTCTCTCTCTCTACACACACAATGACCCAAGATGAGAGGAGCAAGTAAAGGAGCTGTAATAGAAGATACTGTATGGAGAGGAAGAGGAGGATGAAAGGGGTAGAGAAAGATGGACTAATCAAAACGTGGGTTAGAGGTGAAAGGGGGAGTAAGGTGGAGGGCGAGGAGAGAGAAGAGCAGAGGAGGAAAGTGCATGTTATTACAGAAATTAATAGGTCAAGGCTAAGAGATGAATACATGTATAGGCGCTTAAGGAAGAGGTGTTGCAGTGATATAGAAGAAGTGGATAGTGAGGTACTGTATAACAACGATGGTGGAAACACAGGAGGAGGACAATAAAGGACATGTGGGGAGAGTTACATAATAATCATAGTGTGAATAGGAAGAATGAAATGAAAAGATTCCTTACCATTGAAGTTTACCGCCCGGATGAAGGTCAGTAGTTCCTTGCCGTCAATGTTGGCCATGCGTGGGCACAGGCCTGGGTACCCTGAGCAGAGATCGCGATGCATGCGGTGTAGGGCGTGTGCCATGGCATAAACCGCGTCCATCACAAACTGTACCTTCCCTTCCTGTTCATAGGTTGAGTCACGACCCACCTTCTCCAGTCCTGGACAATAGGAGAAAAACACCAACATAAATGCCACTGTTCAATAAACGGTTATGTTGTTGACTGTCAATTCCCAAGTATTCGCACTTGTACTGAGTATAGGTGTAAATTGAAGGTTAAGGCAGTCAGACTCCCACGTTTGTGATCTATTCAATATGAATGTCCCTGGAGTACCACATCTCACAATACATACAGTACCTTCGGAAAGTATTCAGACCCCTTAAATATTTCCACATTTTGTTCAAAAATGGGTTCAATTATGTTTTCCTCATCAAGCTACACACAATACCCCATAATGACAAAGCAAAAACATGTTTTTTTTTTTTTTTTTTGCTTATTTATAAAAAAAAAAATAAGTATTCAGACCCTTTACTCAGTACTTTGTTGAAGCACCTTTGGCAGTGATTACAGCATTAAGTCTTATTGGGTATGATGCTACAAGCTTGGCACACCTGTATTTGGGGAGTTTCTCCCATTCTTCTCTGCAGATCCTCTCAAGCTCTGTCAGGTTGGATGGGGAGCGTCGCTGCACAGCTGTTTTCAAGTCTCTCCAGAGATGTTCGATCGGGTTCATGTCCGGGCTCTGGCTGGGCCACTCAAGGACATTCAGAGACTTGTCCCGAAGCCACTCTTGCATTGTCTTGGCTGTGTGCTTAGGGTCATTATGCTGTTGGAAGGTGAACCTTCACTCCAGTCTGGGGTCCTGAGAGCTCTGGAGCAGGTTTTCATCAAGGATCTCTCTGGACTTTGCTCCATTCATCTTTGCCTCGATCCAGTTCCTGCCACTGAAAAACATCCCCACAGCATGATGCTGCCAACACCATGCTTCACCGTAGGGATGGTGCCAGGTTTCCTCCAGACATGACGATTGGCATTCAGCCCAAAGTGTTCAAGTTTGGTTTCATCAGACCAGAGAATCTTGTTTCTCATGGTCTGAGAATCTTTAGGTGCCTTTTGGCAAACTCCAAGCAGGCTGTCATGTGCCTTTTATTGAGGAGTGGCTTCCGTCTGGCCACTCAACCAGAAAGGCCTGATTGGTGGAGTGCTGTAGAGATGGTTGTCCTTCTGGAAGTTTCTTCCATCTCCACAGAGGTACTCTGGAGCTCTGTCAGAGTGACCATCAGGTTCTTGGTCACCTCCATGACCAAGGTCCTTCTCCCTCAATTGCTAATTTTGGCCGGGCGGCCAGCTCTAGGAAGAGTCTTGGTGGTTCCTAACTTCTTCCATTTAAGAATGATGGAGGCCACTGTGTTCTTGGGGACCTTCAATGCTGCAGACATTTTTTGCTACCCTTCACAAGATCTGTGCCTCGACAAAATCCTGTATTGGAGCTCTACGGACAATTTCTTCGACATCATGGCTTGGTTTTTGCTCTGACATGCACTGTCAACTGTGGGACCTTATATAGACAGGTGTGTGCCTTTTCAAATCATGTTCAATCAATTGAATTTAACACAGGTGGACTCCAATCAAGTTGTAGAAACATCTCAAGGATGATCAATGGAAACAGGTTGCAGCTCAATTTCGAGTCTCATAGCAAAGGGTACTTTTGAATACTTTTGTAAATAAGGTATTTCTGTATTTAAAAAAAATACATTTGCAAAAATGTCTAAACCTGTTTTCGCTTCGTTATTATAGGTTATTGTGTGTAGACTGCTGAGGAATCATTTTTATTTAATCAATTTTAGAATAAGGCTGTAACGTCACAAAATGTAGAAAAAGTCAAGGGGTCTGAATACTTTCCGAAGGCACTGTATAACATTCCATTCACAGGGGCTCTGCCAATGACTTTCTGTTTTGCTTGTTAAGACAAAACAGAAAGTGGCCCAGCCTCTTTTGCTGCCATGCACGTCTCTATTTGAATTACAGCAGCCTGCTACGAAAGCCGAGAAGGAAGGTGGGAGTTGACGTGTGTTTTCATATATTTTTTTCAATCAACGACATATGCAAATCAGACATGTTATTTGCATATCCTGGTCACATTACCCATTTCTTGGCAAGGAGGAAATAGCCCTAAGGAATTTGGCAGGACACCGGCAGGACACTTCTGGCCCCTAATAAAACTCCTCAGACTACCGATGCCACTTATCTGGGTTCATTGTTTTTATGGCTAGACTCTGTCCAAGAGACGATATATTTCCTACAACCGAGTGCCTACGCAAGGCCTACAAAATAAATGTAAGACTATTCATTCCAAAAGCCTTACAAGCCTTATCATCCTGTCTAATCCAGTGAATATAGACCAGTGCTCTCCAACCCTGTTCCTGGAGAGCTACTCTCCTGTAGGTTTTTACTCTGACCCCAGTTATAACTAACCTGATTCAGTTGTAATTAACCAGCTAATTATTAGAATCAGGTGCACTAGATTAGAGTTGGACTGAAAACCTACAGGGAGAATGTTAATGGCCAGTATACAGTAAGTCAGACCTATTTACTGTTCGACCCATTCTATCTCTCCTGAGAGATTGGTAGGTGTTAAACTCTTCACTTCTACAACCTATTTCGCTTCAGCTTCGCCATCTCTTTTGTAGTTTTCTTAGCTCTTATTACTAATTTAGATAATAATTAAGACTCAAGGAAGTGAACAGGAGATTCACATTTACTAAAGCTAGTTAGTACAAGAAAAACATAGAGCAACAGTGCGCATGACCAAGGGTGCTCCATTCTTAGAGGGGACATCGGTAATTAACAAAACATAACAACTTTCAAAGGGGAATGTCAAGAGTGGGGGCCTTTGATGCTCTAGCAACCTTGGGAAGATGTCTGGTGGATGATGTCACATATTACCCTTTAAGAAAATCCCTAACCAAAACTGTACTTTCCAAAATGTTCCTGAGCACCGTGCACTTAGCTTCCATCTCCAGCCTCCAATAGAAGGTGACTCCTCCCCTGACTCACGCTGCTTTCAAATCAAGAAGCTAAGTCATTAGAGAGGGAAGGGAACCAGTAGACAAAAATGGAGGGAAATGGCGACACAGACTGGGTTTTTGACAAAATCTCTCTCTCTCTCGCTCTCCACCCTCTCGCTCTCTCCCTCTCTCTCTCTCTGACTAATAAAATGAAATCAATAGGACCGTAAAGGGGTGTTTACCTCTTATTTACTGTGATGTATGAAGACACACAATGTAACAAAACACTGAAAAGAAAAAGGAACACAGTGAGAGTTCATTGGAAATCATTACCACTGTATACAATTTGCTAACATGTTGGCTTTAACATTGACAAGGATGAGACTAATGCTGGCCTCGGAGTTGTGTCAAGAAATAACAAAAGTGACAGCTATTTAATTGGGTGAAAACCTCAAAACCAGATAGTATATCCCTTTCGATGTTGAGTTCATTTTGATTCCCTCTCCTTCACTACTAAAGATGAGTATTCAATGTTATCATCACTGCAAGATACTGACAAACTGAGTAACAGAGGAAATTAATTTGGAGTTTGCGACACAGAGCAATTATCATTTCACAGAGCACTTAACACTCCTGACCTACTTGACACACAGACACACTTTCATAGCACAAAACTATTTATTTTCGTTGTTCTGCATTATATAACATTGCAGTGGAGTGTCTGTTGATCCTTAAACTGACTCTTTCCATTTCCTAGTGGAGAACAGCTTTTGTACCGGGACTTCTATAGCTTCAGTTCTGTATTTGTTGCTTCAAGGCAGTGCTGTTAAGTGTGTGTGTTTGTGACTGAACATTCTGCCTTGGGGTGTCTGGACAAGCCAGTGTTTCCTGGCTGGAAGTGGGTGGCGGCCATGCACTTAATAGTGTTGGGGAAACACTGTAGGGTAAGAACTACATAAGGGGCAAGTGGATACATCTTTGGTTGTACAATGGCACTTTGTACTGCAGTATGGCTAAACCTTAGCCTCGCATAGGATGTCATGAGAGAAGAGAACTAACGCAATGCCAAATCAAACATCATTGATATTTCACAGGATACAGTATCTGATGTTTATGTTTGAGAGGCATACTTACTGTATGCCAACGAAGGTGCTTCCATTTCACTGTTTCCTGTTTGCTCTATGTGATGACACACACGTCTGTACATACATTTGCTTACATAGACAGTCCCACAGATACACATACATATACGCACACATTCATAAGTACACACACAAACGTTCATATACACTACCGTTCAAAAGTTTGGGGTCACTTAGAAATGTCCTTGTTTTTGAAAGAGAAGCACATTTGATTTATTCACTGCTTTAGCACACTCCGCCAACCCGGATGTCCTAGCTGTGTCTGAATCCTGGCTCAGGAAGGCCACCAATAATTCGGAAATTTCCATCCCCAACTACAATATTTCCTGTCAAGATAGAACTGCCAAAGGTGGCGGAGTTGCAATCTACTGCAGAGATAACCTGCAGAGTTCTGTCATACTGTCCAGGTCCGTGCCCAAACAGTTTGAGCTTCTACTTTTAAAAATCCACCTTTCCAGAAATAAGTCTCTCACTGTTGCCGCCTGTTACAGACCCCCCTCAGCCCCCAGCTGTGCCCTGGACTCCATATGTGAATTGATTGCCCCCTATCTATCTTCAGAGTTTGTATTGTTAGGTGACTTAAACTGGGATATGCTTAACACCCCGGCTGTCCTTCAATCTAAGATAGATGCCCTCAATCTCACACAAATTATCAAGGAACCCACCAGGTACAACCCAAAATCCGTAAACATGGGTACCATCATTGATATCATCCTGACTAACTTGCCCTCCAAATACACCTCCTCTGTTTTCAACCAGGATCTCAGCGATCACTGCCTCATCGCCTGCGTTCGCAATGGGTCAAACGACCACCCCTTATCACTGTCAAACGCTCCCTAAAACACTTTTGCGAGCAGGCCTTCCTATTCGATCTGGCCCAGGTATCCTGGAAGGATATTGACCTCATCCCATCAGTAGAGGACGCCTGGTTGTTCTTTAAAAGTGATTTCCTCACCATCCTAAATAAGCATGCCCCTTTAAAAAACGTAGAACTAAGAACAGATATAGCCCTTGGTTCACCCCAGACTTGACTGCACTAGACCAACACAAAAACATCATGTGGCGCACTGCATTAGCATCGAATAGCCCCCACGATATGCAACTATTCAGGGAAGTCAGGAACAAGTACACACAGTCAGTTAGAAAAGCAAAGGCCAGCTTTTTCAAACTGAAATTTGCGTCCTGTAGTACTAATTCCAAAAAGTTCTGGGACACTGTAAAGTCCATGGAGAATAAGAGCACCTCCTCCCAGTTGCCCACTGCATTGAGGCTCGGAAACACTGTCACCACCGATAAATCCACGATTATCGAAAACTTCAATAAGCATTTTGCTACGGCTGGCCATGCTTTCCACCTGGCTACCCCTACCCCGGCCAACAGCTCTGTGCCCCTGGCAGCCACTTGCCCAAGCCCCCCCCCGCTTCTCCTTCACCTCAATCCAGACGGATGATGTTCTGAAAGAGCTGCTAAATCTGGACCCCTACAAATCTGCTGGACTAGACAATCTGGACCCTCTCTTTCTGAAATTATCAGCCAAAATTGTTGCAACACCGATCACTAGCCTGTTCAACCTCTCTTTCGTATCGTCTGAGATCCCTAGAGATTGGAAAGCTGCCGCAGTCATCCCCCTCTTCAAAGGGGGAGACACTCTAGACCCAAACTGTTATAGACCTATATCCATCCTCCCCTGCCTTTCTAAAGTCTTCGAAAGCCAAGTTAACAAACAGATAACTGACCACTTTGAATCCCACCGTACCTTCTCTGCTATGCAATCTGGTTTCCGAGCTGGTCATGGATGCACCTCAGCTACGCTCAAGGTACTGAACGATATCATAATCGCCATCGATAAAAGACAGTACTGTGCAGCCGTCTTCATCGACCTGGCCAAGGCTTTCGACTCTGTCAATCACCGCATTCTTATTGGCAGACTCAACAGCCTTGGTTTCTCAAGTGACTGCCTTGCCTGGTTCTCCAACTATTTCGCAGACAGAGTTCAGTGTGTCAAATCGGAGGGCCTGTTGTCCGATCCTCTGGCAGTTTCTATGGGGGTGCCACAGGGTTCAATTCTTGGGCCAACCCATTTCTCTATATACATCAATGATGTCGGTCTCGCTGCTGGTGACTCTCTGATCCATCTCTACGCAGACGACACCATTCTGTATACGTCGGGCCCCTCTTTGGACACTGTGTTTACTAACCTTCAAACAAGCTTCAACGCCATACAACACTCCTTCCGTGGCTCCAACTGCTCTTAAATGCTAGTAAAACCAAATGCATGCTTTTCTATCGAACGCTGCCCGCACCCGCCCACCGGACCATCATCACTACTCTTGACGGATCCGACTTAGAATACGTGGACACCTACAAATACCTAGGCGTCTGGTTAGACTGTAAACTCAACTTCCAGACTCACATCAACCATCTCCAATCCAAAATTAAATCCAGAATCGGCTTCCTATTTCGCAACAAAGCCTTCACTCATGCTGCCAAACTTGCCCTTGTAAAACTGACTATCCTACCGATCCTTGATTTCGGTGATGTCATTTACAAATTAGCCTCCAACACTCTGCTCAGCAAATTGGATGTAATCTATCACAGTGCCATCCGTTTTGTTACCAAAGCCCCATATACTACCCACCACTGCGACCTGTATGCTCTTGTTGGCTGGCCTTCATTATATATTCGTCGCCAAACCCACTGGCTCCAGGTCATCTATAAGTCTTTATTAGGTAAATCTCCGCCCTATCTCAGCTCACTGGTCACCATAGCAACACCCACCCAGAGCATGCGCTCCAGCAGGTATATCTCACTGGTCACCCCCAAAGCCAACACCTCCTTTGGCCGCCTTTCCTTCCAGTTCTCTACTGCCAATGACTGGAACGAATTGCAAAAATCATTGAAGCTGGAGGTTCCTATCTCACTCAACAACTTTAAGCATCAGCTGTCAAAGCTGCTTATCGATCACTGCACCTGTATATAGCCCTTCTTTAAATAGCCCACACTACTACCTCATCCCCATATTTATTTATTTATTTTTCTAATCTTGCACTCCAGTATCTCTATTTGCACATAATAATTTGCACATCCTTCATTCCTGTGTTAATGCTAATCTGTAATTTATATCACCACTACGGTCTATTTATTGTCCTACCTCCTAACCTTACTGCATTTTGCACTACATTTTGCACTCTGTATATAGATTTTCTATTGTGTTTTTGACTGTTTGTTTACTGTGTAACTCTGTGTTGTTTTTTGTCGCACTGCTTTGCTTTGTCTTGGCCAGGTCGCAGTTGCAAATGAGAACTTGTTCTCAACAGACTTACCTGGTTAAATAAAGGTGAAATAAATAAAAAATTAAAAAAATATAAAAATATTTTTTTTTCCATTAAAATAACATCCAAGTGATCGGAAATACAGTGCAGACATTGTTGATGTTGTAAATTACTATTGTAGCTGGAAATGGCTGATCTTTTATGGAATATCTACATAGGTGTACAGAGGCCCATTATCAGCAACCATCACTCCTGTGTTCCAATGGCACGTTGTGTTAGCTAATCCAAGTTTATAATTTTAAAAGACAAATTGATCATTAGAAAAACATTTTGCAATTACGTTAGCACAGCTGAAAACTGTTGTGCTGATTAAAGAAGCAATAAAACTGGCCTTCTTTAGACTAGTTGAGTATCTGGAGCATCAGCATTTGTGGGTTCGAATACAGGCTCAAAATTGCCAGGAACAAAGAACTTTCTTCGGAAACTCGTCAGTCTATTCTTGTTCTGAGAAATGAAGGCTATTCCATGCGATAAACTGACAAGAAACTGAAGATCTCGTACAACGCTGTTTACTACTCCCCAGAATAGAAAGAGGAGTGGGAGGCCCCGGTGCACAACTGAGCAAGAGGACAAGTACATTAGAGTGTCTAGTTTGAGAAAAAGACGCCTCACAAGTCCTCAACTGGCAGCTTCATTAAATAGTACCTCAACGTCAACAGTGAAGTGAAGAGGCGACTCCGGGATGCTGGCCTTCTAGGAGTCGCCTCTTTGTTGACGTTGAGACTGGTGTTTTGCAGGTACTATTTAATGAAGCTGCCAGTTGAGGACTGGAAGTTTCTAAGTGACCCCAAACTTTTGAACGGTAGTGTATGTCTGCACCAAACATAGGGTTCTAAACACAAACACAAAATGCATTCTTTAGCACGTCAACACTTTTCCTTTTCTTTATAGGTTTAAGAGTGGGATGGGGGTATTGTGTGATATTGCAATGGTCACAAACAAAAAAATAAGTACAGCCGTTTGTCTTGCTGCATGATTACTCTGCAGACAGCGACAGCTCTAGATAAAAGATTCCCATAAAGCTCCTCTCCTCACGGCACTAAAACTCAATCTCGAGTTGCTAATAAAATGTTCTCAAGCTGCTCCCCTCGCTCCTACACCGGGGAAAGAAAAGAGTGAAAAAGCCTGGAGTGACAAACAGCTTTCAAACCATCTACCTTGCTCAGGCAAAAATTACATGAGCTTCATAATGGAGGGAGATACGATACTGGGGGTATTTTTGGAAAGTTGAGATTGGTGATTTTCTTCTTCTCGGTACTGTTGCTGCCTGGCTCTCACTGTGCATTTACCAAATCCTGTTTGGTGTGTCTGCCATGTCGCCAAAGAATTTGGCCCAAAGTGCCTGTGTTCCATAAAAACTCCTCAAAATCATCAAGGATTCCATTTTTTTTCGCCCCCACAGTGGGAACATTGTAGTCAGCACAATGCAACTCTCAGTGGACAAGCGCTGTATGTGCTAAGCTTAGTGATGTGGAATTAATTTTGTAACACCCTCAGGCTGATCTGGCTGTCTCCCTCAGTCGGCTTAAGTGCAAGACCTTTTTATAATTTTCTGCACACAATAGTTAGTATGTGCCACTTGCTTTCGTTGGATCATGGCGCATCTGCTTTTTTTGTGACAGAATGCGTAGCATTTTTTTGTCACGCTGTCATGATTTGATGCCTTCCCTACTGGCTTTTAAAAAAATATGAGTATAATCAGGCGATCTGGCTGTGTGTTGTTGACAGACGAGTCTATCAGCACTGCTGCGTTGTGTGCTTCCTATTGCATATAAGGAACAGAGAGAGAGAGAGAGAGAGAGAAGGTGGGGAAGGAGAACATAACTGATGCACAGCGACGACAGCTCCATAATTATTCTCATTACTTCAAGTCACCATGTCAGAACAATGTGTCGTTTGGGATACGGGCAAGGGACAGCCGTCTGCCTCTGCATAACCCCAGACACAAACAGAGTTTTGGGGGCGGAAAAAAGCTCAAACGCAGCCACATTATTACTCGCATCCTGCATTTTTTATTATTAAAATTATTACAAATTATTATGCATTCAAACACAATTTACGTACATAAAGTCTTCCTGCACACACACACACACACACAAACACACACACAAACACACACACACACACACACTCAGAAACACATTTACACAGAATGTGTGAATCTGACGCCTTTGTCCCCAGAAGCTTCAACAGAAACACATGCATCCCCATCTTCAGACATATATGGATGTTTGTGCCTCAGGCAGTTACTGTACATTCGAAGAGTGCCACATATGGATGTTTCCCATTTCAAGCTAGAGCAAACCCTTTCCCGACATATTCCAGAGATATTGAAAGTGAAATTGAGATTAATTAACAGTGCTATAACTGGAGTTATGAGTTATAATATTGTCTGGAATATATGTCATGGAAACCATGTGTTTGATGTATTTGATACCATTCCACTGATTCCATTACCACGAGCCCATCCTACCCAATTAAGGTGTCACCAACCTCTTGTGCCATCCATCCGCCACCTCTTGCCTACCAAAAAGCATGGCATTGATTGGCTGTCTCTCTGTTGTTCATGGCCTATGTCTGCAGTGGACTGTTTAAACAGTCAGGTTTGCACTGAGGGAACGTACAGCCCTCTGTTTGTCTGGCTGCCCGAGGGTACTTCCTCTTCCTTGTCCCCAGATAATGCTGTTCCCTCTTGTGTGGGAATGGCAGCCAAGGTTAGGGTTTTTTTCTATTTCCACTCAGGAAATTTAGGACATGAGTTGTACGTAACACAACTCAATAATAATTTTTTGCCAAATAAACCCACAGTCTCAGTGCTTAAGAAAGAACATACTGTACCCGTGCACTTCTTGGGGCTCCCAGGTCGCTTGCCATGCATCCCTAACTTGCACGCAAAGTTTTCTTCCCAAAATTCAGCGAACCACACGTTCCTTCGGTTGTTGGAGAGGGAGCGGCTCCGGAAGTAGCGGTCGAAGGCTGAGATAAGGATGAAAATTAAGGAGAAGAATTAAGAGACAAAATAAACCGGTTCAGCCTAAAGCCACACTCTATAACACAAAAGGTTTGTACATCTCACAGTGTTACAAACACATGCATTATTTCCCATTGTTTGCTGAGTAGTGTCAATGAGGCTCAGTGTCCCCTGCTCTCTCACTGTCCACGGAGGCTCTCTTGGGGAGGATGGTGATGGCCCCCTCTGCTACTCTCTCCTGCTGGACCACAGGGGAGATCTTGGACCCCCAGCTGTCTGAGCCAACCCAAAGGAAGTGACCCGTCTGGTTGTTGCGTTTGGCCGCATCCAGGATACGTCTGTGAAAAGAAAACAAAGTTGTTACATTTTGATTCACTGAATTTCAATTAACTGAATTCAGATTCACTTCCTGTATGGATTTGACCCCAACCACAACATCATCATCCAGCAGCATACCACCCTGCATCCCACTGCTGGCTTGCCACTGAAGCTAAGCAGGGTCGGTCCTGGATTGGAGACCAGATGCTGCTGGAAGTGTTGTTGGAGGGCCAGTAGAAGGCACTCTTTCCTCACGTCAAAAAAAAGATCCCAATACCTCAGGGCAGTGATTGGGGTCATTTCCCTGTGTAGGGCACTGTCTTTTTTGATGGGATCTTAAACGGGTGTCCTAACTCTGTGAGGTAACTGAAAGATCCCATAGCAGAGGTGTTAACCCCGGGTCGTTGCTGTAAATGAAAATGTGTTCTCAATCAAAATCGAGGTTAAATAAAAAGAAATATACAATTATAAAGAGAGAGAGAAAGATTTTCAACTGGCATTGTCCAATCTGAGATACATATCCAATATCTCCAATGATCCATCAAAGCTTTGCTAACCTGATGGCTTCCATATTGCTATTTAAAGAAATGGGTAAATGTGAAAGGAAACCATTTTACAGTTTTGATTCCTGCAAAGTCACCCTCACCCAACGGTTCTCAACTCCTCCTCAGTTCAACCTCGGGGAGATCCGGTCTAATATAAGCATTTTAGGAAAGATGTGTGGCTCTACCCAGCACCGAGGAGTTTGGAAAACTGAGTTGACTAATTACCCTCAGGTGCTGAGCTTTCGGTTGAGGAGCATTAGAGATGGCGTTTCTTCCCTCCCTCGGGTTGCAGGTGTTCAGGTGAGAAGTACGGGAAAGAGCTTTCATTACAGTTCTAATATTCAACTGTGAAGATTATCATTGTCACTTAATTCAATTTTATTCAGATCAAGGCGAGATAACCCCGGCGTCCTTTATGCGCTGAAAGGAACTGCAATACAAGGCACTCCGCCGCATAGACAGGCCCTCTTACCTTTAGTGTCCCGGAGTTAATCGAAACATTGTTATCTCAATCCACAGTGAAGGGTTTGTGGATTGACTGATGGAGGATAAACACTGTTTTTAACTCGATGGAGACTGGAGTGCACTGACTGAAGGAGGATGTGTGTCTGTGCGTGTGTGTGTGTGAGATAGAGACACACACCTAATGTCGTCCTCATTGGCAAACATTATGACGGCTCGGGCGTTGGAGGTCTCAAGCAATCGTAGAAGGAGCTTGTCAAACTCCCCCGGCTTGGGCTCCCTGGGGATCTTCAGGGACTGGGCAATGCACACGCCACCTGTGGGGAGAGGAAGGGAAGAAAGGAAAGAAAGAAAGAAAGAAAGAAAGAAAGAAAGAAAGAAAGAAAGAAAGAAAGAAAGAAAGAAAGAAAGAAAGAAAGAAAGAAAGAAAGAAAGAAAGAAAGAAAGAAAGAAAGAAAGGTGGACAAAGGGAATGGGTGAAGGAGAGAATGAAGTGGAATGGGGGACAGGGGAGGGGGGAGGGATTAAAGAGAGAAGTGGAGGTATGGAGGGTGAGAAAGCGAGAAGGGGAAGATAGAGAGAGGGTTGGAAAGAGGGGCAGAGATACGTAGGAGCAAGAGAGAGATAGGAGTGAAGATGTGGAGATGGGAAGGTGTTGAGGAGAGCAAGAGAGAGATAGGAGTGAAGATGTGGAGATGGGAAGGTGTTGAGGAGAGCAAGAGAGAGAGACAAGAAGAGTAGATATGAGAGAGAGATGAGGTAGACAAGGGAAGAAGGTGGGAATGAGAGAGCAAGTAGAGAGGGAGAGGAAAGAGAAAGTGAAGAAGAGGACGTACAAGATGAAGGAGAGATGGGGGGGTGGATTTGAGAAGGAGAGAGGACAGAGTGGATAAGAAGAAAATGGAGAGGAAAGAAAAAGAGACATGGGGAGACAGTGAAGGGTCATGGCAGAGACAACAGGTATAGAGAGAGAAGGAGGAACCATCACTATCTGATTCATTCATGTGGACAGTAGCAGAATACAGATGAGGGAGCCAGAGAAATCCTTCCGTCCATCCACTCCCTCCATCCTCTCTTGAGTAAGAAAACTGCATTACTTTTCAGATTATATCAAACGTTATCGCCTAGCTTTAGGTGTTTCAAAGAACATTAGGTGGCGCCTGACATATTGTATTATCAACGTATGTGCTTAGCTTGATTTGTTTGCACACGACTGACACGTACGCATTCAATTAACCAATTGTGTCTGTCTATGTAAATTGGCAGGTTATCAGGTGCTGTTGCCTCTCTGCTTAACAGCTGATGAACGTGCACACACACACACACACACACACACACACACACACACACACACACACACACACACACACACACAGTATGTATAATGGCTTGTTTTCCCTTCAAACATTGGATACATGCACACACTTTCGAGATATTGGTATCCCCAACACAGCCATCCTTCTTCAAAAACCTGTCAGATAAGGCGGATTCATCACAGGGAATATAAATTAACAGCACTTGATAAGGAGTGTTAGCGCATCGACAGGAGCAGTCCTCCATCTTTAATTGGTTCCATAATAACCTTCCATCCTTTTCAGACATCTCTATTGTCTCATTAGGCTCTCTGCTCTGACTTAAGCAATGATCTCCCTCGGGAATGCAATCTCTCCTTTGTTACAGTTCGTCTGCAACAGTTCCATCTCTTCGCGTCTCTTCCAGCTCCATCAGGGGAGACATCTCACCACATTACTGTCACAAACACAACTAGTTATTATCCCTAAATGTATACCTTTTAAAGGGTAATAGCCAATCTGCTTCCCCTGATATTCCCAACCTCCAAATTGTTATGCTTAGTTGTTGTCATCTATGTCATTATTGGGTGTAATTGAGGGAGTTTGGGGGGGTGTTCGTGTCCGTCACTTCTCTGAGGGGGCGCCATGATGGGATGTTGTCCGAAGGAAATCTATGAACGAGGCATAATCTAATAAACAACAAAGTTTAGTTAAATGTATGACTAAATGTTGTCTCGGAGGATCCAGTAAACAAGGTTTAGAGCTAGCTGTTTCGTGCCCTCCCACCCTCAGCCACCTGCAACCACGTCATGCAGAGGGGCACATCGTACACACACTCTGATCTATCGCCATCGCCTAGAAGGGCTGTCAGAAAATCAGGAGCCTTTCACCGTGGATTTATGAAACCTCCCACCAGATCTGTTCTGCTACGTTGCCATTTACACCGAATACTCCTTCAAGTTCAAATAGCATAGGACTCCCCAGTTAGATCTTCATCATATTCAGTTCAAATGCTGTGTAGATGTTAATGAAATGAAACTCCTTTTAGCTTCCATCTTTTGATTGTATCTGTACCCGGGTATTCAGTCTTCTATTGTGTCAATGTCTTCAAGTATCTGTCTTGCAGGGTGGGAGTAGCATCTGTAATTCAGAAATCTAGTCCAATTCCCAATTTGATTAACTGTTCTCTAATGAATAGACAGATCCCCCATGGCGCTACATCTCAATTAAACCACAAAATGATGGAGAATCGTTCAGTGCTGCAAACTGGGGAATAATTTGTCATAAATTACTTACATCACCTATTACGGCCTTGTGGAAAAGAGTAGGAGTGCACTGGCTCTGTGTTAAGGACAGTCTGATTCTCACAGTGTAATGTGTTCTCTTTCTAAGCTACCTATCCTAATAAAATATTAACGTAGACTGCTGAGCTCGGCTAGTAGCAGCGGCTATCAGGGGATATCGCAGTACCCAGGCACTGCAGCAATCAGGACTCATTGCAGCCAGTTGGGACTTAATGGGGGAGAGGCCAGGCAGGGATTGTGTTAATATCCTATGTTCCGCTAACAAGTCTGTTCTGTATGGAATACAGCACGCCATACCCATGTTACAGTGTTGTATAATTTTGATAAAGGTTGGAAAATTAACCAATTTCCACACTGTTGCTGTTCATTAAGGGGTAAAGTGGTTTGTAGCACTACTGTAAGTGCAGGGAACATAATTATTCTGGTGGTATGAAATTGGCATTCCCTCACGTAACAACACTATTTATATTCTGCTTGCAGATATTTCCTCACGAAAAACACAACGGTGTCATTTGTGTTGTTTTTCACTGGGATCAAAATAATTCAAGCAGAATTATGTGTTAAAGAAGAAAGACGTGCTGATACTGCAAATAAATAACATCAGAAAACCTCCAGTTTTCACTTTACGTCAAGTGACAATAAAACCATGTAACCTATTGACATTCTAGTATATCTAGGCCGTGATGTAGTTACAGATAGGTTGGTGCAATAGCAGTGTACTGGCTGGAGCGGAATTAGCAGAACGTTATCAAATACATAAAACACGTGTTTCTCCAGGTGTTTGATGACATTCAATTTGCTCCGTTCCGGCCATTATTTTGAGCCGTCCTCCCATCAGCAGCCTCCTGTGCTGCACACCTTTACACTAGCATCACGGCGCATAAGTGGAATTGCTAGTTACCTGTTTGCGCACTAGTATAGGCTCAGCAGGCCTCTTATTCACACTCTCATATCGCATGCCTTGCCACACTGACATGTAGGCCTGTCTACATACATGCAGACAACATTAACTCTTCGATGAATACATCAGACTAATAATAACAGAACAATCACACTATGTTCATCCAAAACTCCAACTCTCAAACGTAGGACTATATGGGCTTTCCCAATCATACTTTACAGAAAGAGTATTATACAACACAACAGCATACTGCACAGTCCTGCACCTTAACTCACATAAGAGTTCCGTGTTTGCCTCAGAAGATTCTGTTCATAAAAAAATTGTTTACAGTTGTCATATCACTGCTTCCAGTGCTGCCCCTGGGATAAGCACAGGCCTTTGATGTTTTTCTGTGAGTTTTTGCCTCAGACAAGGAAGTTACGGTACAGCAGTGGTCACCAACTGGTCGATCTCCAAGGCGTTTCTAGTCGATCACCAAACATTTCTGTAAAAACTCCAATGATAAAGCCTTGCGTTTATTTATCTTGCATTGTCGGAGGTAGGCGCACCTGAATCAGTTGCATTACTAGCACTAGTCTTTTTTTGGGGGTCTTTATTTCTATCAAGGATTATTTCACTTTCTCTGTTCATAGGAGTAACATGAATTTGTGCACGAGGCAAAAATAATGCGGTGCAAATTGAGTTTCACCATTAGCTGGAAGACGGTGTCCCTTTTTGGTCAGTGACAGCGGAGGTAAGAGGAAGCGGAGGGGCGGAGACTGGCCATCAGATGCAGGCACCATCGGCCTTGAATAATAAAAACCTAATTATTTAAATGTATGCTAACTCAACTGTGCCTCACAAGTAACACAAGAACTGATCTATTACCAGTGTGATCATATAGCCTACCTCAAATGTTGTAATATATATATTTCTAAATAGTTCAAACAGGGCAATTCAAGCATAGGGTCAACATGCAGTGATAATGTATTGGGCCTATAGCCTACTGAACAACTCTCATTGCTACAGAACTGTTTTTAATTGGTTAACGTTGCATGGGTAGATCTCAATACAGCATTGCAAGCTCGATGAGAGCAACTGTTCACATTTATTGTCCACATTTGTCCGGCACGGAAAAGCTGGCACGTTGACTGTAGTTGCGTCAGCCATTGAAAGACTCACAAAGAATTGATGCACTTGTGTTTGTGGTAGGTATTCAAATGTATTTATTCAGCAAACAACTTTTTGTCCAATTGATTTTTTACAGGGCAGATGGGTATGAAGCTGAAAGCAAAAATAAACCCTTCTTGCTCATGAGTATGTGATGAGACAATAGCCCTCTGTGGCCTGAGTTTAGCTAGTCCGAGGTGGGCTAAAAGAGGCCTCTTGAAAAACATAGCCTGCAGATATAGGGGAACGTTTCTCTCTTTTTGAGAGGATGGTTACATCAGCCCCAAGAATATGCTGTTTAAAGCACTCTCTGTGCAGACTGCGTGGTGAGAGATGCAGAATGCTGCAGTGATATCGAACCCTTCGAAACTCCTTCAGCCCAAACATTCTCAGATGTCGTGTCTGAGAGCGAGATGGCCCTCTAAACCCACTCTCTGCCACTCTACAAGGCTGCCAGCACAGGCATTGCACTACGCAAAATGAAAAACGACTAGCCTCCAGATTGACATGTAGTGGGAACGTGGACATTAAATGGAAGTCCATTAAACGTCCACAAAGACTCTTGGGTACTAAAACAAACTTTGAAATTGAAAGGCGTTGTTTGCATTGCAACAAAAGGGCACCGAATGCTTTTATGGCACTAATGCTAACATGGTAAATGGCAATGTCTTATTTCTTGGTATCAAAAAAGAATGTGACTATGAATATGTTAGTGGTGCAGTTATAGCCTCTTTAAAGCTTTTTTGTGATTTCTCTTATTGGCTCGTGAACAGTATTCATCATTATATGACAGATTCAAATATTTACATTTAATACTGTACTTTATACTGCTTCTGTGACTTAATTTGCATACAAATGACATTGCGTTACCTTGTGAGGCCCACAGATTTATATAAACTAGGAATGGATGCCGAAAAATGGGCTGGTCACATTGCAGAGATACTTTTCAGTTCACAACCTCAATTCCGGAGCACTTATCTGGCGCTGTGGAAAACAGGTACATTTCGTTTAATCTGAGGGAATACAGAAAGCGTTGCATAAACACTCAGGCATGACAAGGTCAGCGGAGAGTCAGTAAAAGCTGGTTTGCACTGAATGAAATATCAGTCGTTCGCACCGAGCGCCTACCTCGCTGCATCCGCTGACAAATTGGAGACGGCAACAACTTTTGTGTCCCAATTGAATAAGGGGATAGGTTGTCATTTATTAAAGCTTCCATTTCGCTCTGAAAAGGGGATGAATGAAGAGAGCGAGAGGATCAATGGGTTCTTATCAACAAAACATTTTAGATTACTAGCATATTACACTAGGGATAGATTAGATTACTAGGGATAATGATACTATTGTTGTTTCACTTGTTCCGTTGGGAAGAATGGCCTGTTTATATGTTAATCAATGAATTGAAGTGAAGAGTTATGCTAGGTCTTGATCAAGTCTCTGATCAGATTATTGGAATGTGGCTCCATCCCGTCTCTGTTAATTTCAGGTGTGAGGTGATGAGAACCGTCCTCTGTTCATTTTAGGTGTGAGGTGATGAGAACCGTCCTCTGTTCATGTTAGGTGTGAGGTGATGAGAACCGTCCTCTGTTCATTTTAGGTGTGAGGTGATGAGAACCGTCCTCTGTTCATTTTAGGTGTGAGGTGATAAGAACCGTCCTCTGTTCATGTTAGGTGTGAGGTGATGAGAACCGTCCTCTGTTCATGTTAGGTGTGAGGTGATGAGAACCGTCCTCTGTTCATGTTAGGTGTGAGGTGATGAGAACCGTCCTCTGTTCATTTTAGGTGTGAGGTGATGAGAACCGTCCTCTGTTCATTTTAGGTGTGAGGTGATGAGAACCGTCCTCTGTTCATGTTAGGTGTGAGGTGATGAGAACCGTCCTCTGTTCATTTTAGGTGTGAGGTGATGAGAACCGTCCTCTGTTCATTTTAGGTGTGAGGTGATGAGAACCGTCCTCTGTTCATGTTAGGTGTGAGGTGATGAGAACTGTGCGAGTGTGTTATCTGTGTCACCCAATTGAAACTCAATAAAACGTAGGCCTATAGCTTAGGCCGGCCAGGTCCAGCTGAATCTGGTTCTGGACGCTCACCTTTACATGCGCCTACTGCTGAGGAGAGAGAGGGCGAAAGAGGCAAACTGACGACCACAACCAACCACCATGAGGTGGACCGTTATCGATTTAGAGAAGTTCAAACCAAATAGGCTGTACAGTTTAGCATATGCTACACATCGAAACAAGGAATATATTTTTTGTAATTTGCTACAGGCTGTTGGTAAATGTTTGGGTCTGTTTGAGTCTATTTTTTTCACAGGCCTTTTCGGAAAGTGGTCCGACTGTTCTCGGGTCCATTTGGAACGGTTCTCTGTTTTTTTTTTTATGTATTAATGCATATTGTGTCTGTGTGGGAAAGCCACGGGTCCATTTCAGAACGGGTCCAACTTTTGGGACCCGTGAAGACCTTTACTGCCAGCACCTCTAGTTGCTCCAAAGCAAATTGTATTGGACAAACAACTTCCATCTGATTTCTCTACTTCACTGACATAGCAAAATCCTTCAGACGTTCTATTATTTTGAGCTCAAGTTGAGTCAAATCTAGGGATGGGAATTGACAGGGACTTATAGGTGCTGATGCGATATGTATTGCGATTCTATATGTATCACAGGATTCTATATGTATTGTGATTCTATACTGCAATTCAATGTTCCAAAAATAATGTATTGTTCACTTTACACTACATTCGGAAAGTATTCAGACACCTTGAATTTTTCCACATTTTGTTACATTACAGCCTTATTCTAAAATGTATTAAATTGTTTTTTCCCCCCTCATCAATCTACACACAATACCCCATAATGACAAAGCAAAAACAGATTTTTAGATTTTTTTTGCAAAAAACAAAACAAAACTGAAATATCACATTTACATTAGTATTCAGAAGCACCTTTGGCAACGATTACAGCCTCGAGTCTTCTTGGGTATGACGCTACAAGCTTGGCACACCTGTATTTGAGGAGTTTCTCCCATTCTTCTCTGCAGAACAGCAATTTTCAGGTCTCTCCAGAGATGTTCGATCGGGTTCAAGTCCGGGCTCTGGCTGGGCCACTCAAGGACATTCAGAGACTTGTCCCAAAGCCACTCCTGTGTTGTCTTGGCTGTGTGCTTAGGGTCGTTGTCCTGTTGGAAGGTGAACCTTCAACCCATTCTGAGGTCCTGAGTGTTCTGGAGCAGGTTTTCATCAAGGATCTCTATGTACTTTGCTCCGTTCATCTTTCACTTGATCCGTTAAGAAAACATAAAATTTATCAGAAATACAGTGTAGACATTGTTAATGTTGTAAATGACTATTGTAGCTGGAAACGGCAGATTTTTTATGGCATATCTACATAGGCGTACAGAGGCCCATTATCAGAAACCATCACTCCTGTGTTCCAATGGCACGTTGTGTTAGCTAATCCAAGTTTATAATTTTAAAAGGCTAATTGATCATTAGAACACCCTTTTGCAATTATGTTAGCACAGCTGAAAACTGTCCTTCTTTAGACTAGTTGAGTATCTGGAGCATCAGCATTTGTGGGTTCGATTACAGGTTCAAAATGGCCAGAAACAAAGAACTTTCTTCTGAAACTTGTCAGTCTATTCGTGTTCTGAGAAATTATGGCTATTCCATCCCCACTTAATTGGCAGCACCTATCCTTATCAACTCTTGTCAAAACAGCACTAGGACCTGGTTGCTGCTGCCCCCTGGGGGAATGGATTGTGGAAGTGGTAGTGATCTGTAGTGTGCTTTCTAAACTAATCTATTCCACTAGTCAATTTCTCATCATTGAGGCTGCCCTTTCCCACCTTGACAAAAGGAACACCTATGAGAGAATGCTGTTCATTGACTAAAGCTCAGTGTTCAAACCATAATGCCCTCCAAGCTCATCACTAAGCTAAGGAGCCTGGACTGAACAACTCCCTCTCAACTGGATCCTGTACTTCCTGACGGGCCGCCCCCAGGTGGTGAGAGTAGGCAACAGAACATTCTCCATGCTGATCCTCAACACCAGGGCCCCTCAGGGGTTTATGCTCAGTCCCATCCTGTACTCCCTGTTCACCCACGATGGCTGCACCATCCTACACCGATTGGTATGGCAACTGCTCGGCATCCGACCGCAAGGCACTACCCTCTGTGCATACGGCCCAGTACATCACTGGGGCCGAACTCCCTGCTATCCAGGACCTCTATACCAGGCGGTGTCAGAGGAAGGCCCAAAAAATTGTCAAAGAGCCCAGCCACCCAAGTCATAGACTGTTCTCTCTTCTACCGCATAGCAAGCGGTACCGGAGTATCAATGTATCAATGTTTGGAATAACAAATGTTTATTATACCAACAGGGGGCAGGCAAAAGACAGGTCAGTGGCAAGCAGAGTTTGGTAATCCAGAGTAGTGGGGCAAAGGTACAAGACAGCAGTCAGGCTCGGGGTCAGGGCAGGCAGAGTAAAGGTCGAAACCGAGAAACCAAGAAAACAGGCACTTTAGCGAGACAGGAGTAAAGGGGGAAACGCTGGTAGACTTGCAGAACAAAACGAACTGGCAACAGCCAAACATAGAACACAGGGAGGGCTGAAGCTCGAAAAAATTAGGGCACGCTGAGCCAAAAACGACAGGTGCTCGGCTCTCCATTAAAGCGTTCCAGCGGAGGTAAGCGGTGCTCCTGGGAAGGTGGAGTGACCGGTGGGGCAGTGCTGCTAGCCCCCGAGTTACCGAGGTGCTGTGGAGCTACCACCGTGGCAGGCTGCCTCAACGACAACCCGCGGCATTGTTCCAGCAACATGTCCAATGTCCGGTCATAAGGCCCCGAAGCAATTCCTCGTGCCTGCCAATGGAGGCTCCTTGGGAGGAGATGGCATTGCGCAGCTGGTCCAAGTCTGCTGGGTCAATCATGGCCAGTTCGTACTATCAGCCTACAGGTGAGACCCAGGCGCAGACAACGTTCGGAATAACACATATAGTTTATTATACCAACAGGGGGCAGGCAAAAGACAGGTCAGGGGCAAGCAGAGTTCGCTAATCCAGAGTAGAAAACGGCAGGCAGACTCAGGGTCGGGGCAGTTAAGGAAAGGGGGCTGGAAGAACAAAACGAGCTGGCAACAGCCAAACACAGGGATTAATACAATGGGGCTAACATGGAAGATGGGCGACACCTGGAGGGGGATGGAGACAATCACAAAAACAGGTGAAACCGGAGCACCAAGTCTGGGACCAAAAGGTTCCTGAACATCTTCTACCCCCAAGTCTAAGACTGCTGAACATCTAATCAAATGGCTACCCGGACTATTTACTATTTACTATTTACTATTTACTATTTACTATTTACTATTTACTATTTACTATTTACTATTTACTATTCCTCTTTGATGTTTATTGAATGATTGTCATTTTTTTGTACTGGCTGACAAGAGTGTGGATGAAGTTCCTGCAGTGAGGACCGCCAAGGTCGGCCTCAGTCCGAGGATGTAAAGGATGATTCTGGCCTAGTGGGTATAAGATTTGAGGAGAGAATGGATCCTTGCATTTTGGCTGATTCATATGTAGTGGTAGGTTGGGTGGAGAAGAGATTGGGGACTGTTGAATTGGTGAAGGTAACTAGGAGTGGACTAGTGATGATTTATTGTGTTTCTTCAGACCAGAGGGATCAGGAGACTAAAAAGATTTGGCATGGGTCCTCAGATCCTCAAAAAGGTTCTACAGCTGCAACATCGAGAGCATCCTGACTGGTTGCATCACTGCCTGGGGCAGCAACTGCTCTGCCTCCGACCGCAAGGCACTACAGAGGGTAGTGCGTACGGCCCAGTACATCACTGGGGCCAAGCTTCCTGCCATCCAGGACCTCTATACCAGGTGGTGTCAGAGGAAGTTCCTAAAAATTGTCAGGCTCCAGTCACCCTAGTCATAGACTTACTCTCTGCTACCGCACAGCAAGTGGTATCGGAGCACTAAGTCTAGGTCCAAAAGGCTTCTTAACAGCTTCTACCCCCAAGCCATAAGACTCCTGAATAGCTCATCAAAGGGCCACCAGACCCCTTTTTTACACTGCTGCTACTCTGTTTATTATCTATGCATAGTCACTTTAACTCTACCTACATGAACATATTACCTCAATTACCTCGACTAACCGGTGCCCCCGCACATTGACTCTGTACTGGTACTTCCTGTATATAGCCTCCTCACATTGACTCTGTACTGGTACTTCCTGTATATAGCCTCCTCACATTGACTCTGTACTGGTACTTCCTGTATATAGCCTCCTCACATTGACTCTGTACTGGTTACCCTGTATATAGCCTCCTCACATTGACTCTGTACTGGTACCCCTGTATATAGCCTCCTCACATTGACTCTGTACTGGTACCCTTGTATATAGCCTCCTCACATTGACTCTGTACTGGTACTTCCTGTATATAGCCTCCTCACATTGACTCTGTACTGGTACTTCCTGTATATAGCCTCCTCACATTGACTCTGTACTGGTACTTCCTGTTTATAGCCTCCTCACACTTTGATTTGATTTGTTTTAGGGTCAAGAAATGTGACTTGTTTGAAAGTGAGTGATAACAGGGGTGACATTGAATGTTGAAGAAGATCAGATGAAAGTGAAGATTCCCAGTGTCTGTGACACTCGCCGTTTGGTGCGATGCAGATCTGGTGGAGAGTGTGGGGAAACGGAAAAGACATTGTCTGTTCTGTTGAGTTTGATGTTTTGAGTCTTTGCCAGATAAGGTTAAGCTAGGAAGTGTAAGTTATCCCGAGAGCGGTGGTTCCTAAAATACTGGTGTTTTAGGTGTCAAGTTTATAGACACGTTGCAGCAATATGTCGGAGGGAGAGTCCTAGATGTGAGAAGTATGCATGAGGGCATGAGACAAAGGAATGTGTAGTTTCGGTGGAGAAAGTTGTGTGTGTTAGTTGTGGTGGTGATCATGGGGCTGGAGCTCGGAGGTGTCCGGTGAGAGAAAAGCAGGTTGAGGTTGCTATGGTCAGAGTAGTACAGAAAGTGTTGTATGCTGAAGCAGTGAAGAGAGTGGTAGAGGAAGACAGGGTGAGGGATCCTGAGAAGATTCCTGTGAGTAGGCAGAGACTAATAGAGAGTGATGGGAAGAATATGTTCCTTGGCATTCATAGCTATGGTTCTTCATTGTATTGCAGAAATGGAAAGTCACCGAAAATAGAGGTTGTGGTGGCAGTGGTAGAGAAATACTTGGGATTGTGAGGTTTTACTGCAGATCATTTGCAGGCCATGTTGAGTGGTAGTGTTCTGTAATCCCATAATGTTGGTCTGGGGTAGATAGGGTAAATAGTGGAATGGGCTAGTGTTTTTTTATTATTATTATTTAAGAGAGGGATAATAGATGGCAGGGTAATTTTTCATTTCCCCCAATTTTATAGTATCGTATCATAAATAATTGTATGTAGGTAGACCGTGGATGTCTCCACACTCCAGTACAGTAGGTGGCGGTGTATGCACAATAAAATGCATGCGATCCGCCAACACAATCCCAAAGAAGAAAAAGGAGACGACGTGGTAGCGCGACTCGAGTCATGTTTGTGCCTGTGAGATTGAGTCTGACTAGCTCAAACATATAAACAATGTAAATAGCCAAGAAACACATGGACAAAGTCTCACTTCAGTACTGTCTCAAGTAAATTAGACACATTTTTATGCCTGTGCGAAGCACTTCTAAAAATGAATATTTCACTCAGCTCTTCACGTGCGCACCGCCCCCGGCCAGGCAGTGTTGCACCGCGAGGTAGAATAGGTTAAATTCGATTTGTAGTTATTTGACTTTGTGAGATTAATTTACAAGCTATGAAACAAAACCACGGAAATACTTTGAAAACAGCTAATGCAGCATTTATTTTACTATAAATGTGATCATAATATTTGATCCAAGTATTTTTTTTTCACACATGCGAGTGAAATGCTCGCACTGTGGCGCCCTGACCACCACCAACGTGGCTGGTAAAATATAAATCTTACCTGCCAATGGGGCAGCAGGGACAGTCATGTGAAAAAGTAAGTACACCCCCTGGAAAGTTTTTTTTTTTTTTTAACATATTTGGACAGATGTATATGTAATCTTCTCTTCAACACAATTGACAGATAAAGTTTAACCAATTTAACAAATGACACACGTTTTTTATTTTATTTTATATTATGCAATTAAAATTTACAAAAATGTATTTTCCTTATGAGGAAAAAGTTAGTACCTTTAATATCACATAAAATGGATGCTCTCAAAAAAGAATATCAAGAAACAACTGACTTTTGCCAGACAACACCTGGGTAAAGTTGGGGTGGCAGGTAGCCCAGTGGTTAGAGTGTTGGGCCCGTAACTGAAAGGTTGCTGGATCGAATCCCCGAGCTGACAAGGTACAAATCTGTCGTTCTGCCCGTGAACAAGGCAGTTAACCCACTGTTCCTAGGCCGTCGTTGATAATAAGAATTTGTTCTTAACTGACTTGCCTAGTAAAATAAAAAAAAGTCAGTTGTCTTGATATTCTTTTTGAGAGCAGAGGCTTCTTCCTCCCTGACCTCCCACGTAGGCCAAGTTTGTGCAGTCTCTTTCTGACAGTGTACCCATGCACTTCGACATTGATTGTGGCAAGAGAGGCCTGTAGATCCCTTGATGTTACCCTGGGGTTCTTAGAGACTTCTATGAGCATCTTTCGGTCAGCTCTTGGTCTGACTTTGGTGGGACGACCTGTCCTAGGTAGTTTGGTGGGACGACCTGTCCTTGGTAGTTTGCCAGTGGTCTAGAATTTTCATCGGACAGTGGAATGATGTACTTTGAATTTCTTGGAAATGGATTTGTAACTCCTCCCAGACTGTAACCCCTCCCAGACTGTAACTCCTCCCAGACTGTAACTCCTCCCAGACTGTAACTCCTCCCAGACTCATGGGCATCAATAATCTTTCTTCTGAGGGCCTCGGGTAGGTCTTTTGATCTTTGAATGCTGTGTTACCACACACCCATATGGTTAAGACTAAACCAGAACAATTTTCTTATCTTTATGGAAGGCTGGACCTCCTAAGTTTCTCACCTAATGTTTTCTAATCATTTGCACTTGTTTTGGTACCTAATTCTAATTGTAGCAATTTATAGCAGTTTATTTTAATTGCATAACATTTTCAAAGTGTTTTTTTTGTGTCTTTTGTTAAATTGGGTAACCTTTTATCTGTCAATAGTGTTGAAGTGAAGATTACATATCCATCTGTCCAAATATGTTTAAAAAAAGACAACTTTCCAGGTGGTGTACTTACTTTTTCACATGACTGTAGGTGTTCATTTTAGGTCCTGCATTTGACAAAAAAAAAAGATTTGATTAAAATCCACTGTATATTCAGGCTTTCACAACCTCGGACCTGCCCTAGCACTACAGACAGCTGATTCAAATAATTTAAAAAAAACGGTGCAATGACAGAAGTTGACATACAATACACACACACTTACAGACTGTTCTATGCTCTCAGGCAGAGTGGATTTCAACAATAGTTTTTGTTGTTCAGGGGTATTCAAATCAGCCTCTAGGTTCGAAGGAACATGTCTACATCATACCTTTCATAAACTCTTCAAAGCCTAAAAGTAACCACCTTTCCATTCACAGTTTTTATGCCTGTAAAGTCATATTATATTAAAAACAACAACACAACAGCTGTGATGGAAACAGAACGTTTTGGTACAGTTTAGATAGATAGATATAGATACTTTATTGATCCCAGAGGGGAAATTTCTTTGTCAAGCAGCTACAACAAAAACACAGGGCAGGTGCAAAATGCCAGAACGAAAGTACACAAAAGACAGATACACGATACATGATACATAGAGCGGCAGTATGAAAAGGTATAGAAATACAAGAAGTCTGGAGTGCAAAAAAGCTATAAAAAGACATTGCATAGTATGGGTGGATGGCTGAATATGTACACTATACATTGGTGGATGGTGCATGGTTAACTATACTATACAGGTCAATGGCAGAGAAATACTTCAATAGTGCGTATGATATGAGTGAGGGTAATAATAGTTTACTTAATGAACTGGTAAGTGAAAATTTTGCATGGTTAAATTAACTGTACAGGTAAATAATCAGTTAAATTTACAGGTAAGTCAATATTGCATGGTTACATTAACTGTACAGGTAAATGACTGGAAGAGATACTTAAATAGCTAAATGTGTGTATGATATAATTTAGGGTAATAATAGTAATTCCCTTAAAATACAGTCCTTAGTGTGCAGGGTTTAATTACAGATAAATGCACGTATTGCATATTCGATATACAAAAAGCAATGAAGAAAGATACAACTGACAGGATACTAATATGCAGTGACTACGTAAGTTAAGTCCAAGAATTACTTGCAATATTGCACGTGATATGATATATAACAACTGTACATGAATATGTATATATAGACCTGAATGAATAAATAAGTCCTGAGTGAATGAGTGATTACAGACCAGAGTTACTCAAAGATGGATGCATAAATGTGAAACTAGGTCCTAGCACCCCAACAGTTCCAGGACTTATGCGAGAAATGGCGGTGGAACCATCATATCGAAGTAAATGGAGTCACGTGATGATATGGTATGTGGTCCTCCCACTACAATGCGGGAAACCATGCATTTATTAAGCTACAAATAAGATAAGTTATGATGAACTTCACAGAGTGGTGAAAGTGAACAGTGATCTTGATGCTCCTTTCCAATAAATATTGTGGGTCTTGGCAGATAATAATCTCATCTTGTAGACTAGCCTACCCGTGAAGCCTACCTGCACTGTATCTGCCAGCTGTTGGCTACCAAAACCAGAGTAAGCACATTTGCTATTTAACGCAACAGTTTTTGTAAAAAAAAATATCGGTAGAGTTAAAAATGCGATGGAAAAACATTGAACTTTGGATATTTACATGAAAACATCAGCAAAAAAAGCACATTGTGTGTACTACGTCATCACACACTGATTTATCAGCAACAAGGCCATTTGGTGGAAAGACACCACTGGTGGGAAGATGTGCAATTGTCAATTGTTTTTATGTGGATTGTAGAATATTCACATGAAAATCTGTTGCCAATTGGATTTAAACCGACAGTAGCTTGTGAGGCAAGTGAATGCGTTGCTGTTTCGTAACTTTATACTATCAGCTCATTGCCAGCATACACAGAATTCATAAGTGTTAAGAAAGTTATTAACATCGATATGAATGATTGAAAGAAAAATGTGTCAAAACTATATCAACCATCCATGAATATGTACAGTATATTGTGAGAGCAACCACACTGTTGGCAGCAGCAATAAATAATTTGACAAGGTCAAACACTGCATAGAGTTATCATTACTGCTGTATGATAGAAGTCAAAACATTTGTAAAAAAGCTGCCTTTTCTACAGAGGCTATCATAAGGCTTTGTAGTTTGGGTCCTAATACCGAAGTTGCTAACAAAGAAGTAGCTAAACAAATCCACCTGAAATTAGCCTTCAATTCCTATTATATACAGTGCCATCGGAAAGTATTCAGACCCCTTGGCTTTTTCCACATTTTGTTACGTAAAAGCCTTATTCTAAAGATGCTCTGCAATCTACACACAATACCGCATTAGTGGATGGGTGGATGCATAGTATGGGTGGATGGCTGAATATGTACACTATACATTGGTGGATGGCGCATGGTTAACTATACTATACAGGTCAATGGCAGAGAAATACTTCAATAGTGCGTATGATATGAGTGAGGGTAATAATAGTTTACTTAATATACAGACTGGTTAAATGAACAGGTAAGTGAATATTTTGCCTGGTTAAATTAACTGTACAGGTAAATAATCAGTTAAAATTTACAGGTAAGTGAATATTGCATGGTAACATTAACTGTACAGGAAAATGACTGGAAGAGATACTTAAATAGCTAAATGTGTGTATGATATAATTTAGGGTAATAATAGTAATTCCATTAAAATACAGTCCTTAGTGTGCAGGGTTTAATTACAGATAAATGCACATATTGCATATTCGATATACAAAAAGCAACGAAGAAAGATACAACTGACAGGATACTAATATGCAGTGACTACGTAAGTTAAGTCCAAGAATTACTTGCAATATTGCACGTGATATGATATAACAACTGTACATGAATATGTATATACAAAGAAGTAGCTAAACAAATCCATCTGAAATTAGCCTTCAATTCCTATTATATACAGTGCCATCAGAAAGTGTGTCAATTGTGGTGTCCTGATCCGGGGGCTGAGCCTCTACCTGCTCCGACGCCCTGTCCTGCTCCGGGGGCGGAGCCTCCACCCGACCCGGTGCCCAGTCCTGCGCCGGGGGCGGAGCCTCCACCTGACCCGGTGCCCAGTCCTGCTCCGGGGGCAGAGCCTCCACCTGACCCAGTGCCCAGTCCTGTTCCAGGGGCTGAGCCTCCGCCTGACCCGGAGTCTCCACCGATGCCGGCGTCCCTCTTGTGGCTGTGTGAGCAATCTCCAATTAGAGGTAGCTGCGCTGCGTTGTCTCTATTTGGGGATCCTATTTAAGGGTTTTGCCTGCCCACTGGCACGTGGGTTATTGTTTGTGTGTGTGCCGTGTTAACCTATGTTGTGGTTGCTGTGTTGTTCTTTGTTTGGTCACAAATAAAGTTATGTCAAACGTCTTCCGCTCTGCGCATTGGGTCCGTGACAGGGGGCTTTACTATTCTTAGGTAATAACTTAACTTCCCTCCAGGCCTGAGGGCACACACTTTCTTGAAGCTTAGATTGAAGATATGGCAAATAGGAGTGGTAATATCGTCCGCTATTATCCTCAGTGATTTTCCATCCAAGTTGTCAGACCCCAGGTGACTTGTCATTGTTGATAGACAACAATAACTGTTTCACCTCTTCCACACTCACTTCACAGAATGCAAAATTACAATGATTGTCTTTCATAATTTGATCAGATATACTTGGATGTGTAGTGTCAGCATTTGTTGCTGGCATGATATGCCTAAGTTTGCTAGTCTTGCAATGACAAAATCATTCAAGTAGTTCGCAATATCAGTCGTTTTTGTGATGAATGAGCCATCTGATTCAATGACATGTTTTCCCAAAATGTATTATACGGTGTTCCAAAGCTTTTTACTATCATTCTATATATCATGTATTTTTGTTTCATAGTGTCATTTCTTCTTCTTTTTATTCAGTTTAGTCACATGATTTCTCAATATGGAATATGTTTGCCAATCGGTTGTGCAGCCAGACTTATTTGCCATTCCTTTTGCCACATCCCTCTCAACCATTCAATTTTTTAATTCCTCATCAATCCATGGGGATTTAACAGTTTTTACAGTCATTTTCTTAATGGGTTCATGCTATTTAGTAACTGGAGTAAGCAATTTCATAAATGTGTCAAGTGCAGCGTCTGGTTGCTCCTCATTACACACCACAGACCAACACATATTATTTACATCAACAACATAGGAATCACTACAAAACTTATTGTATGGCCTCTTATGCATTATATGAGGCTTCGGAACTTTGGTTTTAGCTTGTGATCACTACCTCTGATGGATCTGGATACTGTTTTCAAGCAAATTTCTGCATTATTAGTAAAGATGTGCTCAATACATGTTGATTATTTAATTCCTGTGCTGTTTGTAACTACCCTGATAACCTGAACCAGGTTGCAGGCACTGGTTACAGTTTGAAGCTTTTTCTTGAGTGGGCAGCTTGATGAAAGCCAGTCAATATTTAAATCACCCAGAAAATATACCTCTCTGTTGATATCACATACATTATCAAGCATTTCACACATGTTATCCAGATACTGACTGTTGGCAGTTGGTGGTCTAGAGCAGCTTCCCACCAGAATGGGCTTTAGGTGAGGCAGTTGAACCTGTAGCCATATTACTTCAACAGTATTTAACGCCTTAAGGATCGGACCCTTTTTTAAAAACTTTTGCCTAACATGACATACCCAAATCTAACTGCCTGTAGCTCAGGACCTGAAGCAAGGATATGCTTATTCTTGATAACATTAGAAAGGAAAAACTTTGAAGTGTATGGGAATGTGAAATTAATATAGGAGAATATAACACATTAGATCTGGTAAAAGATAATACAAACAAAAAACATACAGTTTTTTTTGTCACATCATCTTTGAAATGCAAGAGAAAGGTCATAATATACATAGGAGTCCAGGCGCAATTTAGATTTTGCAGTGTATGTGCAAAGTTTTAGACTGATCCAATGAACCATTGCATTACTGTTCAGAATGTTGTATCAAGTCTGCCCAAATGTGCCTAATTGATTTGATACATTTTCAAGTACATAACTGTGCACACTCCTCAAACAATAACATGGCATTCTTTCACTGTAATAGCTAATGTAAATTGGGCAGGAAATGTTCTTGTTACTTCCAACGTCATGCTAATCACATTAGCACACGTTAGTTCAACTGTCCCGGGGCGGGACGCGTTTCTGTAGAGGTTAACATGAGATCCTCTCTAAGCTTTACAGGAATGTGCTTCCGAATATAAACACCTCCACCATTGGCATGTCTGTGTTTTTTATAAATGTTCTAATCTTGTATTGCTACCACTGTATCATCAAAGGTATTATCTAAGTGAGTTTCAGAGATAGTCAGAATATGGATGTCATCTGTTACTAGAAAATTATTGATTTCTTGAGCCTTGTTAACGTGGGCTATTTTGAGCACTTTTCTTCTGGGATGCTTACTTATGTTAATGCAGGGTTAGCTGCACTCAGTGGACTTCCTACTAGGGCACACCACCTCATCGCTAACAGTATAAATCTGGTTCAAAGGCACATGATTACTGCATACAATAGCAGAGGCATTCATGGCAGTCAGAGGGACATACATTTGGTTACTTACATTGTGTCTATCAACGCCCCTGGTATAATGTAAATTTGCTGAAGCATTATGACAACTCAACATCACAATGGTAGGGTTTAACAGGGCTGGGTTTGGGTCATTGAGAAGTCTCTCCCATCTCTACTCCTCATTTAATATCTTGGTTTCCGCCCTATTTTTTTCCATGTTAAAACTGATTTGGTGACTCTCTATGATGGAATTGTGAGGCTACCTCTCTCATCTCGTAACGTCTACATGTTCTTGATAATCATGTAAATTATGTTGTAATAACTATGGGATTCCTTTTACAAGGCCATCAGCCTTTTCAGATGGACCTATTGCTTCTTAATACCCCCTATTTGAATGGATACCTGCACTGCCTGTAATGCCATACAGAACCGACTGGTGAATATACCTTATCAAATTATGTTTTAAGCCGAGGAAAATGCTCAGGTACAGAACCAGAGATATTAGGCTTGCTCTCCCCACCATTTACTGTCATGAATTCAATTTATTCAACAAAAACCATCCTGATCATATCTTTTGCTCAACATTTCTCAGGCCCGTCTTCAAATTGCCATTCCCAAGACTTCTGGGTAATTTTCCAAGGCAGTGACCGTAAAGAATACACACACATGGAGGATGTGCCAATGAAACACATGGGAATGTGCTCCCAGCTCCTATGAATAAGATTAGGATATTACCTGTGCCTCTAGTTGGCTGGGGATATCTATAGGCTACAGTAAAATAACCTGCAAGCACATACAGTGGGGAGAACAAGTATTTGATACACTGCCGATTTTGCAGGTTTTCCTACTTACAAAGCATGTAGAGGTCTGTCATTTTTATCATAGGTACTCTTCAACTGTGAGAGACGGAATCTAAAACAAACATCCAGAAAATCACATTGTATGATTTTTAAATAATTAATTTGCATTTTATTGCATGACATAAGTATTTGATCACCAACCAACCAGTAAGAATTCCGGCTCTCACAGACCTGTTAGTTTTTCTTTAAGAAGCCCTCCTGTTCTCCACTCATTACCTGTATTAACTGCACCTGTTTGAACTCGTTACCTGTATTAAAGACACCTGTCCACACACTCAATCAAACAGACTCCAACCTCTCCACAATGGCCAAGACCAGAGAGCTGTGTAAGGACATCAGGGATAAAATTGTAGACCTGCACAAGGCTGGGATGGGCTACAGGACAATAGGCAAGCAGCTTGGTGAGAAGGCAACAACTCTTGGCGCAATTATTAGAAAATGGAAGAAGTTCAAGATGACGGTCAATCTCCCTCGGTCTGGGGCACCATGCAAGATCTCACCTCGTGGGGCATCAACGATCATGAGGAAGGTGAGGGATCAGCCCAGAACTAAACGGCAGGACCTGGTCAATGACCTGAAGAGAGCTGGGACCACAGTCTCAAAGAAAACCATTAGTAACACACTACGCCATCATGGATTAAAATCCTGCAGCGCACGCAAGGTCCCCCTGCTCAAGCCAGAGCATGTCCAGGCCCGTCTGAAGTTTGCCAATGACCATCTGGATGATCCAGAGGAGGAATGGGAGAAGGTCATGTGGTCTGATGAGACAAAAAGAGCTTTTTGGTCTAAACTCCACTCGCCGTGTTTAGAGGAAGAAGAAGGATGAGTACAACCCCAAGAACACCATCCCAACCGTGAAGCATGGAGGTGGAAACATCATTCTTTGGGAATCCTTTTCTGCAAAGGGGACAGGACAACTGCACCGTATTGAGGGGAGGATAGATGGGGCCATGTATCGCGAGATCTTGGCCAACAACCTCCTTCCCTCAGTAAGAGCATTGAAGATGGGTCATGGCTGGGTCTTCCAGCATGACAACGACCCGAAACACACAGCCAGGGCAACTAAGGAGTGGCTCCGTAAGAAGCATCTCAAGGTCCTGGAATGGCCTAGCCAGTCTCCCGACCTGAACCCAATAGAAAATCTTTGGAGGGAGCTGAAAGTCCGTATTGCCCAGCGACAGCCCCGAAACCTGAAGGATCTGTATGGAGGAGTGGGCCAAAATCCCTGCTGCAGTGTGTGAAAACCTGGTCAAGAACTACAGGAAACGTATGATCTCTGTAATTGCAAACAAAGGTTTCTCTACCAAATATTAAGTTCTGCTTTTCTGATGTATCAAATACTTATGTCATGCAATAAAATGCAAATTAATTACTTAAAAATCATACAATGTGATTTTCTGGTTGAAGAGTACCTAAGATAAAAATTACAGACTTCTACATGCTTTGTAAGTGGGAAAACCTGCAAAATCGGCAGTGTATCAAATCCTTGTTCTCCCCACTGTATCTGCTCTAAGCTGGAAATGTAGTAGCCTTGCATCTAAAGCCAGAAATTTGTCTCTCCTCAAACACACAGCAAATTGGCCAGTGTTGATTTTTCAGTGCAACATTTCTAGTGTTGATTCAGGGGTTAAATTACACTCATTTAGAGTGTAATTAACACCCAGTGGTGTAAAAGAATCCCAGTGTTGGTGTTAAAAAGCAGAGGTGTTATTTTTACACCAGGGCTCTCCAACCCTGTTCCTGGAGAGCATACCCTCCTAGTTTAGTTTATCAACCAGCTAATTATTAGAATCAGGTGTGTTAGATTAGGGTTGGAGGGAAAGTTTACTGGACGGTAGCTCTGATGGAACAGGGTTGGAGAGCCCTGTTTTTCACTGTGGAGAGTAAAGCAGTTCCATCAAAAACACACCCATCATTCTCATATTTCCCAGCATGCTATCCAAGCAGATTTTTGGGGGGGGCAGTTCTGAATGCAGGTTGTGGGTAAATACAAATTCTTACTGTTTAATATCTCAGCTCTAGCTGTATTACACATCACTTTGCCAGCCAGTATAATGTGACTTGCAGGCCTGATGTGGCCTGTAATATGTAAACAAGGTTTTTGGTGGTGAAACTTCAGAGAAGCCAACCACCTAACAAAGCTGTCAAGATTTCAATGGATGTATGAGAAAAGCTACTACCCTGGACAAAATTATGAACACAACATGTAAAGTCTTGGTCCCATGTTTCATGAGCTGAAATAAAAGATCAAAGAAATGTTCCATACGGACAAAAACGCTTATTTCTCTCAAATGTTGTGAACACATTTGTTTACTTCCCTGTTAATGATCATTTCTCCTTTGCCAAGATAATCCATCCACCTGACAGGTGTGGCATATCAAGAAGATGCTGTTTAATCATGATCATTACACAGGTGCACCTTGTGCTGGGGACAATAAAAGGCCACTCCAAAATGATAGATAGATAGATAGATAGATAGATAGATAGATAGATAGATAGATAGATAGATAGATAGATAGATAGATAGATAGATAGATAGATAGATACTTTATTGATCCCCGAGGGGAAATTTCTTTGTCAAGCAGCTACAACAAAACATAGGGCAGGTGCAAAATGCCAGAACGAAAGTACACAAAAGACAGATACATGATACATGGAGCGTCAGTATGAAAAAGTATATAAATACAAGAAGTCTGGAGTGCAAAAAAGCACTGAGGGAATGAGTGATTACGGACCAGAGTTACTCACGGATGGATGCATAATTGCATCCATCCTTGATCCTGCAGGCTTCATCACCTGCAGGATCGTCTGAGACCAGCCACCCAGACAGCTGATAAAACTGTGTGTTTGCACAACCGAAGAATTTCTGTACAAACTGGCAGAAACCACCTCAGGGAAGCTCATTCTGTGTGTATATGTAGAGGGAAAACAATCAACTGATAAATGGCTTTGGATTAATAAAATACACATACACATCGATCACAGTGTATATAGAAGAAGGACACTATCACCTTGAGACCAGAACTGCTCTGTTAACAGGTAAGGAATGCTGCGTTTAATGTACTTTATTTTCACCATATGCTTTGCAAGGGAGTTGATGAATGGCAGCCATCAAGAGCATTGACTGTGGGGATTGAATGACCTTAACATAAAAGTTTGTTTAAGGGTAATCTCTCATGGACTACGTAAGCATAAATGGTCAATTACGATAGATTTTTGTTCTGGGTGAACCGAGATTAACTCTAGGGAAAGGTTTGGCACTAAAGAACCCACAAGTCAAAATGAAAAGCTTATAGCAATACAGTCGTATGAAAAAGTTTGGGCACCCCTCTGAGGCTGCATAATAATTTACTCTGTCGTAACAGAAAATGATCACAGTGGCATGCCATTCATTTTCTAATAAAAGCTGAGTACTGGGGTATTGTCCAGACACTAAAGATTTTTAGTGTAGCAGTATGAAACTAAATCAGATGTGAAAAATAGGCTATGCAAAACTTTGGGCACCCTTGTCATTCTGTTGATTTGAATACATGTAACTACTTAGCACTGATTAATTGGAACACAGGTGGCCAATTGCAAGTTGTTGTTCTCTTTGACTCTCCTCTGAAGAGTGGCAACATGGGGGCCTCAAAACAACTCTCAAATGACCTGAAAACAAAGATTGTTCAACATTATGGTTTAGGGGAAGGCTACAAAAAGCTATCGCAGAGATGTAAGCTGTCAGTGTCCACTGTGAGGAACATAGTGAGGAAATGGAAGACCACAGGCACAGTTCTTGTTAAGGCCAGAAGTGGCAGGCCAAGTAAAATATCTGAGAGGCAAAGGCGAAGGATGGTGAGAACGGTCAAAAACAGTCCACAGACCACCTCCAAAGACCTACAACATCATCTTGCTACGGATGGTGTCACTGTGCATCGTTCAACAATTCAGCGCACTTTGCACAAGGAGAAGCTGTACGGGAGAGTGATGCGGAAGAAGCCTTTTCTGCACACACGCCACAAACAGAGTCGCTTGAGGTATGCAAACGCACATTTGGACAAGCCAGCTTCATTTTGGAATAAGGTGCTGTGGACTGATGAAACAAAGATTGAGTTATTTGGTCATAACAAGGGGCGTAATGCATGGCGGCAAAAGAACACAGCGTTCCAAGAAAAACACTTGCTTACCACAGTAAAATTTGGTGGGGGTTCCATCATGCTGTGGGGCTGTGTGGCCAGTGCCGGTACTGGGAATCTTGTTAAAGTTGAGGGTCGCATGGATTCCACTCAATATCAGCAGATTCTTGGGAATAATGTTGAAGAAACAGTCACAAAGTTGTGGGAAATGTAGTAGCCGGGGCTGGATATTTCAACAAGACAACGACCCAAAACACTGCTCAAAATCTACCCGGGCATTTATGCAGAGGAACAAGTACAATGTTCTGGAATGGCCATCCCAGTCCCCAGACCTGAATATCATTGAGAATCTGTGGGATGATTTGAAGCGGGCTGTCCATGCTCGGCAACCATCAAACCTAACTGAACTGGAGATGTTTTGTAAGGAGGAATGGTCCAAAATACCTTCATCCAGAATCCAGACACTCATTAGAGGCTATAGGAAGCGTCTAGAGGCTGTTATTTTAGCAAAAGGAGGCTCTACTAAATATTAATGTGATTTTTCTGTTGGGGTGCCCAAATTTATGCACCTATCTAATTTAGTTTTGATGCATATTGCACATTTTCTGTTAATCCAATAAACCTCATTTCACTACTGAAATATTACTGTGTCCATCAGTTATTTGAAATTAAATGAAATTGCTGATCCAAACACCCAATTATTTATAAATGGAAATCATGGAAATTGTCAGGGGTGCCCAAACTTTTTCATACGACTGTATTTGAATCAATCAAAACAAAGAAGTAGACAGTTGAATACAAACCCCCGGGTGGTCTTCCACTATATTCGCAGCTTTCACCTCTCCTGTCTAAATAGATCAGTGCAGATGAGAGAAATGTGACGGAGAGAGGAGGAAAGGATGAAAGCCACTTTGGACTATTTAGATGCACCCCCCACGCCTACAGAAACTAGACCTGGGACCTACTGAACTCTGCTTGCCCTCCAATGGCCTCACACTTCCACTACCACAAGCACTGCTGCTCCACGAGCCTGGACCTCATTGGTATGATCTGCGCACGTTTAGAATTTGCTGACCCCTACAGTCAAGGGGGGAGTGGTTCTTTCCAATTTTGCAGTGTCAGTAATGATGCATTTGCTCACACTCATCAGTTTCTGTGGAGACAGTGTGACTGGGCCAACCTCAGGTGGGCAAAGTGCAGTGGTGTAAAGTACAAATACTTTAAAGTACTATTTAAGTAATTTTTGGGGTATTTTGTACATTACTTTACTATTTGGTATTTTGTACATTACTTTACTATTTGGTATTTTGTACATTACTTTACTATTTGGTATTTTGTACATTACTTTACTATTTGGTATTTTTTACAACTTTTACTTTTACTTCACTACATTCCTAAAGAAAATGATGTACTTTCTACTCCATACATTTCCCCTGACACCCAAAAGTACTCGTTACATTTTGAATGCTTAGCAGGACAGGAAAATGGTCTAATTCACACGCTTATCAAGAGAACATCCCTGGTCCTCCCTGCTGCCTCTGATCTGGCTGATTCACTAAACAGTTGCTTCATTTGTAAATAATGTCTGAGTGTTGGAGCGTGCCCCTGGCTATCTGTACATTTAAAAAAACATGAAAATGGTGCCATATGGTTTGATTTAATATAAGGAATTTTAAATGATTAATACTTTCACTTCTACTTTTGATTTGACTTAAGTATATTTTAGCAATTACATGTACTTTTGGTACTTAAGTAGATTTAAAACTAAATACTTTTGGACTTTTTACTGGGCGACTTTCACTTTTACTTGAGTAATTTTCTATTAAGGTATCTTTACTTTTACTCAAGTATGACAATTGGGTACTTTTTCCACCACTGGCAAAGTATAAGCACAGGGTGGGAGTAGGAGATGATGGCAAACATAAATTTCAAACTTCAAATGTAAACAAGGAGAAAATATATTTCATCTAATACGAATGTATACGAAAAAACGAATGATAGCTCAAACGAGGTGGTCCTGGGCAAGACACTAAATTCCATTTTCCATGATTTTAAGTACTGTAACTGGCTTACTAATCCATGCCAGTTTATCCCTGCCAATGAGGTCAGAAACTCTGTGCCTTGTGATAGTTTGCCGTCATTTCAACCAGCCTTGCGGCGAGACACGTTTACGGTTACTCGTGTAGCAGTTACCATCTTTATTTATCCTCTGGGAGGTTATTTTCCTCTGTGCAATAGTGATTGAGTCATTGCCGACTTTTAACATGAGGAGATACGCTTTTCCTCCGAGGCCGTCGGCTCTGAAGAGAAGCCTATGGAGCCTTGCAGTTATTATATTACAAGTGTAGATAATTTATTCTGAGCCCAGTTGATTAGAGCCAGCTAGCTCAGCGATGCTAACATTATCATGTCTTGGGGGAATGATCTTTGACCCATTATTAGTCACAATTAATTCAGGATAATCCGTAATCATATTAGCATCCACATTAATGTGGAAGTGTTTAGAAACATATTATATTCTTATTTACAATAAAAGTGACTCCACAATGACACAATACATTACTTACTATTATTTACTATAATCTGAAACACAACCAAAATGAACTGCAAATGCATCCAAGTTTGGAGAGTCACGATCTTGATGTAGTCATTACGTGGAATATTGGACCAAATACTAAACTTTTGATCTACTTTATTTATAAGAATGATTTTGACCCCTACCTTTTGGAATAAAAAAGTATTACCTGTTAAACAAAATCTCTTTCTCTGAGCCATTGTATTAGTATACTGTATATATATATATATAAGTATATAAAATCATATAATTCCCCAATTTTATGGAGCATACAATATAGCTCAGTATTTGAATTATTTATTGAAGTCATTATTACTCATCTTCATCAAGGGTGTCAATAATTTCTGACCCCAATGTGCATGTTACAGCTGATTGATTAAATCAATGTGTGGCCTCATGTCCACACTGGACATAAGCTGCAGTAATAATTTAATCAGAGGGCTCAGATATTGTATTATGAGAAAAACAATACAGCTGTGCACTTACTTGTGATAAGGAGAATCCATTTAGCAGACGATCTTATCCAGAGCGTCTTACATACATTTTCATACTTTGTATTTTTCATACTAGTCCCCCGGTGGGAATCAAACCCACAACCCTGGCATTGCGAGCGCCATGCTCTACCAACTGAGCTACATGGGACTACATTGCCTATTGCTATTAGGTTTGGGCGATTGCAACGTTTGTCCTATTGTGACACATTTATGTATTTTACTTTCAATATATATTATATATTAATATATTTGCAAACATGAAAAAAAAACATCTTTTCACTTTGGCATTGTGTGGATTTCTGTGTAGATGGGTTGTTAAGAGTAATTTCTGGTAGCCGCTAAATACGGTTGTAATAAACAAAGTGTTTTCTGTTTTCTTCCTAGAAATGTTGCTCTAACCTTTTAACGGTTTAAGGTACAAAATATTATGACCCCCATCACTGAAAGATAAGACTCTCAGGAAAACGTGTCTTTTGTTTCCCTCAGAACAGAAAGGACAGGAAATCAGGGTTTTTTTCTACACAGAAGATCACACACAATTAATGTCTGATGTTTTCATTCATGTAATAACGTTCTTATACATTTCAAACCATACTTCCTTCATGGGCTGGAACCCCTGTTGTAGTGAGTTAGGTTATACATCATGGGCTGGGACCCCTGTTGTAGTGACTTATGTTATAAAACATGAGCTGGAACCCCTGTTGTAGTGAGTTAGGTTATACATCATGGGCTGGAACCCCTGTTGTAGTGAGTTAGGTTATACATCATGGGCTGGAACCCCTGTGGTAGTGAGTTAGGTTATACATCATGGGCTGGAACCCCTGTGGTAGTGAGTTAGGTTATACATCATGGGCTGGAACCCCTGTTGTAGTGAGTTAGGTTATACATCATGGGCTGGAACCCCTGTGGTAGTGAGTTAGGTTATACATCATGGGCTGGAACCCCTGTGGTAGTGAGTTAGGTTATACATCATGGGCTGGAACCCCTGTTGTAGTGAGTTAGGTTATACATCATGGGCTGGGACCCCTGTTGTAGTGACTTATGTTATAAAACATGAGCTGGAACCCCTGTTGTAGTGAGTTAGGTTATACATCATGGGCTGGAACCCCTGTTGTAGTGAGTTAGGTTATACATCATGGGCTGGAACCCCTGTGGTAGTGAGTTAGGTTATACATCATGGGCTGGAACCCCTGTTGTAGTGAGTTAGGTTATACATCATGGGCTGGAACCCCTGTTGTAGTGAGTTAGGTTATACATCATGGGCTGGGACCCCTGTTGTAGTGACTTAGGTTATACATCATGGGCTGGAACCCCTGTTGTAGTGAGTTAGGTTATACATCATGGGCTGGAACCCCTGTTGTAGTGAGTTAGGTTATACATCATGGGCTGGAACCCCTGTTGTAGTGAGTTAGGTTATACATCATGGGCTGGAACCCCTGTTGTAGTGAGTTAGGTTATACATCATGGGCTGGAACCCCTGTTGTAGTGAGTTAGGTTATACATCATGGGCTGGAACCCCTGTTGTAGTGAGTTAGGTTATACATCATGGGCTGGAACCACTGTTGTAGTGAGTTAGGTTATACATCATGGGCTGGAACCCATGTTGTAGTGAGTTAGGTTATACATAATTTGGCTCATAAAAAATCTCTCTCTTAAAGCTGTGATTGAGAATAGCATAATGCCTAGACTTAGGCTATAGACCTATATTCTTGTTATTTTTTAAGGTGGCAACTTTAGGACAACACGTTCTTAGGCTAGAATATTTGGGAAATAAGATACTGTTCATATTTTTATCTTGTCTTTAAGCTTATATGACTTTTATTGAAATATGCTATAGAAAATAGGAATAGGCAAATGACTCAGAATGTCGATGGCTGTCAATCATAATATCAGTTGACCCTAATTGCTTAATTCATTGATCAACAAAATACCTGTATCACAGACCACTTTTAAACGTTACACACCCTTGCCGTCCGATGCATGTGTAAAGCATGCATTGCTAAGCAGGTAACACTTCCTCTCGATTCGGCCCATGCCTAGCTCGAAATTGGGACCACTAGCCTCACAAACGCCCTCCTCAAGCGTCTTAGCCGATCGCGCCACCTAAAAAGCTAGCTAAGCGGGACACTTAAGGCTGCGGAGTAAGTTTCACACGTGCTACAATTGATAAACTGTGAGGGTAATTGTGGGCAGCAGTTGTCTCGTCAAACTTGTAGAGCAATCAATTATTCTGGTGCATAATGTAACAACGCTTTATTAATTTCTAGCTGTAAATATCTTTGGATTGGTGAATGTGGGAGGAAGGGGCTTAACACCGTTGAGCACATGTCATTGAACATCTCACTACACTACAAGAGCATTGCAGATTTTTGGTGCTGGTAAAAATCAAACATTTTTCCCTCGGATTGAGTCTCTGACCCGCTCACAGAGCATCAGTGAACCAGCAGAAATACTCTTCCTGTTTATTGTCCCTTGCCTGACAGACACGCCCCCCCCAAAACTTGTTTCACTTGCCTAACAGTTATTATTAATTGTGTGTTTTCTTGGCCTGATAGCCGTGTAATTCTCTCTCGGACAAGTTGAGAATTCCCTGTCAAGAAGAGCAACACAGAAGCTAGCCTGTAGCCTCAAATGGAGGACGCTAACAAACCTTTTTCTTTCTCTTCTACCCCAGTAGCCAGACGCCGCTCTGGCCTGGTGGAAGTGTAGCCGCCGTGTCGGCCAACTGGCCGGTACTGTGCAGGGATCCTATAGCATATTCCAATGAAAGCTATGAACAGTATCTTATTTCCCAAATATTCTAGCCTAAGAACGTGTTGTCCTAAAGTTGCCACCTTAAAAAATAACAAGAATAAAAGTCTATAGCCTAAGTCTAGGCATTATGCTATTCTCAATCACAGCTTTAAGAGGTATTTTTTATGAAGCAAATAAAGCAATTATTATTCAGTTCTGAAGACAGGGGTAGCTATGAGGATCTGAAGTCTCCTATCATTGGACCGTGAGGCTGTCTAAGATCATAGACAGCCTCACGGTGGATACTACAGCTTGCTCGGGTACATCGGGCCCCACCACCCTTTGGTCCTTGAGGGGTTTACGAAACCACTCGAGGCGAAGGAACGGCCTGACCTCCTCAACCGTTGCACCAGCTGTCGTCATCGGCAGCTCTATGGTTACAAACAAATTGGTTCACTGGAGCCCGAGTACGGGACATTAAAAGACTGCTTCCGGCTCTTCTATGACAGCTGCTGGGAGCTGACCCTGTCGTAGTCCATGTGTGGTCAAACGAGATTAGCAGGGCTAGCTCGAACTGCTGAAAATGTATTTTAAATAACCTATTCTAGCTCTGAAAGATTCCAAAAAGCAGCCAATTATTTCAGATACGGTACCATCGTTGGGCCGCGGGGGTGAAAGATTCAGCATGCTACTGGCATTACACACCTGGCTAAAAGATTGCTGTAGCTCTGTTGGAATAACTTTTATAGATAACTTTGACATCTTCTGGAAACAGAAGACGCTCTACAGAAATGACGGAGTCCATCCAAATCATCTTGGCTCCTGGACTCGCATTTCAAGGCTGCGATGAGACAAGCGCAGTTTAGATCATCCCTACCATTGTGTCACTGAGTTGTCATAATGCTGCAGCAAATGTACATTATCCCAGGGGTGTTGGAAGTCACAATGTAAGTAACCTAATTTATATCCCTCTAACTCCCCTGAATACCTCTGTCGAGCCTACAGTTATTGTATAAAGTAATCATGTGCCTAAGATCAATAGTTATACTGTAGGCACTGAGGCGGTGTGTCCTAGTAGGAAGTCCACTGTGGAAGTCCATCAGCTCAAACATAAATAACATTGTCATGTCTAATTCTGATAAGTTTCCTTTGAGCAATAAAAACAATTAATCATCCCAGAAAAGTGCTAACACTATCCCACATTAACATATGTAGCCTAAGAAACATTGTCATGTCTACTTATGATAAGCTTCCCATGAGCAATAAAAACAATCAAGCATGCTAGTAACAGATGACATTCATATTCTGAATCTCTGAAACTCACTTAGATAATACATTTGATGATAGTGGTAGCAATACATGCTTATAACATCTACAGAAAAGACAGAAATGCCAATGGGGGCGGAGTTGTGGTCTATATTCAGAGCCACATTCCTGTAAAGCTTAGAGAGGATCTCATGTTGAAGTAATATGGCTACAGGTTCATCTGCCTCACCTAAAGACCATTCTGGTGGGAAGCTGCTATAGACCACCAAGTGCTAACAGTCAGTATCTGGATAACATGTGTGAAATGCTTGATAATGTATGTGAATCAACAGAGGTATATTTTTTGGGTGACCTTAACCTTTTCATATGTGAGTTCCAAATATCTCTAACGGTTGCCGCAGCATGAGTTGTTTTATGCACGTGATGTCAGAATGCACTCACTGTTCCAAAATGTGATTGTTACGCAACAGGACAGTTAACACGCGCTGCCTGCTAATTATCTATAGGCTGTGTTTGAATTTGTCTATTTGAAATTATTTTCTAACAAATGTTATTTTCTAACAATAGTCTAAATTCAGGTGTTTGTGTCATGGTGCGAAGGCAGGACACGAGGCGCTGAGCAGTAATGTGTGGACAAACAACAAACAAGGAGAGAACGCAACCACGAACTGGGGGGTATTCCATCAACGCCGCTAATGAAATTTGTGCTTAATTGTAAAAGCCTGGTTTGAATGAACGCCAACTTTTACTTATGGCTCAAGACGTTCCATTAACACAATGTAGCCGTGTCTTGTCAACATTAACTCAAACCAGGCTTGAACAATCTTGCATTGTGCACGCGCACAGATACATAAGCAGCCCAGAACAAGTGATGGTCGAAAAGAAGATACTATGTCGCAAAAAAAGCAAAAACTATAGCGGTGGTCTGCTCAGCAGCGGAACAAACCCTGTTGATGGAACTTTATGAAGAATTTAAAGGAGTCATCACCAAAAAGGGAAATACTGACGCAATTAACAAGGAGATTATACTAGCCTACTTATTATACTAGCCTACTTTTATTTTTATTTTTTAATAAATGAACATTCAGATCACTAGATAAGTAAGACTGGCTATATTATCATCAGGCTAGATAATATCAGATGTATGATCAGTATGTTCAAAATTATGTTGTAGGCTAACTTACGAGAACTGACATACAGTAACTACAATGCATTTACTGTTAATTAGCCTAATTCGGTGAGGCTTGAAGCCTTCCTGACCTAGTAACCCTTGGCCTATATTCATTCTTGATGGTTACATCTCAACAGGGGCCAACTCAATAGCCAAAAAATAACGTGGCAACAAGTGAAAATGAAATATAAAAACATTTTCCAGAGTGGTAAGTAGCCTATAATGAAATGTGAAATGTATTTGTTAAAATAGTTGTTAATCTGTAAAATATGTAGCCATTTTAGCCAGAAAAAAACAAAACAGATGCCACTGCTACTGGTGGGGGACCTCCACCTGAGGACCTCACACCCGCAGAGGAGCTAGCGTCGAGCTACAACCGGGGGCGCCCACTAATAGAGGGAATAGATGGGGGGGGGACCTCATCAGACATCATTCCCCAAAATACCCGAGAGCAATATGTACAAGGCATTGTCTACTACTTTTCCTCAACAGGTATCAGTCTCTCTATGGTAAAAAGTAACGGCAGGCCAATATCTTTCAGTAACTATATGCCTGTTAGATCCCCCAACTGAAGAAGCCCAAGGCTTACCTGACCCATGTGTGAGTAGTCCTTATTTTGTAATAACAGTGTGCATCTGATGCAGTTCTTCTGCTCTAACTGCAGTGTATTCTATTTGCTGGGAGATGGCGCCAGCATGTCTAGGGCCCTTGATGACGAGACTATTTCTTCAGTCACAGAAATGCCAGAGGTAAGACCAAATGTGAAAAGGTTTGGATGTGTCTGCATTCTTCAAATTATGTTAAACCATACACCTTGCTGCAGGACATGACCGGAAGTACTTCAGCAAGGAAAGAAGTAATCCATATTGCTATAACTAACTAAATAATCAGGAACTATTCATATTGCTATTACTAACTACACATTTTGTCTTTCACAGGATGTCCGTTCGATTTACAAGCGTCATCTGCTTATTGACATTGAAAGTCAGAAACTGCACATGGAGTACCGAAAGTAAATGAAGAAGTTGCAGTTGGAGATAAAGAAACTGGAGAAGGATATAAGTATGAATTTAAACACTGCAGAAGGTCATGGTTTGGACTTAATTTAATGCTTTTTGTTTTGTTTTCACAGCTTGAACAAAATGAATTAATTAATTAATAAATAACCTCTAAACAACTTTGGCACACTTCCTTAATTTATAATTGCTAAGCTTTTAAATAAAAGGGTTCACTCCAAAACAAAGGTGACCATGAATAAAATGGGGATGAACTGAAATAAGTATTTTTGTAAAAGTCCCGCACAGTTCTTCCATCTATAGGTTCCTGAAGGGCTTGGTCAATATCATCCCATTGCTCCAGCAACATTATGGGCAGTCTCTCACGGTGTACGGTGGCAATGTTGTGCAAGATTGCACAGGCTATGATGATGATATCACAGCCCCTGTCTGGAGTAACCCTGAGGCTTTTTAGGCACTGAAACCTAGATTTCAGTTGGCCAAACACCAGTTCAATTGGTGCCCTGGTTTTTGTGTGGGCATGGTTGAAGGCCCTCTCTGCTTCTGTTACTGGTTCTGGGTAGGGTGTCAGCAAGTACGGCATACAGGGATCGCCTTTGTCCCCAAGCACAGCTCCATTAAACTCCCCTACAGAATAAAAGTGTTGGTTAAATATACATGAGATTCTTAAGGTTCAAGTAGATTAAGTAAACCTTGGGTAGTAACACCATTCTCTTGCCTTGTGCAAACCTCTGTGACAGTGATGATGCTCGATAAATTCTGGAATCATGGACTGAGCCAGGCCATTTAGCTTCGATATTAGATATCAGGCAAGTTCCATCGTAGATCATCTGACAGCATAGCCGGTGACCAATGATGTGGCACACAATGCTGATGCAGTGGTGTCTTTCAAAACGTAAATTCCAGTTCCAGAATTATCTGAATATTGCTCACATTCCAGAATAATATTTGTATCTTTGGGTCTGACATTCAAATCTGGTTTTGCATAGGCCTTCTGCAGCTACATGTTAGTGCTATGACATACTTGGTTAGGAAAGGAAATACCAGATTTATTTTGTTTTTATCACTGATCTGTGCTGATAAGGTAAAGTGAAACATTATCTCTGTACAGTACAGTTACTTCTTTGTGTAAGGCTGGCATCGAAATTGGCATTTCTGGTAACAACTGCCAGGTTAATAGGATTTAAATCCAAAGAAGTGTTGACATCAAAACTAATTTGATCTATTTTCACAGATGTGCACATTTCATCCAAATCCAGTTATTACTATTCTGCCTGACAGTGTATGGACAGATGCCCCCAGTACATACCTGTACGTTTAGGCTATGGAAAGATTTCCGATTGACATAGTCTGCCTCCACAGGTCCAGATGGGGCATGGATAAGCACATGGGTACAGTCTATTGCGCCTATAACATTGGGGAAGCCTGAAAAAGAGGATTATGTTAATACAGAAGCTTGTCAACCTGTAGGCTACTTTACATTAATTTTAACTGTCACGTACCTGCAATTTGTGTTTCAAGATGACCAAGGAAAGTGATGAAATTATTCAGCTACTGCTTTAGAGCAAGTTATACCTTTCTTATTTCCCGGCATGAAGTTGCCTTCGCAAGACCTTCTGCATCTCCAACACTGTACAAGAATGTCCCACATGCAAAGAAACACAGAGCTATGCAGACAGACTGAACAGTGGTCAAGGCTTGGCTACGGTGAGTGTGCTTCCTTATGTGTGGTTCCAGCAGACTGCATAGGTAAACTATGCTGGGCCTACTGAACCTGTACCTCTCCCACAGATACTCATCAGGGAAGCCCAGTGGTCTCTGAAGACCCTTGGGGATGGTGGTGTAAACGCTCTGTGTAGAATCTGAGCACCTTCATCCACAGGGTTGTTGAGGAATGAACATGCCATACTTGGTTGTAACTGGCTGGTCTGGAGGTGCACTGCTTATATAGTCTAGGCCTAAGTCATGTAAATTCATGCTTGGTCACATTGTGAGAGAAAAAGTCTGAACTTATGTTTCCGAACACGGACATGACAAAAGTAATGCAAGCACAAAAAGACACGGAACGGTCTTTTGGGATTCTGTTTCCGCCTGTTGAAAATTCTTTGAAACACAGCTAAATTAAGCTTGACAGTTAGCCTGCGAGGGAGCAGGCTAGTTCAGCTGTATAAGTTACCTTGGTTACTGAGCAGGGACTCCTATAAGCCACAGTAATGGAACGGAACTCTCACTTAAATTAGCGAGACTTATCGAAATAAGCCTGGATTTTCCTTTATCTGCCTTGATGGAATACCCCCCTGGTATGCAGAATGCACAAATAAAGATCCATACACAAATAGCCAACACAGCTGCCTCTAATTGGGGACCAAAAAAACACAAACATAGAGTTTGCCAGAAACATAGAGATGCCTGGCGGGATACCCACTGTCAGGACCTGACAGCACCTCGTCGCCTCTACGTACTCCTGCTCCCATGGCTGTAGGGGCTCCTCCATGAGCCCCCACGAGTGTCGCGGCAGCGGCTCTTCCTCATGCCCCCCCCCCCCTGCCCTTTGGTTCGCCGACGTGGAGTAGACAGCAGAGGTACTCCAAACTTCTTCCCTCTTCGACCGGACGAGAGCCCAAGCACCTCCCCAGTGTTTCCGCAGATCTTCATGAACTGAAACATTTTCTGGTTGGCACTCGCATTACCTTCCTTGTTGTTTTCCTCAAGTATGCAGACAGTTGTGCAGTCTTGCACTAATAATAACTTTGGACATGTGTGCGTTCCTTTCAAAGTGCTTTATTTTCTGTATATCGTGTTGTTTCTATTGTAGCTTATAGTATGCATGTATGGAGCATAATGTATTTACAGTTTTATTCATGTTTTCAAGTACTGGTGACAAATCATGCATTCCGATTATTGAATAGATTGTAATGGACACCTATGAAGTGTGTAAAATACTTTTTTGAAGGCTGTACTGATTATGATGAGCTAAGGAATTTGACAGCTATTTGTTGCGCCACGGCTTGTTGACATTATACAATGCATTCTGGGTGTCATCTGTCAGACCATAGATGATATAATGAGGTGAAGGAAGGGTTCACAAATTTTTCAAGGAAACTTCCGGAAGTGAATGATGATTGTAGATGACACACCCCCTTCAACATGCATACTGCAAACAGACCAAACTCATCTTGTCTTCTCTTCTCATCTTTGGTTGAAGGGAGAAAACAATCATGGTGGCGCGCAAAAAAGACTAATCGTCAGATTACCTTAGATTACCTTAGTCTTTTACTAAATTATTTAGACCAACGGTGAGCTCACCTGTGATTTGATGAATTGTAAATAGTAATTTCTATTAGCTAATTCATATTGTGGTTTCTGTCAGCCGAGAGTTTGATAAATATGACCGCTTGTGTTATGCCTCTTATCGCTATGAGTATTGTAGCTTACATATTCTGGTTTGGATAATTGTTATGCTGTCATTACTTCTGTGAATGTCTGAATATTGCATCCAAAAATAAACTGGTCACATTAAGGATATAACTTGAAAAAACACTGGACGTTCTAAATAAGCGTTCTAATCACACCGGTTTGAGAGTACGCTGCAGCGAACACTTTAGAATGATCACACCTGTTTGTTGGTACGTGTGGTTAATAGGTTAAAGGTTAATATTGACTGGCTTTCATCAAGCCGCCCACTCAAGAAAAAGCTTCAAACTGTAACCAGTGCCTGCAATCTGGTTCAGGTTATAAGTCAACCTATCAGGGTATTTGCAAACAGCACAGGAATGAAATCATTAACAAATATTGATCTAATGCTGCAGAAATCAGCTTTAAAGCAGTTTCCAAATCCATTGGATATAGTGATCGCAATATAGTATCCATATGTAGGAAAACCAAAGTTCCAAAGGCTGGGACTAGTATAGTGTGTAAGAGATCATGCAATACGTTTTGTAGTGATTCCTATGTTAATTATGTAAAAAATATTTGCTGGTCTGTGGTGTGTAATGAAGAGCAACCAGACTCTGCACTTGACATGAAATTGCTTATTCCAGCATGCACCTATTAAGAAAATGACTGTAAAAACTGTTCAATCCCCGTGGATTGATGAGGAAATTAAAAATTGTATGGTTGAGAGGGATGTGGCAAAAGGAATGGCAAATAAGTCTGGCTGCACAACCGATTGGCAAACCTACTGCAAATTATGAAATCATGTGACTAAACTGAATAAAAAGAAGAAGAAACTACACTATGAAACAAAGATAAATGACATAAAGAATGATAGTAAAAAGCTTTGGAGCACCTTCAATTACATTTTGGGCAAAAAGGCAAACTCAGCTCCATCATTCATTGAATCAGATGGCTCATTTATTACAAACCCGACTGATATTGCCAACTACATAAATTATTTTTTCATTGGCAAGATTAGCAAATGTATGCATGACATACCAGCAACAACCGATGACACTACACATCCAAGTATAAGTGACCAAATTATAAAAGGCAAGGATTGTAATTTTGAATTAAAAAATGTTAGTGTGGAAGAGGTGAAACAATTATTGTTGTCTATCAACAATGGCAAGCCATCTTGGTGTGACAACTTGGATTGAAAATCACTGAGGATAACAGCGGACGATATTACCACTCCTATTTGCCATATTTTCAATCTAAGCTTCAATAAAGTGTGTCCTCAGGCCTGGAGGGAAGTAAAAGTTATTTCGCTACCCAAGAATAGTAAAGCCCCCTTTACTGTCTCAAATAGCCGACCAATCAGCCTGTTCTATCTATACACCCTTGCAATATTTTGGATAAAGAGTTACCTGTCTAACAGAACACAGAGGGTGTTATTTAATAATCAATTTATTTAGCTTTATTATTTTCTATCAATATTACGTTTTATTTCCTGGATCAGCTGATGATGGTCTATAATATCACTAGACAATTAGCCTTCAGCTAGACACCAATGCACATCCAATCCATCCAACAAGTATACATTAATGACAGTGGGTCATAATGCAATGTTACGTATTCAGTGCATTTTCCGAGATCTCCAAGATCTCATACAGGGTTTAAGTTCAATGTTTCTAATTCAATTGTTAAAATGCTTAATAATGACAAATAGCACCGTCATCAATGTCATTAATGTAATGAAAGAAAGGTAGTGTTTTTATGTCACACGTCTGTGAAGACTCAAAGGATTAACTCATGAATTATGGACAACTCATAAACTAGGGTGTAAAGCATGTTTTGATTCAACACATTCAACTCGTATGATATTGAATGTAGGCTACCTGTTCTGGTGTGTTCATGTGTGTAAAATTGCCTCGGCTGAGAGGGCAGGCTAGCAGCAGTGGTGTAGGGCTAGCATTAATCACACTCTTGTTAGGCGATGTGAGTAAGACTTTAAACAGGTCAACATTCACAAGGCCGCAGGGCCAGATGGATTACCAGGACGTGTACCCCGAGCATGCGCTGACCAACTGGCAAGCGTCTTCACTGACATTTTCAACATGTCCCTGATTGAGTCTGTAATACCAACATGTTTCAAGCAGACCACCATAGTCCCTGTGCCTAAGAACACTAAGGAAACCTGCCTAAATGACTACCGACCCGTAGCATTCACATCTGTAGCCATTAAGTGTTTTGAAAGGGTGGCCATGGCTCACATCAACACCCCCAAGTGGTAACACATCTGTCACGCAGATCCTCAACAGGGGGCCCCTCAGGGGTGCGTGCTCAGTCCCCTCCTGTACTCCCTGGTCACCCATGACTGCATGGCCAGGCACGACTCCAACACCATCATTAAGTTTGCAGATGACACAACAGTGGTAGGCCTGATCACCGACAACGATGAGACAGCCTATAGGGAGGAGGTCAGAGACCAGGCTGTGTGGTGCCAGGATAATAACCTCTCCCTCAACGTGATCAAGACAAAGGAGGACTGAGCATGCCCCCATTCTCATCGACAGGGCTGTAGTGGAGCAGGTTAAGAGCTTCAAGTTCCTTGGTGTCCACATCACCAACAAACTATCATGGTCCAAACACACCAAGACAGTCGTGAAGAGGGCACGACAACACTTATTCCCCCTCAGGAGACTGAAAAGATTTGGAATGGGTCCTCAGATCCTCAAAAAGTTATACAGCTGCACCATCGAGAGCATCCTGACTGGTTGCATCACTGCCTGGTATGGCAACTGCTCAGCCTCCGACAGGCACTACAGAGGGTAGTGCGTACGGCCCAGTACATCACTGGGGCCAAGCTTCCTGCCATCCAGGACCTCTATACCAGGCAGTGTCAGAGGAAGGCCCTAAAAATTGTCAAAGACTCCAGCCACCCCAGTCATAGACTGTTCTCTCTGTTACTGCATGGCAAGCGGTACCGGAGCGCCAAGTCTATGTCCAAAAGGCTTCTTAACAGCTCCTACCCCCAAGCCATAAGACTCCTGAACTGCTAATCAAATGGCTATCTGGACTATTTGCATTGTCCCCATGGAAATACACATTGTAGCCTAGTCTGGTAAATTGAACATGTGTTTTACGGTGACCATCCCATTTTTCCCAGGACAGTTTCATACCCATTACAGGTGTCCTGACTTTTCAGGCTACAAAAAATATAAATTTGTCAGCAAAACACATCAATTAATGTTGACCTAATCACTCAATAGAGACCCCCCCCCCCAAATGTCATGGTGTAATTCGGACTCTGACCAACATTACACATCTCCCACACAAGGGAACACATCCTCCTTTCAGCACAATTAAAGTTGCTCAGTAAACACACAGTTACTTTTAGAAAAATAAAAGCATTGCTGTGTATTAGGAGAGAAAGACACTTTTGGATTCAGTCACATTTATTGTTCCTCCATCATGGTGTCACAAAAACAGCTCACATTTAGCAGCCATATCTATAAATATCTTCATTAGAGTTTCAGTAAAAACCTCAGTGAGCAGCCATTTTGTGCCAGTAAAAAGAACCCCATCCCACCTACCAGACTCTCTGGAGATCTGGACGAAAGCCTCCACGCCACTTTCACCGTAATTCCCCTCCGAGGCCAGGGTCGACACATAGTTCCAGCCCATCGCTGTTACGATGTCCAGCATGGCCTGAGCTTGGTAGGAATCCGGTGGCACCACACGGGAAAAGAAGTCATAGCGTGTGTTGTCACTCAGCTCAGGCGCCGTGGATGCATAGCTGATCTGAGGAATCTGTGCAGACAAGAAAGCCAAAGTGTAAGCCAAGTATTTATTGCAGAACTAGTAATTGTTTAATTCCACAATGGAAACTCCTCCCCAGACATCTACTATATGCTACACATGATAATTGCAATGGAATACATATCTCAGTGACTTTCCCAGAACTTTTAGGAACCACCTGACTTAGAACTTCAAAACCAAACGGAACCAGAATTTCACAATTCTCAGCTGGACAGTGTAATGGAGAAGACAGAAGGAAATGTAATGTGGAAGTATATAGGTAGGTAGGTAGGTAAGTAGGTAGGTAGGTAAGTAGGCAGGTAGGTAGGTAGGTAGGTAGGTAGGTAAGTAGGTAGGTAGGTAGGTAGGTAGGTAGGTAGGTAGGTAGGTAGGTAGGTAGGTAGGTAGGTAGGTAGGTAAGTAGGTAGGTAGGTAGGTAGGTAAGTAGGTAGGTAGGTAGGTAGGTAGGTAGGTAGGTAAGTAGGTAGGTAAGTAGGTAGGTAGGTAGGTAGGTAGGTAAGTAGGTAGGTAGGTAGGTAGGTAAGTAGGTAGGTAGGTAGGTAGGTAGGTAGGTAGGTAGGTAGGTAAGTAGGTAGGTAGGTAGGTAGGTAGGTAAGTAGGTAGGTAGGTAGGTAGGTAGGTAGGTAGGTAAGTAGGTAGGTAAGTAGGTAGGTAGGTAAGTAGGTAGGTAGGTAGGTAGGTAGGTAGGTAGGTAGGTAGGTAAGTAGGTAGGTAGGTAGGTAGGTAGGTAGGTAAGTAGGTAGGTAGGTAGGTAGGTAGGTAGGTAGGTAGGTAGGTAGGTAGGTAGGTAGGTAAGTAGGTAGGTAGGTAGGTAGGTAGGTAAGTAGGTAGGTAGGTAGGTAGGTAGGTAGGTAGGTAGGTAGGCAGGCAGGTAAGTAGGCAGGCAGGCAGGCAGGCAGGCAGGCAGGCAGGCAGGCAGGCAGGCAGGCAGGCAGGCAGGCAGGTAGGCAGGCAGGCAGGCAGGCAGGCAGGCAGGCAGGCAGGCAGGCAGGCAGGCAGGCAGGCAGGCAGGTAGGCAGGCAGGCAGGCAGGCAGGCAGGCAGGCAGGCAGGCAGGCAGGCAGGCAGGCAGGTAAGTAGGCAGGCAGGCAGGCAGGCAGGCAGGCAGGCAGGCAGGCAGGCAGGCAGGCAGGCAGGCAGGCAGGCAGGCAGGTAGGTAGGTAGGTAGGTAGGTAGGTAAGTAGGCAGGCAGGCAGGCAGGCAGGCAGGCAGGCAGGCAGGCAGGCAGGCAGGCAGGCAGGTAGGTAGGTAGGTAGGTAGGTAAGTAGGCAGGCAGGCAGGCAGGCAGGCAGGCAGGCAGGCAGGCAGGTAGGTAGGTAGGTAAGTAGGCAGGCAGGCAGGCAGGCAGGCAGGCAGGCAGGTAAGTAGGCAGGCAGGCAGGCAGGCAGGCAGGCAGGCAGGCAGGCAGGCAGGCAGGCAGGCAGGCAGGCAGGCAGGCAGGTAGGTAGGTAAGTAGGCAGGCAGGCAGGCAGGCAGGCAGGCAGGCAGGCAGGCAGGCAGGCAGGTAGGTAGGTAGGTAGGTAGGTAAGTAGGCAGGCAGGCAGGCAGGCAGGCAGGCAGGCAGGCAGGCAGGTAGGTAGGTAGGTAGGTAAGTAGGCAGGCAGGCAGGCAGGCAGGCAGGCAGGCAGGTAAGTAGGCAGGCAGGCAGGCAGGCAGGCAGGCAGGCAGGCAGGCAGGCAGGCAGGCAGGCAGGCAGGCAGGCAGGCAGGCAGGCAGGCAGGCAGGCAGGCAGGCAGGCAGGCATAGCCAAGGAAGGTTGGATAATTGTCCTTTAGAGAGTGATTGAAGGACTGATTGATTTCACTTCAGTCAAAGGCCAGGGTGCGCAGGCAGGCCCTACTGCCTTGACTCATTGGCATTCAAAGACAGGGGGAATGGAAGAAAGAAAGACAGACAGCCAAAGGCCTGCCAGCAATACGAATGCCACTCATTGACTGGCAGCTTGAGCCGATCTCAGCTCATTCACAGACAGCTAAAAAATAAACCGGCTGTAAATACAAATACATCTGGTGGCTTTGACATCATTGAAATCACCTGTAAAATGCCAACATTAACCCTTGAACTGGGATTTCTGAGCCAGAGGCATTTACTGTCACCATGAATTAATTTATGCCATAAAGTGATTAAGATATGGGTCGAAACCTAGATAGATAGTGTGTATCTCTTCACAGCCCACACTTTTAAGGATAACTAGGCCATAATAAAATGCATGTTCTTAAAAGGTTTATTTTAATTGACAAATCTTCACTTTAGCAGCAAGTTGGTGGAGCCTTCAATAATTTCTCTGTCACTAACAAACTCAGTCATGGGTGGGCATCTCTCACATTCACTCGAAAGGCATGCTGGGAAACATGCAAACACAGCTTTACAGCGTTAAAACAACACCCCCATCAAACACTGTATGCTGAATAAAACAGTGTTTTCATTTAGATTTTAAATTCTTTTAAATGCCTTGATGCATTTAAAAAGTGCTACAGAAAAGGGGTTAGTTACTGTACAGTATGTGTTCAGATCCTAAACACTTGGTTTTACAGTGTATTTAGAAGCTCATTTAAATCCATAATTTGCAGGCTAAATATAAGGCCTAATACTGCACTGAATGTACCACTTGTGCTTTGCAAGGCAGAACAAATCTGTTTAGGTTTTCCAGAGTTTACGCACTCTAATGAAAATGTAGTTTCAGCATTGACCACCACCTGCTTCGCTAAAATTGATCACTGGATAATCCGTTTAGTAACCTTTAAACTCTCCCACTGAATGTATTTACATACATTGTGTTTTTCCATTATCCTACACAGACAATTACAGTTATTTCTGATATTTTGCACGGTGTTTTTACAGCAGTACATAGTAGCTGTGCCAGCAGAGTTTCACTGCGCAAGAAACAAATATCAGATGTTGGGATGACAGGGGCTGTTATGATATTTTCATCTCAAAACACACTCTTTCACTTTGATCATCGCGCTCATTATTTTGTAGAGTCCTAGTACAACAACAGCAAGCTCATCATGAGTCTCAGATGTGAGAGTACTTCAAGGGGATATGGGATTTTTTTTGTTTGTTATCGTGGAATGTGTTTTAAATGTCCATAAAAGTGTGGTTAATTTGTGGACATTTTACTGTTTCAAAAACAAGCTGTTCAGTCCCTACTAGGCTTCCAGCAGCAGCTCTGGGCATTCGGCCTGCCAGCCAGCGCTTGGGATTGCATTGTCAGTTGTTATAACATCAATGAGATTGCAGGATTTCAACAGCACAAAATAAATGGCAGCTGAAATGAGCACCTAGGCCTTCTGCAACTGCTTTCAGGTAATAAACAGATGACGCTAAAGAGGAAATTGCAATGAAGTTGAATAATCATGACATTCATTTGGGAGACTGGGACCTGATAAACTGGACATCCACATCCATCAACAGTCGAAGGACAGATGGATACACTAGCCAGAACCTTCTTGCGGATCTGGTTGGACAAATAAAACATGGCTCTGTGCCCAATTCACAACACTGCGTTATGTTTCCCCTGCTGTTCACCAGATGCTAGCTAGTGGGTAAGCTAGCCACGGTAGCTTGCTAGCTCACGTGCCAATTTCAAGTCTAACTAAAGTTAACTGGCAAGCTTATCATGCGTGCGTGTGATCAATTTAATCACACACACACACCCACACAAACACAAAATCCCCACCGTCTGCAACATTAATTTCCATATTTATAGTAGCCACACTTTCTGGCAGACCAGTGATTATAATTTTGTCACCATAGCCGCATATACGACACATCACTGCGACCTGTACGCTCTCGTTGGCTGGCCCTCACTACATAATTGTCGCCAAACCCACTGGCTCCAGGTCATCTATAAGTCTTTGCTAGGTAAATCCCTGCCTTATCTCAGCTCACCATCAGTCATTCACTCATACTATGCAATGCGTTTCTATAGCTTTTTGCACTCCAGACTTTGTATTTTTATACTTTTTCTTACTGCCGCATCATGTATCGTGTATATCTTTTGTGTATTTCTATCTGGCATTTTGCACCTGCCCTGTGTTTTTCGTAGCTGCCCAATTACCTCATCCCCATATTGTTCTTTATCTCTATTTGCACATCATCATCTACACATCTATCACTCCAGTGTTAATGCTAAATTGTAAATATTTTACCACTATGGTCTATTTATTGCCTTACCTCCCTAATCTAACTACATTTGCCCACTGTATATAGATTTTCTATTGTGTTATTGACTGTACTTTTGTTTATCCCATGTGTAACTCTGTGTTGTTGTTTTTGTCGCACTGCTTTGCTTTGTCTTGGCCAGGTCGCAGTTGTAAATGAGAACTGGCCTACCTGGTTAAATAAAAGGTGAAATTAAAAAATTTGAATCAAAAATTTAAAAAATGGATTGAAAAAAAAGACTGAGGGAGAAAAGCTAATTTGTCATGACATGACAGCCATGTATTTTTTTTAATGAATTTAGCTCTCCATGTACTCTCCTTGGATACATATCTCTCTCCTCCTCCCTCTGTCTCTCATTTTCTCCATTATTAGTGTGTTAGGGTTTTGGGAGCTTTCTGACAAGGAACATCCATAGGAGACATGATCTGATGTGACTTCATCATTCCTACCCTCCTACAGTAGATGACAGTGGCATCATGGGAACAATCTGTCTTGTAAGGTCATCGTCCCTCGTTGTTATGCTTATTAAGATATTTCTATGCTCACTGCTTACGCATGTTTTTAAGGGTACTTGTTGTTTGTTATGTAAATAACTATCCCGCATTGCAACCCAAATACAGCGAGCAAAATGTTTTAAATGTTATCACGTAGTTGAAAGGAGGTCATTTTTAAGGAAACATGACAAGCATACAGAATATTGAAAGCCAAACTTTACATTGGGCTTAAACATTTTCACATTGTTCACTCATTGTGCTTACACATGGAAATCCCCTGAGGTTACATATACAGTGCCTTCAGAAAGTATTAATACCCCTTGACTTATTCCACATTTTGTGTTACAGCCTGAATCCAAATAATGATTAAATACATGTTTTTTCTCACCCATCTACACACAATATCACAAAGTGAAAACATGTTTAGACATTTTTGCACATTTATTGAAAATAAAATACAGACATATCAAATTTACATAATTATTCACACCCCTGAGTCAATACTTTGTAGAAGCACCTTTGGCAGCGATTACATCTTTGAGACGTCTTGGCTATGTTTGTATCAGCTTTGCACATCTGGAATTTTGGCTTTTCAAGCTTAAGTTAGATGGAGAGTGGAGGTAAACAGCAATCTTCAAGTCTTTCCAAAGATTTTCAAATGGTATTCAAGTCTGGGCTTTGGCTGGGCCACTCAAGGACTTTCACATTCTGGTTCTGAAGCCTTTCCGACATTGCTTTGACTGTATTCTTGGGCCAAGAAACACGAGCAATGGACAATAGACCGGTGGAAATCTGTCCTTTGGTCTGATGAGTCCAAATTTGAGATTTTTGGTTCCAACTGCCGTGTCTTTGTGAGACGCAGAGTAGGTGAATGGATTATCAGTTTTTTGGATACTACATGATTCCATGTGTTGTTTCATAGTTTTGATGTCTTCACTATTATTCTACAATGTAGAAAATAGCAAAAATAAATAAAAAACCCAGGAATGAGTAGGTGTGTCCAAACTTTTGGCTGGTACTGTATGTAAATTAGATATTTGCAAAAATGTCTAAAAACATGTTTTCACTTTTTCATTATGTAGTATTGTGTGTAGATGGGTGAGACATTTTTTTTTTAAATCCATTTTGAATTGATGCTGTCAAGGGATATGAATACTTTCTGAAGGTTCTGTATAAGTTAACCTATCCCGATAGGACCTCATTCTATCTCCAGTACTCCTCTGGGACGTGAATTTTCCCTCGCTTCTCTATGTGAATTTCAGTGTGAGAGATGGAAAACATGAACTGTTTTTCTGATTCATTCCAAGAAATTCCACTTCATTTTCTTTACTCTAATGAAGAAATATACGCTATTCCAATATTCTTTAACGATAAACTATGCAGGCAATGTCAAATCATAGAGAGTTTCTTAGGTTCCACTGTTTAGTGTCCCCGACCACCATCCCGGTTTTATTTCAACTGGTTAATTTCACAAATGCTCTAATACAGACTGACCTACAGTACTGTGCTGGACTACATCTCATACAGTTCCTTCAGAAAGTATTCATACCCTTTTCCCTCTTTTCCCCACTGAAAGTAAGTGTGCAAGGTTGATTCAGTCTTTGAGGTGACCAGGACATTAGTGTGTCCTAACAGGGTGCAGAGGCAAAGTAGCCAGTGGTGGTAGTAGTTCTGGGGCCCGACCAGGTTGCACAGCTAACTGGTCATTCTGGGCAGGCCAGTATACTTCCTATATGACAGGCTGGGTATTGGGGCTGTGTGGTGATCAGTTTCCTCCAATTCTACAACAGTTGAGTGCAGGCACAGATGCATGCCAATGAGGCCCATTGACTAACTGGAATGTTATGTGAGCCTGGATGATGCATAATCAATGTTCTCAAAAACTCTAAGGCCTCATGCCTCAATGACTACTGCCCTGTAGCTCTCACATCTGTAATCATTAAGTCTTATGAAAGGCTGGTTTACCCACACATCAACTCCATCTTCCCAGACCCACTTAACATTGACATTTTAGCCATTGAGCAGACACTCTTATCCAGAATGACTTACAGTAGTGAGTGCATACATTTTCCTACTTTTTCTTCTCATAGTCGTCCCCTGTGGGAATCAAACCCACAACCCTGCCATGCTCTACCAGCTGTGCCACACGGGACCCCCCTTCAGATTCATAAAAGATGCAATCTCAATTGCACTCCACAATTCCCACCTAGATAAGAGGAATACCTACTGTATGTGAGAATGCTGTTCATTGCCTACAGCTCAGCGTTCAACACCATTGTCCCCTCCAAGCTCATCACAAAGCTTAGGTCCCTGGGACTGAACATCTCCCTCTGCAACTGGATTCTGGACTTCCTAACTTGTATTTAAATGTTATATCTGCTTCGTCTGTACACACTCACCTACTGTACACTGACACTCCAACACACATTTATACTGACTTTACACACATGCACACACACTCGCATACCATCATAATTTACTTTGCTACTGCTCTGTTTATCATATATCCTGATGCCTAGTCACCTTACCCCTATACATATCTATCTACCTCTATCCCTCCAGTATCCCTGTAAATAATATTTGGTACTGGAACTGACCCCATATATAGCTTGTTACTTTCTTGTGTTCTTATTTTTATTTATTGCATGTGTTTGTTCTACCTTGTTATTTTTTGTACTATATTAATATTGATTACTGCATTGTTAGGTTTGGAGCTGTAAGAAAGGCATGTCTGGGATATTAACTGTGGGTGGTTGGTTGTGTATACGGTCTGGGACATTAACTGTGGGTGGTTGGTTGTGTTAACCTCAGGTTAACTAGAGATTACTTAGAGTGTAGGTCAGTGTTTCCCAAATTCGGTCCTTCAGTACCCCCAAAAGTGCATATTTTTGTTGTGGCTTTAGACAAGCACACTTGATTCTACTTGAGAATTAAGAAATTTCCCCCTCGGGGATAAATAAAGTACCTACCTATCTATCTATCTATCTGTCTGTCACGATGCGTAATCATGGGACGATAAACGGAGCGTTCGTGGAGTGACATCCTTTTTATTTAAACTTATAATACTCATAAGCTCCCAAAAATAACAAAGGAGAGTAGAACACAAAGTGACTTACTTGTAGCACACATGGGCTTCCAAACAAACAATGATCCACGCACAGGTGTATGTGGAGGACAGCTAAATACTCTCCCCAATCAGAGACAACACTAGACAGCTGTCTCTGATTGGGGATCATTCTATCTATCTATCTATCTATCTATCTATCTATCTATCTATCTATCTATCTATCTATCTATCTATCTATCTATCTATCTATCTATCTATCTATCTATCTATCTATCTATCTATCTATCTATCTATCTATCTATCTATCTTGTCAACTAATCACCAAGCACTTGATAAATCAGGTGTTTTTGTCCGGGGCTACAACAAAGATGTGTGCTGTTGGTGGTCCTTCGAGGACCGGAGTTGGAAACCACTGGTGTAGGTCATAGACTACAAATAAGAAGCATTGTGAGGGATGGAGCACAGCTCCACACACACATACATTTGTAGATAATCCCTGGGCATTGATGGACAGTAAAGGGTTTGCAGAGGAGGTGAAGCTGGCCAATCATGGTGCACAAAGGCCCCTATCTCACAGTCAATCTCCAGCCACCATACACAATGACATACAGCACATTATCTTTGTTTAAGTTGGACCATCTTGTTTGCCATAGATAGCATATGTCCTTAAAGATGTTGTGATTACTGCACAGTTTCCCGGACCGATGCGTGAGTCACCCCAACATGAGAGCTCATTCTTTACATGTGAGTCCATGGGCTGGCCAGTCATGGGTGGTAGCAAAATAGGTACATGTGATGGCAATGCACGCCAGCACTTTCCAGATGGAATTTTGGCTGTTGAATGACATACTGACATGTGGCAGTCCAGTTCCATGGTGTCTCTGTCTATAGCAACTGCCAGAGGACAGGGCTGATGGTGGAGTGGGCCTATCGGTCCCCTCTCCAATGGAATTGACAATTCCGATCATATGTTGAAAGCCCAGTAAGTTGATGGCATTTCTTGTCAATGAGTGTCAGGTTGTGTCGGTTCAATGTGGTGAACACCAGCTTCATCATTTCTGGTTGCGTCCTCCCCATACTCCATAACGTCACCAAGTCAACAAGTCCAGAGCAAAGTGGCTGCGGTTCTGGATTTACTTGGTGTTGCAAAACATATGGAGATTTCTGTGCATGCGGGATCCACTAACCTACCTCTTTTCAGCTGCTGCTCAGTGCTCAGTCACTCCTTGACTCCGCTGACGCTTGTACACAAAACAGTTAGAACAAACATAGTTCTTTGTCTGTTGGAACAGTAGGCTATTGCAAACATAAGCACGACACAAACAGGTTGTCTAGCAGTGTCATTTGATTTTTTCAAGCTATATGTAGCCTACACAGATTGAATGTTATTTTATCATCATAATTGCAAACACTGGCTCAACAGCATATGGCAGCAGAACTGTAAAGATTACATCATCACAAAAAACAGCAATTGTTTTGCGCCTATGCAATATGTTTACTGTCTCTTGCTTGTGCTACGGCAATATCCACCAGCCTACAGCCAGAGAAGGTTGTAACCTTCATGTACAGGTACACAATGTCTATACAGTTGAGTTAACCATCATTTAATGGTATAGTGGCAGCCATATTGGATGTTGTACACCATATTGGATATGGAGTCAAATCTAGCAGGGCCCCCTAATGTAATTGCAAGAGTAGGGGCTGAACAAATAAAATCCACAAGGAAACTTTGACTTTAAAAAATGACAGTGTTCAGTGTCTGAGCCCACTTGAGCCCACTCCAAGTAATGGTAGAATTTGGTAAAGATTATTGATTGTCACTATTGATTGCCATTACGCCAGAGAAACCGGTGTTTGGAGGATATATTGGCACGGGTGTTGTTATTTTGGTGAATTTATTCATACTATTTCATCCTTCCACAAGATATAGTCCCGACACAAATCTAGGGTTTTCTACAGAGACGCAATCCAGTCGTTCAGTCTTTTTGTTTTGTATCTATGGACGCAACCCAGTCGTGCTACGGCTAACTTACAGTCACGTCAAAAAGTTCAGCCAGAATAACAGCAAAGTAGCCACATTTTGCATTTGTTTAATTTTAATTTTCTAGTGATATTTATTTGGATACATCCATAACAATGAGCTAATGAGGCTCGACTTCACATGGCATAAAAAATGTGCTCTCTGGTCAGGACACTGTTGTTCAGAGGAGCTAGCCAACAACACAGCTAACACAGTCACTTCAAACTGAAGCTGGAAAGACTGCAAACTAGCTGCACTTTGTTTAGTTATACCTTTTTTCAATGTATATTTATTTTTATATATCCAGAAAAATTATGCCTGCTGATTCATGATTTTGACTGGCTGAGAAACGCTGCCTATCTGTCTGTCTCGCCCCGACTCCCAACACTACTATTGGACATCTGGATATTGAATTTTAATTTTAATATTGAAACAATGTTGCAAATGTCGGAGAGACAGACAGCAAGGTTTATACAAATCTCCGCTGTTGGAAACTAAATGTTAGTCAAAAATTTATGTATATTTTTATTTAACCTTTATTTAACTAGGCAAGTCAGTTAAGAACAAATTCTTATTTACAATGACGGGCTACCTACAGGGTCAGCCCCTGGAGCAAATTAGGGTTAAGTGCCTTGCTCAAGGACACATCGACAGGTTTTTCACCTTGTCGGCTCGGGTATTCAAACCAGTGACCTTTCTCTTACTGGCCCAACACTCTAACCGCTAGGCTACCTGCCGCCCAAATGTGAGATAATGTCTAGATGCTTTTTATAGTGGAGATCAAGTTGATAAATTGCCTGGCTGGGCTGATGAGACAGTGGATTGCTCAGTCATATGGAACAGAGTAAATAGGCATTTTAATGTAATAGATTTAGCCGGTGGTAACTTGTGGAATAGACACCAGCTGGAATGCGGTTTTAACCAAATCAGCATTCAGGTTTAGACCCACCTGTTGTATAAATGTATATTTTACCATTAGTATATTACCATGAGTATTTATATATTCCTTCACTTTTTAGCCCTGTTTACATGTACATCCTAGTACCAGTCACGTTTAATGTATAAACCTACCTCAACCACTCCAGTACCCCTGCACATTGAAAAATGATAAAAAAAAACAAATAATGAAAGAAAAGCATTGCAAGTTTGAACTTTGTTAATATGGGAGAGGTGGAAAAATTATTGTTATCAATCAATAATGACAAACCTCCAGTCATTGACAACTTAGATGGAAAGCTACTGAGGATGGTAGCTGACTCTACAGCCACTCTTATCTGTCATATTTTTAAGCCTAAACGAAAGTCTTTGTCCTCAGGCCTGGAGGGAAGCTAAATTAACAACAGACTTTCAGCATGCTTATAGAGAAGGACATTCAACATGTACTGAACTGACACAAATGACTGATGATTGGTTGAAAATTTTTTATAGTTAGAAGATTGTGGGAGCTGTACTGGTAGATTTCAGTGCAGCCTTTGATATTGTTGACCATAAAATCTATGTTGAACTAAAATGTGTTTTGGCTTTTCAACCTTTGCCTTATTGTAGATTCAGAGCTATATATCTAATAGAACTCAAAGGGTTTTCTTTAATGGAAACTTCTCTAATGTCAAACATGTAAAGTGTGGTGTACCACAGGGCAGCTCTCTAGGCCCTCTACTATTTTCTATTTTTACCAATGACCTGCCACTGGCATTAAACAAAGCATGTATGTCCATGAATGCTGATGATTCAACCATATACACATCAGCAACCACAGCTAATGAATACACTGAAACCCTTAACAAAGAGTTGCAGTCTGTTTGGGAATGGGTGGTCAGTAATAAACTGGTCCTTAACATCTCTAAAACTAAGAGCATTGTCTTTGGTACAAATCACTCCCTAAATTCTAGACCTCAGCTGAATCTGGTAATGAATGGTGTGGCTGTTGAACAAGTTGAGGAGACTAAATTACTTGGTGTTACCTTAGATTGTAAACTGTCAGGGTCAAAACATATAGTTTTAATGGTTGTAAAGATGGGGAGAGGTTTGTCCGTAATAAAGAGATGCTCCAAAAAGCAAGTTCTGCAGGCTCTAGTTTTATCTTATCTTGATTATTGTCCAGTCGTGTGGTCGAGTGCTGCAAGGAAAGACCTAGTTATGCTGCAGCTGGCGCAGAACAGAGCGGCACGTATTGCTCTTCATTGTAATCAGAGGGATGATAGACTGTAAATACAATGCATGCCAGACATTGCCAGTCTCTCTTCTTTTTATAAGAAACATTAATGTGTTGAAAATCCCAAATTGTTTGCGTAGTCAACTTACACACATCTCTGACACACACGCTTACCCCAGCAGGGGTCTTTTCACACTTACCCCACCAGACATGCCACCAGGGGTCTTTTCAAAATGCCCAAATCCAGAACAAATTCAAGAAAGCGTACAGTATTATATAGAGCCATTATTGCATGGAACTCCATGTGCCTTTAAACATTTTTTTATGTAGTTCTGTCCTTGAGCTGTTCTTGTCTATTAATGTTCTGTATCATGTCATGCTTCATGTTTTGTGTGGAACCCAGGAAGAGTAGCTGCTGCTTTTGCAACAGCTAATGGGGTTCTGGCACTGACCTGTATTCTGGTGTTTCTTCAGCTTATATAGTACTTCTTGTGTGTATTTATGATATTTTCTATTATTATCAGTATTATTATTATTATCACTGTACTAAAACCGAATTATGATAAGTGTACCATATTACGTATTGGATCTTTAAAACTTTACATTACCCTGCAGTTTACCTATAAAATGGACTGCCGGTGAAGTAGACAAAAGATATGAGCTCTCCACAATTAATTTAAATATAATATTTTTTTTAAATAGTCAAGATCCTGCAACCATGGAGATACCTGTCTATAACTAAACTGATTAACTCGTTAGTCATATCTCTGTTTACTCACTTACTTATGGTGCTGCCTATCTGGGATGCTAAACCAGACAAGATAGTGTGCCTATTTATAGAATGAATATGAACCGAATGGGTTGAAATGATTACATACATGTTTAAAAATGGCTTTTTTTGCCTTTGTACAGATTGCCATTTCTCATTTTCGATTAATTGAAAATAAAACCTTGTTCAAAGGGAGGTTTGGATGATTGAGCGGCAGCTCTTGAGAGGAACTGTGTTTTTTTTTAAATGGTTGCTGGCCTGGCAGTTGGGAGCTTGGGCCGATGGCAGAGAGATCGCTGGTTCAGGTCCCTGATTCAACTGGGTGGGCGACCTGTCCTTGTGTCCTTGGGAGGGGCGATTGACCCTGGTTGCTCCTGTGGTTCTCTCTGGATGGGGGTGTCTGCTGGATGACTGAATGTAATGTTAATGTTGAGTGGCTTTACCGCGGGTAGATTGTACAGTGTTTTAAAATAAAAAAATAAAATGTTGCTACATCCAATGCCTGTTGCCACAGCAAGCACTCGTACAAAGTCGCTCTTATCCAGAGTGACTTACAGTTAGTTAGTGCATACATGTTCATACTTTTTTTTATTTTCGTACAGGTCCCCCGTGGGAATCAAACCCACAAACCTGGCGTTGCAAGCACCGTGCTCTTCCATTTGAGCTAGCCTTGCTGTGTCCTTGACGTCTTTTGTTTTTACATTGTTGTTTTATGAGGTTTATTTTAAGCGGTAACCTACACACTTTAATGCAAAACATCAACTGTCAACCTGTGAAATTCTACAAATTCTGTTATAAACCGCGCTCCGTATCGGATGCATATAGGCTATCGCAAATTATAATAACCTATCTAATAGGCCAATTAGAGATGCGCATGGTCGTTTGTTGAATGGCTACTTTGGGATATGAACTCATCATGAAGGTGAGGAATTTATTCTGCAATGGTTATGATACAGGCCTATGTTTAATGTTTTCTAAATTAAATATTGTCTACTAAAGAAAATGTTACATTACAGTATTCAGACGTAGCCTACACACCATCAATGGAAAAGGTGAACCATCTGTTCTACCGTTAAACTGCGCTTCGGATCGGATAGAGCAAAATACTTGAAATAGCTCATGTATTTAGCCTACTATTGTGAAATGGGTCCAATTAAATGAGAGATGGAACAAATGGTAGCCTATCCTAACTTGTTGTAGGCCTATAGGCTGTTTCACAAGTATGAAACCATCACAGTCAGAAAAGGTGAGGAATTTATTCTGTAATGATAAAATAAACAAATAAAATAAATAATAGGAAATGTCTTTTTCTAATTATTTTAGAAGATAAAACATATCGATTTTCGCTCTTTTCACTTAAGACAAAATTATTGCATCTTGTTATTAACCTTGTTCTATTGGGGAATATGATGACACAAAAACAGCTAGCTACCTGTTTTTGTGTCATCATATTCCCCATTTGCACAAGGTTGCTACTATGCTACTTGCAATGCAATACTTCAACCACTAGAAACTGTTCGTACGCATGGTCTAAAGTTTACGGGAGGATAAGCACGTTCCCAAGTCAATCTGTTTTTCATATATGTCAACTTTTGCGTGAAAACTGGCACACACATGTTTTCGGCCATATTTTGTTTGTATGCAATGTTTATAAAGGAGGCCCCAGGTGAGGCTGATTCACAAGTGTGCTCACCACAAAGAATGCTTAATAGCTGCAACTAATGTTAAGCTATCTTGAAATCAAAAAAGTTCAGTGAAAGCACAGTAAGTTATTGGCAGCTAGTTGCAACAAATTCTTATTTACAATGAAGGACTACACCGGCCAAACCCAGACGACGCTGGGCAAATTGTGCGCCGCCCTACGGGACTCCCAATCACGTCCGGTTGTGATACAGCCTGAATTTGAACCAGGGTGTCTGTAGTGACACCTCTAGCACTGAGATGCAGTGCCTTAGAGCGCTGCGCCACTCGGGAGCCCAAACATGTGACCCTACAGTGACATGGATATATCAACACATTTAGACATTGATCAGATTTTATAGTAATGCACTTCTTAAACTACCTGAATTACATTGAATCATTGAAAGTAACTTCTGTAGTGAGGTTGGGTTTACATTGACATCTGATTTTCCCAAAGGACACCGTCATTTCAACATGTAGCTAGGTATACTATCATTCGTCCATAGTTGATTGGATCTTTGGAAGTTCAGAAGTAGTTACCATTAGCCATTATGGTTACACATATCACCCTCACCTCTGACAAAGAACCCCTCTATATTTTTTTTTACATGTATCTACATGTTGGTTGTTTGCAGTTTTGCATTATAGTTGCATGTTAGTGTTTCTCAAGGCCTAACACTATGTTTAGCATTGACCTTTAGGATGAGAATATCATGTATTGGGGTCAACACAGAAGTGCTGTCTCTGTAGCACTCATCCATAGATAGTGAGAGAGAAATAGAAAGAGAGAGAGACAGAGAAAGAGAGAGAGCAGATTGGCACAGTGGTTTAGATGTGAACATTCTGTTTTTTATCTGAACGAGCTCTAGCCAACAGTATGTTCTGATTGGATACATAAGTGGTTAATTACAGTAGCATGTGTTCTGAGTTGGACACAGTGACAGGATGCTCTCAATTGTGCATCTGTAAAAGTTTGTGAGGGATTTAGGTGCCAAGCCAAATTTCTTCAGCCTCCTAAGGTTGAAGAGGCGCTTGAAGAGGCTGTTATGCCTTCTTCACCACACTGTCTGTGTGGGTGGACCATTTCAGTTTGTCAGTGATGTGTAATTGAAGCTTTTTACCTTCTCCACTGCGGTCCCGTCGATGTGGATAGGGGGGTGCTCCCTCTGCTGTTTCCTGAGCTCCTTTGTTTTGTTGACATTGAGTGAGAGGTTATTTTCCTGGCACCACACTCCCAGGGCCCTCACCTCCTCCCGGTAGGCTGTCTCGTCATTGTTGGTAATCAGGCATACTACTGTTGTGTCGTCTGCAAACTTGATGATTGAGTTAGAGGCGTGCTTGGCCATGCAGTCATGGGTGAACAGGGAGTATAGGAGTGGGCTGAGCCTGCACCCTTGTGGAGCCCCAGTGTTGAGGATCAGCGAAGTGGAGGTGTTGTTTCCTACCTTCACCACCTGGGGGGCGGCCCGTCAGGAAGTCCAGGACCCAGTTACACAGGGCGGGGTTCAGACCCAGGGCCTCGAGCTTAATGATGAGCTTGGAGGGTACTATGGTGTTGAATGCTGAGCTATAGTCAATAAACAGCATTCTTACATAGGTGTTACTCTTGTCCAGATGGGATAGGGCCGTGTGCAGTGTGATGGCGATTACATCGTCTATGGATCTATTGGGGCAGTAAGAAAATTGAAGTGGGTCCAGGGTGTCAGGTAAGGTAGAGGTGATATGATCCTTGACTAGTCTCTCAAAGCACATGCAGTTACTGTTATTTTACTGCTTTTATTTATTTACTTATCTATTGTTTACCTAACACTTATTTTACTTAAAACTGCATTGTTGGTTAAGGGTTTGTAAGTAAGCATTTCACTGTAATGTCTACACCTGTTGTATTCGGCGCATGTGACAAATAGAATTCGATTTGATTTTACCCACTTGCACAGCTGGTTTATAGACTTTCCTGTCGACTTTCAGTTAGTTTGTATGTACAGTACAGTATTGCCCCAAAGAGGCTCTTTTATATAAACTCCAAAAATTCCCCTGATACGAGGTCTTTATCTTTGATATCAGTAATTTACTTAGTCATTCCAAAGGTTTATCAAATAGAATCCTTATTATCAGGGGATTAGTTCCACAACAGTTTGGGCTCCTGAGTGGCGAAGTGTTTTAAGGCACTGCATCTCAGTGCAAGAGGTGTCACTACAGTCCCTGCTTTGAATCCAGGCTGTATCACATCCAGCCGTGATTTCGAGTCCCTTAGGGCAGTGCACAATTGGCCCAGCGTCGTCTGGGTTTGGCCGAGGTAGCTCGTCATTGTAAATAAGAATTTGTTCTTAACTGACTTGCCTAGTTAAATAAAAAATTAACAGTATGGTGATCTCATTTAACAATTTCATGTTTTCAAACATCCAGCTGTGCTCAGGGCTGCCGTGGTATCTGCATCTGTCCTAAGTATACCTGCCCACAGCATGGCATTACAAGGCCTTCTTCTGAAAACACCTCCAACACAAGGCTGGATTCAAAGTCAGAGCTTCTGCTTCTTGAACCCTGCCTGAAGCCTCAGTTGTTATGTCTACGGTACTCCGTCAAAAACATATGGCATTCATAATGATCAATGCCACTTTGGGAAAAATGATCCTAAACCAGCTTACCATGACTAGTTTCTAACACACAAAAATACGCCCTGGAGAAGTGGCACTGTGCTGGGACAGAGAAAGCAAGTCAAGCGTGTGCAGAATGAAATGCAAACATTAGTGAAGTAATCAGGGCAAGCTTTAACTCTACAGGATACTCTATGTCACTGAACATAATGGCTATGACCCAAGCACAAAGAGGCCATTGGCTGTTCTGTTCAGTGGTTACTGCAGCCAAGGGTCATTTCACAACACATTCAACTGGAAATAATAAGGGCATCTATAATATCTATCCTACACTCATGGCCATCCATCTGTGAAGTCTGGATGGTAGCTATTATCTCAGTCATACTTTAATGGATCTTTTTTCCAGCCTGTTTGTTTATCCTTTCCATCATGCTTTTTTTTTTTGTTACATACTCTTTATTTTTTTATTTTTTTTTACCAAAGCTCGTACTCTCCCTTCCTTTAATCCCCTCAATCTTTGCTTATTCCCCCTGGCACCAAGGAAGGCCTCCCCAGCGGCCTTCAGAAGTTGATGACAATTCCTTCTCCAACCCTTCCCATCACACTCGTTCCCTTTAATGGCCTTAATATCCCTCTTTCAGGGGGATTTCTGTCCCTGCTCACCTCCCAATCGCTTTAGCTCAGTGCTCTGGAACACCAGAACTGCCTTCGCAAGCAGGTCACTAGCTAGGTTTTGATTATATTGGCAACAGATATTCATGTTAATATTCAAAAATCTGCATGGTGTGTTTCCAATAAAACTGACTTGTTTGCAGATAAAAATGTATGCGTGATTACGTAGTGCTCATAAAATGTACTTTAAGTTTTCATGTATCAAATGAAAATCAAGTTCAATGTGTTTCCATCACTTTTTTTTTATCACAACTTTTGCGGTAAATAGAAAATGTTCCTACTCTGGTCATGGCACTCTAGCCAACAGCTCACAGATACAGTGTGGGTAGGCTGTGCGGGTAGGATAGTCTAAATTATGAGATTATTAAGGATAAGAGCAAGAATATCTTTAGCATCGATCATCATGTTACCAGAATAAGAACAATTGATATTTATTGGAAAGGAGCATTAAGATCACCATGCACTTTCACCACCCAGTGAAGTTCGTCATCATTTAATACACTGCATGGTTTCCCGAATCGTATTGGGAGGACCACACACCATATCATCCAAGTTTACTTCGATATGGTGGTTACTATATCAATATTTGCACATAAAGGCATTTCCACTGCCATTTCTCACATAATTAATTTTACAGACACAAAAATATCCCACCATGTCGAACAAACAAATGATCTGTTGTCATTTATAACATTCTACAGGAACTTCCTGTTTCCATTACAGCTGTTATGATTTATTTTGTTATATGGTATGACTTTACTGGCATAAAAACTGTGGATGGAAACGAGGTTACTGTCACATTCATCTCCACCTCCTGCTGGCTGTCATTTAAACATGGCCACCTCCTCCACCCCCTCAATCATCTCAATGTGATTCCACCGATTAAAGCAAGTTGATTATTGATTATTGATTAGAGCTGTAGTGAGAACTTAAATTACGTAAACTTGGAAAATGTGTGGATAGCCTGGAGAGGGGAGGATTACACAGAGAACCAGTCAGGATGACAGAGCAAACAGGATTTATTCTGTTGAAGGCAAGGCTGATGATTCAGAGATATAATTAGCATAAGTCATCCTGTGAGTACACTGGGAAAGAACTACTTAGCTGCGTTTGTCAAAGTTTATTTAACTGACAGACACATGAAGTGTGTGTGCGTTTTCCAGAGATCGAGGCATATGCACAAATAACCTTCAGCTCCCGATGTGAAAATCCACAGTGTAGAAAAACACTACCATATTGGAGGGATTAGCAATTGAACTGATCTAAATATTACTATAATTTGTTGTCAACAAACATACATCAATGCACCAGAAAGAGACACATTCATCATCTTCTGTGACGCCTCTAATACTGATGCAGTGTCTTAGACCATTGCATTGCGGAGTATTGTGTGCACTGGTGTTTTTGGAGACCTCTTTGACAAGAATGCATATTTCTTTCTTGAGTGAAAACACAATTTTCCCAGAAACCCCAGCTCTCATTGGTTGTCGCCGCCAGAGATATGGGACTGATTTGATTATGTTGAGCCGCGGGGCACCGGTCTTGATGTGAACGGGCAAAAGCAGTGAGGAAGGAGGCCCCTTCTCAAACCGAACAGTAATCTGCGCCTGTATTCAATGGAGAGTGAGATGCTATGCAAGGCTCATGAATATGAATAGAACGTCTCGAATTTCAACAGGGACAACTCCGATATAAAGTGTTTTATCTCAAAGTTCCCGGGATGTCAAGTGCATCACACTTCTATCAGTAACCTCCAACAACCTCCAACATTAAGGAACTTCTATTAGATCAAAAAAGCCTCACGTATCAAAATAGCAATAAATGTTTATCTTTCTCTCATTGCCCCCCCCATGCAAAAACCTGCTTAATAAGTCATGCTTAATACTGTGGACAGGTTTTGGGGAGAGGGGGCTCTTGCAGTGGTGCAACATTCACTCTGGCTGTGGGAGATTTGAGACTGCGAAGGTGGATGCGATAGATAACAGCTACGGACACGATTTGAAAAGAAGATAAATCGATTCCATTTTACAATGTCTTCAGAACAGGTAAATGTGATACACTGGGTATAATTCACTTTTTTTTTTTTTGCAATGTTAGGTATACTGAACAAAAATATAAACAGTTCATGTAGTTCATATAAGGAAATCAAGTCAATTTAAATACATTCATTAGGCCCTAATCTATGGATTTCACATGCCTGGGCACAGGACCACTCATAGGGGAGACAGGCTCAGCCAATCAGAATGAGTTTTTACCCACAAAGGCTTTATTACAAACAGAAATACTCCTCAGCACTCTCCCCCCTGACAATCCCACAGGTGAAGAAGCCAGGGCCCGTATCCCTAAAGAATTTTTGTGCAAAAAGTGGCTCCTAGCGGCCAAAATCTAAGAAAATTCTCAGAGTCATGACGTTTTCTTAGAATTTCCCCTAAAAGTGACACGAAAATCCCAGTTAATATAAAAGCTATTCCTCAAGATTCCTAGCGCTTAAAAGGGCTCCTAAGGCGAGATCTGCTAAGAGCAGGGAAGAGGACTTTTAGTGGCTTAGGAGTTCCCCTAAGCTGCTGCACAAAATGGCCAACAGAGGAGGCAGGAGAGATGTCCTGCAAACACTGGATGACTGGGAATTATTGAGACGCTACAGATTGGATCGTGCAGGAATCATGTTTGTGGTGGATCTCCTTAGAGATGCAATTACTTCACCAACTCGGCGCCACAACGCTATTACACCGGAGAAGAAAGTAATCACAACCCTGAGGTATTTGGCAACAGGGAAAATGCAACAATGCAGCAGTGATGACTTGGGTCTGTCCCAATCCTCCGTCAGCAGAGTCATCACCCAAACACTGACAGCTTTGTCACAACCTAATATTGTGACACAATTTGTTTCATTACCGCTGGATGCCCGCACTTTACACACACATAAAAGGGCATTTATGGACATTGCAGGATTCCCTGGTGTTGTGGGTGTAATTGATGGAACACATGTGAGAATAATTGCGCCATCAGAGGACGAGGCTGTCTTTGTTAACAGGAAGAATTTCCACAGCATCAATGTGCAAATAGTGTTCAATGCGGCCTGTAAGATTTTGGACATTGTGGCTAAATGGCCAGGCTCCACACATGATGCGAGAGTGCTCTCCGAGAGTGGCATCAGACAGCTTTTTGAGAGACGCTATGTGCCAGCTAATTGCCACTTGTTAGGGGACAGTGGCTACCCATGCAAACCATGGCTCCTTACACCTTACCTCCAGCCACGCCAAGGGCCCCAACTAAACTATAACAGGTAAGCCAAACAATACAAAAATCATGGAAATGAAATGCAAGCAATATGTTAGAGCATCCAAGTAGTGCAATATTTCCATTAAATAATTAAAGGTCTGTATTCTATTGTAGGGCCCACAAGACAACAAGAGCGGTGGTGGAGCGTGGCATAGGCCAGCTTAAGAGGCGCTTTCATGTTCTCCACGGAGAGGTGCGGCTGAGGCCTGAAAAAGTCAGCAAAGTCATCATAGCCTGTGCAATATTACACAATATTTGCAAGGTTAGACAGATTGCAGAACCTCTGGAGGATGGCGATGAGGATGAGGATGAAGACAACGATGAGGATGGTGGTGAAGAAGATATTCACATTCCACAGGGGAACCTAGCCCAGAGTGGACTGCCTTACAGGGCAAACTTCACAAATTTACATTTCAGGCAAGCTGTAGCCCCATATCATTTGAGAACTTGTGATGGTATTAATGTTAGGCTATAACCCCTACAGCTTACTATTCATTTTCCAGATATTTTCTTGAATGTGAAATATTATTTACAATTACAGTCTGCATAAGATTAGAGTGTATAATTATGTTTATTGATTTGAGGGTACATCCTTTGCTCATTATCACCAAAACTTCATTTTCATCAAACTTGTAGGATCAACCAATCACGGCTTTTGAAATGATGACTCATGCCTAGCAACGGGGTCAACCACACCTCCTCACTAAGATAGGATTTTCCATCCATTCCTTGCTCAGAGTTCACTGAAAATGTTCTGGAATCACTTCTAAGCAAAAACTCCTGGCAAGGAATTTTTAGGTTAAGTTAGGAGCTCTCTGAGAGGATTCTCAGAATCTTTAGGGATACGGGCCCAGATGTGGAGGTCCTGGTCTGGCATGGTTACACGTGGTCTGCGGTTCTGAGGCTGGTTGGACGTACTGCCAAATTCTATAAAACAACATTGAAGGCAGTTTTTGGTAGCAAAATTAACATTACATTCTCTGGCAAAAGCTCTGGTGGACATGCTAACTGCATACTCCCTCAAAACTTTAGACATTTGTGGCTTTGTGTTGTGTGTCAAAACTGCCCATTTTAGAGTGACCTTTTATTGTCCCCAGCACAAGGTGCACCTCTGTAATGGTCATGCTATTTAATCAGATTCTTGATTTGACACACCCATCAGGTGGATGGATTATCTTGACAAAGGATAAAATGCTCACTAACACGGATGTAAAGAAATTTGTGCACACAATTTGAGAAAATTACATTTTTTGTGCATATGGAACATTTCTGGGATATTTTATTTCAGCTCATGAATCATGGGACCAGCACTTTACATGTGGCATTCATATTTTTGTTCAGTGTACATGCAATAACATTATAGCTATTGTGGGGACCTGACCTTTTAGTTAATAACCTATTCATGCTTTGTTAACATAATATCAGGGTGTTGCTGTAGGTGTACTTGGCTACTCGAAACAACAACTTTGCCCGGAGACAGAGCGCCAAGGGGTTGGGACCAACCCGTGCGCCAACGGATAGGCTGAGTAAGTCTAAACCACACTCAGCCTCTACCCTGACCGGTCTGTTCGGAAACCGGAACTAACTCTGTCTGGGGTATTTAAAGAAGAACACGTGAAACTGTAGTCAGTTCTCTGTCTGCCCTGCGTGGTGTTACAGTGAGCCCGTATACGAACCTTCATACTTATCATCTATACATTTGCATTTAATAAACTTAGCTTAGTTTGAAACAGCTCCTGATGTCTTATCTTATTCCAATACCAGATTTGAATTGACGCGATCCAACACTACCGTGAATTACTTGTAAAATATTGTGGGGGCAATAGTATAGGCATCGGTTGAAGCTCAGTGTTAAATCCAAATCTCCCTATCATCATATGTAAGCCGATATGACACCAATCTTGATGAAAATTCGCAAATAAACTTGATTGGAGGTACACAACACACTCCCCACCTCTCAGCATGAGCCGTCCGGCCATTAACGAGAACCACATTCCGGATTTGTAACAGGGTCGTTAGCAGTTGAGTTTTCAGAGTAATTATGTGGCTGTATAGCCGACTATAGCGTCCATAAAGTGACAATTGGACTTACTACAATGTTTGTAGGTGCAACAGTTTTTAATAAATGTATAATTTATCGTTTTCATATGCACATTTGTCTCAATTAAGAGACAACAATGTGCTACCTTTTTGTAGCATTTCTGACAATGCTAACATCTTTCAGCTGAATTTCAGAGTTCTATCTAGCCTGGTCAACAACTTGGTTACTCAGGAAAAACACAGCTGCTGTTAGCTAATGTTAACTTGCTTGTCCAATGTCCAGCAGCTAACCTCTGTAGCTAGCTAGTCAGCTACAGCAGTCAGCTGAAAGCTAGCTAGCTAACGAAAAGCAAAGTAAGGTAGCTAGTTATATTTGTTTATGGAAGGTTTGTTACAGAAAAAACTTCAGTCATTAGTTAGCTAGCTAGCTAGAGCCAGACAACAGCTGACCTCGACACAGAAGCTAGCTAACGATAGCTAGTTCACATCCAAATGCCAGTCCTACATTTTTCCACAAAACATAGCTAACTAGCTAGTTAACTTACATCAGTTTAAAACCAACATCAAACTTTGGACATATTGTCACGCTGCTACCTTACAATACATGCAATGGGCTTTTTCAACGCTAACTAGCTAGCTAGAATGTAAACATCCCGCACCTCGATGGTGTCAAGTGTGCTGTTCTAAAATTTGATTGTTGCATTTTGCAGCTATTCTCTGCATCCCTCACTGCATCAAGGCCACATTGTCTGCTTCATTGTCAGCTTAATAAAACATATCCTTTCTTCCTATAGTTGTAGCAGCGAGTATCTATAACATTATTGATAATTGTATAATTATTATTATTATTATTATTATCTGAAAGAGGCTTTGGTATTAGCATGTCCGAGGGGCTGCGTGTGTGAGACAGGGCGGGAAACCTGAGGTGCTAAGTCCGATGTATTTGATACAATAGCGGCAAAAAAAGAAAGTGAGAGAGGGGTATGAGTATATATATATTACATATGCTGACCATGGCTAAGACCGGGAAACACCGTAATCCTGGGAAAACTAGGCTACTGCGGTGGCTACATTTCATCATCATGTCAACATATTATCACCACTGGAAATGTAGCCTATAGATGCCTGCCTCTTCGCCAAGCGAATTATCAAATATGGTGAGTGTGAACAGGATGGTGGATCAAGTCACGTGCGGGTGATCAGATTGAATGTGAGGTTATAGTTATCATGAACTGGGTTATCATAAACTACGGAGCAAGACAAGATTATCTAGGTTTATGCTTTAGCACCATCTACAGGCTGAATGTAACGTGGTTGGACCAGTTATCGCTCTCCTTCCAAAGCGTGGTTACATTTGTATAAACTTTAAAGTATTACTAATTATACAGTATATTCCTAGGAAACGTCGATGTAATGTAACAACTCAAATCGTGCACTTTAGTCTACAGTTGTATCCAGCTGATGAAACAGGTTAAAGGTTAAAGGTTGTTGTCTAGGGAAAATATGATTTTGAAAAGTTTGATTGAAATTGATAAAACATCATTGTGGGAATGTATTATAAATCAATTAATAACAAAAGTTGATCATACACTTTTCTTTTTCCGTTTTATTTCAGAAATGGAGCCCAGGAGTCACCCACCACGCATCAAACACCTCAGAATTATATTGTAAAAATATCAGCATAAAGCGACAATTGTCTCCCCCCCGGGTGTGGTACTCGACAAATTTAAGAACTGCACACAAGGCTGTGTTACAAGGCTGTGTTACAAGGCTCACACATGTACTTGGTCATCTTCCTTTGTTTCTGTCGTCCGGAAAAGATGCTTGTCACACCTGCTTCCCTCTTCTAGCGCATCAGCAATTACTGGACTCAATCACTTGTCATTACCTTCCATATATCTGTCTGTTCCCCAGCTCTGGTCCCCGCTGCTGCATTGTTTGTAATTGTTGTTTGTCATTGTGTTCACTCGGTTCTGAAAGCTGTTCCTGTCCTGTTCCATGTCTCAGTTATTAAATGTTCACTCCCCGTACCTGCTTCTCATCTCCAGAGTCAGTCCTTACAATGTTAGACAGACCTTGCAATGCCTCCTTCTGCTTTTCCCTTGCTGGGTGGTCTGAGGGAAGTGGCGTCCAGTGAGGTATAGAGGATTGTCAGAGGCAGGCCGGCCCCAAGTAGACGGACGACGAGGAGTGTGGTGGTCCTCAAGGAGCGCCGAATCAGGTTTATCCTGTACTGCTGGTACGAGATCACCTGTCTTGTGGCCTGCTGGTGGACAATGTGGTCGTTGAGGAGAGCTATATCTATTAGGTAGAAGAATATCTTCTTGTACCATTTGAGGTACTTTCTGGCACACTCTGTTCTACTTGTCCACTTTGTCAAATGCTCCCATCTTATTGTTATACTCCAAGACACAGTCTGGCTTCCTTTTCTTCTCTCCGGTGCCATAGTCCAGTTTTCCTGTGTCCAACATTTTCAAGGTATGCAAAGCGATAAAAACATGGACATTGCATTTGTCATGACATTTCATTGCTATTATCTCCCCGTTACTTTGGAACTCTACCGCCGCCTTGCTCATTTTCTTTTCGAATATTGGCATCCCCTTCCTGTTGGATCTCACTGTGCCACAGGCCCCTGTGTTCTCCCTCAAAAGCTACTGGAAAAGGGTAGGGTTACTGTACCAATTGTCCATAAATACAGTGTGCCCCTTTCCGAGATAAGGCTGCAGCATCGCGATCACCATGCCAAGACCCTCAACATGCCTTATATCTGTGGTGGTATCGGTAGAGATGATCAGGTCCCGTACATATTCTTTCAGACAGTCACAAAAGCTAAGAAAACAATTATACCCAAATCTGTGGCGCTTTGATGGATGCAATCCTCCCTTTCCAAGCCATGAGAGACTTGTGAGGCACAAACACTCTTCCAAATCCCCTGGTCAAGCTGCCTAGGACATTCCTAATCTTGTGAAGGGGGTCGGCGAGTTTGGTAGTGGCGTCAGCAAGATAAGGAAGCGGTCTTGGGAGAAAAGGGTTGGGGGGAAAAGGGTCTGCAGCTTGGGGTCAGTGGTCCAGTAGTCCCTCACAGAGCCCTTCTTCACTAGCCCCATCAGCACCACCGTGACCAGGAGGTATACATTTCCCTGATGGTAGCGTTCCACCATTTTAAGAGCTTCCTTTTTACAGCAGGGGCAGTCTTCTCTTTCAGTTCATGAGAATACCTGCAAACAAATATGCATATTTAGTAGAATAAAGGCATACTTAATTTTGATACATTTGAAGAGAGCATTGGGTTTTTCTGTAATATGATAATGGACATACCTGTTGCTTTCCTGCACCACACTCTCCACGAATTCTTCATCAAGGAACAGTTTAAAACACTCTGCCTCTGAAGGTGTAGGCAGGGTGCTTTGTAAGCCAGATGGGTCTCTTCTATCTTCTACTTTCATTCAACTGTTACCATGCGCCTGCAAAAAAGATAGCTCAGATGTGCGAGTGCCTTTTGAATTTTTAAGCCAGACAGGGTGTCATTGAAGTCTATCTCTGATGCAGTGGGAACCATCCTTCTCAACTTCAACCTCTTCTCCCTCACAGCCTACATGATTGGCAGCAGCACCAGCATCTTGGGAAGGTGGGGGATGCTCATTGCCTGCAAGGTTTGGGTGGGCATCATTGTCCTCAGACATCTCACACTCAGTCCAAAAGGTTGGGAGGCAGATATTCCTTGTCACTATCTGAGTGATATGAATTATTTATTGTATCTCCTCGTTTCCTTTTGAATCCTGACATTATCTCTATACTCAATGGCTATTAGTGTCTGTCAAGAGTAACTTTTTTCTGTCAGGACTGACTTAGATTGTAACTCAGGGTTGCCAGCTCAGACACCCCTTTCCAGGGGCTTTATTCTTATTCATCTTATAAACTTCTTCTGTGTTTGACCCCTATTTATTGATAAATCCCTCATCATAGTAATATTTATTCCATTATATCCCACCACAAAACCTTCCCCCATTTCTACCCCCATGAACTTAAAAGCCCCCTATAAATGAAATTAACCACAACCCACAAACCCCCCTAAAATGGTTTCAACCAAATCTGGCGCTAAAACTAGGCTAGGCAACAGGCTTGTATTTGACAAGATAATCTGTGAGGAGATAACATTTTATTTGCTTTGTGATTTGTCAAAAACTGGTAACGACTTGTCAAGTCATGCTCCGGTTCTTGTATACACTGTAACAAGCACATTGAAGATTTGTAATATACTGAAATGTGGCCAAACTAAGTTGATCTTATTAAGGTAATGGGCACAGCCATCTTTGACATTGATTATTTCCGTTTTATAATGAATGGCATTCTGGGATTAGGGAGTTTTTGCCTGTCAAGCATAAACAAACATGGCTGCCATTATAAATAATTTAGTTGTTGTTAGCTTAGCTGACACGTATCTCTTCATTACATTTCACCCTTGTGCTCAACAGAGATGTGATACATTGTAAACAAGTCTTACTTGTAGGTAGCTTATGTTTTGATGAGTGAGAAAGTTAGAGGCATAAATATTATACCCCCCCCCAAACACACACACACACATGCTAACCTCCCCTGCTATTGTAACGGTGAGAGGTTAGCATGTCTTGGGAGTATGACATTTGTGCGTCTGTAACTTTCTCACTCATCATTAGATAATCCGTAATCATATTAGCATCTACATTAATGTAGATTTTCTATTTTCTATTCTTATTTACAATAAAAGTGACTCCAAAATGACACAATACATTACTTACCATTAATTTCTATAGGGCACAAAAAGTATCTAAAACGCAACCAAAATAAACAGCAAATGAATCCATCAGTTTGTAGCCTCATAAGATTGATGTACTCATTGCATGCTAGGAATATGGGAGAAAATACTAAACGTTTGACTACTGTAATACACATAAGTGAATTTGAATGTCTGCCTCGCACTAGCTCTAGTGTGGGCTATATTAAACGTGTTGTTCTTGTCATTACATTCACTAGAATATGAGGGCAACAATCTTAAACACACTTTTCTTTGACAAAAACAAATCATTAATAATAAAGGGCTAATTTCCATTGTATGTGTGTGTTACATTTGATATATTAGACAGCTACAGAAACAGTGTTTAAAAAAGTACCCAGGTGAACAGTGATATAGGGCACCAAGTAGCTGTAACCTTGTTAATATAAAGTTACCTGAGGAAAGGGTATTTCATGCAGGTAGATCCCATTGCTATCGACAGTAGAGCTAGAATTGTGACACAGCCCTTACAGATATTAAATGTCCTGCAAATTTGCAGCAAACTAAGTATTGTGTCACAAAATGTTGCCAGAAGTTTGCAAATACTTGCACTAGTGGGAAACAGTTCACCAGAAGCCGTTTCTGGTGAACACACGAGTTACAAGACCAGTAACCGTTGATGACCAATCTGGGAGATTAGGGAAATCTATTTGAAAATAGAAACCAAGCTATCTAGCTAGTTACCCACCAAAGTTGTCAGGTGAGTGCCTAACTTATAAATTTAACTTCCCAATAAACTAAAATGTTATTAGTTAAATGATGCCTAGTTAGCAGTGTCATGTTTCATGGGATAGAGTGCAACACATTTTGTTGATACCAGTGTCAATCTGTTAGCATCACTGATTGGCTAGAGTTTAGCTAGCTAACGTTAGCTATCATATATTTTTTTTTAAATACAGATTGAGGCCTTCAATCATACTGAGGACCAGTGGCGATTTTAGCATGTAAATCTTGGTGGGGCAAACCATTTTTTTTTTATGCATGCCAGCAAAGCCACAACACAACACTAAACAATACATTAATTGCACTATAATGGTGACAAACGATGCCCACAAACTGTTAGGGTTTACATAAAGCTGTCCAAACACCTTACCACTGCTACACCTGGCTATCAGCGAAGCCTTGTCTGCTAGCGAAATAGTTAATTCAGCCTCATTTACTAACTTTTAAAAAAACATTTCTGATATGGCTGACTTGCTTGAATGAATGTGGTTTCTACCGACAATTGAGATGTACAAACTATGGCATAAGGGGACGACAAGTAGATCAGAGGAAGTCTGTAATTTCGATTAAGACATTAATGAGCGAGCGACGACGGACGTAGTCAATATAACTATTTGTTCAGCACTTTTGAAATGTACAGCGACAGAATTCAGAACACGGGCCGTTCTTACAGTGTTCTCCCTGTACACCAAGTCAGGGTAGGATAAATAAAGGGGGCATACAAGCAGACAATGAAAGCTCTTACAATATTCAATGATTACATTTCTCTAAAACAGGTTATAGGCTACATGTGCACCACCAAGTCAGAACAGTAGATGAAATTAAGAGGTGAAAATAGACCAAATTATTAGGGTGAGGCACATTGAATGCCGTTTGGATCTTTGCGTGTGTCAAAAAAGATACACTTCAAATAACACTATTTGACTCGTTAAATAAACTTTTATTTTGACACGTCAAATAACATAATTCTATTATAGAATGGTGTGTGTGCTAAATATGCATGTGCAAGCCAAGCACCACCACTACTATCAGTAGCACTGTCAAAGCTGTACCAAAAACATTTAACAATCACACACCGGCCACGAACGATGTGTTTACAATACCACGTTGGAGAAAATATACCAAATTATTAGGGTGAGGCACATGGGCTACTAACAGCTTACTACACAACATACACTATTATTACTTTCTTAGCTACAATATACATATCTCTCTGGCATCCTACATAATTTATGAAGCAGTGTAACAGTTTTGCTTCAGTCCCTCTCCTAGCCCCTACCTGGGCTCGAACCAGGGACCCTCTGCACACGTTGACAACAGTCACCCTGCACAGCACTACTGAGAAGCACCATCATCCTCACACAACCGCATGAACTTCAATGTGTAATGCATCCACAAGGCTCACTGCTAACAAAATACCCACATAATCTATACAGTATACATCCATATAACCACAGGGCATATACTGTAAGACTAGACACTGAAATGCTAAATGTCTAAAATGAGATGACAGGAACATCAGTCGCTAGCTCGCGGTAAGCACACTAATTAGCATAACAAAGGAGTACGTCCACAACACATGAATTGTAAGAAATATGAACTCACATTTCTGCACACGGGCCTTGGCTAAAACAAAGAATGCACAGGAGTTGGCTGGAACTTATTACGGCTTGTGTACTTTCTCTATTTACTTCCTTCTCCTCAGTTAGAGATCACCCAGCATGCTCTGCTCCACATCACCGGAGTGGAGCTACAGCTCTCCTATGATGAACTGATATTTACTGTCTTTCATACAGATACAGTGGGGAGAACAAGTATTTGATACACTGCCGATTTTGCAGGTTTTCCTACTTACAAAGCATGTAGAGGTCTGTCATTTTTATAATAGGTACTCTTCAACTGTGAGAGACGGAATCTAAAACAAAAATCCAGAAAATCACATCGTATGATTTTTAAATAATTAATTTGCATTTTATTGCATGACATAAGTATTTGATCACCTACCAACCAGTAAGAATTCCGGCTCTCACAGACCTGTTAGTTTTTCTTTAAGAAGCCCTCCTGTTCTCCACTCATTACCTGTATTAACTGCACCTGTTTGAACTCATTACCTGTATAAAAGACACCTGTCCACACACTCAATCAAACAGACTCCAACCTCTCTACAATGGCCAAGACCAGAGAGCTGTGTAAGGACATCAAGGATAAAATTCTAGACCTGCACAAGGCTGGGATGGGCTACAGGAAAATAGGCAAGCAGCTTGGTGAGAAGGCAACAACTGTTGGCGCAATTATTAGAAAATGGAAGAAGTTCAAGATGACGGTCAATCTCCCTCGGTCTGGGGCACCATGCAAGATCTCACCTCGTGGGGCATCAATGGTCATGAGGAAGGTGAGGGATCAGCCCAGAACTACACGGCAGGACCTGGTCAATGACCTGAAGAGAGCTGGGACCACAGTCTCAAAGAAAACCATTAGTAACACACTACGCCGTCATGGATTAAAATCCTGCAGCGCATGCAAGGTCCCCCTGCTCAAGCCAGCGCATGTCCAGGCCCGTCTGAAGTTTGCCAATGACCATCTGGATGATCCAGAGGAAGAATGGGAGAAGGTCATGTGGTCTGATGAGACAAAAATAGAGCTTTTTGGTCTAAACTCCAATCGCCGTGTTTGGAGGAAGAAGAAGGATGAGTACAACCACAAGAACACCATCCCAACCGTGAAGCATGGAGGTGGAAACATCATTCTTTGGGGATGCTTTTCTGCAAAGGGGACAGGACGACTGCACCGTATTGAGGGGAGGATGGATGGGGCCATGTATCGCGAGATCTTGGCCAACAACCTCTTTCCCTTAGTAAGAGCATTGAAGATGGGTCGTGGCTGGGTCTTCCAGCATGACAACGACCCGAAACACACAGCCAGGGCAACTAAGGAGTGGCTCCGTAAGAAGCATCTCAAGGTCCTGGAGTGGCCTAGCCAGTCTCCAGACCTGAACCCAATAGAAAATCTTTGGAGGAGAGCTGAAAGTCCGTAATGCCCAGCAACAGCCCCGAAACCTGAAGGATCTGGAGAAGGTCTGTATGGATGAGTGGGCCAAAATCCCTGCTGCAGTGTGTGCAAACCCGGTCAAGAACTACAGGAAACGTATGATCTCTGTAATTTCTGTACCAAATATTAAGTTCTGCTTTTCTGATGTATCAAATACTTATGTCATGCAATAAAATGCAAATTAATTACTTAAAAATCATACAATGTGATTTTCTGGATTTTTGTTTTAGATTCCGTCACTCACAGTTGAAGAGTACCTATGATAAAAATTACAGACTTCTACATGCTTTGTAAGTGGGAAAACCTGCAAAATCTGCAGTGTATCAAATACTTGTTCTCCCCACTGTACATCACTGTGGAAAAGAGGCGGAAATACATGTCATGTTGACATGCTTTTCAGTTTGCTGGAATATGACTGGTTTATGCTTTTCAGTTTGCTGGAACATGTCTGGTTTATGCTTTTCAGTTTGCTGAAATATGACTGGTTTATGCTTTTCAGTTTGCTGGAATATTCTCTTCATTATTTCTCTTCATATGACAAGGATTGGCCAGTAGACTTGATTTATGATGATGACTGCTAGCTAAGATTGTGAAAGTAAGATGTTGACATGATCAGTCCAATCAAAGCTGATGTACATATAACGTGATTTGACGTCATTTTATCTGTGGCCAATGACCTTGAGCCTTCTTGGAACTGCACTTGTAATATAACTATGGCTGGACCCAAAGGGCTGAAATGTTAGATGTCCACCTTACTAAGGACTTAAAATAGGCGATTGTGCAATGTCCCCATGAGTGACAGAACACTGAGCCAATCACGGCGCAATGCTCCTATTTTCTGCTGGCTTGCCCCACCACCACAGAAAGCACTGAGTTAGGCTGAAACACCTGCATTTTGGAGCTGCCTTAACCAATAAATCAAAAAAAAGAGACCATGTTTGTATGCTGCTTTATTAATTCAATTATATATATATTTATAAAAAAAAATTTTTTTTACATTGTTTGCAAACTGATATGTGACACTTATTAATATAACATGCAAAACAGGCAAGCCCCCCAAAATCTTTATATATATATATAGTATAGAAAAACAAAAAATATTATTTATTTATTTTATTTATCTTTTTCAAAAAATGTGGGTCTCAAAATGACGAGTGATTGGTGGGTCGCCACTGCTGAGTACATAGAAATGTGTGCACCAGACAGGTCAAGGCTTCTTGCATGCATGACTTTGAGATGTAAGTTACACATAAAAATGCTGGGTTGCAGGCGTTGGGTCAATTGTTAGGCTGTTTTCTGTAAAAACAGCAAGGTTGAAGTCCTCCAGAACTTGAGCAAGTGTCGAGACGTGGCAACTTGCAAGTCTTCTAGTTCTAGAGTGACTGAGTGGAAAACGGCTAACGTTATTTAGACAGAAGGGTGTTTTGGCTGACTGAAAATCGTGAAAACGGTAAGTAACAAATTTTACGAATTATGAATTTGATTGTCATTCAGGTTGAATAGGTTGTCATATCATAATTAGGTGTCTAGCTAACGTTAGCTAACGGCCGTAGCTGGCTAGCCTTTTTCTATGCTAATATCTCTGGCTGTGGTAATGTTAGCTAGCTCGCAACGCTAGTTTACTGTGTTGTCGCAGAATATAGCTAAATGTAGGGTTTTTATCAACGTTTGGCCAGCTAGATAACTATGTCAGTGTATGTAATGGTAGATTTGTTTTTTATTTAATCCATTGTAGAATAAGGCTGTAACGAAACAAAATGTGGAAAAAGTCAAGGGGTCTGAATACTTTCCGAAGGCACTGTATAACATTTTCTAACTCTTGAGTCTCTACTTTTATCCAATGTAAAAAAAAAAACACACAATTTCAAACGTTGCTACATAAGACAGAATCGAGCCGGTCGGTCACATATTTGGACTAGTTAATGCTAAACAAGTTTGGGATGTTGTTATATAAATTCAACAAAAGACAATCAAATCAGTTGAAATCACACTGTGGATGTAATAGACTTTAGAATTGCATTTGGGACACACTTGCATTGTACAGCCTATGTATGGATTGTGTGCCCATTTAAATGGGTTATCAGCCTATTCAGTGACACTCACAGAACACAACTGTGTAGAGTTTACACAAATATTAGCGTCTTAGCTCTCATTGTACCCCTCCGCCCACTTCGTTTCCCTTCATTGAATGGGGCTCTGTTGTTTCATGGCCCCCAACGCATACAAAGTATCCCAACTAAAAAACCCTATATGTATTCATCAACTATGGTTTGCATGCCCTGCCGAAGGACCCTATCATGCAGAATAGGTGGTTGGAGTTAGTTGGTCCACAGTGCAGTGGTTGTGAGTATACTGGTAGCTAGACCGTAGACTGCTGGTTATGGAACTGGTAATGTACAGTGGGGAGAACAAGTCTTTGATACACTGCCGATTTTGCAGGTTTTCCTACTTACAAAGCATGTAGAAGTCTGTAATTTTTATCATAGGTACTCTTCAACTGTGAGTGACGGAATCTAAAACAAAAATCCAGAAAATCACATTGTATGATTTTTAAGTAATTAATTTGCATTTTATTGCATGACATAAGTATTTGATACATCAGAAAAGCAGAACTTAATGTTTGGTACAGAAACCTTTGTTTGTAATTACAGAGATCATACGTTTCCTGTAGTTCTTGACCAAGTTTGCACACACTGCAGCAGGGATTTTTGCCCACTCCTCCTAGTGTATCAAATACTTGTTCTCCCCACTGTATAGTATATTTGAAAAGTTGTATAAAAAATGTGGCTAATTCCACAGCCAAGCAGATAAAACTAGTATAGTCATATTTGGCTGTAACAGTCAACACCACCTCATCAGATTGTCTATTATATCACCCTGTCACAGGCCCTCCCAGTCAACACCACCTCATCAGATTGTCTATTATATCACCCTGACACAGGCCCTCCCAGTCAACACCACCTCATCAGATTGTCTATTATATCACCCTGTCACAGGCCCTCCCAGTCAACACCACCTCATCAGATTGCCTATTATATCACCCTGTCACAGGCCCTCCCAGTCAACACCACCTCATCAGATTGCCTATTATATCACCCTGTCACAGGCCCTCCCAGTCAACACCACCTCATCAGATTGTCTATTATATCACCCTGTCACAGGCCCTCCCAGTCAACACCACTTCATCAGATTGTCTATTATATCACCCTGTCACAGGCCCTCCCAGTCAACACCACCTCATCAGATTGCCTGCAGCAGTTGTCCGTGAGATGTCCAGTTTGCAGCCGAACATGCAGCATAGAGACCAGCAAGTGGGACCTCATCAGCATCGTGTGTGTGTTTGTGTGTGACCAGGAGCTGATATACCCTGCTATGCCAATCAATGGGGCTCTAGTAAAGACCTCACCTCCAGCCTCACCTCTTGCCTGCTCACCAACGGTCGTCGATGGGGAGAGCAGAATTAGTTAGGTTTAGTCTGACCTGTTCAAACTTCAACATTGTATATGTTGTGTGCCTATCCCTATCTGCCATTGGTAATAGAACAGTGACTGTGTGTATTGGTTCACGGATGCATGAGATGCAGAGAGACCTGGCACTCAACACATCCACAATGAGGTGATACAGTACAGCACAAATGTCCAGTAATAGCAACACCCTTTTCATTCCATGTGTCACTAACGAACTCTGCCTAAATTCTGCTAATGGGTATTTCTACAGATGGACTGGAGATGCTTTTGCCAGACGGCATCGTTAGTCGTTTCATGGGGAGACCATCATTGGGTAGGTTTTATCTGACCTGTTCAAACTTCAACATACTGTAGTACTTATTTGTGTGTCAGATATTACTTATCCTTACTGCCATTGGTAATAGAACAGTGACTGTGTATGTGTTCACATAAACATGTTTGGGGCGGCAGGTAGCCTAGTGGTTAGGGCGTTGGGCCAAAACTGAAAGGTTGCTGGATTGAATTCCCGAGCTGACAAGGTAAAAATCTGTCGTTCTGCCCCTGAACAAGGCAGTTAACCCACTGTTCCTAGGCCGTCGTTGTAAATAAGAATTTGTTCTTAACTGACTTGCCTAGTTAAATAAAGGGTAAATAAATAAAATAAAACTAAATCTACGGAGCCAGCACACGGAGACTTGCAAGATGATGTGATGAAGTCCAAACTGACAAACAGGCTTGGTACTAATTTTACTGGACAACTTTTACTTGTATTGTATTTTTTATTATTGATAAATAATATCTGTATCGGCACAGTACCTGTATCGGCTGGAAATAAGAATGAAAGTTGCATATTGTTATATTAGCATGACACTGATTCTGTGGTATTATGGAAAGTGTTGATTATTCTACATGGACCTGTTTCTACATTTGAAAGTTATCAAAACACTTAGTTTACAATATCTACATAAATTCAGCGATTGCATTCTTCTCATATTACTCTGTAGGCTACTGACCGATTCAAAGCTTCCTTTCGGCATCTCACAATACATTTGCCTGTAATTATTGAACTGAACCTGCAAGTGGTTTGTTTGTTGGGATTGAGAGGGGGGAAACTGCTGCTGAGAAGGTTTGAATCTTAATCAACCTGCATACACATTAGTCTGGGTGATATCAACCTGCATACACATTAGTCTGGGTGATATCAACCTGCATACACATTAGTCTGGGTGATATCAACCTGCATACACATTAGTCTGGGTGATATCAACCTGCATACACATTAGTCCGGGTGATATCAACCTGCATACACATTAGTCTGGGTGATATCAACCTGCATACACATTACTCTGGGTGATATCAACCTGCATACACATTAGTCTGGGTGATATCAACCTGCATACACATTAGTCTGGGTGATATCAACCTGCATACACATTAGTCTGGGTGATATCAACCTGCATACACATTAGTCTGGGTGATATCAACCTGCATACACATTACTCTGGGTGATATCAACCTGCATACACATTAGTCTGGGTGATATCAACCTGCATACACATTAGTCTGGGTGATATCAACCTGCATACACATTAGTCTGGGTGATATCAACCTGCATACACATTACTCTGGGTGATATCAACCTGCATACACATTAGTCTGGGTGATATCAACCTGCATAAACATTACTCTGGGTGATATCAACCTGCATACACATTAGTCTGGGTGATATCAACCTGCATACACATTAGTCTGGGTGATATCAACCTGCATACACATTAGTCTGGGTGATATCAACCTGCATACACATTAGTCTGGGTGATATCAACCTGCATACACATTAGTCTGGGTGATATCAACCTGCATACACATTAGTCTGGGTGATATCAACCTGCATACACATTAGTCTGGGTGATATCAACCTGCATACACATTAGTCTGGGTGATATCAACCTGCATACACATTAGTCTGGGTGATATCAACCTGCATACACATTAGTCTGGGTGATATCAACCTGCATACACATTAGTCTGGGTGATATCAACCTGCATACACATTAGTCTGGGTGATATCAACCTGCATACACATTAGTCTGGGTGATATCAACCTGCATACACATTAGTCTGGGTGATATCAGTTCAGTACTCTACTATAATGTTTTCCTTACACTGTGCTTTTGTTACTTTGAGTCCACGGAGACTACATTGTATACTTGTTTATTCCACAATAAAGCTTTATTTGACCTGATTTGTGTAACCGGAACAACTTGTTATACTGTATTTAGTGTGAAAACCTTCAGGAACATAGATATTCAGGAAGAGAGTACAGTTTAGTTTAAATGCATCTAAAACTATTCCAAAGGTACAATAATGATGCCTATATATATATATATATATATATATATATATATATATATATATATATATATATGCTTAGTAAAGACATATGGTTTCTCACAAGTGTAATGTTGCCCACACAAACTTCCCTTATTTACATATGATTTATATGTTTAGTTGTAGGCCCCTCTCTTTCAACAACATTTCTGAGTACTCTGTAGGTTCACAGTTTCCATGAGCCACAAAGACTGACAATAATAAGGAAAGTTCAGGTCCTTCCTCGCTCAAAAGGTTTGCTAACTGCATACTGTGTTGCGTGGCGACTCCTCAAAGTTGTAGCAGCTCAGTCGTTGTTGGTGACACTTCAGGGAGTCTTCTTATGTAGAGTCTCCTGTAGCTGAAAGAGAATAATATTTGGTGAGTATTTTGAATATAGAACTTCATTGCTATCAGTGCAGAACTCTACTGTTGACATCTGTTGAAAATATAACAGCGATAACATTTATTATAATTTAATGAGATCTAATAATTGACATGTTTTCATCTGACGTCACACAAATATTTTCCACAACAGAGAGGGCGACTAAGACTTGCATTCTGTTGCCCCCCGTGTTCTCCAAGGCTGGACGATAGTTACGAGTGTTGTATTAAATTGCTGCTGTAGTCAAGCGCAGACATAGACCTAGATAGACAACAAATCAAACATGGTCCATCCATCCCAATCTGGAATATGTTTTTACCATTTGGTAACTATGAAAGAATTGCCTTTCACAAATATCAGTCATAGATTTCCAGGCTAAATACATTTATTTTAGGATCAATGGAGTTAGTATTTTTTGCACTCAGAAATAAGGGTACAGTATTGTTCCCTGGGCTACATAAATATCAAAATACATATCATGTACCTTCAGAAGTACAAATAATGATCTCATATGATACTGTTCGGGACTTTTAGGGTAGATATGTGGATAAAAAGTATAGTGGTATATTTTGAATATAAAAGGTACAATCATCACACTCACTCAAAAAAAGGGTTACATTTCTGTTTCCCAGGGTACAAACATATTTTGTGTACCCTCAATAACTTTATTATTGAGGGTACACAGGGATACTTTGGGATTTTGGCAATGAAGCCCATTATCTACTTTCCCAGAATCAGATGAGATTGTTGATACCCTTTTTATGTGTCTGTGTCCAGCATGAAGGAAGTTAGAGGTAGTTTCGCGAGCCAATATTAACTAGCGTTAGCACATTGATAGTAGATACCCATAGACTTCCAGTCATTGCGCACATTTCTTTCTTACAAGGAACAAATGGCTTTGCCACTGTGGTACTACTAATATCTGTATCACTATATCAGAAGCAGGTGATCAATAACGTCCAAAGCTTTGTTTCGTCGAACAACCACCTGATTGGTTTGGTAGAAGACGCCACGCTGCGCATACGCTACAGAGTGTGGGACCTCATCTATATTAATTTGGCTGCTCTAAATTCTTCAGACCAGCAGGTGCCACTTAGTGTACACTGTGTTGATCAAAGCCTTGAGTAACGAACCTATTTTCAAAACAAAGGGCTGGAAAACCTCAATGCTTCAGGAAGCTTTGTTTCCCCATCACTAGTGACAGGCGGATGTACAAATCTAAACCTTTATTTCTGAGAGTGTGCGCAGAACTAATGTTTCCAGTAATTCTATAATGTCATGTTACAGTCTTATTCTTATTGAGCTAGGACTGTCTACATCTCGGCCAGACAGCTCAAATGGGGAAGAACATAGTAATATATCTGTGAAGTAGGCTAAACTATTGGGATAGTATGTCATCAATACTCAAAGTAAATCCTGGGTAGTTAATTTCCCTAAACAGCTTTGGTATAAAGATGCCTAGCATTAGAAGATGTCTACTTCATTATTAGGTAAATTCCTGGCCAAGTTAAGGGAAGTACAATGATGGAAAAGACTGTTGTCCTCGCTAACGTTTGTGCTTACCGATATGATCCTTCCCTGCTCAAAGGGGTCCCAACTGCATCATGTTTTGCGTGGCTACGTTTCCTCAAATTTGTAGCAGTTGTATCAGCACTGAAAAATAAACAATATATTGTTCAAAGATATTTTCTAGCTAGAGCTTTGTCGTCAAATAAGACCATGGCTATTCTGGTTCAGAAGTGTGAAGTAGTTAGTTAGCAAGCTAGCTAGCTAATCAGATGTGCGACTTTCAGACCACAGACAGAAATATGACACAAGGTCAACGATACATACACTCAGTGGCCAGTTTATTAGGTACATCCATCTAGTACCGAGTCGGACACCCCTTTGCCTCCTGAATTCTTCGGGGCATGGAAAACGTTGCTCAATTGGTATCAAGGGACCTGAATTCTTTGGGGCATAGAAACGTTGATCAATTGATATCAAAGGACCTAATGTGTGCCAGGAAAACATTCTGCATACCATTACACCACCGCCACCAGCCTGTAACGTTGACACCAGGCAGGATGGAGCCATGGACTCATGCTGCATACGCCAAATCCTGACTCTGCCATCAGCATGACACAACAGGAACTGCGATTCGTCAGCCAAACAATTTTTTTCCACTCCTCAATTGTACAGTGTTGGTGATTGCGTGCCCACTAGAGCCGCTTCTTCTTATTTTTTAGCTGATAGGAGTGGAACGTCTGCTGCAATAGCCCTTCGGTGACAAGGACCAACGAGTTGTTCGTTCCGAGAAGCCGTTCTGCACACCACTGTTGTACTGCACCGTTATCTCACTGTTTGTGCTTGCACCATTCTTGCCAGTCTCTTTCAATCTATCATCAACAAGCTGTTTTTGCCCACAGGACGCTGACTGGATGTTTTCTGTTTGTTGCACCATTCTCTGTAAACCCTAGACACTGTCGTGTGTGAAAAGCCCAGGAGGCCGGCCGTTTCTGAGGTACTGGAACCGGCGCAACTGGCAGGAAGGATCATAACACACTCAAAGCTGCTTAGTTCACTCATTTCGCCCATTCTAACGTTCAATTGAAAAGTAACCCGAATGACTTGATGCCTGTCTTCCTGCTTTATATAGCAAGCCACGACCATGTCTCATTGTCTGTAGGAGCGAACCATTTTTGTGAACGGGGTAGTGTACCCAATAAACTGGCAAGTGAGTGTATATAGTCATAGCATGTTACAAATAACTGCCAGAGGCAACATTTTATATTCAGATTAAACAAACTAATGGCGCAGTCAAGTCAGCGCAAAGCATCTATATATCTAGCAAGATATACTCTATTAGCTATGTCTTACCTTTTCAGCAGAGAAAAAGGTCAAATCTTGGTCGGTTTTGAATCCCTAAGCTGGCTAACACAAATCCGAGGTTGGCCCAGGCTCTATCGTTTCCCTTCTTGCCTGTTTGCTCTTCATAGTTGCTGGTTTCTTTGCTCCTTTGGTTTTGATGGAGAAGCTGCTGGTATCTGGCATAACTGTAATAGCTAAAGCGAAGACGTCTCTGGTCCCAGTCATATCAATTAGAACTCAGTCAGCCACTCAGCTCATGACGGAAACACGGACCTACATCTGGTGGGAAATTCCGACCCGACATGGAAAATGAATACAGCAGTTTCCAGGCAGGCTGGAGGAGCAATATTGTCACTGAAGAATCACATTGGATGACCACTAGTGACTGGTTAGAGCTATTGAACATAAAAAAATACACCAAGTTACATAATGTCGCTTTAAGCGTCTGTAAGGAACATTAACTTCATATGAGTTCGGAAAAATACTGTGAAACTGTGAAAATGATGATAATGCCCTTATAGTGTAAGAGCTGTTTGAAAAGACCGCCTGAATATTCAGCCTGTTTAGGTGGGATGGAGTTTTGGCCTGGCTGGTGACATCACCAGGCGGTGTAAGTTAATAGACCAATAAGAATGAGAGTTCCAAACCTCTCTGCCATTAATGTTCAGTTTTCCCCTCTCCACTCAGACCACTCGACAGACAGTCTTCACTAAATTCTTGCTTGAGAAATTACTCTTTGCTAAGAAGCTATTTTAGTTTCTTTTCGACCATTTCAATTGAAAACAATCACAGTAAGGTACTTAATTGTTACCTAGAAATTATTTGATATTGCGCTAAAAACGTCTGCATTGGACTTTTAAAAGCAGTTTCGGCAGAAATGTATTTGATTATTGTTTCTAAAATAAATACAAATCTATGGAGTCTGTAATTTAGCAGAGGTGGTACACCTCTGCTAAATGAATATAGGGGAAACACTGCGTAAAATAAATTCTTGCTCGTCAAGATTTGTGGATTCCAGACAACCATTCCTTCTAACCATCACAGTTTTTAAAGGCAGCCTTTCTTGTTCAGCTCAATACCTTGAACTGCTGATAACAGGGTTCCCAAAGGAACATTGTGGTTCTTTAGAGAGTTTAGGCAATTGCTAATTTGCTAATTACTGACTTTCGTTTATATAACAGCGAACAGTAACTGCAGCCATGTAATTGTTGGGTTTAGGGGGAACAAAATCTTAAAGCTGACCGACAGACTCATTAAGGGCAGATCAAACCGCTGTGTGGGTGAGATGGAGGATGACGACAATCTCACTTGAACTATCTTATCAGATTTCAGAGTTCTAAGGCCAAGTCACTCTGCCCTCTGAAAACCCGGTACAGATGGTAAATAATATTTGTGGTGTACTCAATGGCTCACTGAACTCTGGCCTCCTCTTAGCTGCAAATTTATATGGCAGGACATTGGGAAAATATTATCCCTCTATGCTCTCAATCACGTTCCAGTTTTCGTTGCAGTGGTATGTGCTACTACCTGGATGGAGTGTGAAAAAAACAGCTTGGACTCGATGTAACATACAGGGAGAGATAAAACATTGTAATAGAGGGTTAGGGGATGTCAAGGTATCTGTGAGCTGGAGCTCATTTGTGAGTGAGATGAAAAATGCAAATGTTTGAAAGGTGGTCACAGGCAATAACTACAAGCAAAACACCAGGGTGTACATACTTAGGGTACTGGTGTTGCAGCCAAAATGTCAAAAGGCCTGTCTGCTAATACCAATCAATAATGGATCACAGCATAATGCAGGAGCAAGATCGTTTCAAGTTCCTTGTCTTGTGCAACCCTGCAGTTACCTGTGCAAGCACAACAAGCCACTGTCCTTGTTTGTACACAGTAACTGACATATATTGGGCTCTCGTCATTTGAACCTTGCCTGGGTTACAGTCTGTGTTTACAGCATCCTCATGTTTGAAGTGATTCTGTTTATCTCAAGAGAGCCAGCTGAGTGCTGGGGTTAGCATACTAACGAGACATGTATACAGGTGCCATTAGAGAAAGAGAGAGGTCTGTTTTTCGCCAGAATGGCGACACACACCCTGGATCAAGAGTCCAGAATCAAGGACACGTTTGTGTGTCTCTAACAAAGTCTCCTCCAGTGGCATCTCACAACGAAAATGGGAGCCAGACCTAAATGTTCTGGGATTGTGCTTGTTAGGGTCACTGGATTGACACTACAACTTGTTAATTAAAGAAAAGTCATAGAGGTCTAGAGATGCACCGTTGCGTAGATGTAAAACACTTCATACGTTTAAATATAAAAGGAGGAGCTATGGTCTATTGACTGGGTTGTACCATGGTCCACTGAGTGCCAGAATGTTCTGAAAGTTCAGCTGGATGGACACCTGTGGCATTTCACTGGCATTTACCATCTCTCCCTTTAGGGAGAAGAAACACATTAACTTGTGTCATGAAGCAGAACTACTTCTCTCCACATTCCCTCAATTAGAACAGGGAACGAGAGATGTGAACAATTGGAGGTTGGCTCTGTTATAGTGACATGGTGGGTAATATTGCTGGATATTGACAGGCCTCCTAACTCTGACAGAGTTTGCCTCCATCACTCATAGTGTAATTGGAGCATATCAGACTGCTGCACAGTTTGCTGATTCTGGATCAGTGGAATCGGTGGGTTTCTCACTCACACTGAGACCCGTAAGGGGTATGGATCGTCTACAAGGGATGGACGGTCACTTACACAGACAACCTCTTCTGCAGCTGAAATCTTTGCTTTTCATTTTGCTTGTTATACTCACACAGAGATGTGATCTATAGCCACTCACACACAGTCAACACACCTACTCACAAGACAAGATATCATTAAATGTTTACACGTAGACTCTCAGGCACACTTGCTCTTGCACACACACACTATACAGCACAATCACCCACGGAAGCACATACACACGCACACACCCACAGAAGCATGGATCCCCATTAGCTGTTGGGATGACAGGAAGCAGGTCCTCAGCTGATCTAATTTAGTTTATTTGGATCCCCATTAGCTGTTGGGAAGACAGGAAGCAGATCCTCAGCTGATCTAATTTAGTTTATTTGGATCCCCATTAGCTGTTGGGATGACAGGAAGCAGTTCCTCAGCTGATCTAATTTAGTTTATATTCATGCTATTCTTCCTGGGATCCACAAACAGAAAATCACATATCATTCATATTATACGAATCCAAGTACACCCGGGCCCAAGGGGTTGGCCAATCAACCACAGAGGTGTCAGGTCACATGAGTACATTAGAACGAGTGGACATTCAAATCGTCAGAGGAATGGAACATGATGAAAAACCAATCACCAATCACCGTGTGTGACAACAGTGATTGTGTGTGTGAGTGGTACACACTGGAGATATTATCCAAGCTAAAAACAACAATGGAGCATATGGAAGATGTCAGTCACAAAGCATGAAACAAACTGTTACAGTACAATAACATGAGTATATCAAACATTAGGAACACTTTCGTAATACTAAGTTGCATCTGTTTTAATTGATTAAAGGTGGTTTCCAGGCAGCTGCTGCAGTCAGGTCCGCGCATCAGATCTCAACACGGCACAGGTCTCTAATCGCAGTGTTCAGTTGGCTAATGTCTGGTTGCCAAAGACTGAGCTAACCCATACGACCACACTAGCAAAGGGAGGGTATATTACTGTAATTGTCACTGGCCCTGTGTGTGGTCTTATCACATGTAAAATATATTAAATAATATAATAAATAATATATTAATTTAATTAAGACAAAACTGTAAAAAAAATCCTAAATATAAACCATCAACTTAGTGAATACCATTAGAGTATAATATGAGGGTTTCAGCATTAAATATACTTTATATACATTTTTGATACACTTGTTAATTTACGATGTTCATATGTTTTGGCGCAAAACTGGTGGCAGTTCTGAAAAATGTCAATAGTTGGAAGAGTTGCAGAGTTAATTGAAAAGAATGCCATTGTTGATCAGATGCTTTTTTAAACTAATTAGGCTATTTTCTTTTTAACCATATGGTCTATCCACTAGAAACACATGGATAATGTGGACACAGATATAAAAAATAAGTTATTCAAGTATAAATTCTTCAAGTTACCATAGATTTCAAAAGATTTCAGGTAAATTACCGGTAGCTTTGCAACCCGAGACCACAGTCTAGATGACACAGTTTCCCTATTATAACCGTATTATCCAAAAACAAACTGCAGCTTGCCTTTTTATCGCCAAGTATTCTCCTATCCACTTCTAGGGACTTTTCCAAGCCCTTAGCTTTGATCATTTCCCAAAAGAGGTGCAAGGTGGTATGGCTGCTGGCCCATCCAGAGCCCGGACTTGAACCTGATCGAATATCTCTGGAGAGACTTGAAAACAGCTGTGCAGCGACACTCCCCATTCAACCTGACAGAGCTTGAGAGGATCTGCAGAGAAGAATGGGATAAACTCCCCAAATACAGGTGTGCCAAGCTTGTAATATCATACCCAAGAAGACTCGAGGCTGTAATCACTGCCAAAGGTGCTTCAACAAAGTACTGAGTAAAGGGGTCTGAATACTGTCCGAAGGCACTGTATTAATGGACATGGAATAGGATAGGTGACCACCACCTCCAGACCCACAAATCTATCTGATATGGGAACATGACTTGAGCACTAGACTATTTCGAACGGTGTGTTTCTGTGACCTGGTACATTCATAGACAAATGCAGAGACAGAGAAAGCTTATAATGATTGATGAAATTGAATGGGGACAACTACAGTATGTTTTGGCATTAACAGCCCTTTTAGTCATGCATTACGCCTGCATAACCACTTCTTTAGAACATACAGAGGAATTGGATAACTTACATGTCACAGAGAGGCAAAAACCAAACTGCTAAAATATTTGATTGTTTTAAAAAATGAAACAAAACATAAATTGGGTCTTTTAAAGTCTATCACATGAAACGACTCACTAGAGGGATCACCGGTTGTTCATTTGTATCTCCCATTGTCAGGATTAGTGTTCAGAGAGGTCTCTGGACACTTCTATGTTATTCAGGTTTAGTGTCCAGAGACCTCTCTGGATAACTCCATGTTAGTTTTGTTGTTTGGTCCCCAATTGGAGACAGCTGCGCTGCGTTGCCTCTAATTGGGGATCCCAATTAAAGGGTGCTGCCTGCCCACGTGTGTGTGTGTGTGGGTCTTTGTTTGTGTGCATGCGAATGCACCTACGTTGCTGCTGTACTTTGCTAATTGTTTTGTTGAGTTCGAGCGAATAAAAGTATGTCTAACTCCTCCGAATCCTGGATTCTGTCCTCCACGAGCCGCGACACTCATCAGCTCACTGGCGCCCTGATTAATTCTGAACTCTAGCTTCTAATAGACCCTATTTTTTCTGCCAGATTTTCTGGGGACGCCGTTTTCTTCACAATCATTTCTCGTGACCCCCAACCCAAATCTAATGATACAACCTTAAAAATCGGTACATTTACATTTTTACATCAACAAATAACCTTAAATTGATTGCATTTTTCATCTCTTATGAAAATGTTAAGAAACCAATAAATACATTTACTTAATAACATTTTGTTTTTTTCAAATTATCTTTCTCAAAAACGTTTGTATATTGTCCCATCTTCATGCTTTTTCAGTAACTTGCTTAATGTGATGACCTAATGGATTTGTCAGTTGGACAAATAGAGTGTATCGAACAACACCTGAATTAAAATGTCCTCGATTAGAGTCGGTGTCTTCTATCGATGCTACCTGTGCATTGATTGGTCAGTCATCTGAGACAGAGTAAAAACAAAAAATCTATAGGGCCCTCGTGGTAAAAGAAGGCAGCCAGGAGAACAGGAGCCACTGAACCCCCCCCCCCCCCCCCCCCGAGTAAACCATTGCTAAAGAACCATATCCGTAATAGCCACCTCCGCAGCAGAAAATCAAGGCCAGAAGCTAGTAGCTCGCCAGTGTCCACATGGTACAATGTTTTCATGGGTTTCCTTTTGTTGTTGAATTAAATAGCCTTGAGGTATTTCTTTAAAAACTGGCTTTGCAGAGACTACACAGAACTGAGATAAATAAATGTCATTATCCAACACGAACACAGACAAATTAAGCAAGAAGGCCTTTGGTCTGTTTAGGTCTCTAAAGTGTTCTGACTTGTGCCTCTTCTTCTGTCTATGCATTCCTGTCCCCTGTGGTCTACAGAAAAAAATATACTTAATGCCCCACAGGGCACCTTGACTGTGGCAAAACTATTACTGAATTTCACAATAGGACAAATCACATTCAGCTGCTATGAGGACACAATACCATAGAGATCCAACCTGTTGTCTTCACTCACAGAAACCTGTCCAATACACAAATAGTAGCTTAGAGGCCCAAAAATGTTAGAAGCATTTACAGTGCTTGGTCCCGAGATCGATGGATAGGTGTATTCTGGTGAGAGTGAAAACAATCTCCTGTACAGATGTAGGATCTTCGTTGTATCACCCTGTTGCAGGAGAACTTTCCAGAAATGCAGGACATGTAAAAGGTGTAGTGTATATGAGGTTGAAAAAGGTTTCTGAAGTTTGTAATTTTCACTTAGAAATTTCAGACTTGATTTTCCCTTACAAAAAGTGTATCACTCCCTACAAAAATGTATATTAATTATAATGCACATAATAATTCACATTTCCTGTTGCTGCAGGACTATTTTCCTGCTATAGCAAACTGGCTCAAATCCTACATCTGTACCATATCTGTTCCAAGTCTATGGTCCATAATAATATTTTCATTTCTCGAGAGTTAAGTCCAAGAAAGAAGACCCTATAACTTAACCTGTGTAACCGGCCCGGGATATGGTGTAATTGACAGCAACAGCTTTGTAACATCTCTATTGCCTGCAAATGGACTCCAAAACACACACTACATATCTATATAATGGACGGAGATGGCCTGTAATAAATTTGCTCGTGGCAATGATGAATGACTTGCAGCCTGGACAGACTTTCCCAAGGGCGTTGAGTCAAAACGCTGTAGCTCAGATCACATGAGATGGTTATCTCCATATTCCCCTGTGTGGCTCAGTTTGTAGAGCATGACGTTAGCAAAGCCAGAGTTGTGGGTTTGACTTCCACGGAGGACCAGTAAGAGCGTCTGCTAAATGACTACAATTTAAATGTAATTAAAGAGAGACAAATACCTGACTGCAATACGATGCTATTCAAAGCGAACCAGTATCCATGTAGGTCAGAGGTCAGGGAACGTGCTGGGCTTTAAAACTATTTGCCAGGTTAAACATCCCATGGTGAGTAACCGTCAGTTTCCACAGATCCTTTAAATTAAACTAAATCCATGTGGACTACTAAGCGAGGTCAAAGGTGAGTAACTCGTGGCCATGCTGGTGGTGATGGCGTTGCAGTGGATAGCAGCCGTGTTACGGGCTCCTGACCAATTCTTCTATTTTGTGTGTTTTTTACGCTGATCTTAACTTTTTTATGTACATAATGTCTCCGCCACTAACCTCGATTTGGATGAACATTTCTACCGGGACTCGAAAGAGGAAGCAGCGAGGCAGGCGAGGCAATGAGCAAATAGACCGCCATCGACCTCTGTTCTATTGGCGAACGTGCAGTCACTGGAGAACAAACTGGATGAGCTCCGTTCAAGACAATCCTATTAACGGAACCTGAAAAACGAGGATATGGATAATATTAATCGTACTGGTTTTTCTATGCATCGTCAACACTGAATGGCAGACTCGGGTAAGAAGAAGGTAGAAAGGGGGGTGTCTCTTTGTTAACAGCTGGTGTGCGATCTCTAATGTTAAGGAAGTCTCACATTTTTGCTTGCCTGAGTTAGAGTAGCTCATAATACGCTGCAGACCATACTATTTACCGAGAGAGTTTTCATTTGTATTTTTCGTAGCTGTCCATTTACCACCACAAAGCGATGCTGGAACTAAGACAGCACATAACGAGCTGTATAGGGCCATAAGCAAACATGCACATCCAGAGGCAGATGCACATCCAGAGGCAGATGCACATCCAGAGGCAGATGCACATCCAGAGGCAAATGCACATCCAGAGTAAGCGTTTCTCGTGGACGGTGATTTCAATGCAGGGAAACTGAAATTCGTTTCACCTGATGTCACCTATGCATCTAGAGGCGACAAAACTCTACATCGAGGACTGGGAGTCTAGTCAGCATCGAGGGAAAGATGGACGGAGCAAAGTAGAGAGAGATCCTTGATGAAAACCTGCTCCAGACCTCAGGACCTCAGACTGGGTTGAAGGTTCACCTTCCAACAGGACAACGACCCTAAGCACACAGCCAAGACAACGCAGGCGTGACTTCAGGTCAAGTATATGAATGTCCTTGAGTGGCCCAGCCAGAGCTCGGACTTCAACCTGAAAATAGTTTTGCAGCGACGCTCCCCATCCAACCTGACAGAGCTTGAGAGGATCTGCAGAGAATAATGGGAGAAACTCCCCAAATACAGGTGTGCCAAGTATGTAGCGTCATACCCAAGAAGACTTGAGGCTGTAATCGCTGCCAAAGGTGCTTCAACAAAGTACTGAGTAAAGGGTCTGAATACTTATGTAAATGTGATATTTCAAAAAATTGTTTTTGCTTTGTCATTATGGGATATTGTGTGTAATGGCTGTAATGTTATGTTTTCTATATCTTTAACTCTGCATTGATGGAAAAGGACCAGTATGTAAGCATTTCACTGTTAGTCTACAACTATTGTTTATGAATCACGTGACAAATAAAATTTGATTTGATTCACTGTGGAGGGTTTCGCCAAAGCATGACCTAGTGAAATACGACTGTACAGTGATGGTTAGGAGAGGGGTCAAAACGCAGTCACACAACCCCCATGCTACTCCATGGTAGCTAAGGAGCTTCCAACATTAGTGCCGGTATGCAGACAGCAGCATTACAAGGGCCACCAGTGCCCTACGGGAGGTTTGGACTGGAGTTGCTAGGGGCAGGAGCATTCAACCAGCTGTATGGCCCTTGTAATGCTTCCTCTGAAGCTGCTCTAGGTTACAGCAGGGTTATTGGACTGTGAGAAATATCCCAGACTGAGGGAGGACTAGGAAATACTTTTCTGGCTCGAAGGCTAAATATAACTTCTGGCCAAATGTCACACTAAAAGACTCCTCAGTGATTAAATTACTATGTTAGCACAATAAACCAAAGGCAGTATTCTGACATGAGATTTGCATGCATGCAAGTCTTACAAAAAAAAAAAATCACACTCACACACTTTTCTCAACTCTCAAGCCAAAAGCATATGAAGGCCTATCACAGCTAAAACATTGTTTTATACTTAAAACACTCTGGTGGAGTGTTGGTGGATTATTTTCATTGATGCAAAGGTGGGTCCACATTCAAATACCTGCAAGCATACATTATACAAGCGTAAACTCATAAGCCTTTCAAAAGTCATTCCATCATGGCACCTTGGAATAGTACACATGAAATGACCATGAGTGAATCTGACAGTACCTGACCCCTAACATGAGGTCATGCCAAATGCAGCTTAATTCCTGAGCTGAACCCCATTTCATATTCTCCAGTTCAGACTTTTCTGAAATGTGAATGATCGAATGCCAAAAGGGAATGGTGAGAATAAGTCTTCAGGCAACGTGTGTGTGTTCAAAATATGAACACACACACACAGAGACAGACAGGACAGACAGGTGAACAGTGACTGGCAGAGAAACAGCTGAAGTGGCTGCTGAACATACCAAGCTGGTGGCGCAGGTCATAGAAATGCTATAGCCTGGTCCCAGATCTGTTTATTCTGTCATGAATGTATGATGGTATGGTTATGACTTGGGCTCCTAAGTGGCGCAGTGGTCTAAGGCACGGCACCTTTACTAGAGGTGTCACTACAGACACCCTGGTTCAAATCCAGGCTGTATCACAACTGGCCGTGATTAGGAGTCCCATAGGGCAGTGCACAATTAGCCCAGCGTCGTCCGAGTTTGGCCAGTGTATGCTGTAATTGTAAATAAGAATTTGTTCTTAACTGACTTGCCTAGTTAAATAAAGGTTAAAAAATATATATAGGACAGTGATGTAACTTGCACTTTGTTTTCAGGTTTGAATGAGACAATGTATTCCCGTAACCTTATTCTTTGAATACAATTACTGTTTTATTGATATTATATTACTTGTGAATGTTTTTCCTTATCATACGTAAGATTTAAAATGCTTTCTGTAATTTGTTTTGATGCAGATATGTGTTTCATTTACTATCCAGATAAAAGTACCTAAAACAGGTGTCCCTTATTTTGTAAGAATCAGAATAGAAATACCTTTTATTGTGAACAAGTTATACCTCACAGAGCTTGAGTAATAAAACAATAACTAAGATAATTATATTATAATCTCAGAGGCCTAACACAGCAAGTAATACTAAGTATAGAACTGCTTGCTATGTTTGGCCATAGACAGAGAGGCCTATATTCTGCCCTGTAGATAATCATGGCATTCTGCAATGAATAGACGGCAGACAGGGACAGACCAGGATGGTCTGGTACTCTTGGATCTTCTGCATTTTATGGTGACCTATTGAAAACAGTACAATGATATAGCAAATTAAGATGAATTATGTATGCCTTTTATTTTGATGACAAAACAAAGCAGCCTACACACCTGTGGAAGTTTGTCGCTTTCAAGGTCCAAATCCAGCTCCAACTGACCATTTGCATTTGTTGTTGTTTTCTGAAGGGGGTTCTGGGTAAGGGGTTGGGCTCTAGACCATCCTATCAGCCATTCAGCCAATATCGGTGACACTTTACTTGACACCCAGCATCATAACACGTTATGGCACGGTCATAAGCATGTCATAATATAGTCTTAACACTGTCGTGACCCATATATTAATACCTGTTGTGACATGTGACAATAAAGTACCTATCTATCTATCATCTATATAATGCGTTATTTTATGGCTGGTTCTGACACCAACATAAGAGTGTCAAAACCCAAATGTATTAAAATGCAGTGAATGTAATGAATTCTTTACAGTCATGTTTTTTTTTCATCATATTTTAATTAACTGTCAAGAAGCATTATGACCATCATAATCATATTTGTGGGTTGCATGTTTCGTCACAATATAGTTTTGAAAGTTTGTTTTGTACTGATGCCCAACTGAACATTCTACTCAATGCATCGTCAATGAGCGCTGATGAAGATTTCTTATCAAAAGTGCATTACAGTGTCTTGGAAATACAATGCCAAACCTTTTGTCGTCATTTTGATGTCACTAGATTGACTTTAGATGTAGTATAAAGTTAGCTAAGATTGAGGGGAAATCACCTGATTTTTAGCTAGCTAACATTAGCATAGCTAGCTATTTTTTATGAACCTTGATACTTAACATTGCCATCTGTCTAAACTTAATTTGACAACATGATAATGCTGGCAAAGTTTTTTCCTACTAATGTTACCTACATTTGAGTACTGTAGCAATATTATCGTATTTCCAGGCGCTATAGTGTAATTTATATTTCTCAAACACTCCACAGATTCCATGTTATCAAACTATAGTTTTGGCAAGTCGGTTAGGACATCTACTTTGTGCATGACACAAGTAATTCTTCCAACAATTGTTTACAGATAGATTATTTAACTTATAATTCACTATATCACTATATCACAATTCCAGGGGGTCAGAAGTTTACATACAATAAGTTGACTGTGCCTTGAAACACCTTGGAAAATTCCAGAAAATGATGTCATGGCTTTAGAAGCTTCTGATAGGCTAATTAACATAATTTGAGTCAATTGGAGCTGTACCTGTGGATGTATTTCAAGGCCTACCTTCAAACTCAGTGCCTCTTTGCTTCGACATCATGGGAAAATCTAAAGAAATCAGCCAAGACCTCAGAAATAAAATGGGTGTCTGGGATGAAGGTGTTGATGTGTGTCATGACCAGCCCGTGACTCATGTGGTAAACTCCTGAATGCTATTGGATGAATCCCGAAACATATCCCAGTCTGTACTAGCAAAATAGTAATGAAGCCTTGCATCTGCTTCATCTGACCACTTCCGTATTGAGCGAGTATTGGTATTTCTTGTTTGAGCTTTTGTTTGTAAAAAGGAAGCAGGAGAATAGAGTTGTGGTCAGATTTATTGAGGGAGGGCCTTATATGCGTTTCTGTGGGTAGAGTTTTAGCGCCCCCTAGTGGTGCGGGACAAGTGTTGGTAGAAGTGAGGTTTTAAGTCTCCGCTCAGCATCAATGCTGCCACTTGAACGGTTTCTTGTTTGTTTATGGCCCCATACAGATTGTTGAGTGCCAAAGTGGTGTCGGCTTGTGGAGGGATGTATACAGCCATGATAATTATGGACTAGAACTCTCTTGGTAGATAAAATTGTCTGCAGCTCATCATTAGGTATTCTATATCAGGTGAGCAAAAGCTTGAGATTTCTTTCACACTGCCCGAGGTCGCCTTCGCCCGATCGTGACACTGCTCGGAGAAACCACTGAGTTCTACGTACATAGAGTCATCCAGCCACGTCTCTGTAAGGCATATAATATTGCAGCTTTTCATGTCTCTCTGATAGGAGACTCTCGGACGAAGCTCATCCATCTCATTCTATAGTGACTGGACATTTGCCAATAGAACGAAGGGGAGTGCTGTTAGGGTGACCGTATTGCCGCCACACCGCCGGTCATGAGTCATGACCGCAGTCAAATTCCACTCAATTGTCCCTCGAGTCATCAATGCAAATGTGATTGAAAATCAAATCAAACACTTCATGAGAGCCCATGAGCTCATGTTGCACAACATTTCTATAGGCTTTGCAATTGCGTGACAATCGCTTTACAACAGGAGTATAGCCTACCTGTCTGGCATGAAAATGAACCGCTATTTAAGTGCATAGAGGACATGTATTTTTTTTCCCATGCACTCTTCCAAGTACATGATAATGGTCCATTCTATATCAAAACTAATTTCACACATATGTTATTTAGTATATGTAACATTAAATTAATAATCATCTGATTGGTGACAATATTAGCCTTTCACTTGTGAATGATGTATTATCACTTGTGAATGATGTATTATCACTTGTGAATGATGCCCAGCGTGTGCAGTAAGAAACAGCGCATACTTTATTTTTTATTTTTTTACTTTTTCAAATGATAGTCGCACACCTCATGTAGCCTAGCCCATGGGCTTAAATGTTTTGATATGGTTTGTATCACAACTAAAGTGATTAAATAACTTCTTAAAATTAAGCACATTAATCGTCTTTACAATCGGTTTAGAGTCTTAACTGGCATACGTAGACGGAGCGTGAGTTTCAAATTGTTTGGAATATTTATTTCTCGCACAGAAGGACAAGTTGACCAATAGAATGGTCAACTTTTGTACTATGGGGGACAGTAGATTGACATTCGAGGCCTGGTGAGAATATTATCAAGTGCTTGTCAAATTGTGAATGAGAAACTGATGAAGTGTGTGCATCCTGAGCAAGAAACAAAGCAGAGCTCATGCAACTTTTTTCAAATCATCATTAGAGTCACATCATGCAGCCTTACAATGTATTAAAAACCAAAACATATAGACCAACATTTGTATCACAACTAAAGTTACATTAATAACTCTAAATTAAGCATATAGGAGGACTTGTTTCTTTGTTAACCGCTCAACACAGAATAGCTGCATGTGCGCGCTCCCTCAAATGTTCTATTTTATTCAGCTTTGTTCAATTGTATTCTTCATACTATAAAATAATATTAAATAATGCCACGGAATTCTAAGCAAAGCTTGTCTGCTAAATGAACTAGTGTAGCCCACAGCCATATGGCATAGCCAGATCAGGGCCTAACATAAGGATAACTCAGAGTATGGTATTCTGTTCTTCTGAAAGAGACTACATTTTCTTCATAATATTATTTTCTTTAGACCTGTCTAAAATAAATAATGGATTTATTGTGATGGTGTAGTCTATATTAAATTGATTTATTATACTTTTTAAAATGTAGATGTTTCAAAGGTCTGCATCAGTGGCTTGTAGGCAATGCTAGATGCATATGTTCATGCATATGTTCACCAGCAGTTATTTGCTTGACAATCACCGGCTGACAAAATTTCATGACCGCCACAGCCCTAGTGCCAGTCGATATTCTCTGTCTCAATCTCACCAGGATGCCGGCTCGTCTAACACGTCTTTGCCTGCTGCGTTTTGGTAGCCCATAAAACAAAGGAATGAGGCCCTTTATGAACAAGGGAACCACTGAGTTGAAGTCGGATTTTAAGTCGGAATCGAGGATCTGATGTCCAGAAGTACTTGGCGGTCATATGTGATAATAGTAGGAACTTTCTGTACAAAAATAGTAAAGACAAACACAAAAAAAGTCACTAAAAAGCAAAGTCGGGTTGGAACTCGTAAGATTTCAGAACCTTATAATCAGAATATTTTCCATAGAGAATCCAACCCAAGCAAAGGCTAAATGTCTCAGAACAGCCGTACATGAGAACGGTGACGGGCGCATCCCTAATGGAATGTGAATGTATAATAACGCCTGTCAAATCTTAATTGGCCCTGACTTGCATACTAAGGGACCAGCACAGTGTCACTCCACTGACTAGCTGGGTTCAGAGACCCTGACAGCATTCCTCCCACATATCTCCACCACCATCTTCCCAGGCTGTAACAAGCACTTAACGAGGTGATGATATACCAGAAAATGTAATACCGTCCAAGACAGATTTCGCTAGAGTGGTTGTGTCAGCCTCTCATAATATGTTGCTGTCTGCGATGTTCTCATCTACTGCACCCTGTCACATCTACTCTCTGGAGGGCGGTATGTAGGTAGCCTAGCGGTTCAGAACATTGGGCCAGTAACTCAAATCCCCAAGGTGGAATTTCTGCCGTTCTGAGCATGGCATTTAACCCCCCAACAATGACTGTTCCGAGGATGTTTATTCAGGCAGCCCCCTGCACCTCTCTGATACAGAGGGGTTGGGCTAAATGCATTCAGTTGTGAAACTGACTAGGTATCCCCTATCTTTTGAACTGTGACACCTTCTCTGTTCCCCCGTATCGTTTAGTATAGTTACTTGTGACATCCAGTTACTTTATAATTACTGTGGCATCTACTATCATTACTTGTGACATCAACGTTTGCTGTGTCCTTTACTGCAGTCTGCATCTGCTGACATTGTCACGTTACATCGCCTACTAGAGTTACTTGTGACATCCCCTATTGTGGCAAAACTCTGCATGGTCTGTCACCCGTTATACTACTCGTCTGAGATAATTATCTCCAAAGGGCTTTCCGTAATGGTGCTGATACAGTAAAAAAATATATTACAAGATGGGAGTGCTCAAGCTAGAATTATTGTCCTAACTAAAGTTTATTGCTGTTGGAACAGAATCCTAATTCCAAGACGAGTAGGGAAGAGAAAAGTTCCTTGTTTGTTCAATTGAATTTCAAGCTTCATTTATGGTTAGCAAACCCCTCGTTCACAGCCCATCAACCCTTTATAAATACATAATATAATAATGTCTGTGATTTAAGATATTGTGGCCTTGGTGTCGAGGAGATTGCAAAGATTTTGCAGCAACATGGGACCTCTCTGTCTCCATCATCACTCATAGGAACTTACAGCACACAATACAATCAATTGAATTGTGACTGAGTTATACTGCATATTGTTTTGATCATCTGGTTTCTGATGCCCTTCATTTTGCCACAAAACAGAGCTGTCATACAAGTAAAATATACTTCTCCCCTTATATGTGTGTCTTCTGGGTAGTCCAGGCCACTTACTTCGATTAACAGACAAGCTCTATAACTTCTGTCCAAAATAAAGAAAATAGACTTTGGGAAAGGAATTTGTGTGATTCATGCACAGTAATTTGTGCTGTTTTATCAGAACATCAATCTTCCATTCAATCTAATTGTCCACCAACAATCTCCCACTTTCATTAGACAATTAAACAAAATGACAGCAGATAGGTAAGACTGCACCATTTTTGAATACATTGACAGGTCCTAAAGACATGCAACATTGCATTTCCATATCTCCCGTACACCCGCTGCTGCGTGGGAGAGAGCGAGTGACAGAGATTGTGTTTATGTACTTTCTGCAGCCTAGGCAAAAATAACACATAGAAAGCAGAGAGAACCATTGTTTGTAATTTCACAAAAACTGTCATTCTAAGGCTTGAATTTAAAAAGGGACTAAGCCCTAGAACTGACAGTTGAGGCTTATCAAGACATGGCGTCTCCTTGCCTCCCTTGAAATAAGTGCCACTCCATCGACTTTGGAAAAGAACAGGAATCTTATTCATGTATGCATACAACCACCTTTCCAGTAGAGCCGTCGTGTGGGAGGGAGACCGCACGTTATTATCTGCCATCACCCCATCATAGGTAAGTTCAACACAGCTGTAGATCTGTGTTTGACACACTTGACCGTTGCTCCTAATACGGCCTCTAGAGGGGGGGTTAACCTGGAAGCGATTGTCCTATGGGGGATAATTTATTCACCATGCTAATCCAGAAATTAGATTAATGCCTCATGAGAGCTTTCAGAGATGCAAAACTGTGCGATATGGGGATATATTGTGAGTCACAACGACATGAAGGAAAGGGGTTCAGCAACAGAGAGGACAAACCTAAATCTTGTCGTACTCAATGTTCTGTCGGTAAGCATTACACACCACAATACTATGGGCTCAACCCATGTCAGGCTCCATTTTTTGATCGATGCGCCAACAGCGGTACTTTTTTATCCCAAGGGGTCAACAACGTCACAATTACGGAACCCTTTTTGATCCAAGTATCACAGAAACACAACACTTTGAATGCATAACTGAATGAATAACAGAAACATTTTCATGACAAGTTTCTATGGATGAAATGTATCGAAATAACTGTTCGAAACATATGAAATGTATAGACTTTTTTTTTTACAGTAAATGTGTGAAAATGTTAAAATAATGCTTATTTTGGTGAATTAAAACCATTTATTTGTGTTATAAAAGGTTCATAAAAGGAAAAGTGTTTCTGCTTGACAGACGGTGTCGAGAGGCGTTACAATCTTTTTACATCCTTTGACCACAGGACATGCCTTCGTTACATGTGCTTTTAGATGAAAGTAGTGTTAGGAGTTCCAGAGCTTTAAAGCAACTTGTATCATGGTCTCTAGATGAAGATCCTATTTCTATATAACAGCATGTACAGCAGGTCCATAATTATTGGCACCCTTGATACAGATAATGCAAAAAAGACTGTATAAAATAAATAATACAAATACTGAGCTACTGTATATTGCAAGCTCAAAAAAAGAAAATTATATTATTTTATACCAATACAATTGCTCAGAGAAAGAGATTAACAAGTAAGATTTATTTTTTATTTTTTAGATAGGCAAAGATTATTGGTACCCGTTTTCAGTACTACTGGACCCTACGCGCTTGCGAGGATAACGACACTGAGCCTTTTTCTGAAATATTTTATGAGATTGGAGAACACGTTTGGAGGGATCTTAGACCATTCCTCCATAAATAATCTTTCCAGATGCTTGATATCCTTCATCTGTGCTTATGGACTGCCCGCTTCACATCATTTTGATGTGTACTTTGGGTTATTGTCTTGCAAGAAGATGCACTTGGGGCCAAGTGTCAGCCTCCTGGCAGAGGCAACCAGGTTTTGGGCAAAAATGTCCTGGTACTTGGTAAAGTTCATGATGCTATTGACCTTAACAAGGGCCCCAGGACCAGTGGAAGCAAAAGATGCACCAACATGTTTTACCGTAGGTATGAGGTAATTTTCCTCATCCCTACTGTAAAATATGGTGGTGGATCTTTGATGTTATGGGATATTCTGCTTCCACTGGTCCTGGAGCCCTTGGTAACTCTTTACACTCGTACCCAGACTGTATATTAAGTAAACTATTATTACCCTCACTTATATCATACGCACTTTTAGCTATTTAAGTATTTCTCTGCCATTGACCTGTATAGTATAGTTTACCATGCAAATACTCCTTATTTATCTATATCAACTTGCAATATTTTAATATTTTCTTTTTTTCACCTAACACTCTGTAACAATGTATAGTGTACATATTCAGCCATCCATCCATACTATGCAATGTCTTTTTATAGCTTTTTTGCACTCCAGACTTTTATACTTTTTCATACTGCCGCTCTATGTATCATGTATCGTGTATCTGTCTTTTGTGTATTTTCGTTCTGGCATTTTGCACCTGCCCTGTGTTTTTTCGTAGCTGCTTGACGATGAAATTTCCCCTCGGGATCAATAAAGTATCTATCTATCTATCTATCTATCTATCTATCTATCTATCTATCTATCTATCTATCTATCTATCTATCTATCTATCTATCTATCTATCTATCTATCTATCTATCTATCTATCTATCTATCTATCTATCTATCTATCTATCTATCTATCTCTACCCGTATACAGGTTGAAAATGGCAGATTTGGACACTGATAAGTGCCTAACTTGGAACGCAGTGCCTGTACAGTAACTTGCTATACACAACGTCAAAGCTCAGGGTCTCTGCTTCACAGCTCTGTATGTGTTTTGACTGACAGACTTTCTGAACTTGAGCACAACGTGTCACAAGAAGTTGCCCCCATAATTGTGCAACTTTTGCTAATGTTTTGTTGCCTGAGTGAGGGAAAGGCTGTAAATTACGGGGACGCAATGTATTTTGAAAGATGAGACAATGAGGATTATAATAAATACAGCTTTGATGTCATACAAGCAAGCCAGACACCCTTGAGTCCAAATGTGCACTTCACATTTACATATCATAAAACTCATGGAATATACAAGGTCAACGTTTATGATCACTGTATGTTTGATTTACAGTTACAAGATGACATGGCGGTATACCCTGGGTTATCCTGAACAGAATGAGCCTATGTTTGTCGTATTGTGAAGAATATCTGCCGTGGACCACGCATCTCGGTGCACTCATGACTCCCTTCTATGCGCGCCAAAATTACAATCTACTTCTTTGAATTGCGTTGTGAAAGCCTAACACTGTGAAATCGTATTTTATAATTTGGCTAGCCATGTTGGCAACAGAACAGACTTTAAAATTACCCACCTGACCCACTGTGCTTTGTCCTAGTTGATCAGGAGAGAGGTGTGTGGCCACTTGGAGACACCAGTTAGACTCTCTCACTCAAACCCATGTCATTTTTCTTGTCTTATGTAAAATGCATATAAAATCAATAGTGTAATGTTTTCCTATAATCTCCAAACTGTTCCCTTTAGATTGCTACCATGGTTATGCATCTGTTTTCCATATTCCTTCAGCCTTATCCATGTAGGCCAATTCCCAGGGGTGTAAGGTGTTAAGGTCTACGGCATCATGAACTTTAATCAAATCAAGTTACATTTGTCACATGCTTCGTAAACAACAGGTGTAGACTAATAGTGAAATGTTTACTTACCGTCCCTTCCCAACAATGCAGAGAGAAAAATACAATAACATGAGGAATAAACACACAATGAGTAACTTGGTTATATACACGGGGTACCAGTACCAAGTCGAGGTACGAGGTAATTGAGGTAGATATGTACATATAGGTAGGGGTAAATTGACTAGGCAACAGGATAGATAATACACAGTAGCAGCAGTATATGTGATGTGTCAAAATAGTTTAAAAAAATCCACAATGAAATGGTTAATTGACCACAAAATCTAAATTTTGCTATGTTCATCTTAGTCTCCGGACATGAACGCCGTTGAAAGCCTGCGGTTTCAACTGAAGAGGGCAGTCCATAAGAGCAGACGAAGGATATCAAGGATCTGGAAATATTGTATTTTATATTTTATACAAAGGAATGGTCTAGGATCCCTCCCAACGTGTTCTCCAATCTCATATCCCATTTTAGGAAAAGGCTCAGTGTCGTTATCCTCGCAAAGGGAGGGTGCTGGAGTATTGAAAACAGGGGTGTCAATCATTTTGACCGCTATCTTTTTTAGATGTATTTTTATTACTTATATTTCTCTGAGCAATTGTATTAGTATAAAGTAATATGAATTCCCCATTCTTTTGAGCATGCAATATAGCTCGGTGTTTGCATTATTTATTTTGTATAATATTTTTTGCTAGTCTGTATCAAGGTTGCCAATATCGATGGACCTTTCCTTGGTTTTATTGGCAAAGTAAGAGAAACTCCAGAAGAACCCTCTCTGTGTTGATTGGTGCAGTCTTGACAAATACAGTTTGGACCTTAGGATTGGTCAAGAACTGACATTATTTATAGCTGGATCTACACAACACATGGCATGAAATGTTGACTCATGGCTACATTAGAGTGACATTTGTTGAGGTCTGAAGTTTCTGATGAACTCTGTCTTGCCTTTGAAACATAGTGATCTTTTTTGATTGATCAAAAAGTGTGCTTAGTCAAGTGCAAAGCAAACGAAACCCTCATTAGAATCATTTTATTTTGACTTAGTGAATAGGTGCTGCCAGCAACAGACAACGTACAAACAGAATACAAACACAAGTCAATATAGTCAACATACAAAATACACAATATTCACAAGTTTCTCCCACAGAAAATAAGAACCTTAGGCAGAAAACCAAACCAAACTTACACATAATAAACGCCTTTGCTACCATCCACTCAGAGATGGACGAGTAGAAGAGATGTCTGCACAGTATGCTATTTGAACTTGGAGGAGATCTCTTAATTAAACAGGCACCATGCACCCTATTTCAACACCCGCCCTAAATGAGAAATGTCTCCCCTTTTGAGATAGTGGATTAGGAGGGAATGGCACAACCTCAAATAGAAGACCCCAACACACACACACACACACACACACAATCACTGGGTTCTGGGAGGGTGTATTGATTAAGACTGCAGTGCGACACCTCTGGCGATCTAATTCTATAATGGAAATCAGGGGGTGGCCGTCACACATTATGCTACAAGATGAGTTATGCAGCACACACACACACACACACACACACACACACACATATACACACATGTACAAGCGCACGCACGCACACACACACACACACACACAAACTCATAGTACATTAACAAAGACTTACACACACATACACTCACTCACATACTGTCAGGCCTTTTGTCTGGTCAGGACCTGACGAGAGTTCTAGGTAACTCTATGAGCAATTGTGTTTGGTCCCCAATTAGAGGCAGCTACTATGCATTGTCTCTAATTGGGGATCCTATTTAAGGTGCTTGCCTTCCCACCTGTGTTGTGGATTATTGTTTGTGCTGTTTGCATAAAATAAAATAAAATAAATAAAAGGAATGTCTCTATTTACCATAGCTCTGTGCCTCGTGTCCTGCCTTCGCGCCGTGACACATACATACACAAAATAACACAGAGGTCTTAAAAACACACTTTGCCATCATTATTTGTGAGTCACCACCTGGATTCGGTCTTATGTAACAAAATTTGAATTTCTGTTTTTTAAATGGATTAAAGTAGAAACTCAGAGCTACAAACTGGTATATCATACACAGCATTTTTGAGGAACAATGGGAAAGTAATTCTGCTTTGAAAGTTGATAAACTTGTAAACCAACTTCTGAGAAAATAGCATTTTAAAGTTTTGGTATCTAGTGAATAGCTCTTCTTTGTCTACACCCATTCATCATCGTTCACACCCTCTTAAGCTTTAGCCCCACCCATCTCGTTTCGCTCTCGGAGTGTTCAGAGCGCACACTTGATGCTCTGGCCGATGATTTGTTTACCTCTGGATAACATGGAAACAGCCTAACCAGCTCTGCTGGCAACATTTTCACTACACTTTCTTGCCAACGTTTACTGACACCGGCCATATTCAACGGGTGTTGTACGCTTTAGCTTAAGACATGTAGCTAGCTAGCTAGGTAAACAACATGTAAGACCACACACGTCATGTTAGTTAATGAGCCAGCCAGCGAATGTTAGCTAGTTAAACAACAATGAACAGTGCCAAATCATATCGTTACTACCCTAGCTAACAGTACATTTTAGCTTAAGACATGTAGCTAGCTAGCTAGGTAAACAATGAACCTAGCTAGGTAAACAAAATGTAAGACCACACACGTCACGTAACGTTAGCTAGTTAAACAACAATGAATAATAACGTCATACACATAACGTCCTGCGTGAATGACTACGTGAGTTAAGTCCACACAGCTCTGTAGTCGCACAAATTGTGGCCTATCGGTCAGATAGTCTGTCACCCAGGAGACTAAGGGTGCTTCCACTTTCATCCTCTTCATCTTCTCACCCAGTAGCAGGGGCTGAATGGTGTTAAAGGCACTGGAGAAGTCAAAACACATAACCCTCACAGTGCAACCTGCGTTGTCCAGGTGAGAGTAGGCCCTCTGCAGAAGGTAGATGATAGCATCATCCACCCCGATGTTGCACAGGTATGTGAACTGCAGGGGGTCCAGTGATGTACACACCAGGGGTCTGAGGTGAGCGAGGACTAACCTTTCCTGGGTCTTCATGATGTGAGATGTTAGCAAAACAGGTCTGAAGTCATTCAGGACAGTGGGGTGTGCCTTCTCGGGCACTGGGACGAGGCAGGATGTTTTCCACAGCACAGGGACCCTTTCTAGGCTCAGGCTAAGGATGAAGCGACGCGGGTATTCCACACAGTTGGTCAGCACAGACCCTAAGCACCCTTGGGCTGATGCCATCAGGGCCCGCCGCTTTCCACTGATGTAGTCTCTCCAGCTCTCTCTTCACTTGGTTGGTGGTGAAAGCCAGCCCAGGTGGGGAGGTGGGGGGAAGGGGGGTGGACAGGGCCAGTATCGAACCTGTTAAAAAATTGGTTCAGCTCATTGGCTCTGTCCTGGGTCCCCTCCGTCTGCCCATTGTTTGACTTTTTGAAGCCAGTGATATTTCTCATACCCTTCCACACCTCTCTCACCTGGCTCTGCCTCAGCTTGTCCTCCATCTTCTCCTTATACCCTCTCTTCCCCTCAGCAATCCGCAACTTCAGCTCCCTCTGGACGCATTTCAATTTGTCCTTGTCCCCCTCCTTGAAGGCCCTCTTCTTCTCATTCAGCAGGGCCTTCAGGTTGCTGGTGACCCAGGGTTTATTATTTGGAAAACAGCGTACCTTCCTGGTGGGTACAGTGTTGTCTACACAAAAATGTATATAGTCCGTTATGCAGTCAGTAAGTCCATCGATGTCCTCCCCATGAGCCTCACAGAGCACATCCCAGTCTGTTGTTTCAAAGCAGTCCTGTAGGGCCTCATTCACCTCCGGGGACAATCTCCTAATGGTCCTAGTGGTCGCAGGCTGCTGTTGGACCAAAGGCCTGTAGAGTGGAGTGAGGTGGACAAGGTTGTGATCCAATCTACCGAGGGGAGGGAGTGTAGTGGAGTTGTATGCATCCTTCACATTAGCATATAACAAGTCCAGAGTTTTATTATTCCTGGTTGGGCACTTCACAAACTGTTTGAACGTGGGCAGCGTTGCAGAGAGAGATGCATGGTTAAAATCCCCCGAAATGGCAAAGGAAGCACTGGGATGCACTGTCTGTAACCTCGTGATAACAGAGTGGATGACGTCACCTTTTCAAAACGTCCGGAATATCGAACTTTTCCCTGGGGTGCAGCAGCGCTGCGTGTGCTAAATCCAGGAGCTGGGCTCTGTTGTCAATAATAATAGTTGACGACTCCTGTAGACGTTCAGCTGCAAGAAAAATAAAAAGTCCCTCAGTGATAAAAAGGACCGTTAAAACCTTCGTAAAACCGTAGCACTCCAACTATTATAGTTCAACTGTTGCACAAAAAAACTCAAGAAACTCAAGAAAAACAGACGAAAACAACAGTTTATGCACGAACAACGGGAGCTGCTTAACAGCTGCTTAACAGGCGACCATGCAGGGCGGCAGGTAGCCTAGCCGAGCTGACAAGCAAAAAATAATCTGTTGTTCTGCCCCTGAACAAGGCAGTTAACCCACTGTTCCCCAGTAGGCCGTCATTGTAAATAAGAATTAGTTCTTAACTGACTTGCCTAGTTAAATAAAGGTTAGATAAAAAAGTATTTAATGTGAGGATATGTATTCAGCAAAACAGAATATAATCAGAGGTGTAGTATAATGGTGGTGAGGAGAGCAAGATTTCTTTAACATTTTATTACTGAGGAAGATAAATGAATGGGACAAAGGTCAGTTCTGCAGAGGAGAACAATGCAACAATTCCATGCACCACCACTCCACTGATCCTTGTATGATTAATTGATATGTACTTACTTTGGCACTAAATCTACTCGAGTCTCTGTTCAGCTAACACTGCGACCCCAGAGCCATATACTGAGATAGTTTGGTCATTGTGATTTCAACTAAAAGGCATTACGATGATTTTAAATGATTCAACGGCAGCCTTGTTGGCATTATCAGGTCAATATTGACCCATAAATTCAGTCCTGACGCGCCAACAGAAAAAGGTGAATGTACCGTAAATATGAAGCTCAAACTACAGCTGACATGAAGTGCATTCGGAAAGTATTCCGACCCCTTTAACTTTTTCTACATTTTGTTACGTTACAGCCTTATTCTAAAATGTATTCAATAAAACATTTCCCTCATCAATCTACACACAATACCCCATATTGACAAAGAGAAAACAGGTTTTTTGAGATTATTGCTAAAAAAAAATATACATTAAATATCTTATTTAAATAAGTATTCAGACCATTTGCAATCAGCCTCGAAATTGAGCTCAAGTGCATCCTGTTTCCATTAATCATCCTTGAAATGTTTCTACAACTTGATTGGAGTCCACCTGTGGTAAATTCAATTGACTGGACATGATTTGTTAAAATGTCTAAAACCTGTTTTTGCTTTGTCATTATGGGGTATTGGGTTTAGATCTAATTCAATTTAATACATTTTTTGAATAAGGCTGTAATGTCAAAGGGTCTGAATACTTTCCGAATGCACTGTACATTTTAGGGTGTTGTTTTTGTTGGCATTCATATCACTGCCAGAAAATCTGGTTCAAAATAGTATTGTATGGTGAATACTCATGAGAGATCTAACACTGTTAACAGTGACTCACACTTCCACTGTTAAATATGTGACAGTGTCGGTAGGTGGGTGAGAACTCAGCATCGGCACATTCTAACTCCCTCCTCGCCGGAGTCATTTTGAGTTAATTTTAGATAACTCATGTTGGTAACCCCTTCTCTCCTCATTAGCCATGTATGACGTCAACAAACACTGACTCAGAGGCTCTTCAGTTAAACTCATTACAGATTTAATGCAGGATGTGAAGAAAAACATACATTTTGAAATACTTTTTATGTTCCCTTAAGTGTTGCTTATACACATTCAGGATTATTTTTTTAATTGTTTATTTTCATACGATTATTAAATTTGCCTCCAAAACAAGTAATTCAGTGCAATCATGAAATAATTTGTTTTCTGAGCATTATTTAAATAAAATAACATCCCATATTCCCATATTATAGGATGTTAAATCTGTATGATGATCTATGTATGAACTGCTTTTGTTTGTTTTGTAAAGTACCATATTACTGAATTTATTGAATTCGAACCCCAAAAAAATCCTACAAAATATTTGTACAAAAAAAACAAAGAAACACTGGTTGCGCTGAATGACTATTCTGTTATATGGGTAAGAGGGCTCCACTTTAGCTGACATCCGCATAGCTGTTGTTTTGGCAGTGTCAGAGGTGGAACTGCGTTAGAGCTGTCAAATCCACAAGCAGCTCTTGGCATTATACCTAAAGCGAACATTGCCATTGGCTGCACGGAGTCACATTAAGAAAAATCCTTGTTTTTTTTACCTCAATTTCATCATATCCAATTGGTAGTTACAGTCTTGTCCTATCACTGCAACTCCCGTACGGACTTGGGAGAGGCAAAGGTCGAAAGCTGTGCATCCTCCGAAACACGACCCCGCCAAGCCACACTGCTTCTTGACACAATGCACGCTTAACCCGGAAGCCAGCCACACCAATGTGTCTGAGGAAACACCATATACCTGGCAACCGTGTCAATGTGCATTCGCCCGGCCTGCCACAGGAGTCGCTACAGCGCAATGGGACAAGGACATTCCGGCTGACCAAACCCTCCCCTAACTCGGACGACACTGCGCCAATTGTGCATCACCTCATGGATCTCCCGGTCACAGCGCCACTCAGGAGGCCCAAGCACCCTTGTTAACAAGTTCAAACACTGTGATGTGTGATGTAATCTACATGTTGATTAGGCTGATAGAAATCCTCATTATTTTGTTGAATGATTATCAATTTGAGCGTCATTATTCTATACAGCCAACACTTTTTTGTTCTGAACTTCTAACACAAGAGGGATGGGTGTGGCTTGGTGATAATGAGGAAGAGCAACTCACCACTCCAACGCAGTTCCACCTCTGACACGTCAAAACAACAGTTATGTGGGTGTCGGCTTTCGGCAGTTAACGCTTGATCTGATTATATTCAAGTCTTAGTATGGTGACTCATTTAACAACAATAATACCTTTAATACTTAACAGAATAAGGAAAAGTAGAGTATAGTTAATTACAGTACAGTAGAATGTGTTGTATTCTACTGTACACTACTGTACTGAACTACACTCTACTATACTGTACTATACTGTACTATACTTTACTGTGCTGAACTCTACTGTACTGTACTATATTCTACTGTGCTCTACTGAGATGTCTAAACTTGTGATTTTTTCAGATTTGAGGTGTGTTTCAGGAACCTAGACCTACAGTACCAGTCAAAAGTTTGTACACATCTACACATTCAAAACTGTTAAACAAATCAAAATACAATACTGTTCAAAAGTTTGGGGTCACTTAGAAATGTCCTTGTTTTTGAAAGAAAAGCACATTTCTTTGTCCATTAAAATAACATCTAATTGATCAGAAATACAGTGTAGCCTTCATTTCTCAGAACAAGAATAGACTGGCGAGTTTCAGAAGAAAGTTCTTTGTTTCTGGCCACTTTGAGCCTGTAATCGAACCCACAAATGCTGATGCTCCAGATACTCAACTAGTCTAAAGAAGGACAGTTTTATTGCTTCTTTAATCCGCACAACAGTTTTCAGCTGTGCTAACATAATTGCAAAATGGTTTTCTAATGATCAATTAGCCTTTGAAAATGATAAACTTGGATTAGCTAACACAATGTGCAATTGGAACACAGGAGTGATGGTTGCTGATAATGGGCCTCTGTACACCTATGCAGATATTCCATTAAAAATCTGCTGTTTCCAGCTACAATAGTCATTTACAACATTAACAATGTCTACACTGTATTTCCGAACAATTTGATGTTATTTTAATGGACAAAAAATTTGCTTTTCTTTCAAAAACAAGGACATTTCTAAGTGACCCCAAACTTTTGAACGGTAGTGTATATTTTATAGTTGCGATTCTTCAAAGTAGTCACCCTTTGCCTTGATGACAGCTTTGCACACTCTTGGCATTCTCTCAACCAGCTTCATGAGGTAGTCACCTGGAATGCATGTCAATTAACAGGTGTGTCTTTTAAAAAGTTAATTTGTGGAATTTCCTTCTTAATCAGTTGTGTTGTGACACGGTAGGGTTGGTATACAGAATATAGCCCCATTTGGTAAAATACTGTGGTAGAATTACAACATTATGTTAATCACATTACTTTTGTTTTAGAAAGTATTCCTATATTAGCACTTTTACGATGTCTGTTCTTCCGAGAGGAGCCTCTGAAACTTAACGCTGACAGTCGATTTACGATGGCTTGGTGATAAGACCGCATTCCATTCAATGAGTAGTGTTTGTGTGAATTGCTGGTCTGTCTGCCAGGGTGAGGAGAACCCTCCCTCCAGGTTAGTAATGAACACTGGACTTTATAAATTAAGGGAAGGACCTACTGTCCCATGTTGCATTAGTATTTCTGTATTAAATTAAAGATACATACAGATATTTGTCACCATGTAAATCTTGTCTGTTGCATGAGAGCACAATGTACCTTTGTATAATTTCACATATCTGTTCTTCGTCATGAAGACTAAGAAAGACTATAAAGAGTTGTAACCTAAACCTTCTTATTTGGGCATTAACTCTACACCATTGGGTGACCGTGTCAGTTTACTCGAATGAGGTCGTGGTGGTGGAAGCAGGCGCAGGGAAAACAGGGTCGTGAATAAACTTGTATTTTACTGAGCAAAATAAACCTCCAACCGGAGTACACTAAACACATAACAATCACGGACAAGAACCAGGGGGGAGCAGAGGGATTAAATAGGACACAGACAATTTGTGGGATGGGAACCAGGTGTGAGTGAAACAGGACAGATGTAAAATATGAACTGGATCGGTGGCGGCTAATACACTGGTGACGTCGACCGCCTGTGGCCGCCCGAACCAGGAGAGGGGCCGACTTCGGCGGAAGTCGTGACAGACCGTTAACGCTCCATTACTGCAGTAATTATTAATAAAGTTTGATGGTTTTGAAGAAATCTAAAAGTCTCTCCTTTTGATTAGAATAATTACCATGACAACACCAAATCCATATTATGGCAACAACAGCTCTAATAAGCAAAGAGAAACTACAGTCCATCGTTACTTTAAGACATGAAGGTCAGTCAATCCGGAAAATGTTCAAGAACCTTTGAAAGTTTCGTCGAGTACAGTCGCAAAAACCATCAAGTGCTATGATGAAACTGGCTCTCATGAGGACCGCCAAAGAAAAGGAAGACCCAGAGTTATCTCTGCTGCAGAGGATAAGTTCAATAGAGTTACCAGCCTCAGAAATTGCAACCCAAATAAATGCTTCACAGAGTGTTTCCGCAGATCAAGTATGCAGACAGTTGTGCAGTCTTGCACTAATAATAACTTTGGACATGTGTGCGTTCCTTTCAAAGTGCTTTATTTTCTGTATATCGTGTTGTTTCTATTGTAGCTTATAGTATGCATGTATGGAGCATAATGTATTTACAGTTTTATTCACGTTTTCAAGTACTGGTGACAAATCATGCATTCCGATTCTTGAATAGATTGTAATGGACACCTATGAAGTGTGTAAAACACTTTTTTGAAGGCTGTACTGATTATGATTAAGCTATTTGCCAGCTATGTCTGGTGCCATGTTTGTTGACATTATACAATGCATTCTGGGTGTCACGTCTGTCAAACCAGAGATGTTATAATGAGGTGACGGAATGGTTCACTCACCTTTTTCGAAAAAAATTTCTGGAAGTGAATGAAGGGAAGTGAATGATAGTAGATGACACACCCCCTTCAACATGCACACTGCAAACAGACCAAACTCATCTTGTCTCCCCTTACTATCTTTGGTTGATGTGAGAAAAATCGTCGGATGATTTTTTTGAAAGTGTTTTACTAAATGATTTTGATCAATGGTGAGCTCACCCGTGATGTGATGAATTGTAAATAGTAATTGCTATTAACTAATTTATATTGTGGTTTCTGTCACCTGTCACACCGGTTTGAGAGTACGCTGGAGGGACCACTGTAGAATGATCACACCCGTTTGTTGGTACATGTCAAAGGGTTAAGAAGTTTATCTTGCAGGATTCAATAGTTGGAATTGTAAGAGTTGTTGACCTGTGCCTTTCTCTGCAATTGTCATTCATTGGAATCCAGAAAGAACAAAACCCTGTCCTAAAACGTTTACATCAAAACCCTGTCCTCAAACATTTACATCAAAAGCATGTCCTCAAACATTTACATCAAAAGGTGCAAAGTTATGGGCAAAGACACAAAACATCTGCATTAAATAAAAATATGTCCTTCAACAAATAACATCGAAAACAGACACTTTTTGTGCAATATTAATTGACCATCCTTACAAACCACTGAATTTAAATGTACATTACTGGATTGTACATAGACTGGACATCTAGGTTTGTACCTGTAGACTTTACAGGTGCACAATACAGTAACTGAGTACATTGAGACATCAAGGGGTTTGTGATGATGTGGATCAGTTGGTAGAACATGGCGCTTGCAATGATCGGGTTGTAGGTTCGATTCCCACGGTGGATCAGTATGAAAATGTATGGACTCACTACTGTATGTTGCTCTGGATAAGAGTGTCTGCTAAAATGGAAAAGGAATGAATATACCATATCAGTTTTCACGTAGAAATAAGTTGTATTTCGATAAACTGGAAAACATATCAAGCAAGTATTTTTATATTCCACAAGTATTATCAGATTAACTGTTTTGTAAAGATAATGATCAGACTCAAATTGCAAATGCTGGTAAACACTCAAATACAAAAGTAGTACACAGTTCTGTATTAGCGGACCGATATAGACATGCAGCACCAACACATTCCCAAACTACTTCCCGCGACAGTGCTCAAGTCAATTAGTCCGTATCTAACACCGTGGTCCCAAAATCTAATTATACCAAATTACACATATATTGTATTACAGTACAATAATACTGCATGTGTGTAAATTATGAATGATCAAATACACTTTGTATACTTTGGGTGGGAATTAATGGCTTTCATAGGGACCTTGTTCTGACCTCTGATGCTACCTGCTATTCGATCAGTATTTAAATTCACAGTCAAGACATTGCTCATGCCACTGCTTTAGGCTGGAGATTCAACCTCGTTCGATATTCACTTCCAGCGTTTCTCCTCAAGCAGATCAGTAAATATGTATACTGTCCTTCATGTAAGTGATATCTGTGCTGACTATGAAAATGATAATAGCTGTATTAGATTCGTGCAAAATTTTTCAATGCATGTCTACTGTATCACACTTTAGGTCCAGAGCAGTTGCTTTCTGTATTATTAAGAAGGGAGACAAAAGATGATGCTGTTTTGAGAGCAATATGCTGCAATATCAAGATCAAGGTCAGTTAAAACACATAAAACACATAAGTTTCCTTTTGGACAGTTCACTTGATTAGCCCAGACAAAAGAAAAGGACTCTAATACATAGCTATGGAGAACAATACACCCCGTCTGCCTGACATTACATATTCCAAAAACTATGTGCTAAAGTACATCTCATTCACTTCCATATTGTAGTCAGCTGTTTCGCATCATTGGTTTGACCTTTTTGTGTGTCTACCACTGGTCAGTCGCTGACATTCAGACCTGATTGGAATGCAAGAACTGTTATAAAGCTACCGCTGATATTTTCCAGCCTTCTGGAGCTAGAAGTAGAACATATTTTAATAACACTGACTATATTCTAATGGGGTGTCGGTTAATTGAGCTTCATCTGCTTCAATAGTGAACAGGCCAAGCACACAGGCCAAATTTCTAAATGCCAGAGCAGTGTCAACCCATAACCTTGCTAATAACCACTGTTTAAAGAAAATCTCTGAATTTCCAACAAAAGCCCAGCCACTAATGTTTTTATGATGACACCCCACCAAGCCAAAGCATAATGTTTTTATGATGACACCCCACCAAGCCAAAGCATAATGTTTTTATGATGACACGCCACCAAGCCAAAGCCTATGGAAGCCCCATCTGCATTCTAATGTCCAAGACAGCGGAACATAGCCTGCTACGCTAACCAACCGAACCTTGGATGACTCGTCATAAATATTTGACCTTTTCACAGCTTTCAGAGTCAAACTTCAGTTTAAATAATATAGAGAACATGGACTATGGAAAAATAAACACAATCCAATGTTCAAATAGCGGAAACAGAATCCTCACCTTGAAGAGCCGCAGGATGTTGGCCACCATGATGGACACCGAGCTAGCTGCTGCCCCTATGACCCCTACCACCTTATCTGGCTTGGCAAAGATGGGTGGGTCCCCGTTGGCGCAGCGCACGTCCGAGCCATCCCTCTCGATGAGTGCCTGGACGAAGGTCAGTGACTGCTCCAGGGCGTAGGTGTCTCTGGAACACGTGTCCAGGATGCGCGCCCCCAGGGTCACGTTCGGTAGCAGCTCCGGGTCCTTGTTGATCAGGTCAATGGTAAACAGCATGGCCTCCAGCCTATGAATACCCTTCTCCTTCTTCAGGTCCCCGCAGGGCATGCCTCTCTCGCCACGTGAGTGCACAGGGAATAGGCCACCCAGCATGATGTCCCCGTCCAGACGGATAGAGTGGGCATACTCCTGCAGAGGCAGCTGCGGGTCCGAGGGCTTCTGAGTAGCAGAGGCAAACAGCCAGTAGCATTTGGTAGTCAGTAGGAAGCAGTAAAGGGAGAGGGAGGGGTGTTTGGACTCCCTGGCCATGGTGGTAGCAGTGCAGGCGAGTGGGACAGTAGGTCAGGGGAGGGTCGGTGTAGCACTGGAAGGTCGGCGCAGTAGGCAGCTGGTGGGTGGTGGTGGGTGCACAGGCTGGGGCGTAGCATGGGTGCCCCTCCTCTCTAAATCAGGGCAGGGTTAGGGATAATTACCTCTGGGTTTCAAAGATCTGCTGATGCATGTGCCTGGCATCACTGGGAAGGTGGTGTAGTTTTAGTGATATAAGGGAGCTGGAGAGAAGAGAGGCTGAGTTTCTCACAATGGCTGGACAGTGGTGATCTCTCTCTGCAATGCTGGGCGTCACATGCTCAAAAGACCCTGTTTGTGATATGTGAGACAAAAGGGAAATACAATCCATCTGTTACACAATGTACAGTAGGCTTGAGCTCTCTATTAGACACAGGCACATAGGTCATTAAAAATGTACTTTGAAGTCCGGAATTACTTGATCCCATGATAAATAAGACTGTATAAAATAAATAAGTACTGAGGTATTTTGTATGCATCTTGTACTAATGCAATTGCCCAGAGAAAGATTGTTCAATACTCCAGCACCCTCACCTTGCGAAGACAACGACAATTGTTTTATGAGGTTGGAGAACACATTGGGAGGGATCTTAGACCATTCCTCCATACAAAATCTTTACAGATCCATGATCCATGACAATATGCTTGGGGATATTGTCTTGCTTGAAGATCCACTCGCGACCAAGTTTCAGACTCCTGGCAGAGGTAACCATGTTTTTGGCTAGAATTTTCTGGTACTTGGTAAAGTTCATGATAACATTGACCTTAACAAGGGCCCCAGGACCAGCGGAAGCAAAAATAGCCACATAACATCAAAGATCTACAACCATATTTTACAGTAGGGATGAGGTATTTTCTGCATAAGAATTTTTCTCTCTAAGGACAAACTCGTGGTCAAAGACTCTATTTCCGTGTCATATGCTGTTTATCAAACTCCAGGCGGTGCTATGGTCAGATGACATGAAAAGAGAGCTCTTTGGCTTTGCACACCGACGGTGGGTTACTTGTTAAACTAAAATTGTATTAGTATAAAATAATACACTTTTTTTGAACATACAATATACCTCAGTATTTGCATTCTTTATTTTATAGTATTTTTTGCTGGATCAAGGGATCCAATAATTCCGTACCCCACTGTACGTATAAGGCACACGACCACACAAATTCACCTATGCTGTTTCTCTCTTCTCTCTCTCTTTCTCAAACACATACACTATATATACAAAAGTATGTGGACACCCCTTCAAATTAATGGATTTGGATAATTACGCCACACCAGTTGCTGACAGGTGTATAAAATAAATTGAGCACACAGCCATGCAATCTCCATAGTAAAACATTGGCAGTAGAATGGCCTTACTGAAGAGCTCAGTGACCTTCAAAATGGCACTGTCATAGGATGCCACCTTTACAACAAATCAGTTTGTCAAATTTGTGCTCTGCTAGAGCTGCCCTGGTCAACTGTGCTGTTATTGTGAAGTAGAAATGTCTAGGAGCAACAACGGCCCAACCAGGAAGTGGTAGGCCACCAAGCTCACAGAACGGGACCGCAGTGTGCTGAAGTGTGTTCCAAACTGCCTCTGGAAGCAACATCAGCACAAGAACTGTTTGTCGGGAGCTTCATGAAATGGGTTTCCATGATTGAGCAGCCGCACACAAGACTAAATTCACCATGTTCAATGCCAAGTGTCGACTGGAGTGGTGTAAAGCAGTGGAAACGCGTTCTCTGGAGTGATGAATCACGCTTACCATCTGGCAGTCCGACGGACTAATCTGTGTTTGGCGGATGCCAGGAGAACGCTACCTGACCCAATGCATAGCGCCAACTGTAAAGTTTGGTGGAGGAGGAATAATGGTCAAATTCAAATCTGGACCTCGAAGTCAGTTCTAATGCATTTTCTATTCTTCCTCTATAATCAGGGTCTGTTTTAGACCAATTGGAAGCAATTCATTATTAGGTAGAAGAGAAAACCATCAGTATGCCAGACCTCCAGCAGTATGCCAGACCTCCAGCAGTATGACAGACCTCCGGCAGTATGCCAGACCTCCGGCAGTATGCCAGACCACCGGCAGTATGCCAGACCACCGGCAGTATGCCAGACATCCAGCAGTATGCCAGACATCCAGCAGTATGCCAGACATCCAGCAGTATGCCAGACATCCAGCAGTATGCCAGACATCCAGCAGTATGCCAGACTTCCAGGGAAGGATCTGCACTAAAGCACACACACACACAGTGAGAGAGTATAGGGGCAGACAAAGGAATCTCCCTTTGAAAACGGTGAAATCTTCAAACATACGCACATCTGCATAAACTCTGCCTACTGTGCTTGATAAAAACATTAAATAATTGTAATATCATGTAATAAGCTATTGCATTTGCAATGACTCCTTACCCTGATGTGAATGTAAAGTTACTGTGATGTTTTTTACATAATCCATAGGTAATACAGCAAGCTACATCAAAATCGACACATCAGCATCACACCCTCCAGCCTTAAAGATATATTGTCGTACAACAGCATCGATGACAGAAACAGTGTGTGTCTGTGAGTGTGTTTATGTGAACATGCGCTGACTGCTAGCCTGTAAAATGGTCTGCAGTTTATTTAGTAGGCTCTGCCTGTTTACAGAGCAGGATAGTGTTTTCATTGTTATTCCATCTGAGAGGAAATTCAGGACTTTGCTGTTGTTCAGGAATGAGAGTGGCTTGCTGGCTTTTCTTTCAATGTTGCCCACATAAAAACTCATTATCCACACTTATTTACGACACAGAATCATTTTTGGTACAAATGACAATTATCTTTGGAGAGCCCCTTGTGATTACAGAAGCATAAAAATGTTGCACCTGATCAATCGAGGCTCCATGTGCACATTATATGGCCGTTACTCTGGTCGGTCTTACCTTTTTAACCAGATACTGATTGCTACCTGGGAAAACAGTGTGTGCCATCTCCAGCCAATCGCTCACATCCCAAAGAGTAGCATGCCAGTGAGAGAAAGCTGGAGCTTGGAACTCAGGACGTGCATTGTGCTCTCCTACATTGGCGAAATACTTAAGATTATATATTTTTTTATCTATAACTCTTTGAAATAAGCTACTGCTGCACGAACAAAGCATGCTGATAACAACAACATGTAGCATAGCATGAGAAGGGAACCTGTGCCGCACATTCTCATCTGTGGTGAAATGGCGGCTCGTAAACTCCAGCTGTGATTGCCAATATTTCCACCATAAATGGTTGAGTTGTTCTATTCTAGTAGCCTATTACTTATTTATTTACTAAGCTATTCTGACTGAGTATTGAGAAAATTAGATTGATTTGTAGATTGAAAATGTAGATTTCAGCCTAAATACACAAACCCAAAAGTAATCATTTTTAACTAGCAATGCTACAGAGTTCTACTGTAAAAACATGTCTATAAATTGCTGACATCTGCTCACTTTTGAGGACACACGCTCAAGTTAGGGCGGCAGGTAGCCTAGCGGTTACAGCGTTGGGCCAGTAACCGAAAGGTCGCTGGTTTGAATACCCGAGCCGACAAGGTGAAAAACTTGTCGATGTGTCCTTGAGCAAGGCACTTAACCCTATTTTGCTCCAGGGGCTGAGCCTGTAGGTAGGCCATCATTGTAAATAAAAATGTGTTGCCTAGTGCATAGTACAAATATTATTAAAATATGACATACACTATATGTATAAAAGATTTCACCTTTATTATAACTGTAAAATAAATATGATCATATTTAGTGACAGTACAAATTTGGCCCCATTTCATATAACAGATTAAAGAGCATTTTCTGCCAAGTCTCCTCTGAGCGACACAGAGAGAACATTTCAATGTCTGCAGACTCATTACAAGTTCTGCTTTACACATAATGTGTTTTTGCGACCAAGACACAGTGGTCATGTTTCAATTCTAAAATATCACTACTATATCACTACTGCTGGATTGGCTAGACCCTTTAATATGCCGTCTCCCAGGCTTGGCTCCATCCTTCAGAGGGAGAATAAATCTATTCTTTGTCTGGATAGGCCAGAAAATGTGACACGTCACTCCCTGTGCAAATGTGGGGTGTAAAACCCTTCAAGTCAGCTCCGCTGACAGAGTGGCAGTGAAAGCAGACAGATGGGGCTTTCTAGCACTGCAATGTTTACAGAGCGCTTTGTGCACCAAAAGGTCAGTCGGAACCAGTCCAGAACCACTCAAAGTCCCCTAAATAAGAAAGTTAACATCTAAAAGGTTGACACGGTAGACTATATACAGTGGGGAGAACAAGTATTTGATACACTGCCGATTTTGCAGGTTTTCCCACTTACAAAGCATGTAGAAGTCTGTAATTTTTATCATAGGTACTCTTCAACTGTGAGTGATGGAATCTAAAACAAAAATCCAGAAAATCACATTGTATGATTTTTAAGTAATTCATTTGCATTTTATTGCATGACATAAGTATTTGATACATCAGAAAAGCAGAACTTAATATTTGGTACAGAAACCTTTGTTTGCAATTACAGAGATCATATGTTTCCTGTAGTTCTTGACCAGGTTTGCACACACTGCAGCAGGGATTTTGGCCCACTCCTCCATACAGATCCTTCAGGTTTCGGGGCTGTCGCTGGGCAATACGGACTTTCAGCTCCCTCCAAAGATTTTCTATTGGGTTCAGGTCTGGAGACTGGCTAGGCCACTCCAGGACCTTGAGATGCTTCTTACGGGGCCACTCCTTAGTTGCCCTGGCTGTGTGTTTCGGGTCATTGTCATGATGGAAGACCCAGCCACGACCCATCTTCAATGCTCTTACTGAGGGAAGGAGGTTGTTGGCCAAGATCTCGCGATACATGGCCCCATCCATCCTCCCCTCAATACGGTGCAGTCGTCCTGTCCCCTTTGCAGAAAAGCATCCCCAAAGAATGATGTTTCCACCTCCATGCTTCACGGTTGGGATGGTGTTCTTGGGGTTGTACTCATCCTTCTTCTTCCTCCAAACACGGCGAGTGGAGTTTAGACCAAAAAGCTCTATTTTTGTCTCATCAGACCACATGACCTTCTCCCATTCCTCCTCTGGATCATTCAGATGGTCATTGGCAAACTTCAGACGGGCCTGGACATGCGCTGGCTTAAGCAGGGGGACCTTGCGTGCGCTGCAGGATTTTAATCCATGACGGTGTAGTGTGTTACTAATGGTTTTCTTTGAGACTGTGGTCCCAGCTCTCTTCAGGTCATTGACCAGGTCCTGCCGTGTAGTTCTGGGCTGATCCCTCACCTTCCTCATGATCATTGATGCCCCACGAGGTGAGATCTTGCATGGTGCCCCAGACCGAGGGAGATTGACCGTCATCTTGAACTTCTTCCATTTTCTAATAATTTCGCCAACAGTTGTTGCCTTCTCACCAAGCTGCTTGCCTATTGTCCTGTAGCCCATCCCAGCCTTGTGCAGGTCTACAATTTTATTCCTGATGTCCTTACACAGCTCTCTGGCCTTGGCCATTGTGGAGAGGTTGGAGTCTGTTTGATTGAGTGTGTGGACAGGTGTCTTTTATACAGGTAACGAGTTCAAACAGGTGCAGTTAATGCAGGTAATGAGTGGAGAACAGGAGGGCTTCTTAAAGAAAAACTAACAGGTCTGTGAGAGCCGGAATTCTTACTGGTTGGTAGGTGATCAAATACTTATGTCATGCAATAAAATGCAAATTAATTATTTAAAAATCATACAATGTGATTTTCTGGATTTTTGTTTTAGATTCCGTCTCTCACAGTTGAAGTGTACATATGATAAAAATTACAGACCTCTACATGCTTTGTAAGTAGGAAAACCTGCAAAATTGGCAGTGTATCAAATACTTGTTCTCCCCACTGTACCAACAGGCTTATTTGTAGACTACTGCAGCATCAACTCGTAACCCAGCGAGTCCATAACGTTTTCTTCAACCCAACTTATCAACTACAATATCTAAGCGCAGAGCATATGTTATCTTTAAATGACCACACACATAAAGCAACAACTTTGCAACAGCCAGTCAAAATGATAAAACTCTTTTGACTTGAAGATTTGACCCACAGGTGACGGTTAAGCAGGTTGAATCAAACAGCAACGTTTTGTCTCAGCCTCATGGCAAAATGTGTAGAATATGAAGAGATTAGCCTCATGGCAAAATGTGTAGAATATGAAGAGATTAGCCTCATGGCAAAATGTGTAGAATATGAAGAGATTAGCCTCATGGCAAAATGTGTAGAATATGAAGAGATTAGCCTCATGGCAAAATGTGTAGAATATGAAGAGATTAGCCTCATGGCAAAATGTGTAGAATATGAAGAGATTAGCCTCATGGCAAAATGTGTAGAATATGAAGATATTAGCCTCATGGCAAAATGTGTAGAATATGAAGAGATTAGCCTCATGGCAAAATGTGTAGAATATGAAGATATTAGCCTCATGGCAAAATGTGTAGAATTGCATGATATTAGCTATAAAAGTCAAATGTTTCTCTTTTCCCAGTGGAACAATTAGTAGAATTGTAGGAAGTTATTTGAGTCATTGATCAGACCTTGTGTGCTGTGAAACTGTGGTATGCCCCAAATCATTCAACATTCACTGCAAAAAAAAAAAAAAAAGCTATATCAATCAAATATAGGCATAATAGTTTTTGCACTTAATAGGCCTAACGTTATCTAAATTCATGAAATGTATTGTCCAAGATTTGATTGCACACTGCAACCTCCCCTATTTTTTTCAAAATAAAACAAATTGTGATAAAGGTGCAATATAATCAATGAGCATTATGCTTGAAAGGTGAGAACGTCACTCTGGGATTGTTTTATGAGATAGTCTATTCAGTGGTTTGCATTTTACATTTCTTAAGTTTTTCTCTCTCTCCCTTTCAATCGATTTGGACTCTGCTGATGATGACAGAACTGCGCTGGAAACACGCATAAATCATAACTACACGCAAAATTACTATGCATTTTTGAATGAGTATTTCCTTCAATGGGACCACTTTCTTGACCATGTTTTTGAGTATCTACCAGAAAGATATATCACAAGCACAACCCTCTTCAATTATTTGTTTAATAGGTCAAAATGTGACTGTAGGGTGAATGACTGGAAGCGTGAGTGCTTCGAAAACGGATATTCTCAATATCAAGTCTGTAGCTTATCGCTGAAGAAGAAGATAAAAACAAAAAAATCGAAACGCATTAAATAAGAACAGAAGTCATGTCGCATAAGAAATACTTTGTAGAAATTCAACAATTAAGTAGGACTTACCTGCGGGTGACTGAGATCGGGTCCCTCGCGCTCTCACTGCCAAGCCTGTGCTGTGCTCGTGGTGCTGAAAGAACAGCACAGGAAGCGCGAGCGCGTCTCTTCTCTCGTTGAATCTCCCAATACTCCCACACGTCCGTGATTGGTTTTCCAACTCTATACTACCTAATGCTTCTCTGATGGTTTGTTAGTTGTTTTCTGCACATACTAGGCAGTTTATTTCAACTGGCTGTTTCAATAACCATAACCCATGATCACTTGAAGACGTGTGCAGGGACTATTTAGGACGAATTTATATAATTCATGCTCAGAGTGTGTTTGCATGGTCCAAAAGTGCATGGTGGCACGCTCCTTCCCTCAAGACATGCATAGCCAGCCTGGTTTTACACACTAGACGTAACGTAGTAAAGTATATCCGGGACATTCAAATTATTATGATATGTTATGTTTGGTTTGGTTATATACGACAAATGGTTACTTAAGGCAAAAATGAAATTAGGGTGGTTGCTGCCTGAGTGGGGATATACAAGTTGACATTTTTATTCACCAGCAATTTACGTCCAGAATGACTGATGGGAAGGCTAAGATGTGAGTGGGAAAACATATGCACACGGTGGATGTTGAAACGGTAGTTTTCGTTTACGACACCGTTAGGAAATGCAGTCACATTGCGCCATCGTGTGGGTGCAAAATAGCCCAGTCAAGTGTAGCAGAGCTTGTCTTGGTAAAAGCGCAACGCAAACCCAACACCTGAAGTAGAAAAATAAGACCATATCCCGATTATTGTATGGTTATACAGTAGGCCAAGGTCTGTAGTTATTATATAAGCAATACAATGTGTTGCACTGACAGTGACTGTAGCTGGCTTGTGCATGTGCCTTGAGGAAATAAATATGCAAGCAGACAATAATTATATATTTTTTGTCTGGACTGCCTGCTTCCTATTTCGAAAACTGTATGTGTAAATTTCACAAGAAATAATTGCTTGCATTTGTATATGCCGTGCGTTATTGGTAAAATATGCCACACTGATGAAAGCGAATGGTCTCAACCCACTGGGCAAAAACTGATTGAATCAACGTTTTTCCCACGACATGTCAGCAAACAAATTATATGTGATGACGTTGAACCCAATGTGGAAAACTGATTGGATTTGCAAAAAGTCAAACATAAGGGAATTTCGTATTTCTTTCACCCAACTTTTAACCTAAATTCAATCATTTCACATTGAATTGACTTTACTTGACAACTCAACCAAATATCAATCAAAACTAGATGTTGATATTATGTCTGTGCCCAGTGGGAATAGCTTAAACTACAAGTTCCCACAGTTCCAAGCTCAGTCGCTTATCACCTATTTTAAGAAATTCAGCTCAAATATATTTTCCCAAACATAAAAGCCACGTATTTTTGATAATTTTGTTAATTTATTTAATAATTAGATTATTCCAGTGATAGCCTACCATGGCTACCATGGCCCAAAAAAATGTATCCAATGGACAACCAGCTGTAGCTCCAGGCCAGTAGCAAGCTAAAACAGGAATACCTAGACTTATTGTAAGACCCACCGATGGCAGCTCTAACGCTCAGAACCACCCTCCTGCTCAGGCCAGAGAGTATCTGATTAGGGCTTTAGCTCCACTAGCCAGCCAGTTTTGCAGCTGCCACCCACTGGAAACAGACATCAGTTCAACATCTAATTTTGATTTACATTTCTTTGAATTGTCAACTAACGTGGTAAATTACCTTTTAATGGCGTCAGACCAAGGTTCTGCATCTTTTCTCGTGCTCTTAGACCTTAGTGCTGCTTTTGACACCATCGACCACCATATTATTTTGGAAAGATTGAAAACCTTAATTGGTCTACACTGACAAGTTCTTGCCTGGTTTGGATCGTATCTGTCGGAGAGATATCAGTCTCGGTGGATGGTTTGTCCTCTGACAGTTTCGGTGTTCCTCAAGGTTCCGTTTTAGGGCCACTATTGTTTTCATTATATATTTTACAGTGGGGAGAACAAGTATTTGATACACTGCCGATTTTGCAGGTTTTCTAACTTACAAAGCATGTAGAGGTCTATCATTTTTATCATAGGTACACTTCAACTGTGAGAGACAGAATCTAAAATAAAAATCCAGAAAATCACATTATATGATTTTTAAATAATTAATTTGCATTTTATTGCATGACATAAGTATTTGATCACCTACCAACCAGTAAGAATTCCGGCTCTCACAGACCTGTTAGTTTTTCTTTAAGAAGCCCTCCTGTTCTCCACTCATTACCTGTATTAACTGCATCTGTTTGAACTCGTTACCTGTATAAAAGACACCTGTCCACACACTCAATCAAACAGACTCCAACCTCTCCACAATGGCCAAGACCAGAGAGCTGTGTAAGGACATCAGGGATAAAATTGTAGACCTGCACAAGGCTGGGATGGGCTACAGGACAATAGGCAAGCAGCTTGGTGAGAAGGCAACAGCTGTTGGCGCAATTATTAGAAAATGGAAGAAGTTCAAGATGACGGTCAATCTCCCTTGGTCTGGGGCACCATGCAAGATCTCACCTCGTGGGGCATCAATGATCATGAGGAAGGTGAGGGATCAGCCCAGAACTACACGGCAGGACCTGGTCAATGACCTGAAGAGAGCTGGGACCACAGTCTCAAAGAAAACCATTAGTAACACACTACGCCGTCCTGGATTAAAATCCTGCAGCGCACGCAAGATCCCCCTGCTCAAGCCAGCGCATGTCCAGGCCCGTCTGAAGTTTGCCAATGACCATCTGGATGATCCAGAGGAGGAATGGGAGAAGGTCATGTGGTCTGATGAGACAAAAATAGAGCTTTTTGGTCTAAACTCCACTCGCCGTGTTTGGAGGAAGAAGAAGGATGAGTACAACCCCAAGAACACCATCCCAACCGTGAAGCATGGAGGTGGAAACATCATTCTTTGGGGATGCTTTTCTGCAAAGGGGACAGGACGACTGCACTGTATTGAGGGGAGGATGGATGGGGCCATGTATCGCGAGATCTTGGCCAACAACCAGTAAGAGCATTGAAGATGGGTCGTGGCTGGGTCTTCCAGCATGACAACGACCCGAAACACACAGCCAGGGCAACTAAGGAGTGGCTCCTTAAGAAGCATCTCAAGGTCCTGGAGTGGCCTAGCCAGTCTCCAGACCTGAACCCAATAGAAAAACTTTGCTCAGTGACAGCCCCGAAACCTGAAGGATCTGGAGAAGGTCTGTATGGAGGAGTGGGCCAAAATCCCTGCTGCAGTGTGTGCAAACCTGGGCAAGAACTACAGGAAACGTATGATCTCTGTAATTGCAAACAAAGGTTTCTGTACCAAATATTAAGTTCTGCTTTTCTGATGTATCAAATACTTATGTCATGCAATAAAATGCAAATTAATTACTTAAAAATCATACAATGTGATTTTCTGGATTTTTGTTTTAGATTCCGTCACTCACAGTTGAAGAGTACCTATGATAAAAATTACAGACTTCTACATGCTTTGTAAGTGGGAAAACCTGCAAAATCGGCAGTGTATCAAATACTTGTTCTCCCCACTGTACCTCTTGGTGATGTCATTCGGAAACATAATGTTAACTTCCATTGCTATGCGGACGACACACAGCTGTACATTTCGATGAAACATGGTGATTCCCCAAAATTGCCTGCCCTGGAAGCCTGTGTTTCAGACATAAGGAAGTGGATGGCAGCAAATGTTTTACTTTTAAATTCTGACCAAACAGAGATGCTAGTTTTAGGTCCCAAGAAACAAAGAGATCTGCTTTTGAATCTGACAATTAATCTTGATGGTTGTACAGTCGTCCCCCAAAAAACAGTGAAGGACCTGACCTCGGTGTTACTCTGGACCCTGATCTCTCTTTTAATGAACATATCAAGAATATTTAGAGGACAGCTTTTTTCCATCTTCGTAACATTGCAAAAATCGGACATTTTTTGTCCAAAAATGATGCAGAAAAACTAATCCATGCTTTTGTCACTTAGATTAGATTACTGCAATGCTCTACTCTCCGGCTACCCAGATAAAGCACTAAATAAACTTAAATTAGTGCTAAACACGGCTGCTAGAATCTTGAACCAAAAAATGTGATCATATCTAAACTGGCTTCCTGTTAAGACTAGGGCTGATTTCAAGGTTTTACTGCTAACCTACAAAGCATTACATGGGCTTGCTCCTACTTATCTCTCAGATTTGGTCCTGCCGTACATACCATAGACGTACGCTCCGGTCACAAGACACAGGCCTCCTTATTGTCCCTAGAATTTCTAAGCAAACAGCTGGAGGCAGGGCTTTCTCAGATAGAGCTCAATTTTTATGGAATGGTGCCTATCCATGTGAGGGACGCAGACTCCGTCTCGACCTTTAAGTCTTTACTGAAGACTCATCTCTTCAGTAGGTCCTACGATTGAGTGTAGTCTGGCCCAGGGGTGCAAGGGTGAACGGCAATGCACTGGAGCGACAAACCACCCTTGCTGTCTCTGCCTGGCCGGTTCCAGTCTCTCCATTGGGATTCTCTGCCTCTGACTCTATTACGGGGGCTGTCACTGGCTAACTGTTGCTTTCCATGCCATCCCTAGGAGGGGTGCGTCACTTCCTGTCCGGTTTGTCGCACCCTCGGGCTTGTGCAGTGGAGGGGATCTTTCGTGGGCTATACTCAGCCTTGTCTCAGGATAGTAAGCCTCCAGCCTCCAGTATCTATGCTACAATAGTCTATGTGCTGGGGGGCTAGGGTCAGCTTGTCAATCTGATGTTATTATCCGGTGTCTTGTGTGAATTTAAGTATGCTCCCTCTAATTCTCTCTCTCTCCCACACTACCTCCCCTCCCGGAGGACCGAAGCCTTAGGACCATGCTTCAGGACCACCTGCCCTGATGACTCCTAGCTGTCCCCAGTCCACCTGGTCGTGCTGCTGCACCAGTTTCAACTCTTCTGTCTGTGGTTATGGAACCCTGACCTGTTCATTGGATGTGCCACCTTGTCCCAGACCTGCTGTTTTCATCTCTCTCTCGCTCTCTCTCTACCGCACCTGCGCTCTCTACCGCATCTAAATGCCTACCTATGAAAAGCCACGTGACATTCACTCCTGATGTATTTACATGTTGCAACCTCTACAACCACTATGATTATTATTTGACCCTACTGGTCATCTATGAACATTTGAACATCTTGGAGAAAGAACTGGCCTTAATGGCCATGAATTGTTATAATGTCGACCCGGCACAGCCAGAAGAGGACTGGCCACCCCTCAGAGCCTGGTTCCTCTCTAGGTTTCTTCCTAGGTTTTGCCTTTCTAGGGAGTCTTTCCTAGCCACCGTGCTTCTACATCTGCATCGCTTGCTGTTTGGGGTTTTAGGCTGGGTTTCTGTATAGCACTTTGTGACATCGGCTGGTATAAAAAGGTCTTTATAAATTAATTTGATTTGATTTTGATTTGATCTACAGCAATTCAAATATATTATACTTAGAATGCTAAATAACCCCTGATCTACAGCAATCCTAGTGGACAACAACAATATTACATACTTAGAATGCTTAATAACTCCTGACCTACAGCAATCCTTGTGGACAACAACAATATTACATACTTAGAATGCTTAATAACTCCTGACCTACGGCAATCCTAGTGGACAACAACAATATTACATACTTAGAATGCTTAATAACCCCTGATCTACAGCAATCCTAGTGGACAACAACAATATTACATACTTAGAATACTTAATAACCCCTGACCTACAGCAATCCTAGTGGACAACAAGAATATTACATACTTAGAATGCTTAATAACTCCTGATCTACAGCAATCCTTGTGGACAACAACAAATATTACATACTTAGAATGCTTAATAAGTGACTACAAAAAAACAAAAATATAAAGATAACTTTATCCCATTTACTTAACAATATGAAAACATATTTAATTAAATGGAACAATCTTCCCATGAATCTTAAAAAGTAGAGTAAACCTCTTCAGAATGGCATGGTTTCCAAAGTTTGTATTTTTATTGGAAAGGCACACACTTGTCTATATAAGGTCCTATAGTTGACGGTGCATGTCAGAGCAAAACCAAGGCAGGATTGTGTCGAGGCACAGCTCTGGGGAAGGGTACCAAAAACAGGTGGTGAAAGTAGGCAACAACACATCCTCAATACAGGGACCCCACAAGGGTGCGTACTCAGCCCCCTCCTGTACTCCCTGTTCACCCATGACTGCGAGGCCACACACACCTCCAACTCAATCATCAAGTTTGTAGATGACACAAAAAAGTGGTAGGCCTGATTACCAACAAAGACGAGACAGCTTACAGGGAGGAGGTGAGGGCACTAGCGGAGTGGTGCCAGGAAAACAACCTCTCCCTCAACATCAACAAAACAAAGGAGCTAATTGTGGACTTCAGGAGGCAGCAGTGAGTGGGTGCACACCCCCCATCCACACCGACGGGGCAGCCGTGGAGAGGGTGAAAGTCCTCATCGTGCACATCACTGACAACCGAATATTTGAAGAAAATTGTCTTGGCCCCTAAAACCCTCACAAACTTTTACAGATGCACCATTGAGAGCATCCGGTTGGGCTGTATGGCAACTGCGTCGTCAGCAACCGCAGGGCTCTCCAGAGGGTGGTGTGGTCTGCCCAACGCATCACCAGGGGCACACTGCCTGCCCTCCAGGACAACCACAGCACCCGGTGTCACAGAAAGGACAAGAAGATCATCAAGGACCTCAGCCACCCGAGCCACGGCCTGTTCACCGCGCTACCATCCAGAGGACGGAGTCAGTACAGGTGTATCAAAACTGTGAGAGAGAGACTGATCAACAGCTTCCATCTCAAGGCCATCAGACTGCTGAATAACCATCACTAGCCGGCCTCCACACAGTACCCTGACCAGAACTTAGTCACTGTCACTTGCTGTCTACCAACCGGTTACTCAACCCTGCACCTTAGAGGCTGCTGCCCTATGTACAGTTGAAGTAGGAAGTTTACATACACTTAGGTTGAAGTCATTAAAACTAGTTTTTCAAAGACTACACAGATTTCATGTTAACAAACTATAGCTTTGGGAAGTCGGTTAGGACATCTACTTTGTGCAAGACACAAGTAATTCTTCCAACAATTGTTTACAGACCGATTATTTCACTTATAATTCACTATATCACAATTCCAGTGGGTCAGAAGTTTACATACACTAAGTTGACTGTGCCTTTAAACAGCTTGGAAAATTCCAGAAAATGACATCATTTGAGTCAATTGGAGGTGTACCTGTGGATGTATTTTCAAACTTTGTCGACATCATGGGAAAATCAAAAGAAATCAGCCAAGAACTTCGAAAAAGAATTGTAGACCTCCACAAGTCTGGTTCATCCTTGGGAGCAATAATGCCATAATGACCATGGTTATGTTTGGAGGAAAAAGAGGGAGACTTGCAAGCCGAAGAACACCATCCCATCCGTGAAGCACGGGGGTGGCAGCATCATGTTGTGGGGGTGCTTTGCTGCTGCTGAGGCCTACAAACCTGACTCAGTTACACCAGTTCTGTCAGGAGTAATGAGCCATAATTCACCCAACTTATTGTGGGAAGCTTGTGGAAGGCTACCCGAAACGTTTGACCCAAGTTAAACAATTTAAAGGCAATGCTACCAAATACTAATTGAGTGTATGTAAACTTCTGACCCACTAGGAATGTGATGGAAGAAATAAACGCTGAAATATATAATTCTCTCTACTATTATTCTGACATTTCACATTCTTAAAATAAAGTGGTGATCCTAACTGACCTAAGACAGGGAATTTTTACTAGGATTAAATGTCAGGAATTGTGAAAAACTGAGTTTAAATGTATCTGGCTACGGTAAACGTCCGACTTCAACTGCACATAGACATGGAACACTTGTTTACCCATTTCATATGTATATACTGTATTCTAGTCAAGGCCATTCATCTATTGCTGTAGATATAATATTCTATCCACAATGTCTATACATCCCATCACACAAACACATACAGACATGCTCAAATTTGTTGGTACCCCTCCACAAAAAACGAAGAATGCACAATTTTCTCTGAAATAACATGAAACTGACAACAGTAATTGGCATCCACCATTGTTTATTCCATATTTAATAGAAATCAGACTTTACATAATATTGTAAATAATAAAACAAATGAAAATGGCATGGACAACAACGATGGGACCCATAACCTAATATTTTGTTGCACAACCTTTAGAGGCAATCACTGCAATCAGACGTTATGTTTTTCATCCATGGAGCCCACTTTCGCTCAAAAAGCGACGGATGGTGTGATCAGAAACTGACCTACCTTCATCTTGGAGTTCAGCTTGTATCTCTTTGGCAGTTATCCTTGGTTCTTTTTCTACCATTCGCACGATCCTTCTGTTCAATCAGGGGTCAATTATCCTATCGCGGCGCGTCCAGGGAGGTTGGCTCCAGTTCCATGGAGCTTAAACTTCTTGATAATATTTGCAACTGTTGTCACAGGAACATCAAGCTGCTTGGAGATGGTCTTGTAGCCTTTACCTTTACCATGCTGGTCTATTATTGTCTTTCTGATCTCCTCAGACAACTCTCTCCTTTGCTTTCTCTGGTCCATGTTCAGTTTGGTGCAACAATGATACCAAACAGCACAGGGACTACTTTTCTCCATTTAAATAGGCTGAATGACTGATTACAAGATTGGAGACGTGTGATACTAATTAGTTTGAAATATCACTATAATCCAATTATTTATTATCTTTTCTAAGGGGTTCCAACAAATGTGTCCAGGCCATTTTAGAAAATCTTCGTAGAATAAGCAATAACTAATCTCTTTTCACAGCTTCTTTGCTTGATTCTATGACATACCAAAGGCATGCAAGTATACATGATAAAATAGCTTTTAATTTCATAACTTTTCAGGGGGAAATAAGCATTATTTCAATGAGCTGTAAGGGTACCAACAAATTTGAGCACATATAGTACCAGTCAAAGGTTTGGACACACCCACTCTTTCCAGGGTTTTTCTGGTTACTACATGATTCCATATGTGTTATTTCATAGTGTTGATGTCTTCACTATTATTCTACAATGTAGAAAATAGTCAAAATAAAGAAGAGGCATTGTGCCGTGAGGTGTTGCTTTATTTGTTTCTTGAAACCAGGTTTGCTGTTCATTCGTGCCATATAAGATGGCAGAACCAGTGGAGACAGCAACAGGCAGGTAGCAGGTAGAGTGAGACCAGGCATGTCCAGGTGTCAGGGCCACACCTGTTTGACCTTACTGTGATACTGTAGGCCTACTTATGTTACTTTTCTGAGTCAATTCAATTAGCGTTAAATGTCCTGTGTTTTTTGTCCTCAAGAAACACCATTTATTGACATTTCTAGTTGAGTAAAATAAATAGATTTATTCTGGTCGTAAAATAATCCTGAGAATTGCAGTAAAACAGCGCCACCCTCAGGCAGAAAACTGAATGGTCTATTCTCAAACAGGCCTTTCAAAGAAAAAACACAATTTAATTATATCTCTATTTGAGCAAAATAAGTTGTTTTCTTGTGATCGCAAGAAAATCCTAATAATTCAGGTAAAGAGCCTGGATGTTCTATCATAAAGTGAGAACAATTAGTTTCCCTGGCTGATTTGGCTTCTACTTATAAATACTATAAAAATAAAGTGGACTGGAGATCCGGCGCGGGAGGTTGGTAATGTTACGACCCGGATTGGGGATGCACTCTCTGGGCACCTTCAGCTCCATATCCGCCCTGGCTTCAACCTCCTCCCAATGCTGCCTAAACTCCTCCCATATACCACTATACTTCTTCTCCAAATACTGCTCCTCCTCACGGCACTTCGCCCCCCACTTATACTCCGGCCTCTCCTTATGAGTTATTATGTGAGGGCGTATGTACCGAAGCCTTTAAGATGTTATAAATGTTGTTTTTATGTGAGTTATTATATGAGGTCGTATGTGCCGAAGCCTTTAAGATGTTATAAATGTTGTTATTATGTGAGGGCATATGTACCGAAGACTTTAAGATGTTATAAATGTTGTTATTATGTGAGTTATTATGTGAGGTCGTATGTGCCGAAGCCTTTAAGATGTTATAAATGTTGTTATTATGTGAGTTATTATGTGAGGTCGTATGTGCCGAAGCCTTTAAGATGTTGTAAATGTTGTTATTATGCGAGTTATTATGTGAGGGCATATGTACCGAAGCCTTTAAGATGTTATAAATGTTGTTATTATGTGAGTTATTATGTGAGGTCGTATGTGCCGAAGCCTTTAAGATGTTATAAATGTTGTTATTATGTGAGTTATTATGTGAGGTCGTATGTGCCGAAGCCTTTAAGATGTTGTAAATGTTGTTATTATGCGAGTTATTATGTGAGGGCATATGTACCGAAGCCTTTAAGATGTTATAAATGTTATTATATATGAGTTTTTATGTGAGGGCATATGTACCGAAGCCTTTAAGATGTTATCGTGAGGGTTTGGGCTGTGGTCAGGCCTTACTCCCACTAGGGGGAGTGGTAGGACCACAGACAAACCCTCACATATATACTAGGGGTGGTTAATGATCCCCAATCAGAGACAGCTGTCTAGAGTTGATCTCTGATTGGGGATAGTATTTAGCCATCCCTCACATCCACCTGTGTGTGGATCATTGTTCCTGCTTGTCTGCCTTGTGAATCAGAGAGCAAGTAAGTCGCTGTGTTTTTGTTCTGTTATAATCTCCTGTTTATTTTGATGCTTCGTGAGAACACCTCATTAAATAAACTAGGATGACACTCCACGAGCGCTCCGTGTATCGTCCCTTATATCCTCAGCACCGTGACAGTTATAAATGTTATTATGTGAGGGTGTATGTACCGAAGCCTTTAAGATGTTATAAATGTTGTTATTATGCAAGTTATTATGTGAGGGCATATGTACCGAAGCCTTTAAGATGTTATAAATGTTATTATTATATGAGTTTTTATGTGAGGGCATATGTACCGAAGCCTTTAAGATGTTATAAATGTTATTATTATATGAGTTTTTATGTGAGGGCATATGTACCGAAGCCTTTAAGATGTTATAAATGTTATTATTATATGAGTTTTTATGTGAGGGCATATGTATCGAAGCCTTTAAGATGTTATAAATGTTATTATTATATGAGTTTTTATGTGAGGGCATATGTTCCGAAGCCTTAAAGATCTTATACATGCCAGAGGTTTAGGCATGTGGCAACAACATGTAGAGAGAAAAAGAGATGTGCCAGGTGTGGAGAGGAGCATGAGGATGGGATGAAAAAGAGACGTGCCAGGTGTGGAGAGGAGCATGAGGATGGGATGAAAAAGAGACGTGCCAGGTGTGGAGAGGAGCATGAGGATGGGATGAAAAAGAGACGTGCCAGGTGTGGAGAGGAGCATGAGGATGGGATGAAAAAGAGACGTGCCAGGTGTGGAGAGGAGCATGAGGATGGGATGAAAAAGAGACGTGCCAGGTGTGGAGAGGAGCATGAGGATGGGATGAAAAAGAGATGTGCCAGGTGTGGAGAGGAGCATGAGGATGGGATGAAAAAGAGACGTGCCAGGTGTGGAGAGGAGCATGAGGATGGGATGAAAAAGAGATGTGCCAGGTGTGGAGAGGAGCATGAGGATGGGAAATGAAAAAGAGACGTGCCAGGTGTGGAGAGGAGCATGAGGATGGGAAATGAAAAAGAGACGTGCCAGGTGTGGAGAGGAGCATGAGATGGGAAATGAAAAAGAGATGTGCCAGGTGTGGAGGGGAGCATGAGGATGGGAGATGTGGGGAAGGTGTAAAACGAAAGTGCTGCAGCTGTGGGGTTGCTAATAGTGTGGAATATAGTGGGTGTGAGGCTATGAAGCAGGCAGTGGAGGTGCAACCTGTATCGAGTGGAGCGATACAGGTTCAAGAGAGAGATGGGTAGGAGCATCTAGTCCGGGGATTATGGTGCAGGTGAGAGGCAATATGGTATACATAGATAAGAGAAAGCTAGTGACGTTCATAGAAGGAGTTATCAATCGCACTGCTGAAGTAAAGTCTAAAACGGAGAAGGTTAAGCTAATGGTGGAAGCTGCTGGGAGACATCTGAGTATGACAGGGTTGACATGGGAAGAGGGCAGGAGTTCAAGCAGTTCATTGTGGATATGCCAGCTAAGCCTGATGTGATTTGTGTGCAGGAAACATGGCTCAAACCGACTGTGGAGTTTATAATACAGAGATATGTAGTGGTTCGTAGGGACAGAGGTGTAGGGGGGGGGGGGGGGGGGTGCCACCTTCATAAAGCAAGGACTTCCCTACAGGATGCTAGGCAAAGGTAGTGAACAGGAATATGTGGTGGTGGAGGTGTGGTTGAGAGGAGGGGTGCTAGTGGTAGGGAACCACTATAATCCTTGTCATATTGGACCTAGAGGAGTTGGAGATGGTGGAGGGCCAGGATAGAAGGAAGGTAATGTGGTGTGGGGATTTTAATGCGGACAGATGGATGGTGTGCCTGAATGATGGCCGAGGGACCACGATTGGTGTAGTTAGAGGGAAAGAGTCTGCATTGGACCTCACTCTGGTATCTAGTGCAATGGCAGGAATCTGTGAGTGGGAGGTATGGGAGGAGTCGACAGTAGGGAGTGATCATTACCCAATAGTATGCACAGTAGGCCGGAGGGAGGAGGATGTGTCAGTGGATGGACAAGGCAGGTGGGTGTTTGAAAGGGCAAAAGTGGGATCAGTTTCAGGAGTTAAGTCAGCAGGTGATGGCTCCGGTGGATATGAGA